>JAUIMM010000368.1:4342500-4965000 GCA_031769625.1 Taudactylus pleione | reverse complement strand
ACCATGTCTATTAAATCCAAGATTGATGCTCTGATTGAGATGGGTGTCATGGGTGAGTGGATTGATAACAAGACTGCTGAATTTCTGAGGGTGGATCACCCCATCACACCCATTCTGTATACATTGTCAAAGATTCACAAGAGGCTGGAGGACCCCCCTGGGTCGCCCCATCATTTCAGCGAGGGGCTCATTATTACAACCCTTGGCATTATTTGTTGACCAGTTCCTCCAGCCTCTTGTGAAAAATGTCGGCAGCTATATCCGAGACACCTCGGATTTTCTTGAAAAGGTGAAAACAGTGACATCAATTGCACCCCATATGTGGCTTGCAACCTTAGATGTACAGTCGCTGTATACTATAATTCCACACAGACATGGTATTAATATAATCCGTGACTGTTTGGTAGCTGATTCTTGGACAAAATTACTTTATGTATGGGTCTGATTATTACGCCCAAGTAACCGGCACAGCCATGGGTTCTAATTTAGCGCATTTTTACGCTAATCTATACATGGCGGCTTTTGAAGAGAAATATATCATCAATTGCTTTAGTGATAAATTGGTTAAATATTTACGATTTATCGATGATATCTTTATCATTTGGTCTGGCACTAGGTCTGAATTTGATTTAATGATTGAACATCTCAATTCTCTGGCAGAACCAGTCAAGTTTACCTCCAATATTGACATGTATTCTATTTATTTTTTGGACGTATCGATATTCAAGGATGGATCATGTAGTGTATTTCCTCACATGTCCGTGTGGTCTATATTATATTGGAATGATCACCAGGCCCTTTCGAGAAAGGATGGCCAATCATCGGACTTCCATTCGAGTTGCCCTAGAGTCTAGAACAAGTGATAAACCAGTCGCTAAACATTTTTTGAACCTTGGACATCGGGTCTCGTCCTTGTGATGTATGCTAATTGATCATGTCCCAAAATTGATTAGAGGTGGTGATCGGGAATTAATACTTTGAAAACGGGAAGCACGATGGATTTATAATCTGAACACGACAGTTCCCTGCGGTTTAAATGAGAATAATCCGTTGAAAATATTCCTAAAATGAGGTTCTTTATCTCTGAAGCTTTCATTTCCTTCTTGCCAGTATATTTATATTGAATACTAATATGGAACACAATGTATTCATGGTTTGTTGCTATGCTGATTTTAATTTTGGTTATGCTATTAAGCTATATATTTTTTTTTGATTTTTGATATTTTCTCTTTTGTGTATGTTTTATAGACTGTGGAATTCTTTAATTTTTATTATTTATTTTTTATTATTTACACTTTAGTGTATATTTTCTTTTTTCACTATATTGGTGTTTAATTTTATGTTGTATTTTTTATAATATTGTGTTGAAACGCGGGTTTGTGAAAACTATGGTACACACTATATGAGCCCCTTAAGTCTGGTTTCATGGATCAATAGTTTAATTATGCAGCTGCTGTGTAGAAAAATATTTATGATATATTATGGTTTATTGCACATGTTCCCTGAATAACTAGATGGCAGGACACCCATTGGTATTTTTAGGTTTGGCAGTCGCCTGGTTGGCCAGTTTGATATGTTGCTTAGCAACAGTATAACACTAATTGAGCCTCAGTGTGCGCTGATAGTTTTGGTGATGCGATACTTATGTAAGTTGCCTGATTCGTTAGCCTTAAGGAGGGTATCCACTACCCGACAGTGAAAAGACTGAACTATAACGATATCATTATCGTTCAGTCGTTCACTACACTGCAGGGTGCCCACACTGAACGATATGCCATTCAATGCAGGCACAATCAATCATCTGCAAACATGCTGAACCTGACGATATCGTCAGGTTGACCAGCATGTTTGAACGATGATAGATGTCTAAAAGATGTCTAAAAGACCTAATTTTTAAACGATGTTCAAACGATTATCGAACGATTTTATCGTTATCGTTCAGTCGTTCAACTTTATCGTCTGGTGGATACCCCTCTTTATAGTTTATTCAGCTACAGATCCATGATGATGGTTGTCATGGATGTGCTGTTATTCGATTGGCTACCAAGATGTATTGCCAAGTGGAATATGTATATTCCATAGACAACAATTCTAATACATTTTAAATAAGCTATGAAATTCAATAGACAAAAAACCTTACGGTTTCACATGTCCCATTAGGGCTGCTTAGACATGATCTGAAAATTCACAAAACCTATTGATTTAATGCCACTCAAACTTCAAAAAGCAATGAAATTACGATCATTAAGGCTGACACCTTAATGGATGTGTTCCTTGCACAATACAGTTATGGTATGCCATCACACCCTGTGGTTAACTGCAGATTCAGCACTCTCACAGAATGAGATTGCTGTCACTCACAAAATGGTGGAACTGCTAATTCACAGAATTGTGTGCTCATTGGAATACACACATGCAGTCTATGCAACTGAGGTTTGAGCAGTTATGTGGCTCCCACATCCCACTCAGTGCCCACAATCTTCCCATTTGATCACCAAAACAATCTCACTGGTTTCCAACATCCTTCTCACTGCACACATTTATCTCATTTAGAATACATGTTCAGCTTCTTTATTTTTAAAAATATCATACTCTGTCTATGCATGTACACTTTCTTCCCCTATATGCCTCCATGCTGCTATATAGTCCCCAATCCCTACTGCTGTGTGGTCTCCCAATTGTTATAGTCTGTGTTCCCTCATCCGCACCAATGTTTTTCCCCAGCCGCACCACCCTGCATCCGTGCCTTCTCCACAGCCACGTTGCTGTCTTTCTCTCATCTGTGGCACTCTTTCTTCCTCCATCTGCACTACTCTGGTCCCCCAACCGTGCAACTTTGTCTCCCCCCACCACCCGCACCACTCTGTCTTCCTCCTCATCCACACCAATCTGTCTTCCCCAATCCCTACTGCTGTGTGGTCTCTGAACTATGGTAGTCTGTGTTCTCTCATCTGCACCAATCTGTCTTTCTCCATCTGCATAGCCCTGCATCCGTGCCACTCTGTTTCCTTCTGCACCACTGCCTTCCCTTAAGCCACGCCGCAGTCTTCCTTTCCTCTGTGGCACTCTTTCTTCCTCCATCTGCACCACTCTGTCCCCCTCAAGTGTGCAATTCTGTCTCCTCCCCCCACCCGCACTACTCTGTCTTCCTACCCATCCACACTAATCTGTCTTCCCCAATCCCTACTGTTGTGTGTTCTCCAATTTGTGCTAGACTGTATTCCCTTATCTGCACCAATCTGTCTTTACCCATCTGCACTGCTCTGTCTTCCCATGTCCATGCCACGCTCTTCAGCCATCCACGTCGCTGTCCCCCCAAACTGTGCCACTCTGTTTCCCCCCATCCGCACCACTGTTTTCCACCCATCTGCATTACTTTGGCTACCCCCCCTGTACTGCATTATCTTCCCTCCTCTACACGACTTTTTGTCTCACCTATCCACGCTGCTGTGTCTCCCCCCCCACCCACACCACTTTTATCCCATCTGCACAGCTCTATTTTCTGCTTTGACCTCAGTTGCATAGACTGCATGTGTGTATTCCATTGAGCACACAATTCTGTGAATTAGCAGCTTCACCATTTTGTGAGTGACAGCAATCTCATTCTGTGAGAGTGCTAAATCTGCAGTTAATTACAGGGTGTGATGGCATACCATATCTGTATTGCGCAAGGAGCATGTCCATTAAGGCATCAGCCTTAATGATCGTAATTTCATTGCTTTTTGAAGTTTGAGTGGCAGAAAATCAATAGGTTTTGTGAATTTTCAGATCATGTCTAAGCAGCCTTAATGGGACATGTGAAACCGTAAGGTTTTTTGCCTATTGAATTTCATAGCTTATTTAAAATGTATTAACTATCAGGGTTTGGATGAGCGACCAGGCCACCTACAGGGGAGAAGGGCAACAAAATGGTACACTAACGCAGGTTGAAGAGGGGACAGCACACAGGGGGTTGGTTTGGGAGGTGCAGAGTGCAAGATAGCTGAAGGCGTGTGGGGTAGCAGCAGCAGCAGTGGTGCAGAGCAGTGGCAGCAGTGCAGTGCAAAGAGGGCTTCAGTGGGCGACAGAGGGCTCACTGGTAGTGCGTATGCACCTGAGAAAATCAAATCAATAAGTCACAGATGCACGAATGCAGCAGTGAGATCCTTCTACGCATCTGTTAAAAATTGAATGTGTAAAAAATAAAAAACATCGTCCTGCCCCCTAGAAGACAACCAGCACCGGCTTTGAAGCCCCAGTACTGGTTGTGCTACATACAGGGGACAAACGATGTAGGGGTTCCCTGTATGAAGTACAACCAGCACCAGGCTTTTGAAAACCAGTCCTGGTTGCCAAAATACGGGGGACAAATGATGTAGGGGTCCCCCAAATTTAGCGCAACCAGCACTGGGCTCTGAGTTGGTCCTGGTTCTGGAAATACAAGGGGGAAAAATGCTACCTTGTACTTCCCAGAACCAGCACTGGACCATTTCTAGTAGGGGGGTGATGCCACAGCCAGGGGAGCCCATTCACCGTGCCCCCCAGCCGGAGCATCACCCCTGACTGCTAGTCAGTCCAGGCCAATGATCCCAGGGGAGTTGGGGACCCCCCCATTAAAGGGGTCCCCCCTTTCCAGGGCACCCCAGGCCCATCCTGATAGCCTGGGGCTATCCTCAGCACCCCTGGGCGGTGGGTGCTGGGTTGATTTGTGTTGTGTGGTGCATATGAATATATAATTATTGTCTTTTGCAGTAGTACTACAGGTCCCAGCAGGCATCCCCCGCATACTGGCTCTTGGAGGACCACAAGTACCAGCAGGCGGGGCACTAAGGGCCTGCTGGTACCTATAGCACCCCTGCAAAAGAAATATTAAAATAAAACAAACACCTTTTGTTTTAATATTTTATTTAGCAGGACCTCCACCTGGGGGGCGGCAACCTTCAGCTCTTTTTCCTGGCTGCCACTCCCCCAGGACTTCTATGGCATCTTCACCTGGAGGGCGATGGCCTTTAAGCTCTTTTTCCTGGCCGTCACCCATCCAGGGCTTCCGCGGCGTCTTCTATCTTCTGTCTTTGGCAGCTCTTCTCTGCTGCCGCCCCGCCGCCGACTGAGTGCACGGACCTCGCGCTGGTAGTATTTAAGCCAGCCAAGGGGGTGGGGTGATGACGTCGAGGCACCATTTTTGAAAACAGCACGCTCGGTTCTCACCATTGAATTCAATGGTGAGAACCGCTCATTGGTTGAGAGGCGGAAGGCTCGCCTCTATCAGCCGATCAGCGCTCCGCACCGGGATTTCTGGACTGAAATCCCGCAGCGGAGCTGTCATTCAGGTAGTAGTGTCCTTAGAGGACCATACTAATGTCCATGGGCTTGGGTAATTCGAGGTTTTTTTTTGCCAAGACCGTGGATTGTGTGAAGAGGACCTGATCTACGCATAGGAGGAGGTGAGTATGGAATTTTTATTACAGGTACTCCTCATTGGATTACCTATTGAGAAGAGGACAGATTGGCTTCAGGGATACATAGGTGAGTATGTGAGATAGTGTGTGCATGTGTGAGTACATGCGTGTGTGCATGTATGTTTTAATATAATTGTACTTTTTCTACGGTGTGTTGTGTGTTTATTTTAATATTGCTTTTGCTGTGGAACTAAAAGTACCAGCAAGCCCGTAATGCCCCGCATGCTGATACTTGTGGTTCTCCACGAACAGATCACTCGCTGCTTTCTCCAACTTTTCCTCCCCTGCAGGACACTGGAGCCCGTAGGCCACTCCCAGCCACCTGGAAGAGCATTCAAGTGTCCCAGAGGCTGAACCACATCCTCCAGATGCCACCCACTTGCCGAGTAAAGTGGGAAGTCCGGCGGCCAATTACACGATTCGCACTGAATTGCACCATCATAGCCACAATCACTCTTTACAATTCCGGAAATCTCAGCATTGTATAGAGAGGGCTGGGGCCCAGTGATGTGCCGTCAGGTGGGGGAGAGCCTTTTCTGTCATATACTCCACAGTTTTGACAGTAAAAATTTTAAGAAAATATTATAAATATCTTCTTTGTATTATTCTAATAATTTTTATAGTCAAAACTCTGGAGTAAGAAGTGTATGGTAGGTGAGGCACTGCCTCCACTGTCTACCTTTTCCGCACATCCCTGATCAAAACACACCAAATTTCCAGCACTATATACTGCTGCACCTTTGCACAATGCCCACATGAACTCGGGTTCATATATATATATGTGTAAATCTGGCTCTGATACTAGCCAGTGCCTCCCCAGCCATCTACCTCACCGCACGTCACTGCTGGGTCCACGATAACATGATCGTGCGGTCATGGCCTTTGCACCCTCTCTATATCCACACCCCCTACAAGCTCCCTGCACCGCCCCTATGCCGAACCAGACCCCCGCCAGCCTGAAAGTCAGCAAGTATGTCCTGAGATGCTTTTTCACTTCAAAAGTAGGCAAGTATAATCTGATCATACTAACAACTTCAGCAAATTGTGACACAGGGGTCTATATACTAAGCAGTGTTAGGAGACAGAGTGAAAAGTGATAAGGTGCTAGCCAATCAGCTCCTAACTGCCATCTCACAGGCTGTGTTTGAAAAATTACAGTTGGAAGCTGATTGGCTGGCACCTTATCACTTTTCACTCTGTCTCCTAAAAATAGACCCCACATTCTTATTCCATGGCAGTGTTTGAAAAGCACATTTAGATATATTTTTTCCGTACTGAGATATCCTGATCCTGTTTCACTACATTTACCATGTATTTCAGCTTCAGAGCATTTAATATTCAGTCTGTGTTGACAAAAAAATCAAGCAAACAAAAAGAGAAGCCCAACTGCATTAGAAAAGCAAAGTGAAAAACAGACAAAATCTAACCTAGAAGCTACAGTAGAATCAGGATGTCTTGTCTGTATTTACCAAGTTGGTTCCGGTTTTGTAGATAATAAGTCAATAAAATATTGATTGGCCAAGAGGCTCATTTCTCCCATCAATAAATGACAATAATTATGCCCTACGTAGTGCAAGTAGAACATGTGGTCCAGCCACTAGCATATTACATTAGTTTGAATGCATGTTACATTACATATATCATTAGTTCAACTTTTAATGTGTCAAAACCTGGTAACTGATTAGTTGCTATGGGTTACATCACAACTTACTCTTAACACCATTTTATTGGAAAACACTATAGCACTTTCTACTTGTTAGTCAGGAGACAGGGAGGAGGCATCTTTAAATTGATAGCTAGCTGGGATACCCGGCGTTGCCCAGGTCGAAGACTAGACCCTGAGGTATACCTGCAGCCTTTATTTGTTTACATGGTCCTCGCCCAGGGGCGAATTGGAAAACCAGCCCGGGAAATTTCTGCCTGCAGTCCTAATAGGGGCAAGTCTGTTGAGGGAGTAAGGTCTGTGGAGGGGAGCGGGATACTCCCTCCTCATAGGGCTGATACTATGATTATGAGTTGGATGCAGTTGCGGTCTTCTTTGTGTCTTTTGATGCAGTTGCGTCTGCGATTTAGTGTTAATGCCACTACAAAGCCCTTCCCTGGTGTACATCTGCGCATCCGAATGAGCAAGGACTGAGACGCCCACTGTCAGTGTGCACAGATGCTGCAATCATGCTTTGTGCTTTAGACACCAACATCAGATGTGCCATTGAAACATGCACCAACTACACTAGGTCCAGATTATCCATCTAAGTATGGCCTTCAATGTGAGCGATTCAGCGTCTCTACATGAAACCCCTTTCCGCAACACTCCTGTGTCACTCCCCTTACACGCACATCGATATATCTGCATCTGATTAGCCAATCCTGTGTAACCAAACTGGAATGCCCAACACACTTCTGATGCACTTTGTGAGTGAGTGTACTGAACATCTGTACAAACACCATTGGGATGTATGTGCGGTCAGAGCCGGCCCTAGCTAATTTGGTGCCCTAGGGAAAATTCTGGCTGGTGCCCCCTAGCAGATATCAAGCCTTCCACCTGGCCCACCCCCCCTCTCCCCCCTGCAGTAATGATTAGAACCCTCGCAGCTAGAGGGAGAGGGCAGTTATGCGATTCGCGCTGATTTGCGTCATCATACCCCCGTCCCCTGCTTCACAATGCTGAAATTAACATTTAAAATGTGTGATGTCTCTATTTGTTTAATGTCACAGTACATACACATGCTCCATAATACACATGCCGTGACACAGTACATACATATGTATCTTTAACTGAGAACAGGGGCATTCTTGGTGCTGAAGAAGCCTCTGAGAATGGGGACCAGATCAGTCCTTGCAGTCATATCTGCAGAACCTCATGGCTCATTGTCCTGCAGCTGGTACTAAAGGCTCTGCACCTACCATACAACACACACAGTGCACATTATTATTATTATAGCTGCTAGCACATGACAGAGAGCCCTCCTTTGCACCCTGGCATAGGACTACAGTAATGTCAGCCATAGAAGTACAAGAAACTGGGATTTCAGGCAGCTTTTGGAACATTGTGCATGTGTAGGTGAGTGTCCCTTCCTTGCAGCATTCTCTGATCTCCCCCCTGCCCATATATGAAACTATAACTGTCAAGAAGATCTGACAGTTCTGCTACAATACATTTAACCCCCTCTGCACCCCCTTAGAGTGCAGTTCTATTAACCCACCTTGCACTGTGTGGTCTTTCCAGACCGACACACATAACAGACCTCTGACATCCTGCACACAGCCTCCTATTCTTATACAGGACAATATAAGTTGTTGCTGGTACCTGTATAATGTAAGTTGTTGATAGTTGCAACAGCTGGCACAGTGACTGAAATGCATGCCCATTTCCCCAGGTAGTAAGGGGGTAAATGGGGGCAGTGGATACACTGCATCACAATAGCAGAAGTAGCAGTATTCCTCTTCATAGAAGGTTTCCCCAGCAGCACTGCACTCCACTCACTGTTTCCCCAGCAGTACCGCACTCCACTCACCTTCTGACTTTTTGGGTTTTAAGCAGGAGGTGTCAGAAAAGTTACCAGGAAGCTGTAGCCAGACACTTCTGGTGCTGGGGGGCCTTCAAGGGGGTTGCTGAAGAACAATGCACTTCCTTGTAAGTTGCATGTATCCTGAAGAGTACAGAAAGGAGGAATTACCCTCAACACCCCCCTCCACTGGCCTGATCAGAGAGCTGAGCTCTTATCAATCTCTGCAGCAGCCAGCAGAGCCCAGGAATGCCCCCAGGAATTCCAGATGCCCTAGTCATTTGCTTAGAATGCCTATGCCTAGGGCCGGCACTGTGCACGGTGCAACTCAGACAACAAATACCACTCTGCAACCCACTAACATGTTTGGACACCATAGATCACATGACTGCACATTATTCCCCAACAACCACAGTTTCCAGCATAACCGCACAACTTCCATATGTCACAGCACCATCTGTAAACAAATCCAACTGTAAACACTAGAACACTCTCAGGTGGCGTTTCCATTCTGTGCAATTTTGAAGGAGTTCCCGCAACTATTCTATTTACCACGCTGGTAAGTCCGACTAGAACCACTTAAGTTGGAGAATGTCGGTTACTGTGCCTTAAGCTGGGTGTTTAGTCGCGTTAACCGTTATTCTCCGACTAAAGTGATGGCCGCGATGCTGTTAGTGCCAGAAAATAGCATCGCAGCTGGCACTTTAGTCGGATTTCTGCTCTCATCTCAGGAGGTTGCGAGCAGGAAATCCTCAGTAGGCGCGGTCAATTGAATAGTTCAGGAACCTCCTTCCTGGGCTATTCGACATCATGCTGAATTGAATAGCCCCCACAGGAACACTACTGACAAAATAACAGGACATCACCACCGCAATGACAGACATACTGTACACATTTCAGAAAAATATCATCTATTTTAGTCACTTACACTGTTTGCCAGTTAAAGGGACCTGTCTGTATGACGGGGGACTGGGGGTGCCGCGGATGGGGTGGGGGAAGTGTTTGGAGCTGTGAGGTGAGAGTAGGAATGGGGACTTGTGTGGAGGAGGTGAAGTCTAGGGTGGCACAGATGGGGGTGGGGGAAGTGGCTAGTGCTGTAAAGAAACCAGGAAAGGCGACCTGTGTGGTGGATGGAGTGGAGGAAGTGTTTGGAGCTGTGAAGAGAGCAGGAAAGGGGAAATGTGTGGGAGGAGAACGGGGGGGGGTCAGAGGTGCCGTGATGGGGCAGGGGAAGTGTATGGAGCTGTGAAGAGAGAGCTGGAAAGGGGACCTGTGTGGGAGGGGGAGCGGGGGAGTTGTGTGTAGCAGTGGATTGGGTGGGGGCAGTGTTTTGAGCTGTGAAGAGCGCAGTAAAGGGGACCTGTGTAGGGGAGGGGGGGCTATTGTGCCGTGGATGGGGTGGGGGCAGTGTTTGGAGCTGTGAAGAGAGAGCTGGAAAGGGGTCCTATGTGAGAGGGGGGGCGTGGGGGCAGCAGATGGGGAGGGGGAACTGTTTGGAGCTATGAGGAGATAGCAGGAAAGGTACTAGTGTGTGGGGGGGGGCAGGGGTGTCGCAGATGGGGGTGGAGGAAGTGTTTGGAGCTTTGTGAGGTAGGGAGAGAGAGCAGGTTATTATTTGCACATATTCACTATATTATATAGCTTTCAACCTTCTCTCTTGTGCCTAGGCTGTGCTGCTGTGCAGGCTGCTTGGTGATGCAGAGTGCACTGTGCATGCAGACAGTGAGGCAAGCTGCGGACAGGCTGGAGGCGGGCCTGTGTAATTTAAGAGTGCCCCCACTCTTAGGGATTATGTGACAGTGTGTGGCCCTGACAAATGTCAAACCTAGGCATAAACCTAATCGTGGTCAAACTACATCACCATGCCAAATTTGGTGGAGCTAGGTCCAAAACTCTGGCTGTGCATAAAGGACAAACAGACAGACACGCTTTATTGCTTATTATATAGATAACTAGCACAATATCTATAATAGGGATGTGCACCGACCCCCGTGTTTTGGTTTTGTTTTCGGTTTTAGATCTGTATCTCCTTCGTGTTTTGGATCTGGATCTGGTTTTACAAAACCACCCTTGCATGTTTTGGTTTTGCTTTTGGATCTGGATCTTTTTTCAAAAAATGATGAAAACAGGTAAAACCACATAATGTGGGACTGTTTTTGTTCCTACAGTATTATTAATCTTAATAACATTTATTCCCAGTCATTTGCAGTCAATTTTGATCACCTCACAGCTCACAATATTGATTTTTTTCATCTAGGTTAGGACTAGGGCCAAAATGTTGCATCCAGCTAGCTGGCTGACTAAACTAAGTGACAGCAGTGGGCGGCACTAACATGTGGCCATTTTTAAAACATTAAAGGGGCATACAGGAGATGCTGAGTGTGGGCTTCACAATTTCTGGACATTCACTCAGAAAAAAATACATTTTTTATTTGTCCAGAACTTGGGGCCCGGAGCACCCCTGACCGAGGCAGCAGCGATTGACGACACAGGCAACACGCTACCAGCCCAGATGGACACAGCAGACAGCAACAGCCCAGATGGACACAACAGATAGCACCAGCCCAGATGGACACAGCAGACAGCACCAGCCCAGGTGGACACAGCAGGCAGCACCAGCACAGATGGACACAGCAGACAGCACCAGCCCAGATGGACACAGCAGACAGCACCAGCCCAGATGGACACAGCAGACAGCACCAGCCCAGATGGACACAACAGGCAGCACCAGCCCAGATGGACACAGCAGACAGCACCAGCCCAGCCCAGATGGACACAGCAGGCAGCAGCAGGCAGCACCAGCCCAGATGGACACAGCAGGCAGCACCAGCCCAGATGGACACAGCAGGCAGCACCAGTCCAGATGGACACAGCAGGCAGCACCAGCCCAGATGGACACAGCAGACAGCACCAGCCCAGCCCAGATGGACACAGCAGATAGCACCAGCCCAGATGGACACAGCAGGCAGCAGAAGGCAGCACCAGTCCAGATGGACACAGCAGACAGCACCAGCCCAGATGGACACAGCACCAGCCCTACCCTACCCACCCTCCCTGTTCTCTCTCCACAGCCAGTGTGAAATGGCGCCGACGCGGGGACTCCTTATAAAGCAGAGACGAAAGCTTGTGAGCTGCGAGATTTCATCTCTGAGAAGTGCAGTCAGAGACTGCACACAGCCCCCTCCTCTCTAGAAATGCCCCTGAACTAGCACCAATGCTATTTTACAGCAGGAACAAGCATGAACTCAGTTCCTGAACCTCTCATTAACTATGATGTAATGTCCTGGGCCAAAATTTATTGTCCCTTTTGAGTGCCTTATTTTCTAAATACTATGGGGGTCATTCAGACCCACTCGCGAGCGGCAGTACACTTGCAAGTGGGTCGATGTTCCCCACTGCGCATGCGCACGACGGAGGGAGCTCCGTCATGCGCATGCGCGAGACCCGGCGAGCGAAGGACTTTCCATTGCTCCGGGTCTCGCACCAAAGGGGGCGTGCTGTCGATGTTGATTGCCCCCTTTGGTGGGCGTGCCGGGGGCGTGCCTGCCAGACGGAGGCGTTCCCATGGGAACACCTACTGTCTCAAGCCGGCCCCACTGGCATCACTAGTGATGTCAGTGGGGGTGATTTTGGCAAAATCACTCCAGGGCTTGTGGCTGGGAAACCCGACCGCAGGGTTTCCTTCGCAAGTCCGATGGTCGCGATGGTCAAGACCATCGCGACCATCTTGTTGGACGCTCGTATATGCTGTGGGTGGTGACCCACAGCTATACGAGCGTCCAGGATGACGCTCCATTTTAATGGAGGAGGGCCCTGATTCAGATCGCGCGCTCTGGTCAGAGCGTCCGGCTCTGAATCAGGCCCTATATGTGTAATATATATATATATATATATATATTGTTTTTCTATAGCTCCACCCTCAGTAGTTCCACCCACAGTTCCTGCCTGACTGGCACTAAAGGAAAATTAGGTTTAGGAACTGTGGGTGGTGCTACTGTATATAAGCTGATTGGTTTCTATGGGAAACTTCTCCATCTGTCCTACTTACAATGCTCCATATACTGTATGTCCCCCGTAGTCCCCCGTGGAGGAGGCTCCGGCAGGTCTGAATCCTGAAACAGCGGAGTTAGTTCGGATTACACAAAGTAAAATTTACAGTGACAGGATCAGGTAACACCTTTGGGGGAATAACATTAACCTTTCATGAGAAGGGTTGGGCTATGGGGCACATTGGGTGATTAGGCAAAAACAAACCAGTTATGAATTGGTACTTACTGGGAAATAGAGGGTTCAAGCCGACTCCAGGGGGAATCTCTCAACTAGTCATCCTGCCCACTGCTGGACACAAGGGTAAGGACAACTCTGCCCCATGTTGTGATGGTACAGACGTATGACTGCAGATGCTCGTACACTTTCTTGTGAAATTAATAACTTCTAACGCTTAGATATAAACCTCACAGAGCAATATACCACTTTCTATATTCATGTGGGGTACACTGTAATGTATTTATTGTCTTTATGTGCTATACAAAAATGTATGTATTCTCCCTACTGTTCACCCAGGAGAGGGACAACATTATAGCACTACCAATATGCAGTGCTATCCCCTCTGAGCTGCCCCTTCTATTTGTCAGCTCTCCAGCCAGTAGCAAGAAGTTATAGAATGGCTGCTATATAGGAAGGAAGCTATTGCAAGTGAGACTCCACCCCTCTCACTTTACTTTCTTATTAATAAAGAACAGGAAAAGTAGTCGAGTCGAGCAGAGTCTTCCCAGTGCCAGTTTTCCTCCTGTGTCCTGCATCTGGCCTGCACAGGAGGAAACAAGCCCTTCCTCAATATTCTAATATCCTATTTTTTTTGCTAAAGATCGCAAATGGAAAAATTAAGTACAAAAGAGAAGACCAGGGGCCTGATTCAGCAAGGAATGCAGTTGCTTATACCAGTAGCGCACGCGGGGGGGGTTCTGAGTACCCAGAAACCACCCCTGACAGTCTTGAGAGCAGACACTATGTTATTAAGCCTCACCCCGAAACACGGGTTAATAAGGAGGAGGCGGAGCCAATATGACACGATTGCGTCATTTGGCTCCGCCAACCTCGATTGACCCACGAATAGCAGCATTTTGCCGCTTGGGGGAGGAGCCTAACGATATGGTGCCAGCCAGCCAGGTCCCATCCCCGCAGCTGCTGCAAGGTAAGTGTAAAGTATGTGTGACATATGTATTTGTGTGTAAGGTATGTGTGACATTATATGATCAGAGCGCCTAAGGTGCCACACAATAAGGAAGATTACATACAAATGTAAAGTGCAAGTGCTGATGGTGCATTTATGATAAATCACCTAATTATGAAGAACTGTACAGGTTTGTAAAGATGTAGGAAAAAATACAATTTATTAGTACTAAAATGAAATAAAATGGGGACACCAATAATGGGGACACCAATGACATACAGACAGTATTAAAACAAATAACAAAATCAGACACAAAATAATAAAAGCATGGATAAGAACATAAAAGCAATGTTGATATTAGAATAAGTACTAAAAAAAGGATAAAAGTCTTATCTTGTTTTTAGTTGGAGGAGTATATCAGTGAGGCACAGGCCCCCAATGCGTTTTGTCTCTTAGTGGACTTCTTCAGTGGACTTAGTGGAGACGAAACGCATTGGGATGGTTAGGGTTAGGCTTCCGCTTTCAGAAGGGAGGGTTAGGGTGGGGTGGGGGGAAGATACCAACCATCGGGATGCTGCTGTCGGTATTCTGACAGGAGGCATCCCGCCAGGGAGAATCGACATGATTTACAGCCGGACCCCTGTCCGGCGGTTCAAATCCCAACGGCAGCAGCCCGACAAGGATGAAAATCCCGATCATCCCTAGGTAAGTATTCACTAACCTAATTCTACCCCCTCACGCTAACCCTCCCTTAGTGGTGCCTAACCCTAACCTCCCACAAAGTGCCTAACCCCCTCTCTAAGTGCCTAAACCTAACCCCCCCTTCCCCGCCGCCTAAACCTAAGTCCCCCGGGGGGGTGCCTAACCCTAACCTTCCCCCCCTAGTGCCTAACCATGATCCCCCCCTGTAAGTGCCTAAACCTAAACCCCCCTTCCCCGCAGCCTAACCCCAACCTCCCCCCTGGTGTGCCTAACCCTCCCTCCCCTAGCATAACCCTAACCTCCCGGGGTGGGGTGCCTAACCCTTAGTCACCCCGGGAGCCCTAAACCTAACCCACTCCCCCCCGCGCGGCTGTCCGCGCCCGGCATCACTTTGATCGGGATGCCGGGTGGCGGTCTCCTGACGTCGGTAAAATGACAGGTGTCTAGATTTAGACGCCTATCATTTACGCCTGTCATTTAACCCTCGCCGGGATTAAGTAGTCGGGATGCCGGCTGTCGGGATTAGGTCCGTCGGCTTCCAGACTGCATTCCCCCGCCAGAGTGTATGCAGGGGCATTAGCAGATAAATGGCTTAAAATGCTCTTGCAACTGCTAGATCGGGCCGACCTCACAATCCCATAGAGTAACGAACACATTGAGCTATTTCTAGCTCACAGAGGGTCAAGCTGGGTACACAGTATTCAGCTGATCGGTAGCGTTTAACCCGATCTGCCGAGTGAACGCAAAGATGTGTATCCAGCTTAAGGCCAGATTTGACAAAATTCCATTCGCTTAGAACCCCATGTTACACACCACAAAATGGCTGTCTTCAGGATGGGTAGATAACATCTGAAGCCTCTAAACCCCCAACATTTTAATTTTCAATTATGAATCATGAAGTCAAATACTGTGGTCAGTGTCAACTTAGTAAAGTAATACCTTCTCACAGAACAGTGCGGTAATGGATCTGCTACTGGTCAAAAGCTGAGAGAGCACTCATCTGAGGCACTGTAACATAAGTGCCACACTCTTGTGTGTGAATAAACCAAAGCCCAGTGCATCTCTGCTAATTTTCACATCTGTCATTTATAAACTGTCAACTCATTTACAGAAGCGCCTAACAAGTTGGCCACAAGAAACAAATTGCAGATATTGACCAGTATGCATCCATGCGGCTGCACTGCCCCCATCCATCAGCTTATTGAAGTAGCTGGCATTACGATTAGCATGCATTTGTACCAACCCTACACCTGATGCCAACATCCATCTGCATTCAGATGGATCTCTGCGTATGCCCAACTCAGATAGCCTACAATTCTGCTTAGAAGCCATTGGGACATAGCCTACGTGAGACTGGGTCTAATTGGCCGGCAATGGGACAGTCAGTCATCAGTGGGTTTGCGAGTGAGATGCATAAGGCTCGATCGCAGTCGCTCATAGATACATAGGCATGGCTTACACAGCATGTGCGGTGCAAAAAAATCGCAAGCTACATCCACCCAATAGACTTGTAGTCAAATCTGCATCAGTCCCAATATATATATATGGCTATGTATTTTTCTTCCGATTTAATGATTTACCAATCCACCAATATGTGCCCATACATCGCCAATATCCATTAGTGATTCAGAGATCATTTTCACCAAAGAACGGATCTGCCAATCATGAATAGCTCATAATTTTACTAGTATTGGTCTGCAGGGTCGGTGCTAGATTTCTAGGCACCCTAGGCAAAACTGCATGTGCCCCCCCGTCTCATTTAACCCCTCAGGTGAAAATGACTTTGCACAGTTGGAGTGGCGGATAAGTTTTGTGTGTGATATATATATATATATATGTACATACATACATTGCCCCCAGTAGTAATAATGCCCCCTGTAGTAATGCCCCCTGCAGTGCCCCCAGTAGTAAGGACCCCTGTAGTGCCCCAATATGCCCCCAGCAGTAAGGCCCCTGTAGTGCCCCCAGTAGAAAGGCCCCCTGTAGTAAGGCCCCCTGTAGTAAGGCCCACAATAGTAAGCCCCTCCCCCCCACGCACACACACATAAAAAAAAATCAATACTTACCTTAAACCCCGCTCTAGTGCCTGCTGCCGCCCGTCCCCGGCGCCCGCTCCTCTGAACTATGGGAGTGACGTCATGACGTCACTCCCATAGTGCACTGCGGGACCCGGAAGATGGAGCTCAGGTGTGAGCTCCATCCTCCGGCTGCTGCTGGTGCCGGGGGTTGGGGTAGGGGGAGAGAAGGAGCCGGACGCCCGCTTATAACACAATCTCAGCGGGCACACAGCAAATGGGGGGGTGCGATCACTGGGCCCGGCGCCCTCGAGTGGCCGGCGCCCCTAGGAAGCTGCCTAAGCTTGCCTAGTGGAAGCGCCGGCCCTGTTGGTCTGCAAAACGGCTGATCGGTACCATATACTAGCAATCTACAGCCCCGATTGGCTGTCGATAACTCTAACATGCTGGAAAACCTGAATTACCATTTCCGATCACCTTTTGGCCAGAATCGGCAATCGTTGAACCCCATACATTGCCAATTTTATTACACAATCATCTGTGAATCTGAGAATTGCCCCAAATGATTGTTGATGTATGGGCCCCATTAGTCTAAACATCCAATTATTTCACACATGTTTCTTAGTAATAAACTAACTAGCAGCAACATTTTCCATTAACCACACATTTTTATGAATTTTTTTTTACTGTTTTAAAAATAATAAATACAATATTATCCTGACTTTTATGAATAAAATTAAATAGAATTCAAATAAATTGTTTTGAAAACAGAGCAATACAATAAATATTGAATTTTCTTACGGATGTAAATGATGGGTAACGCAAACAATATAAAAATTAAGCAGTAATTTTTGGCAGTAGATAAATACATACAACTGCAAACACTTAATTCCGTACAAATGCCAAGAGTACATAATTACAAGTCAAGTAAAATAAAATAATTTAATGTAGACAGTTGTTAGTTTATTCGTAGTTCAAGCCAATTTTCTGGGACACTCCCTTTTATGGGAATCTCTTAAGGGCAACAATATAGGACAGATAAGTGTTTTGGGGGTATTACACATGGATTGTCAAGATTTTAAACAAACTCTAAGGCAAGTATGAGTGTAAAAAGCAAACTGCTCTGTGACTCAAAAAATGAGACCACACTTTCAACATATGATGTGTCATATGATTCTTTCAATATGATTATTTAAATAAATATAAAGCAAAAACAAATGTACTTAGCTTTAGATTAAATAGAGAGGGATGCAAGTAGGGATCATTTTACTACACAGCTGTTACACTGAACACCACCCCCAGGCAGCACTTAGGCATTGATTAAAGTTATCCATTGCACTGTAATCTTGCTTTATATGACAGTTGCATCACTTTAACTATATACATAAATGGGTGTTTACTTGCATTCAACCAATCAGACACAGCAGAGGTGTCACTGGGTGTAGTAACACCCAATGCAGCACTCATCTATCCCTAGTGAGTGCAAAAGGCATGCATGCGATCAAAAGGGGACGTGGATTCAGGGCCTGATTCAGAGCTGGACGCTCTGACAGAGCATTCGCTCTGAATCAGGGCTGTCCTACTTGATTTTTAGAGCAGCCTCCTGGCCGCTCGTATAGCTGTGGGTGACCACCCACAGCTATAGCGAGCGGCCAGGAAGATGGTCGCGATGGTCAGGACCATCGCGACCATCGGGCTTGCGACGAGACCCTTGTGGTAGGGTCTCGTTGCCACAAGCCCTGGAGTGCTTTTGGCTCAAACAGAGCCAAAAGCACTCCCACTGACATCACTTGTGAACGCCTCCGTCTGGGCAGGCACGCCCACCAAAGGGGGCGTGCTGTAACTCAACTTCGACAGCACGCCCCTTTTGGTACGAGACCTGGAGGAACGGAGTGCCCATCGCCATCCGGGTCTAGCGCATGCGCACGACGGAGCCGGCTCCGTCGTGCGCATGCACACTGGGCCACCATCGATCCGCTTGCGAGCGCTCAGCACTCGCGAGTGGGTCTGAATCAGGCCCTCATTCCACGATTTCACAGACCTGATGTGCCGGTCAAGCCCCCGTCCTTGCCGGGGGGCTTGCCCAGCTCTCTGGGAGCTGCTGGGAAGCCCCAGGCTTCCCTCAACACAGTGTGGATGACCATCACAGCTGTGGCTGTGCTTGGTGACACCATCCTAGGGGGTGACACCAAAATAGCAAAGCAGCTCGGATGGTGTCACATGTTGGGGACCGTACACCCCTTAGTGGCACCACTGAGACACAGCCATCAGGGAAGTGGTCATTTTGTCGGCAATGAAAACAGATGTGTCCACAAACACCTATCCTTTTTGTGCCATATTACGCAAGATTCCTGGCATGACTTACATGCTACGCCATGTGTAGCCAGACTTTCGTACGTTTCCTGAATTAAGCATCTTATTTGCATCATAGATGCATACAAAGTCAATTCCACAGTAGTTTCCTAGGCTCCTAGGAGTAGTACTTTTGTCGTAAAGTAATTTCTTTAAAGTCGCAGATTAATCATAATGATATGTGATAAGCTGCATACACACACACAACGATATTGTTACCAACGAATATCTGAACGATCTACTGTCAGATTATCTGTCAGATTTTTTAAAGTGTAATGAACAATTTTTTTGAACTACAAACGATTTTTGCATATTCCCTTAAGGAAAATCGTTGAGTTGGTCAGTCTGACTGAACTACAAACTACAAACTACAAACGTGAACGCGCATGAACGATAATCGTTCATCGTTTTAACTTAGAAAGTGAACGATTTTTTCAACGATTGAACGATAAATGATATAGTTAACGATAATCGTTCAAAAAATCGGTGTTTATGCACCTATACTGTTAAGAAGGAGTTAACCTGGAGTTAGCAGCAGGCAAGGTAAGAGAGATAATTGCAAGAGCAAATAGGTGTAGGTGTGTACTGAACTCTGCCACTGGGAGATTTGTTATGGAGCATGCACACGGTCAGATTTGTCAGATCTGTCAGATGAACGATTTGAACGATTTTTGACTGCATTAAAATGAATGGAATCATCCAAGTCAGTCTGACTGCAAACACATCAGATGTCAGATATCGTTATCTGACCATCGGGAACGCGCATCGTTCAAATCGTTCATCTGACAAATATGTCAGATTTTCCTTCAGATATGAACATACATCTGTATATCGACATGCCGTGTCAACTTGCTGCATCAGCATTATAACTTATACATGATGCTTAACGAAAGTTAATGCCGACATTGTTAAAATTCTTTAAGTAACACTTCAATTATGTCAGCCAACATCATGGTGCCAGAATTTTACTGTCCACATATTATCTGTTGACATATAGAACGTGGACAAAACAGATGTATCCAAGACATAATCATCACCATCAGCTCACAGACACATCTACGATTTTTCATCAGTCATCTTGGCTGCAATTTACACCAACATGATCACAACACATCCTTATTGTACCTTAGCCACTACTACATGCCCCTTCCAACCCCCATCCTGGCCCCCTCTTTTGTAAGGAGTTTTAAGTCCAATTTGCGTGACAAAACAGACAGGCATTATGAAATAACGTACTTAAAAAAGAGCAAGTTGTGGCTGATAAAATCATTTATATCCAACTCTGAATAAGGCCCCAAGTATTTAGCAGTCGTATGCCAGGTGCAGATTCTGTGAGTGATGTAGCGAGCTTGTAAGCAACTACTTTCAGCGACGCCCCCACAGCGAACTTATTATAAGACGCAGCATCTCTGTGCAGGGGCGTATCTATAATGGGTGCAGGGTGTGCGGGGAACACGGGCCCCACACCGCACACCTTGCACCCATAATAGTACTTACCTCTCCAGAGTCCCACGTCGGCGCGGGGGTCCGGCGCTGTAAAACGACTGGAAAATGGCAGTGGCGGCCATTTTCCCATCATTTGCGCATGCGCAGTACAGGGAAAATGGCCTTCACTGCCATTTTCCGGTGACCTGTGCAGACACTATAGACTCTGGGCACACTCTAGTGCCCAGAGTCTATAAATCCGGCGCTGGCCACGCACAGCTCAGTGCGCTGTCGGCCGCCGGGTGGAGAGGAGGGGGCCCCTGTCTCTGTGTGTCTGATTAGCTACCCACTGTCAATGCCCAGGAACGCCCAGCACATTTCTAATCCATTTCAGACACAGTACTGTGATCCTGTGAACTAACATTCATTGTGCATGTGCCTCTGCGACTAGGATACAAATGCAGTATAAACATTGCTGTACTACTGTACGTCCGACATCAGTATATATGGAAAAAATATAAAAGCTGTAATCAGAGCTGTAACTAGACTTTTTCGTGCCCTGTGCCAGAGAGAGCATTGCCCCCCCCCCCATTTTTTAAATAGGGACATAAGATAGTGCACCTGAAAAAGGGCCATGGCCTCATGCGGAAGGGCCAGGGAAGAGATAGGAGAGGCCAGGAGATGTTGGGGATAAAAGAAGAGGAAGCTACAAGTGAGAATGATACTAAACAGAAAAACTGACAGGCCCAAACAGCACCCCCTGCCCTGCGGTGCCCTGTGCCATGGCCAGGGGCGTATCTATAATGGGTGCAGGGTGTGCAGGGAACACGGGACCCTGGGTCCAGGTGGCCCCGCACTGCACACCCTGCACCCATAATATTACTTACCTCTCCGGAGTCCCACGTCGGCGTGGGGGTCCGGCGCTGTAAAACGAATGGAAAATGGCCGCTACGGCCATTTTCTCGGTCACCTGTGCATACATTATAGGCTCTGGGCACACTCTAGTGCCCAGAGTCTATAACTCTGGCGCTGGCCGCACACAGCTCAGTGCACTGCCGGCCGCCAGGCAGAGAGGAGGGGGCCCGTGTCGGAGACTGCACACGGGCCCCCTCCTCTCTAGAAACACCCCTGACCATGGCACCGGTCGCACTACCCTAGTTACGGCCCTGGCTGTAATGAATAAAAGGATTAGTGTCATAAAATGCTAATCGGATAAGTAGGGTGGGCAATAAATTACTTTTAGTCTTTCAATCGCAAGTATTTCCAACCAGAACCGAAAACAAGTTGCTTTGATGGGGCTATTACAAAAGTTCAAATGAAGGAGTCCATTATGTTTCCTGGTTAGTAAATTGCCATAATAAAATGCATAGAATGCATAGAGTACATTTTGTGAGAGATGCTATAGGAACAAAGGTACTATAGGCTGGCAGAGCATGCTGGAACTTGTAGTTAAATAGCAGCTTCTTAAAGTATGGAACCTTTGTGGTAACAGAACACGCTAATTTCATAGGTTAAACCAAGCTTATGTACTTTATGGCAGTAGTTTCCTTGCTCTAATGATTTTTCAGCACAAAAGCCACCTGCTAATCAGTTTCTATTGTCAAATCACACAATAGATTATACTTGTCTTTTTGCTAATGCCATAAAGTAAATGTTCTGTTACAACGTATTACTCTTCAGCATGCATGTGTATCATCAGATATTCCAGATATACAGCATGGGTAACATTAACCTGATTGCACTACATAGTAATATCATAATAAAATGTACATACATTTAAAAAGCCATACACTATAGTACAGTACTGTATATTGTACTGTATGCATTATCAAATGAAGTAAATTAACACCATGTAAGTTGTGTTAAATTAGTGATTATGTTTAAAGTGATGATTAACAAGCGCATGCATTTGCGGTTATGGGGCTTGATGGAATACACTGATCCCATTGTGATCACAGGCCCATAACTAAAGATGTGCGACAGGTGCTACCGCACAGAGCACAGTGCTCTATGAGCGGTACCATTACCGCCCCATGGATCTTGTTTCTGGCTAGCAGGGTGTCTGGATCACTGCTGCAGCACCGCTGAAGAGTCATTTAGACGCTCCTGACAGGTACCCTGCTTCCAGTACAGCCGATCGGAGCATCCTTGAGATGCTCCGGTCAGCGATGTACACACCGGTGCTACCGTCCCCTCTGTGCAACATAATGATGTCATGTGCATTACGTCGGGAGCTCACGGGGGCGGGCTGGCACAGAGAGCATTTGTGCCCTGTTACGATGCTGTGTGTTCACTAGAGGTGAATGCAAGAAATCGGAGCACGTGGCTTTATAAAAATAAACCATAAACGAATTCTTTCCAACCACAAGTGTTACTGCTAAGTGTAGGTTATTGGAATCTGAATCTGGACCCATGCTATGCTTTTACTTACAGTTAAAAACTGTCCTAGAGCGTGCATTTACACCATGGGAATGAAATCTGAAACACAAAACATTACTTCACCCAGGACGATTTCCGGAGCTTGGTAAATTTCACACTTTAGCAGCCCCTTTGTGAAAAAATGGGGATATCTCTGATATATACAATTGTGCCCAGTTACATCTATGCCGCCTGTGCGAACGGTTACACGCCAATGACCCCATAGGATTGCATGGTGTGATCGCAGTGCGCACCGTAGAGTACTGTAGCGTATGTAGCCACAGGTAATCGCATGGCACGATGCGGGCGCACGTTTGTAGCGTAATCAGCAACGATGTAACATGGCGCATCTGTACTGCAGTCCCCCCTTTGCAAATTCCAGTGATACTTACGTTTTGTGTGTATCCCCCAAAAACAGCTATGATGTCTCAGCCAAGTGCCACATTTCCAGTCACAGGAAGGGGTCTATTTATTATCATTATTTTTACTAAAATTTTTCACACCCTTTTCACATTATTTTAGTATCACCTAAAGTTAAAAAAGGGCAATTGGAGTAGAATTCGTAAAATTCTACTCCAACCCCTAATTATCACATATTTTCAGTAATCAGATTGCATTTCCCATAATTGTAATGGGAAATGCGATCTGTCTGGTAGTTACTAAAAATAAATTGTAAAAAAATACCGGGGGAAGCCCTGGGATAATAACGCCACCTGGAGGTGGCGTTATCCAGGGTCTCCCCCGGTTCCCGGACTCCTGCTCCGCTCTAACGTGCAGAGCAGAGCCCAAAGCTGGCCCCAGTGATCAGCTGTGTGGTCTAGACCACATGCTGATCACTGCTAATAAAATAAGGAAAAAAAACTTACCTGAGTCCAGGGACCGGTGATCGGGGCTCCGGTGATGTCCTCCCTCCGGTCAGCTGGTCTCCCATCCTGCACTGGGGCCCGGTCAGCTGACCGGGTACCAGTGCAGGATGGGAGATCAGCTGACCGGAGCCACGGAGGACATCACCGGAGCCCCGATAACCGGAGGTAAGTGTAATTAAGGGAGGGGGCTCTCGCGATCGCGAGGGCAGGGCTTAGCGGCAGCTGGTCGGTACATGTGCAGGCACTTGTCACTGTATTTTTTGCGAAAATACAGTGATAATGGTGCGGAGTGGATTCGCAGGGACGCAGGGACGCAATGCGAATTTAGTCGGTAATATCACACTACAATCTGCATTCCAAGTGCAGGTTGTAGTAAATAGAGTCCAAAGAGAGGCTGCCGCCCCACTACCTGCCTGTGATGGCAAAATAACAAGCTCTTTAAAAAACAAATGTATATGAAGGAGCTCTACGTATATATGTTACGCCAAAACTAAAACTCACATGCCAGCTGTAAGCCCTGCCTAACTATTCCTCACTTTCTTCAGTATCAGTTTGGTAAATATAGTGGTATGGATGATTTCCGCCGTGTCTTACACATATGCTACAGTACATTTGCCTGGAAGAGTAATGTCACTGGACAGACAATACAATCACACATTACAATTTTCTATACAGTTGTCACACAGTATCTTATTAACAGGTTTTTCTATTATACAAATAAATGTAATGTGCCGCTGACGGTATTCTGACAGGAGGCATCCCGACAGCCGGCATATCATACCGATTCTGTTTAAACATGGTAAAAAAAACAGTGTATTTATTTAATGCAGTGATTATCCCACTATATAAGAGTGGTGACAGGGCTCTTATAGCTTTAGCTGTTGCAGATGTGCGACATGGTTCAGTGGCTTAGACAAGCTTGAGCTGGTAACAAGTACAGCCATATTGAATAAGGAAAATAATGTGAGCTAGATATAGATTCTGGGGATTAATGTTAATGAAAGTGACAAGTGTCTAGCTGTAAGGGGATGGCTTGTGCTGTTATAATGTAATTGTATCCACACAACAAATGATCGGTATGTAAGTTGTGATACCACCTGTTAGATCTCCTACAACAGATCACATTAGGTTGATGTCTCTAAAAATCCCTTTCATAAATATTGACGGTAATAATGAAACCATCACAATGTGCTAGAACAGATTACAGATCTACACCTAAATTAGCAATGTGTTTATTTATACTTAACCCTTTCCAAACTCCATGTGAAAGAATACATAATATATACAGCATGCATACATTTATTAGCAAGTACTGTAAGTATTCTCTGGTACAGACAAAAACAAATCTGGCATTGGCTTTATATCACACTGCTGTTCTAAAACTCTAATTAGCCATATACTACAAATTGCACAAACATAACAACAAAAGGTCAATATGGTTGCACGAAATAGCAGCTCCTTATATTATATACAGTAGCATTAATTTATTAATTAGTACAGTAATATAATTACACAGCGCCTGCTGCACATGTTAAGGTTACACACAGTATTTGAAATTTTACACACACACACGTAGAGAAGCCATATCAGTTGGTGCTGTGGGTGATTGAGCACCCCCAATATTTGTGTAGTCACACACATATATATGCACACACTAGCAACATAATAAAATAAAAAACGTTGCAAAGCTTACCTGGCCAAGCAATTTATAGCCATGTTCATTTGCTAATAACTCAGCATCCTCGAGACCTCCAGGGATCTCTACAGCCCATTCATTCACGTATCGCTTTTCTATGCCAGTCACAAATACTAGGCAGCATAAGCAGAAGACAGATACTAGAGCAATGTACTTGTAAGGCCACCGTCCTCCTTCCATTTCAAACGTTATCTGTATAATATCAACAGTGTTCAAACAATATATTAATGCTAGAAAAACAAATGTATATTAAAAATAAAGCCTTATGCTTTTGCCTTGCTTCTCTGGGAGCAGATAACTGTAGCAGGTCTTCTGATGGAGACTGTGGCTGGAAAATAATATAAAAAAAAGAACCGTTCTCCACAGTCAATGGAAATGAGTATTTACACGTCAAAACTACGTCAAACAGACTTGCAGCGTCTTAAATCTATACGGTGTTCCCAAGGGAGGAGAGATGCTAAAATAGGAAGCAGGGATTCACGCAGTTCCACTGCCCACGGAGAGATCAGCTCGTGTAATTAGACAAGGAGACGCCCACAGTGAGCGAGAGAAAAGGCAATATCATGCTCAAACAACAAGGCACAGATCAGCTGCCTGCACTGCCGAGTGTCAATAGCACGCTACACTGGCACAGCAAACACTGTGTTTCCCAAGTGTCTATGCTGGCTTCTCTCACTGTTCCATTAGCAACATTTTAATATTATACATTTTCTCCAATAGCTGCATCTTAGATGTATGTTTTAGTTTGCATCCTATGCCAAAACCCATGTAGGCACAGTATGTTTTTCTACAGGTGTCTGTTCTGTCACTGAAGCATTAATAACATACATATGTAGTGCATTCTCTCTAACAGCTCCAAAGCCTTTTATGTATTTTTATTTCTTTACTTTGCCTATGGAAAGGTCCATGTTCATATTTGTAATTACATCCAGACCTGCATTTTACAATACATACCCTTTGTTCGTTTTCTCGTTAATATGCATGTACTGTATGCAAGATTTTAGGCTCTTAATAAATAATGCTCAGTCTGTCCTATGGATAACATTAAGCTTCACTGGTAGAGGTTGGATCGGCTGTATGCGTCGTGTAGCTGTGAGGAGGGTGACTCATTCAGCACCACAGCTCCGGACAGCAGCTGCTGCACGTTCTATGTACTGTACTTGGGGCTGGCTGCTTGCACTGCTGACCTGGCAATAAAGTCATGGAGCTAATTCATTTGCACTGATTCACTGAAACGCTGCAGAGAAATCCGATAAAAGAAGGGATCACACGTAGGAAAACATAAGAAAGTATGTGGGCACTACTTGAGAATTTAAACAAAGAGACAAGCTGGAAAGCAAATAACATTGGTCATTAGTGCATCTCACTGCAACTTTACTTGTGCTCATAAGGACAATCATTTTTAGTGCTGGGGCATGGGGGAGACTACAGGGATAAGGGCTGTAGCATATTCAAGACACATTTTTTCCGAAATATTTTCTGAAGAATATTTAGTAGGGATAAAGAACTATAGTTTTGCTTATTTAATATATAAAATGATAAGAGATGCAAATTGAATGTCTTCAGTTATAAGCTTGTTTAAATAAAAAGCGTTTGTCTTCTGACTTAAATATATAATGCATGCCATGTTTGATTGCATCATTAGGCTGTGCTTATTCCTCGTGCTTTTGTTATAAAGATAGTGCTTATTATGTGTTTTAAGCAATTTTATTGAAAAATTTAATATTTATTTGTATTTTATTTTTTTGTTTTCCCAAAAATCTATCTATTTGTGCAATGCATCAAGTACAAGGCTGAAATTAGTGGAACCATGTTATTATTACATTGTCAGCTTCTATGGTTAATCAGCAATACAAACATCCACTAGTAGATAGGTATAATATCTGCCAGTGACAACGTAAGCGAATATCCACAATCCATATGTTATGTAACATTTACAAGAGATATAAAGTCAGAAATCCAGATGGATCAACAACAGGTGTTCAGCTGGAGTTGGGCATAAAATGGGCTTTTCATTACTCTTCTGCACATGTATACGACGCTTCAATGCACTACTTAAGTAGGCAGCCATAATACTACTTGTGGCTCCTTACAATTGAAGAGGTTCATTAAGTTACAGAGGGAGCGTGTATCTGTAGTCAAATAATTGTATGGGAGTCATGGAACAAATGCAACTTGGGAGACTGGGACAAAAACTTATATGCACCTGTCAGGAGGTGTGTAACTTGTGGGTGCTTGACCACTGGTGCGGGTTACGCAATTTTGGCAATAGCATAGTGTATATTACATGTGGAGAAGAGGCCACATCTTGCAACTTTTGCCAAAATCTCTTGGCTCTGCAAATTGCATCTTTTTTTGGACACAATTTATACAGTTTAAACCCAAGTTTCATCCAAATCAATGTGACCCATTTAAGAGGTTAACTTGCCAGTTTAGAAATAGAACATTAACATTTCAAAATAAAATACAGTTGTACCAACAAAAAGCATAAATAGTTAGGGAAAATGTATTTAAAAGGTGTCCCCTTCAAAACTGAAGGACTCCTTGTCTGCCCCCCGTAATTGGCTGTGTAGAACTTCTATTGCTTCATAGTATATATGTTATGTGCCCAATAGAGCACTGCAGCCTGGTACCAAGCAATTCCATTGTGCAATTTCCTGCTACAGCACAGGACTTAAGAAGGAGATCAGAGTCACCTGAAGTGCTGACATTTAAAAATATGACTAAATGTGATGAGCATTTTTGTGGGCACTGCAAATGTGAACAATAAAGACAGGAAAGTGCCCTTGTAGCAAAACCTGGAAATGAATATGGTTTTAATGACAGCACATATTGCCTTTTGCCTACAGCTCATGCAAACAGGAAGCAGTTCAAGAGAAACCTTAGCCTTTCCATTCTTAGCAACCAATCTGCCTTTGTTTGCTCAGTGTTCTATGGGCCATTTAACCGAGAGGCATGGAAAGTGCTTGCTAGCGGATATCATGCAATAACAAAGGGCAAACATGGCAGGGAGTCACAAAGGAAAACAAGTTAATTCAAATAAAAAATAATGAGAGATACTGTTTAAGATCAGATATGTATATAAACAGCAAAGAGTACATAGGGAACATAATTAGATAAGTTGTTGTAGATAACATTCTTTTCTTTAGTGAATGAAATACATTATAGAACAAAGGCATTTGTTAAATCTGGTGCACTGGTAATACAATTGTAAATTTTCAATGTCTAAGTTGACCTAGAAATATAATGGACTCTGATTTGTGTTACAGCACTTGTTTTGCAAATTGAGATGTGCAGGAGTTTTCAAAAATATCCCCCAGGGTGTCTAGCTGATAATACTGTACCTGCATCCTAATTATGTATAGGGACTTTATTGATGATAGAGAAATTGTCAATGCCTTTAACAAATGGATCTGGGCATTTCCAATGATACATAGAAAGGATATTGTTTAGAATGTTTATAAGAACAGTGAATTCAAAGTTTGTCAGTCCTGGAGAGCTGTCCATAACCCGCAATGCAGGGATGAGAACCTTGTTAACTGCAAAGGTCATGGCAACCCCCATGGTTATGCTGGTTTGGCGCAAAGGTTAATCACCAATAATATAGAGTTAAATTTCTTCTATTAAGCTTAACATATTAACAATGGAGATACAGTAGTTCATTTGCTGGATCAACCAATATTCAGAACACTACAGAATTCTACATTTCTAAGAACCAGTAACAGCAGAGCCGTAACTAGACATTTTGGTGCCTGTGCAAGAAAGAGCAACCATCGGTGCCCCTTCTCACTGCTCCTAAAATTCTCACTCAATAAACTTCAGAAAATGGATTGGTTTTACCATATTAAGGAATCATCAACATCTACTCCTGCAGCACATCAGAATATAATGTACATGTACAACTAAAAATTCCACTTAAAAAAGTTGTATTGTCAAAGTCCTCCATGACAAGCACCAATCACCCTCTGCTCCAGTCTGCTTTATCTACTGCCTCCATCCTGACAACTTGCCAAATGAGTATGAAGGTAATGTGTAGGGAACATATAGGCGGCTAGCCTTGACTAAAAGTCTCCTACGTGTTTCTGCTGGCCTATCCCAGAGTTTGTCAAGGCAAATATTTATACTTTACTGATTAAAGAAATATTTTTTTCTTATGCAGTTCTTTGTCAGTTACCCGCTGGTGCTGCATATCTGTTAAAATACCCCAGTGTAATTAAGATGGGAAAATGCAGCATATGCATTTAATATGTGGTTCACATAGTTGGTATACTGTATGTCTAGGCATAATTGTCACAGAACTTGCCCCATACTATACATTTCAAAGAGGTTTTCAATGTGTAGAAGACCCAGGGGTATGAATGTGCTCTTAATACTTAATCAGTGTCAGCACAACCCAACCTCGGCCTATTCCCAGCTGTCACTGTCAGTCACTCACAGTGACTCACTCATTGGGAATGGCACTGGCCAGGACCTGCTGCTGGATACCGCCGGGCCGCCTCTTGTCGCTGACACTCACTCACTGGACCGGAACTCACCTGGTTCTACTGGATAGTCACAGCACAGTGACAGGACACACCGAGACGGAGTCATCCACACAGTGTCAAGCCTCTTACTGCACAGCGCGCTGCTCAATGCCTAACTCACAACAGCTCCTCACAGACCTCACCCTAGGAACCGTAGGAGCCTTGTGAGGTCTCTCCTGTCCCAATAGATGTTGTCCGCGGATCGGGACTTGAAGTTGCCCAGGATTCAGGAGGCAGAGTCACATGATGGGGGAGGCTGCAGCTGCTGTCCTTTTCAGAACTGGGCGCCGCGCATCACACTGTAAGCAGTGGGCGCCCGGCGCCGGCAGAGAGAGAATGAGGAGGGTGGCCGCTGTTCCGCCCTCAGGGCTATTGCGCTCTGTGCGGCCGCACCACCCTAGTTATGGCCCTGAGTAACCGTCACTGAGTCACAAAGTTAAATCACAAAGTGCAATACTGGTCCAAAAGTTCTAGCAGTGACACATTAGTTTCTGGGGAATTCAGCAATTGGTTGGATCTTCATTTTTAGCAAGATTTGGGTTTGACTTCAGACACAAAGACTAATTTCCTATTCCTTCCAGCCATTAAAATTTAGCTTCCTTATGTCAACTGTACTTATCATGATCTGCAAATTTGGATTCACAGGATTCAACGACCCACCAAATCTAAAAAAAAGGAAATATCCATCAATACTGTAAACATGGTACATAGGAAAATGGTAATAGGAAGAAGCAGGAATTGATAGTTTATTGCACAGGTTTTCAACCGATAGGACCCCACAGTGCATGTTTTCCAGGTCTCCTCACAGAATCACAAGTTAAATAATTAACCCCACCTGTGTATCTTTTAAAATGTGTCAGTGTGTAATGAATACTCCTGTGCACCCCCTGGGTAGTCAGGAAAATGTGATCTGTGTGGGGTCCTGAGGACCGAGTTTGAGAACCACTGGTTTATTGCATTATAGAGCCCATCAATCAAAACAGTCTTTCTAGAAAGGGTTTTTTTGTTTTGTTTTTTCAAAATGAATATACCTTTAACCACTCTTTTTACAACACTTTGAGACTTGATCAGTCATTAATTGATGTCCGCTTTGATGGTAAAGACCTAACTCTAAATTGGGGCCAGAATTGGAAATAATGAAAAAATAATAAATTCTGTAATGTGTAAAAACCAACATAGTGAATCCTGGCTGTGCTCTATGCTCTATTACTCAGTCTCTGAACAAAAAGATAATGGAAGCTGTCAGGCACATGTTTGAACTGCAGTTAATATAAACAGCATTTACACAGTTGAATTCAAGGACTCGACCTAATCCACATACAAGAAAACTCTTCCGTTTAACTTTTCCCTAATCAAACAAAATTTTTTGAATTCTGAATATAAAACATAATGACAAAAAGCATTTGAAAATATAGTATTTAGTATACATTTAAATTGCATAAACTAATAATAATGCAGTATACATGGGGTTGATGTAATGTTGGTCAAAAATGGGTGTAACTTACACTTAAATAATGCATGGAAAAAGTGCGCATTTCCGCTTCTATGCTGAGCTGTGCATGTTTATAGTAATGTTTGGTTCCACGCTGGCAAGCATATGCACATGGTTTATGCCAGGTGTACATTACATTTATGCCCATGTTTTAGGGGGGAGCAGATTCGGTTCTACTCGGTTCCGTTCGGATAAAAAAAACGAATCTTATTGGCTATCCAAAACTCGTGACAGCTGATACCCAATAAGATTCGGTTTTTAAATCCGAACGGAACCAAGTAGAACCGAATCCGCTCACCCCACTTTTAACCATTTGTTTTGCTTGCAAAATATGCATTTTGTATAAGGCATCAATAAATGTTCACAAACCTCTGTTATACAGGCGAAAAAACTCTCCGTGTCATGAACTAGAAAAAATATGGCTAAAATATGCACAAAAAAGCATCATTTATTCCCAAGTAACAAAGAATACACCTATCAGTCTCAGCAGTACATCAGCCAATTGCAAGCAGTAGTATAGTGATGGAAACCACCGTCTCCGTCATCAGCTATTTGCCCCTCCCATGACCACCAGCAGATAATACTATCTTCTCAGGCATATGTTTGTCAGTGTCCCAGTCTGCAACTGATGCAAACACACCCTTAGTGTACTTGGCCTATGTTAGAACACCACACCCCTTCTCTCCCCTGTCCTGCCTTTCCTGATGCAGTTAGGTGTAAATGACAGAGTCACCTAAGTCTACATAGGCGCATATCCGTGGTTCCACTTCCTGGGCGTGAGCAAAGTGATTTCACGCAAGATACGCTACACAAAATTCTTCATTTCTTTATATGCTTAGGTTTAGCTCCACCCCCTTCTACATTCTGACCAGCATCATTCATCAGTCTGCTACTCCCGCTGCCTAATGGATGGTTGCTACTGAGAGGCAGTGAGAGCATTTTGCCTGGCCTTGTGTTTAAAAGGTACTTATATGTAGCCCTGAAAGCCTTCGTAGGATCCAGCAGTGGCTCTTCATCTAGCTGATGTTGCTATGGCCAGGGCCGTAACTATGGGTGGGCGAGCTGTGGCAGGGATGATCTGTGTTTTACTAAACCCTGACCAGCTGTTTCATGCAGGAATCACCAGTGATAACACCACCAGTGTAACCTGTCCAGGAGCCAGGGCACCCAATCTATATTTAATTGTGATTAGGGTACTTCCCAGGCTCAGCTTAGAACTGTAATACAGTCAATGCTATGCCACATATAATTTAAATTGATAGCCTCAACATACTGTAAGTCCTATGTCTAATACTATTCCCCCTAAAGTTATCCAAAAGGGCATGGAGCCATTATGGGATCCCTGACCTGGGTCCACATATGGCTCTGATTGGAGTTCTCACTGTTTGCCCTAAGTGATGGCCCAACAACTGTCTACAACAAAACTTACTGCTAAAAATCCATTGTGATAGGTTTCACTGATTTGAAAATTACCAATTTCCAGTACAATGCAGCCAATGTTAGCTATACATTAAGACTTCGGGTAACATTCCTTGGAGCAGCCATGACAATATTTTTGAAAATGAGATGTAAAGTTCTGTATATACTAAGTACAACATATATAGTATTAATGTAAATCCTTTGCTCTTCTTGAATATGAAAATTAATTCAATCAACTAGTCATGTCTACCTACTTATATAACAGGTCCAATGTAATATTATCACCCTAGTGCCTTAATCTAGTACTACTTATAGAGGCTGACAGTGAATATGTTATAACCAGATAGCGTGTGTGTGCATATTTATATCACTATAGTGAAAACTTCACCTTTCTCGTTAAATCAAATCCATATTCTTGAAATAATGCTGCAGACGGATTTGACCTTTTCTCATTTCTTCCTTCAGCCGGAATAAATAGAAATCTTACAATAACACGTATGATCATCAATAAAACAGCGTTTGATGTGCAGCTTCAAACGGGATACAGTCAAAATGTTGACGCCAGAATGTTGACCTTTATGATGTTGACATTGTTGAACTGTCGATATGGAATGTGTTGACATCTGCAGATTGTTGACATGTTCACAATGTCAATATATTATATGTTGATATATGAAATGCTGACATGCCAACATTAGGGTTAGACTGTGATGGGAGGTTTAGGGTTAGGCTGCGGGGTTGAGTGTTAGGGTTTGGCTGCGAGGCAGATGGTTAGGGATAGGGGTTAACGTACCAAACTCACTGCCGATACCACTGGATCAGATGACACCACAGGAACTTCTCATCACATGACACCGCCGCACCTGGAAGACACCGCTGCATCGGAGCTGAACTGATGTAAGTGATCACCACAGCACCAGGACCCACTGTTTTGTCGACAGTTTTGTCATGTTGATTTTTTGTAGGTGTTGGCATACAGCATGTCGTCAGTAGGACCATGTTGAGATTCTCAAGTTGACAAGATAAATGTCCAAATTATAAATGTCGACAAAACATACTGAACTCCTGCAAACTGTATATGACTAAAAGTTAGGTGCAACAACATAGTAGATCAGGGATTCCCAAACCCAGTCCTCAAGGCACCCTAACAGTTCAGGTTTTAAGTATATCCATGCTTTTGCATAGATGGTATAATCAAACTGACTGAGGTTTTAATTAAGTCACCTGTGATTAAGTATGGATATCCTGAAAAAACCTGGACTGTTAGGGTGCCTTGAGGACCGAGTTTGGAAACCTCTGTAATAGTTAAAAGCTGGGTTAAGTAGGGCTAGATTAATCTGTTATCATTTATACCATTTCAGTAGAAAGAAGCCCAACTGGAACTATCTGAAGATACAAATTGCTCTATAGAGTATACAATTATTTTTCCATTTACACTGTTTCAGAGCACTTATGTTTTCTATAACTTGAGCAATTCAATATGTACTGTATTTAATAAAAGTATAATACAAATGCATGCAAACTAAGGGCCTGATTCAGAGCCGCTCGCTCTGACAGAGCGGTCGCTCTGAATCAGGGCCGGGCTTGTTTTTTTTTTGGAGCGGCCTCTTGGCCGCTCGCATAGCTGTGGGTGTCCACCCACAGCTATAGCGAGCGGCCATGATGATGGTCGCGATGGTCAAGACCATCGCGACCATCGGGCTTGCGACGAGACCCTTGTGGTAGGGTCTTGTTCATCGCAAGCCCCAGAGAGCTTTCGGCTCTGAGAGCCGGAAGCTCTCCACTGACATCACTCGTGATGTCAGTGGGGCCGCCCGCAAACGGAAAGCGTTCCCTCGGGAACACCTCCATTTGGGCAGCCACCCCCCTGGCCCACCCACCAAAGGGGGCGAGCTGTCACTCAACATCGACAGTTTGCCCCCTTTGGTGTGAGACCCGGAGCGACGGATTGCCCGTCACTAGCCGGGTCTCATGCATGCGCACGAAGGAGCTGACTCCGTCGTGCGCATGCACTGTGGCGCCACCATCGACCCGGTTGCGAGCGCTCAGCGCTTGCGACCGGGTCTGAATCAGGCCCTAAGCTTGATGGAATTGAGTAGATAATCACTATTTGCTTAATCAATACATACTCAACACTGAAGTGTATTTATTTTTCACAGCCCAAAAGCTCTATATATGAGGTTTTAGACGTTTCGCTAGCTGTTATTAACGTATGATAAGACTTGTAATGAGGGATACTGAGGACACTGACACAGAGTCTGACATTATGTTGCTGGGCCAGAAAGCATGATTGCTGTCTAATATGATCAAGCACTTCAGTTACCAAATTGAGCAAAATGCAACAACTCTGCTTTTGGCATCACTGGGGCCTGTAAGTGTGTTTGGATGATGACCACACACACATAGACCAAGAGCAGTCTTTTTTGCAACATGTAACAACATTCCTGATAATGATGCTATTAATTTCAGTGAGATTATTAGCATAATTGTTGTTTTGGTACCCATGCATTTTGATGCCAGACTAATTGCCTAATTTTGCCAGTGATGGAGCAGCACATACAACTAGAATAAGGCAGCATGAGTTGGGGCAAAAAGAGTTAGGAAAGTCATTAAATAATGTGAATTTTATAGTTGCATAAATTACATTTCAGCTTGTTTATAGATCTGATAAAGATGACAGTGGGGCTGATTCAGCATTACATGTATGTGCAATGCTGATCGCAGATTCCTGATTATCGGGAATGTGCAGAACGGTCCTGTGTGATCGCATGCATCCCCTTCTTTGCCTCTGCCTGATTGACAGGCAGAGGCATTTAATGGGCGGTGCAGGGGCAGGGATGGCCGGCGTTCCCAGGAACGTGTCCGCCCCATTTTCTGGGAGGCTTATTCAGTTGGCCGGCAGCCCGGCGCCGTCCACCATCATGAACGATGTTCGCGATGGTGATCCCAGCATTGCTGGGATCGCAAATGCAGTAGGGGCTGTCATGCACCTCCTGCTGCATTTGCATATTAGCAAGGATGGAATTGCAAAGCTGCCTGCGTGCAGCTTTGCAATTCCATCCTAAGCTGAATTAGCCCCAGTGACAATAATTGTTTTTTATTGGGTATGTTATATTAATACAAAGATTTATGTTGAAAATATATTAATAAACAAGAAAATAACTATATCGCATCTTATACGTTTTGATTAATGTTCTTAAGCCTGTTTAGTAAGTCACACTAATTTTAGGGCCTGATTCAGCACGGATCGCACGGCTGCATCCACACGCACCCCCTTGCTGCGAAAATATGCTAATGAATGCAATCTGTGTGAAGACTCTGCGTGCTCACTGCGATCGCTTCTCGATCGTAGTGGCCGGTTCAGTGGGCTGAGAGCTTTCTGCACCTGTGCCGAAACGCGTTGGAGACCCTCACATCAAACCCGACACCGATCCAGGCTGACCTCCACTAAAGATCCCCATCCCCACCAGGGACCACCAGTGCAGGAAGCTCTCAGCCCACCCGCCTGCTGGTCCGCACCGCTCACACCTCCAGTGACCGGCTCCACCCCGGACCAGCCCCTCTCCCCCCCTGCTCCCAGGCATGCTCAGCAACTCACTCCTGGCCAGGGGTGTCTCCACCGTCGATCCCCATTTCCACGAGGGACCGTCAGTGATAAGAGCATCCCGCACATCTGGCCGCTAGTCTGCCCAGCCAACATCGCCAGTGACCAGCTCCATCCCGGTCACACTTTCCACATCCTCCCTCCTCCCTGGCTTTTTTTGAATCAGTATCCCGGGCAGACCACCCCCCAGGGGTGGTCCCAGCACACACGCTGCAACCCAGCCTCCCAGCAGCTCACCCATCCACACCTCTGGCTCCGCACCACCAGCGGCACGACCAAGAGACAATTTCAGCTGCATACTACGGTCGCTGACCTCCGCAGACCAATCAGAACAGCCGTGCACTTGCAGCACACCAGCAACACGCTGATCCAGCTCACCAACAAACCTGCAGCTTCCAACCAATCTGCAACGGCCGCAACGTCGACCTACATCACCGCAACAAAAAACCTACCGGTAGGTAAGTACTGCCAAGACTCACACCAACACGCGGGACGCCGCACAGGTGTTCCAACCCACTCTGCAAATCCCCCCACCCCCCGAGACTTCCTAGACTGTCGACCATAGGTCCAGCAGGGGTGACGTGCAAGGTCACTGAACCGCACGGGAAGGAGCCCCCTAAAAGGGTCCACCTACCTCCCCAGTCTCATCACCACTCATCACTGAACCCCACCCACCTGCCCGGGATCTTAACAGAGCAGCATTGTGACTACTCAATAAAAGATTTTGCCCAAAATTACTGTGTCTCGCTGGCCTCATTTTGATCCTATTCCATTCCCCTTTTCACATTACTCCAAACTACACTCCATACCCAATCACACCCTCCTCACTCCCAAAACATCACCACCACCAGAAGAAACATTCTAATTAACACCACTCACAAACACACACAAGTCATCACCAGTACTAGCAGGAAGAGCGCACCTTACCCCCCCTACCCCCACTCATAAATAAAGGCCAAGGCCTCAGTCTTTCCTTGCCACTGCATGTGGTGAATGGCATGTTGGCAATTTTATGTTTTTCTGCACCACACTTTGTCTTTATTAAGTTTTTTTCTTTAGCACTGTTTATTGTTTTTTTATTTTAGATGGCCTGACTTAGACACTCTATGCCCTTGAGCATCAGCTTTAGTAGATGACGTTGAAGGACTAGCTTTGTCATCATTACTGGTGGCAGCAGCTGCAGCGACAGTATTTGGTTGCTCATCTTCTCTAAACAGAACGTTATCCATTTTTCAATTCACAGATCAGTGCATGGCTTTTATATTTACATGAACAAAACAAAGAGCACCAAACAGTACATACAATACCATTTTTTTAATGCGCAGCTGTATTCCTGCCTGGTCTGGAGCCACAGGGCTTATATATGCACGTGAGCAAACCGCACAAAACAGTACAAACAATACATTTATTTTTTTGATGGCGCAGCTCTATTCCTGCTTGGACTGGAGCCACAGGGTTTATACGAGGTCAGTCTAAAAAGTTTGGTGAATGGTCTGATATATCTGTATGCAACACTTGCAACAAGGTCACTCATGCATGCTGACATGCATGGACATGTCTGGACCTGCCCCCAGTCTGGGTTTCGCCCGAGGCTGCCACCGCACTGCCAGTGCATTCATTTCATCAGAGTGTCCCGAGCAGTATGTGTCGAACAGCAATGGAGCTCATCTTACACCAATTCCTTGCCACTGCGAAAGCGTGCAAACCAATCGTACACACATTTTCTACTCACAGAATCCTGCCCGTACACTTTCACCAACATTTCGTGCATCTCCATCGCCGATTTACCCAACTTGAATTAGAACTTAATGTTGCGTCGTTGCTCCATTGCTGTTCGATGCGCACTGCTTGGCACACTCTGTTGAAATGAATGCAATGGCAGTGCGGTGGCGGCCTCGGGCAAATCCCAACTGGGGGCAGGTCCAGACATGTTCATGCATGTCAGCACACATGAGCAACCTTGTTGCAAGCGTTGCATACATATATATCAGACCATTCACCAAACTTTTTAGATAGACCTCGTATATGCATGTGAGCAAAGTGCACAAAACAGTACAACAATGCAATTATTAATTTTTTGGATGGCGCAGCTTTATTACTGAGTGTCAGCCTCGTTTTCTGGGAAAATTCGACACCGCAAGGATGTGTTTTGCCTAGAAGTGGAATCCGAGTCAGGCAGGAAGATCTCAGCCACCGCTAGGATCTACTCGGATTCTCGATGTTCTGGCGGGTTCAGATTCCAAGGAACCCGAACAGTTCATCTCTACTAATCAATTTATATTTCAGTACATTACCTTTTTATATTTATCTTACCCAATTGCTGCAAATGATCCAGATATATAATGAATGGTTTGAGCTTTCTTTCTATACATTTATGAAAAAAGCTTATCTTTTATGTACAAGGTAAAAATATAAGTATAGCCGCTCATGCAGTAGAAATGTATCTGCTATGTTCACTTTGTACAAATGTAACTTATATGTGAAAGATAAATTTACCTCTCATATTCGTTGACAACTATCTGTGAAAATGTTTAAATTATAAAAATCTGTGCAGGAAGATTGGCTCAGTTTTACTCATTCAGTCAATAATATATATACATTTTTTTCTTTCTACAAATTTACCAAGCTACAAACATGAGTAATAATAATAATAATAATAATAATAATAATAATAATTAATAATACAATTAAATATACAGTCATTTAATCACAGAATACTATACATAGCTTTTTTTCTAATAGCAATTATTACATTTATCATTTGGAATTGGCTGTGATTTCCTAACATTTACAGCTATATTTTTTTTATAACTCTAAGACTGCAGAAACTAAATTACCAGATCACAATTATTCAATTTCCTAAGTGTAAGCATCATATGGAAGGGTATAATCACTGAGCCTGTAATCATAGCTTCTGTGTATACTATGTCAGCCAAACACTGATTAGGTGAAAGGACTCTGCAGTTCACCACTGGGGAGACTACTTTATAAGATACAATACTAGCTGATCCTTACATTTAAAAGCCATTGGACTTGGACATGTAACTGATCGGACACATATCTTGACTTTAAGTAATAAAAATAGCTATTATATGTTTCTAAATTACCATCATGTTTCACATCGCAGTAGAACACAGAAGAACAGTTTAACAATTAAATTAATGGGACTGATAGAAATAAAGCACACACAATGCCACACTCAGGGCCGGATTAAGGTCTGTGAGGGCCCCTGGGCAACAAACATGTGGGGGCCCCTATTAATCATGATGAACTGGGGGTATGCGCAATGGGGACCCCAATAGTGTCAGTGCCCACAGTGGTAGCGCCTTGTATGCAGTGCACCCAGTAGTAGTGCCCCCAGGAGTGGTGCCCCTTATGCAGTGCCCCTATGCAATACTCCCATTAGTAGTGCTGGTTACAATCTCAGCGGACACCTGGCAAATGGTGCCTCCCTGCGGCGCCGGGGTTAGGTTGGCCGGAGGAGGCGGAACTGGTTCCATCTCCTCCGGTTCACGTTAACCCCGATGGGTGTGGGGGTACTTCAGATGTGGAGGCCCTTCAGGTGTGGGGGCCCAGGGACGATTGCCTCTGTCGCCTCCCCGTTAATCCTGCCCTGGCCACACTTAACCCGTTTGTTTTACTGAATAAGCAGTGCTGCAATAAATCTTGTTCTATGTAATATTTTTTTATCTCAAAGTGTCAAAACATAAAGAACATTTTTTACTGTAACATTATTTTGTTACAAAACATTTTTAATAAAAATAAATGGTGTTTGCATAGGTGTTTATATTTAGTGCTTGGGTTAGATAACCTATAAGTTAACAGGCAGCACATGCACAGGCACAATCTCAGGTTATTTTTCTCAAAAAATACCCTAAAAAATGAGGGAAGCGTATTCGTCAGGGACAGAGCTTTCTCACAAGCTCTGTCCCGACATGTGATTAATAATACATTCAGGTGCAAATAAGAAAACTTGCAAAGCGAGAGAGATAAAGTACTAAGTAACTCTGTACCTGGACAAACCATGTTGCAATGCAAGGGGTGCAAATATTTTTTTTTTTTGCATGTACTGGCTGCTTTTGCATGTAGCCCACCAATATTGCATAGCTTTATTTTTACACTGCAATTTAGAATTGAATTTGGACACACTCCTCCCAAATCTAAATCTCTCTGCACATATTAAATCTGTCCCACCTGCAGTGCAGCATTGTTTTACCAAGATACACAGTTACTTGATATATCTCAAGGGCATACACACTAGACGATGTGTGTTGTGAAAGATATTGGTGAAAGATTTCCCTTGAACGTTCCATAGTGCAGGACAAACGATATTGGGTGTACACACTGAAAGATATCATTAACGATATCATTCAGTGACGCCATCCTGCCGCATCCCTGAACGGGCTCTTTCTGACGATATCGTCAGAATGGCCTGCATGTTTGCATTACAGCAAACATTGTTAATGACCCGTGGGAGCGCGCATCATTGGTCGTTTGGTACATACACACTGGACGATACGAACGATATATCGTTGCACTATATCGTTATTATTCATATTATTCCGTTTTATCTTCTAGTGTGTATGCCCCATTCCCAAAGCGGAAACAGGCCCACTGTGCATAAGACTTTGGGGCAAATAAGGATAGGATTGGTGAACTGTACCCAGTTATCACTGTTATAATGAGGTCTAATTGGTCACACAGTCAGGGGCTGACTGGTAAATGTTAGCCTGGAAGATAAGATCATGACAGTATCCCTTGAGCAGCAGCCCATCTTCAAAAGTGGTTTGAAGTATACAACACAAAGGGGTAAATTTACTAAGAATCGAGTTTTGGGGGAGATTAAAATCGAACAGGTTCCCACGAACACGCATGAGTTTTTCCAGAGCAAACTCTCAAATTGAATTTAAGGTAGCAAATTGTGATGAAAGCAAACGTGTTTTGTCATGTCAGTTTTTGGCGAAACACATGAGAGAATGGATGTGTTTTTAAAACACGCATGTGAATGTATGCATCATCCTAGAAACATGTTCAGTGACTGAAGCAGTCACATCATGTACACACTGCCCAAGCATATAAAAATGCCACAAACAGCCCGACCTTTGAGCGTTTTGTTTGTTGGAGTTTTCAGAGGGACAGTGAGGAGTGTGTTTAGTGGTGGATGAGAATATTAGTGGAATTGATTACAGCTTGGTGTGTGCAAGTTGTTTTGTGCTTATTTATTGTTTAGTTATTTATCTGTTTGTCTATTTTTTTTGTCTTTCTTGATTGTGTTTTTATCTTTTGTCCTGTCAGTGTTTTTTGTGTGTGGTGTGTGTGTGTGGGTAGTAGGAGAGAAAGTTTGTGTTAGTTTGTCTTTTTTTTGTGTGTCTGTTTTGCGTTTGTTTAGGGAGAGGTACAGGAATACTTCCAGGGGCAGAGGAGAGGCAGGGAGAGAGTGAGGTGGAGGAGGTTGCTGCTCAAGAGGCTTTATTGAGCAGTACAGACAGCAGTGATGAGGCGCCTAGGCAGAGGGGCAAGACCAAGACAGGGCGCAATGTGAAATTCTCTATGGAGGAGAACATGGCCCATGTGCAGGGGGTCATGAAATCCCACCACATGCTGTTTGGATGAAGTGCTGCCAGCACGTTGACCCACTCAGTTTCTTGGTCCTGAGTCCATCCAGCCTGGTGGCAGAGCCTCTGAAATCTAAGCCACGTGCAGTGAATAGCACTGGTAGTATATTCTACCATTTTTGGTTCACACAAATCAATGCAGCTGATTTAGCCGCTTTTATAGGCATTATCATTGTGCTCTCAGTAATTGCAAACACATACAAAAACATGCAAACACTCACCTCAGGAGATAGTCTACTTAATAAAGTCTATTTTGGTGAGAGTTTGGTATTTTCCCGTGCAAGTTTCAAAACTGGATTCTTGGTAAATTTGCATGTTGTATTGTTTCCTATGGAAAGTATTTGCGAGTTTGGCCAACGGTGTATTTGGTCGTGTTTTGTAAACTCGTGCGAGTTTTGTTGTTCGTTCCCTGCAAGTTTGCACGTGTTTGACTTTTGTAAATGTGAAAAGTAGGGAAAATAGGCTAAACTGGCATGAGAATACAATCTCGCCTAAACACGATTCTTAGTAGATCTACCGCTAAGGCTGATTTATGAAAAAGTGAATAGCATTTTTGCTGGAGAAAACTGGGTTTGCTGCGTTTTACTTTGCTCTATATATTAGTGTGGTTACCATAGGAGCTAGTCCCCATTGGGGGAACTTATTTATTAATCATCAAAGCAGTTCTCTCTGCTTTAGTAACGCAATCCCCAGATGGCATTGACAGAACAGACGCATATAAAAAGCTTTATTTGGGGAATAAAGCATTTTATATAATGCAGTATTATTTAAATGATTTTTACTTATTTGGTGCCAGAGTTGGGTGCCTCCTTATTAAACAGTTACATTTAAACACTCTCTGGACTAGCTCATGTGTGGCTTTAGGTATGGGCATCCCTAAGGCATTGGCAACTGTAATGCGGACTGTTCATGTTATGACTATTCCCAAAACCCACACACCCCTAGACTTCTCTGTTGCTAAGTAGACCACCAGGCAAATGAGTCAGGCCCATTGCCTTTTATTTTTCTACTAGCTGGGATACCCTGTGTTGCTCGGGTTGAAGAATCGACCTTGAAGTCCATCTGCAGCCTTCATTTTTTATATTGTCCTCGTCTATGAACCCATTCCTTTGATCCTGAAAAGGACCACACTGTTTGCTATTATGGTTATAGCCCTGAAAATAACCTACTGTATCTCCTCATGTCTTGCTTCTCTTTTACTTATTGCAGATGAGAAGCTGTGACCCAGATTGGATCGGTTTTATTTTGTGTCAAATGGCTATACTGAAACTAAGTCTTTGATTGTGCTTTAACAGTGCATGGTCCTGAAAAGGACAACACTTTTGAAGCTTGAGATATGAAAAGAACTGAACTTTGGGGCTGATTCAGCATTGCACGTATGTGCATTCCCGATTATCGGGAACCTGCAGGTGCGCAGGACACTTTCTGTGAATGTACAGAAGGGGTTCCGAGTGATCGCACACAGCCCCTTCTATGCCTCTGCCTGATTAACAAGCAGAAGCATTTAAGAGGCGGTGCGGGGGCGGGTTAGGCCGGCGTTCCTGGAAATGGGGCCGTCTCCGTCCAGTTTTCTAGGAGTGCGTGCAGCTTTGTAATTCCGTCTTAAGCTGAATCACCTCCTTAATTTGAATGTGGTATACTAAAGGGGGAAAGATTTGACAAGAAATACAGAAGTCATTCATACCTGGATAACTATGCAATTTAGGCAGGTGTATTCTCTGACTGTTTGGAATGGGGCATATCAGGAGCAGAGTGACTTACAGGATAGAAATCAGGCCCTGATTCAGAGCCGGATGCTCTGACAGAGTGCTCGCTCTGAATCAGGGCTGTGACCACCCACAGCTATAGCGAGCGGCCAAAAAGACCATCGCGACCATCGGGCTTGCGACGAGACCCTTGTGGTAGGGTCTCGTCTCCCGCAAGCCCTGGAGTGCTTTTGGCTCTATCAGAGCCGAGAGCACTCCCACTGACATCACTTGCCTGGCCAGCCACGCCCCCGGCACGCCCACCAAATGGGGCGTGCTGTCACTCACCATCGACAGCAGGCCCCCTTTGTAGCGAGACCCGGAGCGACGGCTAGGCCGTCGCTATCCGGGTCTCGCGCATGCACATGACGGAGCCGGCTCCCTCATGCACATGCGCACTCGGCCAACATCGACCCACTTGCGAGCGCTCAGCGCTCATGAGCGGGTGTGAATTAGGCCCTCAGTGTTGCTTCCCAAATCACTGCGGAACAGAAATCAGTGCAGAATGACTTTTGGAGACCATGGCATATTAATTGGAGGAAATTGGTAACTGTCAGTGCAGGTGCAGTGTGACAGTTGATCCTCCTACTTAAGCTGGGTACACACTAAACGATGTGTGTACCCAGCGATATCATCAGCAGCGTGACCTAGCGGGGGTGCCAGCATCGGTAAGTGCATTCGACAAACAATGGTGAGGGGGAGCGGAGCAGCATGGCATCGCAAACGATATCCCCAGATTGTACTGCAGGTACAAGCGACTGGGGATATCGTTAACGGCCCCCGGGAGTGTGCATCGTTAACTATGTAGTGCGTACACACACTAGACGATTAAACAAAATTGTCGTAACAATGTGTCGTTATCGGTAATATTGTTTAAAGAATCATCTAGTGTGTATGCACCGTTACTGTGGAGCTCTGCCTGCCTCCCACTGGTACAGGCAGTACTGCTTGGTATTATTTTATCGGATTTTTCAGATTTTTTTCAAAAACTTTGCATGAACTCGCTGCAAATGACGTAACAGGGAGGAGGTTCCAGGACTAGATTAGTCCATTCCTCCTAATGGCATTTAGTGCCTCTGAGTGCTGCGACCCACAGTTCTAAATGACACCGTGCTCCTAAGTTAAGTTGACAATGACTGAATAAGTAACACACCCTATCCCTGTGTGAAATGGCGCCCGATCACAAGGGAGGGACTTTTATATGCAATCCAAAACATGTGAGATCCAGTGCCGAGAAGATTACATTTTGTCTCACTTTAGAATCCGAACCGGGTGGGAAGACTGGAGCCTCGTTTCAGTTTGACTCAGAACCACTAAGTTCGGGTGTGTTATGTTTTCACGGATACCGAACCATACATCTCTAGTTATAAGAGCCAGACAACTCTCAGTTTAACCCCTGAGATGCTTTTTCTCTGAGATTCTGGTTTGTACTAATTTTTTTGCAGCCCCCCATCTTCTCTTACAACCTAGACTGGGGGAGTTGCAGTTAAATGGAACGAGCAATCACAAGTTGCAATGCAAAGAATGCAACCAACATCTGTCAACATTTAAAGTCGGCCAAATAAATTGATTTGTCAGTTCTGTATTACAAAACCATCAGAGCGAGGGAAACGGTAACAGGTAGCAATCCCCAGGCAGCACCTAGTGGGAGGGAGGGGGCAAAAATACACTATTTTCTGTAGTTGGTAGCGCAGCTTTAAGATAACCCTTCATATTGAAGTTTAGTTGTCTAATATCATCTTCTTCAATCAAATTGGTTAATAATCACTGTCCTGCCCACTGGGCCCAACAGCCACCCAATCCATTGATCAGATTTCAACAGATATACAGTATCTGACTGACCACAATGTGCGTAGCCCCTTGCAATCTAGATATAAGTACCAATCTTGAGCAACCAGATATGCAGAATCTGGTCCTTCCAACTGTATGTATTTCCAGAACTAGTTGACTAGCTTGATCTGTAGATGTACTGAGGAGTCTGAATTTGGTAAAATAATAATTATTATGTATTTTAAGGGTAAACTGGGATCTATAAAAAACACAATTCATACCGGTGCAGGCTTTTCTATGACCTAACTGTTGCGCTATACTGAATAATGCTTTATGTATTTTCCATTTAGAAGTGAATTTACATTGTCTGGATGATTAGTTTAAACAAATAATTTGTAGGTTGCAATGACATATGGCTATGTAATATAATCAGCTTCCATGTAGTACACGTCTACAAACATTGCTGCCACTTCAATGGAAATTCCATGCTTGGAACAGTCATAGTATAGAGCTATGAGTCTAACAAGTCCCCCCCCCCACCCTTCTCCTGTCTCGTTTACTGTATCATATTGCAATTTCCCCTGCTGTGTATATGATATTGGGAGAGAGATTGAATAGACTGAGGGATCCCTGTCACACAAGATTTTTTTTTATCTAAACAAATGCTCCATGTTTGTCCAGGAATGGTTTCAGCTGTTTCCCAGCATAGACTATTGATAGTCATATATAAATATATCATGATAAGATAAAATGATTCTGCTAAGTCCTGCTGCCCCTGCATTTCTAACACCCTGTTCCATCACTCATGAGGCTGACTCCGAGTCACGCAATGCTGCGACCACTATGGCGTCTTTTACCATTGTTGCTTTGTGAATATATGCTAATGTTAGTGTCAGCCCAGTGCGCAAGCGCTGATGCTCTATAGATGCTCAAAGTGGGAGTATCAGTCCTTACACCATCAGATGCATGGATGAACACCATGGCTGCATCGGACTCGGAACCAACCACAGAGATAGGGTTCCCATTAAGTTTAGCCTTAGAATGGTAGAAAACTAGCATGTTGACATTCTAACAACGTTGACATCATATCACTGTCAACATGTTCAATGTCAACATTACCACCATGTCAACATAATATCGAACATATATACTGAACACAGCACAACACTGAAGTTAGTTTTAGGGCAGGACAGTGAAATACCACTAAATTCTAAGTTATTGAAGTTGGGTACACATTATATCAGAGATTCCCAAAAGCGGTCCTCAAGGCACCCCAACAGTTCAGGTTTTAGAGATATCCATGGTTGAGCCCAGTGGTTAAACCAAATTGACTGAGGCACTAATTAAGCCACCTGTGATCAAGCATGGATATTCTTAAAACCTGGACTGCTAGGGTGCCTTGAGGACAGAGCTTTCGAGCCTCAGGACTATATAATGTGTGTACTCAGTGACAGTGCGATGTGATGTAATGTTACATCACGTGTGCCATACTCACTGCATGTTCTGGTGTATGATAGTGCGATGTGTTGTTACATGCTGCATGTAACAGCACCAGGTTGTTCATTGCATCCTCCCATTTGCGGTCTTTGGATCAGCTGTCTCCATGCCGGAGCATTGTTGAATTGCTCTGGTGCTCGCGATGAGACAATGGGCCAAATGTAATAGGGTGAGAGTAGAAAATGTGAGGGTTTAGCAGTAAGCTCTCACACTTTTTACACTCGGCCAATGTAACAGTCTGCGAACATGGAAATTCACATGTTTTTTAGACTCAAAACACGGTCACGATTTAAACTCTCATCCAGATGTTTTTCCATTTTGAAGATAAAACTCAACCAATGTGAGAGATTACTGCTAAACTCACACATTTTCTAAACTCCCACCCTATTACATTTGGCCCAATATGTTAAATATTGATGGGCACCAGGCTGGGGATTCTACTAATGCAGAAAAATACTGTTCTCTTGAACAGTGGTATCTCCAGAGGTGTGGCTGCAGCGCAGTCCAAAATTCATATAGGGGAGCCACACCAACTGCCACTCCAAACACCACTGGCCGGGACTCACTGGCAGTTGGTGAGGCTCCCCTATTTGAATATTTGACTCTGCTGCAGCCCCAACTCTGGAGCCGCTACTGGTCTTGAATATACAGTATAAAGATAACAGCAGTTGTGCCAGTAAAATACACCAATTCAGATTAAACAGTAAGCAATATATTACCTGGTTATTTAAAAATCTATGGCCCTGATTCATTAAGGATTGCTATTGCAATCGCAGCTCTGTAATCGCACGCAGGTCTGCTGCGAAAGTATGCTAATGAATGCTATCGCAATGCCGTCGCACTGCCAGTATAGAGACGCCTACTACCGCTATCTCACACCTGTAATACCTTGCAGTCCTTCATATACATCGGTAACATCGAGTACCATCGGCTCTTCACTCTGAATTACAGCAGCCCTGACCTTACTTAGTAATAGCTAACCTCATTGCATGGAGTAAGCATTCAAGTTGCGTATACCATCGCAATGGCTAATTTATGTATGCCCATGTAACAGAGATCAAACGGACAGTCACGCCTGCGTTTCTCCAACCACTCCCCCGTCACCACCCCCAAACACTGAGTACCTGTCACTCACTCTGCGATGGCTTACCATGCTCTGCGTAATAGCAGTGCGATCGCAGTGTAGCCTTCATGCGCACACACACTGCGATGCATACACATGTGCAGTACGCAACAATCGGCCAACTGCGTGCGCTGTTGCAGTTGCGATCCTTAATGAATCAGGCCCTATGTACGAAATGAAAAAAATATATAAAAAAATGGGTTGTGGGGGTGGTGACGTGGGGGTGGTGGGGGAAACACAGGCGTGCCAGTGCGTTTGAACGCTGTTGCAGCGGTGAGCATAAATTATCCAATGCGATGCCCTATGCAGCCTGAAGCCTGATAGCGTGTGTGGAAGTTAGCAATTTCTGAGTAAGGTCAGGGCTTGTGCATGTGTGTGTGAGGCTGCGATGGTACTCGATTGAACTGATGGTTTCGCAGTCCTGCTAAATATTACGGATGTGTGTAAGGTAGAGAGGGTATCCTTGTGTAGTCAGCGGCGGCATCGAGATCGCAATGAATTAGCATATTATCGCAGTTGTACTGTGTGCATAAACGCTATTGCATTTGCAGCTGCGTTCCATAGTGAATCATGCCTTCACTAGCGCACACAGGCGGGTTTCCGAGTACCCAGAAACGCCCCCTGACCAACCAAATTTTTTTTTTTTATAGAAGGAGACAGTCTTGTCTCCGTCTCGGGCTGTAACCCGGGTGGCCGTACAGAGGGGGAAATGCTCTGTGGGAGTTCTCTGGAGAGAGGTCTGCCCGGCAGCTGCTGCAACGTGTATTTGCCGGGCGCCCACTGTAGTGTATATCAGCGGCGCACCCGGCTGTCCTGACTACTGTGAAGGTTGATGCTAGATCCCCTTTCCATAGGTACATCTACGGAAGGGGATCTATCCACAACCCTTCTACGAGCTCCACCTCCCCCGACTCCAGCTTGGCGCACTGGCTTTAAGGAGAGTCATCACGTCTCTCCAGAGAACTCCCACAGTGCTGACGAGGGATGGAGGAGCTGTTGGGCGCGGCGCGGGAAAGCGGCAAGTTACTGAGAGGCTCAAACCCTGAAGAGTCAGGTCAGTTCACTCTTGTTACTAGTGTTGGCCCGGGTAGGTGGTATGTGTGTTGTATGTGTTTGTGTGTGTGTGTGTGTGTGTGTGTGTGATGTATGTATGTGTGTGTGTGACATTGAAGTCCTGGAGGGGGAAGGGCGTTTGGGATGTATGTGAGTGAGACATAGGAGTCCCAGGGAAAAGGGAGGATCAGTACGGCCACCCGAGCAGCAGCCTGGCAACTAGGGTGTGTGTAAGTCTGCTATGTGCATGTATGCAAGTATGTTGTGTGTGTATGTTATGTGTGCATATTTGCTGCGTGTGTCACACACACACACATATATATATATATATATATTGGAAACCCCCCCCTAAAAATCCTGCGTTTGCCCCTGCCTTTAGACCTCATGGGGCCATGACGCGCATTTCGGTGGGGCTTCTTCAAACTAGTTTCCTTTGAAGAAGCCCCAGCAATATGTGCGTCAGGCATCGCTCACGGGGTTTCCCTGTGCGCACAGGGGACCTCAGCACCAACTGACCTTGAACCCTTAGGGATCACCCATTTTCAACTATCAGGTACCTTTTATATTCTTCACAAAAAACAGAGTTGCAGATGCACTTTTCACATTTAAATGTATTAAATAGAATATCAGTGGTAGTTTGCATATCAATGCCCATAAGCATCAAGGTCACCTTTATATTCTTGTCACTGCTCTCTCACCAATCGAAGCGGTGACCTCCGGTCCTGCGCTGCTAATGCAACAGGACCCGTGTCCCGCTAACAGTTCTGGCAGCAGAAGCAGCCTTTCTCTATCCTTCACTGTGCCATTAGCACGGGACTCTCATCCCCAGTCTGATGCATTGCATAACTGGCGAAAGCAGATCCCAGTGCATGTAAATGCACAACCTTTGATTTAATCTTTTATGGGATATTGATCCACATTATACCCTTCATAGGAACTGTGGGCCTGATTCAGAGCAACTTGCAAAAAGCGAGCACTCGCTCTGAATCAGGGCGGGCGTTTGTTTTTTAAGTTGCGGCCTCCTGGCTGCTTGCATAGCTGTGACCACCCACAGCTTATGCAAGCGGCCAGATGATGGTCGCGATGGTCAAGACCATCGCTGCCATCGGAGTTGTTCCAAGACCCTTACGGTAGGGTCTCGTGGCCGCAAGCCCCAGTGGACTACCTGCTCTAATAGGGCAGGAAGTCCACCTACTGGCATCACGAGTGATGTCAGTAGGGCTGTCCACAAACGGCAGGCGTTCATGCAGGAATGCCTCAGTTTGCTCAGCCACCCCCCCTCCCCGCCTTCCAAATGGGGCGAACTGTCGATCAACATCGATAGCCGCCCCTTTTGGATGCGAGCACCGGAGTGAGTGCTTTTTGCGCCATCAACCCGCTTGCGAGCGCTATGCACTTGCGAGCGGGTCTGAATCAGGCCCAGTGTTATTTAAATCTGAGTTCTTTGAGGAACGCCTCATGGATTTATGAATATATTAGTATTTGTGGTTCAAGGTTGGTGTTTTTTCTCTTGGTGCAATTTTAATCTGTATGTATTTAACTATATATTTTTGTATATTCTTTTAATATTTTCACCAATACTCACTTTTTCATATGAATATTTACTAATCATCACCATACTGACACCTTTTCTGCACACTTTTTTCTTTACATATGTTTTCTTACTCGTTTTATTATTTGTTGTGTTTTTGTTGTGATTTGCTTATTCTGCTTATTTGTGGACATATATTTAGTTATTTATTAATGATAGTATGTCTTTACAGTATGTTGTGCCTTTGATTGTTCTATTTTAATGATTTAATTAAAAGCTATGTTTTAGAATCTTAACAAGGTGTGCCCCTTGCAATAGGAGCTCGGTTTTTGTTGTGTTAGTGTTGAATAACATATACAGTAACATACAATATACTGTAATATAGTAAAGCTTTCTGTTTAGGCACCAACAGATTGCCCAGTAGCAGCATCTGAGTATAATTTTGTGAGATGCTCATTTGTCTGCCTATAGGCAGGGGCACAGAGAGGCGCCATGAGTAAAGAGTACCTGGGTCTGCCAAGAAGTTGTGACCATTCCCCCATCACTCCTCAAAGCTTCTTTTGATGGGGTCCAGGGATGTAGTTAATATCCCAACGATCGGGGCGCCGGCTGTCGGAATCCCGGCGCCGGAATCCTGATCACCGAAAGAACACCGGCGCCGGAATCCCGACATGACTGGGGATGTCGATGCCGAAATCCCAGGAGCCAGCATCACGATCGTAAGGAGACCGGGGCAAGGTAAGTATCAGCCGTGGGGGAAGGGTTAGGTTTAGGCACCCCAAGGGGCTTAGGGTTAGGCTGCAGGGTATACAATCAGGAAACCGGCTGCCTTAATACCGATAGCTGGCTTCCCGACTGTCGTATCCCGACAAGGGTGAAATTCCGGGAGTCTAGATGTAGACGCCTGACATTTTCCAGACGACGGGAGACAGGCGCCCCGGCATCCCGATCGAAGGGATGCCGGGCACCACAAGCGGAAAGCTGCGGGGGGAGGGTTAGGTTTAGGGCACCAGGGGGGGACTTAGGGTTAGGCACCCCTGGGAGGGTTAGGGTTAGGCTAAGGGGAGGGAGGGTTAGGCACCCCCGTGGGGGACATAGGGTTAGGCAGCGGGGAAGGGGGGGTTAGGGTTAGGCACTTTGAGGGGGGATTAGGGTTAGGCACTTGGGGGGGAGGTTAGGGTTAGGCACCCCTAAGGAGGGTTAGGGTTAGGGGGCTAGGTTAGTTTACACTTACCTTAGCGAGGATCGGGATTTCCAGCGCTGTCGGGCTTCCGCTGCTGGGAACTCTGTTTTTGCCGGCCAGGCGCTGCCGGGAATCGAATCGGCGGTATTTCATACCGATTCTGGCTGCAGGAGAGGGCAGTTAGGGTTAGGCTCCAGACAGAGGGGGTTAGGTTCAGGCACCACCGTGGGCAGGTTAGGGTTAAGCACTAAGGGGGGAGGGATAGGGTTAGGCACTAAGGGGTGAGGGTTAGGTGCTAAGGGTTAGGTTTAGGCATTTACAGGGAGGCCAGGGCCACAACTAGGGGGGGGCTAGAGGTGCACGTGCACCGGGTGGGGATTGCGGGGGGAGGTGAAAAAGCTGACTCGGCCATCTGAAAATGGCCGCCGCCAAAGAGGAGACTAATGCTAGAGGTCATTACTGGACCTCTAGTGTCTGTCTCTTCCTTGGCGGCAGCCATTTTTGGATGGCCGTTTTCAGCAGATTCCATGCGGACGGCTAGTCCGCATGGAATCTGCTGAAAACGGCCATCCAAAAATGGCCACCGCCAAGGAAGAGACAGATGCTAGAGGTCCTACGGGACCTCTAGTGTCTGTTAGCAGAGCACAATGCACACAGCGTTCCCGGAAGTGCCGGGAACACTGGCGCAGCAGGGAGAAGATGCTGAGAGCTGCATCTTCTTCCTTCAAATCCCCTGGCAACGAGCATAAACCCCCCTGAAAATGAGCATAAACCCCATGGCAACGAGCATTTAACTCCTGGCAACGAGCATGAAACCCCATGGCAACGAGCATGTAACTCCTGGCAACAAGCATGAAACCCCTGGTAACAAGCATAAATCCCCAGACAACAAGCATGAAACCCCCTGGCAATGAGCATGTAACCACTGGCAACGAGCATAAACCCCATGGCAATGAGCATGTAACTCCTGGCAACGAGCATGGAACCCCTGGTAACAAGCATAAATCCCCTGACAACAAGCATGAAACCCCCTGGCAATGAGCATGTAACCCCTGGCAACGAGCATTAAACCCCATGGCAACGAGCATGTAACCCCTGGCAATGAGCAGGTAATTTTAAAGTACTTAGAAGCATTACTGTGGGGAATAAAATGGTGTCGGGCAAATATGTAAGTGGCACTTTGGTAATAGGCATTACAGTATGTGGCATAATGTGTAATGGGCATTATGGTGTATGGAATAATGTAAGTCACTATACCAGGGACGTCTGAGTAGTGCACTGCTTTATGGAGGAGCAAGGACAAACTCCAGGTACAGGAAGGGAGGGGGCGCAAAATTGCTACCTTGCACCGGGTGACAGATAACCTAGTTTCGGCCCTGGGGAGGCTTAGGGTGCGCGGTAGGTAGGGTAAGTGTTAGGGTGCAGGAAAGGAGGGTTAGGGTGTATATAGGACAGGGGAACATTACTTATCGTTCCCCTGTCGGGATTCAAACCATCGGGATGCCGCTGTCATGGTACTAACAGCTGGCATTTCCTCCGTCTGTATTTCATACCGATTCATTTAGATGAACCCGGTATTCACTACTAGGCCCCTACACTTGCCCATGCCCCCCTCTAGTATTGATTGCTATTTTATATTAATACCAGGAACTGCGAGGGCAGGGGGGGCTGGAGGGGGGCGGCCACAGGGGGGGGCGGCCACGAGGGGGGATGGCGATGACACAGGACTCTGTCTTGCACAGGACTTACCTTCTATTTTTGTAATGTACCAGTCTGGAAGCCCACCTTGACTTCTTCTAGCGTATTCTTGGCTCCTCACTTTCTGTGTGTGAGACGTCAAATGCAGTACATGGTGCAGGGGAGAGGAAAGTGAGCTAGAGCAGCATCTAGCAGCTGTCCAATGTGCTGACAGTCTGCCGGGGTCGGTACTTTATAATTCAAGTCTCCATTATACAATCCTGTCAGCAAGCCCCCAGGGACCTGCCGGGCCCTAAGAGGCCGCCTGTGCTGCCTTAAATTATATTTTGCCTCTTACTTACTGAAATATTTTCAGTTTGTTAATCAATGTAGACATTATCGGTTATTTCTCTCTTATTTTAAGCAAATACACAGTACCTTGCCCTGGTCTCAACTAATTGACAGATTTCCACATTATTTCAGGTGTGTAGAAAATCAATAGGCAGCTATAATTTCTGACAAACAGTATTGTAGGAATGAATGGATAGCTGTATCCTGTGTCTTGGTAATAGAGATATAACTGACTGTATCACGTCTCTGTGGACACTTTCAAATACAGCACATGTTTTACAGCATTAAGTAAGCAATGGTGGCTGGAGTGGAAGAGATAAAATGTATGGAAGGTAAGCAGTAGGAGATAAAATATATACATAGCATTGAATTGTATTATAAATTAAAACTATAAATTTAAGATCTTGTCCTGTACCTGATATTTGAAATTAAAATATATTTATTAAGCAGATATGCATGCAGTAAGTGGCAGCATGTATTGCATCCAAAGAGCGATGTTTGATACATTCCACCCCATGTGTGTTGCTGCAATCTTTATAACCAGAGATGTACCTAAAGCTCTGTTTGCAGAAGTAAGCAATTGGCCAAACAGAATATATGTATTCAGGGCCTGATTCTGTAAGGATCGTAATTGCAAAGCTGCACGCAGGCTATAGATATATGATGTATGCACGCAGGCTATAGATATATGATGTATGCACACAGGCAGCTTTGCAATTGCGACCCTTGCAGATATGGTAATACAGCAGGAGGCATCACGCCTCTTGTGCATTACTTAACTGCAGGGCCTGTGCAAGGTTTCTTGGCACCCTAGGCATTTCTTCAACCTTGCGCCCTCCCCCCCACCCTCGGATAGCTACACAAGCCCTTATGCAGTGCCCCCAGTAGTGCCCCTTATACAGTCCCCCCAGTAGTGGTCCCCCTATGCAGTGCCCTTATATAGTTCCCCAGGTAGTGGTCCCCCTATGCAGTGCCCCTTATATAATGCCCCCAGTAGTAGTCCTCCTTATATAGTGCCCCCAGTACTAAACTCCGGTGCAGTGCCCCCAGTAGTGGTCCCCCCGATGCAGTGCTCCCAGCAGTAGTGCCCACAGTAGTAGTACCCCAGCAGTGCCCCCAGTAGTAGTCCTCCCCAGCAATGCCCCCAGTAGTAGCCCCCCAGCAGTGCCCCCAGTGGTAGTCCCCCCCAGCAGTGCCCCCAGTGGTAGTCCCCCCCCCCAGCAGTGCCCCCAGTAGTAGTCCCCATCCCCCTCAGCAGTGCCCCCAGTAGTAGTCCGTCCCGTCCCCCAGCAGTACCCCCAGCTCCACTTACCTTAATCCCCGCTCCAGCATCCGCTCCCTGTCCCCCACGGGCCGGCCTGCTCTGCATAATGGGAGAGACGTCATGACATCTCTCCCATCACCCACTGCGGGAGCCGGAAAATGGAGCTCATGAGTGAGCTACAGCCCGGCTCCGGGAGTAGGCGCAGCAGCCTATGAGAGTCTGTCTGACTCTCTTCGGCTACTAAAACAAACACACAGCTGCCGGCGCCGGCGGCTGTTTGTTTGTTACTAGTAGTGTAGTGCGGTACGCACTACACATTATTCCAGAGGTGCCCCGCAGTGGCCAGCGCTCTTAGGCAGCTGCCTAAGTTTGCCTAGTGGTAGCGCTGGCCCTGCTTAACCGAGCTGCATTGTCCAACACAGCATTGCATAATCTGCGTACCATCGGCTGTCTGCGTTGACCCATGGGTCGCGCAGCCGGCTGCTGCAGTTTAGGGGAAGAGGTCAGGAAATCTCCATCAGCCGATAGAGATCCTGGCTTCTTCCCTCCCCCGCAGCGGCAGCAACAGAACTCCGTTTCGGGAAACGGAGGGCATCTACGCCCCCTCCTCCCCACAAATGGCAGCAAACTGTCAATCACTGACAGTCTGCTGACCCATTCTGCACATGCGCAGAATGGGTCTGGCACCTGCGCAGATTCCCAAACATCGGGAATCTGCATTCAGCAGTGCACTGGCATACATTGCTGAATCAGGCCCTCAGTCAATTGTTTGCCCTAAATTGATGTTAACAATCATGGTCATTTGGCATCCCAGCCAAGAATGAACTGTCCAATCTTGGTTCTGTATACCCGGGGAAGGGGCCAGTAGGGTGGGGGTCCAGTTGATATTGAATTTATTAACCACAAAATGGTGTGTGTGTGTGTGTGTGTGTGTGTCTACAGTTCTGAATTCTAACCCCTGCGTTATCCAGTATAGGTCAATTAATGTGATTTTGGCAAACCACCAGCCTAGTGTCCATATATATGTATATGTATATAATCATATATTCTAAAAGAAAGAGGAAACATAAAAAACTAACATTTAATGTGAGAAGTACTGTGGGGGTCATTCAGACCCGGTCGTTAGCGACGATGCGCTCGGACCGAGTCGATGGCCCCCCACAGAGCATGTGACCGACAGCGCCGGTCGTAGCGGGTCTCGATCCAAAGGGGGTGAGCTGTCGATGTTGATTGACAGCTTGCCCCGTTTGGAAGGCGGGCCGGGGGGGTGGCAGCCCAAACGCCTACCGTTTGGGGGTGGCCCCACTGACATCACTAGTGATGTCAGTGGAGAGCTTCCGGCTCTGACAGAGACGAAAGCTCTCCGGGGCTTACAACAAGGGAGACCCTACCCTAGGGTCTCGTTGTAAGCCCTGATGGTCGCAATGGTCTTGACCATCGCGACCATCACCTTAGGCGGTCGTAAGGCTGTGGGTGTTAACCCACAGCCTTACCACCGCAAAGGAGGACGTCTTGAAAATTCAAGACGTCATCCCCTCATTCAGACCGACCGCACGCTCTGTGCGACCGGCTCTGAATGAGGTCCTGTGTCTCTTGTGTGGGCGTACTAGGGCAAGTCTGTGGGCAACTGTGTAAGAAGTAACTGGAAACCCAAAAACGGCAACTATGGGCCTGATTCACTACAGATCGCTATTCTGCTTGTACACACGCAACTGCGTTGTGTTGAATTTGTTAAAAAACCTTTTAATACATTCCTGCCTATAAACCTCTAAGATTCACCTGCCTAGAACCTCTAAGACAAAACCTGCCTATACCTTCTGAAACCACAAGATGTCGCTAATTAGCGCTGTGTTTGATTATACCATTAATGGAATACTGAGACAGTTGAATAGCGGTCCAAAGCGCTAAAGATTATTATTCAGGTAAAAGTACAGATCTTACAACGCTATGATCTAATAATGAGCGCAAATAAATTGTACAAACATTAGGTCATAAGGTACAGTTAAAATACATGAAACGGTTATTAAAGATCAAAATACAATGAGCAATATGAGACAGAGAGAGAGAGAGAGAGAGAGAGAGAGAGAGAGAGAGAAAGAGACACATCAAAATACAATGAGAGAGATATCAATGTCTGCTGGGAGCACATGTTCAAGATGGCTGGTGATGGTGTGTGTGTGTGTGTGTGTGTGTTTGTGTGTGAGGGGGGGGTTTAGGAATGCTTCCTGCCCTATTGTCCAAATCGCATGGTCTACAAACAAACTCCATTATGAAGCTACCTCATTGAAATCTCCCATAATGCCATAGTTAATTAAATATGCAAGCTGGATATCATATGCCAACACATCAGGCAAACACTGCACCATATAATATTCCAACATGTACAACACAAGCTGATTCCAATATACAACAATACCATCCTACAACAGACCTCATCCAGTACCCACTAGACCGTGGGGAGGGGGAAGGGCTGAAACACATGCTCTTCCTTTGTTTGCAAGCCTCATGATCCCTAGGCAAACTCCAATTTGAAAACTCACATTAAGTTGTAACTCATCCATCCATCAATGATCACAATTATAATAAAGACAATATACCTATCTAACCCATACAACACCATAACTGGGTAGAATTATAATTTCCTTTGTTCACCCCACATGGAAGTAGCCATCTCTAATAAACTGCAGACAATATACCTATCTGACCCACATGGCAATTACTTATGACCATTCAAAGCTGTTATTAATTCAACTTCCATAATATATAACTGATACCACCCTATGATTACATTCATGAGTACACAACACATACCAAGCCTATCTCTCCCAAGCAGAGATATTGTTCAAGCACATGGCAAGGCCCTAACACAGAACACATGGGAAGGCCCTAACACAGAACACATGGGATCTCAATCAACCAGCATCAATCATTTACAAATATTACAAAAACTCCATAATCAATCCCTTTCCTGCATGCTGATAACAGACTATTGTACCCTACAGTGTAGATGAAAAGTACAGATTAGATAACATATCATCCACTGTATGCTAACACAGACTCATGAATATCCTTAGAAAACTACAAACCACACACCATGCTAAGCTAATAACAGATTAACACCAAACATAGCTACAGACACCCAAATAGGCTAAATATTGCACATTTTATACTTAGCTATAACCCAGAGAAACTGAGACCCATTTTTCCGTTGTCTTGTGAGGGAGCGAACCTCTCTCTTCCTTACAAAATCTGCAAGTGAGTCTGCTGGCTGTGTGTTCTCAGGATGTGCATGCTATGTTCCCGACCCCTTTTACCTGTGAGGTCATCAGAAAGGGAGTATCCTTTTGGTTACCTGAATTACTGTTCCCAGTTAGCTAGCTCTATTGATTAGACTGGAATAACCAGTCCTTTGGACAAAAATGTAAAGAAGCCTACACAATGTTATTGTCTTTTGGTAAAGGTTAGAAATCTGTTACAGGGCATTTATTGAACAATTCCAAATGGATACAAAAGGTCTCCAACCTCCTTTTGTATCCCCCACATGCAAATCTAAGCTGCTATGGCAAACAACATTTCAAATAGTTATTCTCTCTAAAATTCGTATTTCATAGCCGCATGTTCTGATCTTCATATTGATGTCACCGGAACGCTGTGGAAACAGAGTAGATCAGTACGGCTCCACACACAGTCCAATTGTCATTTACTAAGCCATAGTTACAGAAAACATTCATTTCTTTATATACTGACATTGCGTTTAAACCAAATAATAATTATCCTTTTTGCGTTACGGGACCATTGCTTTTAAATGTATGTATGCGGGGAAAACAGCACTGAATTGCGTTGTGCGTCTGAGGGTCGGTGGGGCACTCAGCGAGCAGCACTAAGCTGGAAGGGCATCTATGTGTGTGTGTGGCCATGCCAGTATGATTTTGGGAAGGATCACTAAAAACTGACTGTGTTCTGTTTAACATTGTGTGTATGAGTTGCAGGGAATTTTGCTACTTTTCAAATATAAGTCTGTGTGTGATATTATACACATAAGTCCATGCATGATGGGCCACATGTACACACACACATATATACACACACACAAGCACACATGTATTTTTCTGATGTTTTTAAACTGCAATTGCAAAATGTGTTTATACAGTGAATTTAATCCTCATACAGGAAGGAGGCTTCCAGCTGTGCTGTCGGAGCCTCCCTGTTTATTCTGCCTGTTTTGGGTTGAAGATGGGCTTTGTATAGGGTTCCAAATGCTAATAAATTAGTGTTTGTGTTAAACACTGTCTGCCTGTGTTTGAGGAAGGCTGACTATGTACCTTTTTTTTACAAAATAGTGCTGTGAGATTTTAATTCTAAGATGGAGTCTTGACGCCCTTTACAAGATAGCATTGCGCAGATTCCAATTGCAAACAGATTCTGTCTTCGCCAATTATCTGGTTTTGACAGTTGCTAATATCAGCGGTGATATTTTAAAGTTTGCACTCACATTGCGATCGCATGACATAAGGACGCCCACTTCCCCTTACTTACATCCGTATACTAGGGCAACATAGTAAAACAATCAGTAACATCGAGTAACATCGGACTGTTAGAGAAGCCCAGACCTTACTCAGGAATTGCTTACTTCTGCTCACGCTATGACGCCTCAGGCGGCACCTGGTATCGCAGTGGATAATTTATGCACGCCCATGCAACAGCGTTAAAATGCACCGGCACGTCTGCCTGACCATCCCCCCACCTACAAACGGCACTTCCTGTTAATCACTCTGCCATGGGTCTGCGCAGTCGCAGTGTTCGCATTTCCTAACGCAGCGCCTAGCTTGCGCACACGCGCACTATGATGCATATGCATGAGCAGTGCAAATTAATTGACCGACTGCGCGTGTATAAGCAACTGCGATCCTTACTGAATCAGGCCCTATGTCTTCACCAGGGTCACCACTGTGCTTACCTAAAATAATGACAGTTAAAAAATAAAAATAATACTTACATTTAAACACATTATTTTTTTAAAATAAAGTACACAATTGCCCCACCAATATACATTAAAATAATATGTTATTTAAAAATAAATAAATAAATAAATCTTGAATATCAAAGGCATAAAACGATATCTACCCAACAGCTCACAACTATCTAGATATTCAGTACATGACAAATAATAAAACAATGAAAGCCATTTGTTGTACAAAAGATGGGTACATGAGCTGTTGTGAGGATGAAAGAAATGTACAGGGGGATACAGTGTTTAATTAGGAACATGTAATATTTGTACCAAGACCGCAACAAAACAAAATAATTAATTTGGTATAGAAAATCTTATGCAAGACTTCCTTAGATCCAATTACCAAATAACACAATGATCAGCTCAAAACAGGCAGCTACTAAGTACCGTTGTGGAAACAAAAGAGTTGAATAAGTGTAGGCAACTAAATCAGGCCAAAATCATATTAATTACATGTGAATAAAATGTGGATTTCAGGAAAGTTTCTGGGTTTTATACTTCTGCAATTAACACCCCTTAGAGTTCTATCCTGTCTCATGAAGTTATATACTGTACATCCACTACACTTGGTACAGTAGCTGGAGATATTTGGCTAACCGCAGTCTGAACAGATTGACTGAAAATTTGATAACTAGACAAATATTGGTTAGATATAGCACTTGATTCAGCGTTGGCTGAAATGTCGATGTTTATGCAGTTGAGCAATTATCGGTGATCTGCGAATGCGCCAAAGTCGCACTGCGCATGCACCAAGTTATATTACCTTTGTCGCTCGCAGTGAAGAATCTTTTGCAATATGATTGATAGGCAGAGACCGTTTGTGGGTGGCAGTAGGGGGGGTGGAGACTCAAACGCAGGAGTATCGCGACCTTTGTCAGGGTGTGTCGCAGCCTGTGTGTGAGATCCCATGCGCAGTAACATTTGCTCCTGTGTCTCAGAAAAATACATAAAAATATATATATATATATATTTATTTATTTTTTTATTATTATTATTTTTTTAAATGGAGGACATGTGAAACAAAATGTTCTATCTCATTACTTGTTATAATTTAGTGCAAATGTATATAAAATGCAGGGTGGCTCTAGAATTTTCAGGCACAAAGCAGAAAAAAATGATAAAGGTCCCCTTTAACAGTATCTCTAGTTTACTGTACATTATACAACTTGGGATAACATATATAAAAAAAACTATAATAAAATACAGTGATGTAAAATAACCTCTGCAACATTATAATTGCAGCTGCAACCAAATCTGTTGTTTACTTTCAAGACAAATGTTGATCTTCATCTGATTCTCCCCAGCCTGGTCTCTATTGCACTGCAATATACCACACACCGCACTGATTGGCTTAGAGAGGATGGTTGCTATGGCAATGTCTGCTATCAGCCAATTAGCCCTTCCCCATTAATTCCTATGGAGTGACTGGGGATAACCTCTCATTTCAGGTTGGGCAATGTACAGTAAGTATGATTATTTTTAATAAAATATTACAACCTTCACCTTCGTGTGTCCAAGTCCTGTGTTTATTTTAATAATTTCTTTACAGGCGAACTACAGGTGCCAACTAACATGCTAACAATAGTTGATCCACAAGTGCCGGCATGCTGGACCAGGCTGCCTGGGACTTATAGCAGCTATCAATTTAAGGCTAAACCAAGCTGGAGCGGCTGAAGATCACAAGCTATTACTTTTAGCCCCATATGAATTTTTGTGTTTGCAGTATGGTACTTTATAAGGTAATTCTTAATTCTAGTAGTGGACTACAGTGCTTCTTTCTGAGCTAGTTATGATTAGAGATGTGCGCCGACCCTTGTGTTTTGGTTTTGGATCTGGATCTCCCCTGGTTTTGGATCTGGATTGGTTTTTATTTATTTATTTATTTATTTATTTTTTCCAATAAATTTTTATTGATTTCTCAACAAGAAAAAACACAAATACAAAAATAGTAAAGTAAAATAAAATAAGGTAAAATAAAATAAAAACACAAATAAAAACACATTACTTACAATTATAATGGTTGCAGATAAATGACATAAAATGAGTAAGCAATATAAAAAGAAAAATAGAACAAGGAGAAAAAAGATAAATATAATACAATACCAAAATAAAATAAAAATAAAATAAAATAAAAGGTACCACAGTTCACAAAAATATTCAGTACAAATAAAATATGTCATAATCAAAATGCCTAAATCCCAGTAAAGACTAATACCCCATATATTTTCATACAGAAGGTATATCTCCAAGCATAAGGTCTGCACCTTCGCCAACAGATACAAATTCCTGCCATTTACACCATAACCTCAGTGGTGAAACAGCAGACGTGGAATATGCAACGTCTACAGTCTCCATCAAAAATGCGAATTGTACCTTATGCATAATTTTATGAATAGAAGGAAGAGAAGATGATTTCCATAATTGTGCTATTGCTGTTTTGGCTGTTAGGAGAACATGCCCCACTAAGTAACAGTCAGATTTGGCCATGCCTACAGGATAAACGTGCAATAACGCCAAAGAAGGGGATGGCAGGATATTCACTTTTAATACCTTGGAAATCAAATCAAATAAATCTTTCCAGAAAGCCTGAATATGAGAACAACTCCAAAAAATATGAAATATATCTCCAACATTCGTATTACACCTCCAGCAATATTTTGATTGCGTTGGCCATATTACGCGTAATTTGGCTGGAGTGAAATAGAGCCTATGGAGTATTTTATACTGTAATTCTAAATGATTATAACATTTGGACAATTTGTGGGCAGTAGTGAAAATAGATTCCCATTGCAGGGGAGTATAAGACTCCTGAAGATCAGACTCCCATTGCTCTTGGGACTTAAACTTAACTGGGGAACAAGCCTCGAGACACATGGAGTACCAAAAACCAATAGTACCTTTAGAATTACCCTTTTTAATTTAGCTAAGATATCAGCCGAAGGCAACTCCAAGGAACCACACAGCTTTACTATATTAGCCACCCAGTGCTGAATTCGAAGATAGGAGAAAAGCTCTCCAGAAGGTAACTGAAATTGGGATTGGATTTGAGAAAACGGGATTAGAGAGGAAGAACCCAAAATGTCAGCGATAGTTTCAATCCCACATGAACACCAGATCGCCACCGATAGATCAGGGATTAAGCGTGCTATAGCGGCTAAAGATAAAGATTTAGCCGGTAATCTGATACATTTAGATTGAAATATCATGTCGTCCCAGCTTTTAAGGGAGTTTAATATGGCCCTAGGGGTATTATTCCAAAATGGACGCATTTGTTTGGGTGTCCAAATTAAGTCCACCAAGGGATACTCTTTCAATAGTGCCCTTTCTAGGTCAACCCAGGGTTTAGTGTTAGGAGAAAGAAACCAGTCACTAATTTGTGAAAATAAAAACACGCTGACTGATATAACTCTAGGTCTGGGATTTGTAATCCCCCCAGGGTTTTAGGTTTGGTCAGGCGCTGGTAAGCTAGCCGTGGAGTTTTACCTTTCCAAATATAAGACACAATTAGTTTACGGGCCTTAATGAGAAAGTGTTTCAGAACCAAAAAAGGAATGGTGCGAAATAGATACATTAACTTTGGCAAAATCATCATTTTAAATGCTGCAAGGCGACCCAGCCAGGAAACCTCGAAACCCAACCAATTATGTAACAGTTCGGCAATATGTTTTATTGTAGGATCAAAATTTATCTTAGCAAAGTTATCTAGTCTGTTCGAGATATTAATTCCTAGATAGAGAAGATAATCCGTTTTCCAATTATACCTGTATTGAGCTTGTAGACGTGACAAAACACAATCAGGTATGTTAAAGGCTTCAGTCTTGGTGGTGTTAAGTTTGTATAGTGAAGCTGCGCTAAATTTGTCTAGTATATCATGGAGGGTTGTCAACGAAGCAACAGGGTTAGTTACAAACAAAAGAATATCGTCTGCAAATAAACATAATTTATGTGACGTTGAACCGACTGTCACTCTAGGAAATGAAGGGGAATTTCTAATTGCTGAAGCTAATGGTTCAATAGCTAAAACATACATAAGTGGGGATAGAGGGCACCCCTGTCTTGTACCGTTTCTAATATTAAATGGGGAGGAAAGAAAGCCATTACTGAACACTCTAGCTGTGGGATTACTATAGAGTGCCTTTATAGACTCTAAAATAGCACTCTGAAAACCAAAATGGCTTAATGATTCGTAGAGGAACAGCCAGTGAAGGCGATCAAACGCCTTCTCGGCGTCGAGAGAAAGAAGAATGAACTCCTTGCGTTGCCTCAACATCAGCTCCGCCAAATCAGATACTCTGCGAGTGTTATCTGATGCTTGTCTGCCGCCGACGAAGCCCACCTGGTCCGGATGAATCAAAAGAGGGATAAAAGGAGCCAACCGACTGGCTACCATCTTGGCATAAATTTTGATGTCTGAATTAAGTAGGGCTATTGGGCAAAAATTCGGGCAGGAGGAAGGAGGTTTACCTGGTTTAGGTAAGGTGATAATTTGAGCTTCCAACATCTCTGTTGGAAAGCTACCCTGACCGGAGACAAAATTAAATAAGGAGGTAAGTATGGGAGAAAGCGAATTAGCAAAGTGTTTATAGAATGGGTTAGTAAACCCGTTCGGACCAGGGGACTTCCCCAAAGGCAATGCCTTGATCACACTCAAAGTTTCTTATTCAGTCCAAGGTGCATTCAAAACAGCCAAAGCATCCTCTCCTAACTGAGGAAAAGTAATGTCTCTTAAAAAGGTAGAAATAGAAGCGCCAGATGGCTGTGGTATAGTAATGTCAGTATGAAGATTATATAGTCCCGCATAATACTCAGCAAAGGCGTTTGCAATCTCAGCGGGGTTAAGTAGTTTCTTATTATTGGGTGTGATTAAATATTCAATCCTATTTCTGGTCTGGCGTTTACGCAGTTTACGAGCTAAAAACTTGCCCACCTTATTCCCTGAATTATAGAACTTTTGCTGAAGTTTAATTAGTGATGATTTCATACGAGGCAAAAATAATTTCTGGAGTTGGTTTCGAATAGACACGAGTTCTCTCTTAAGAGTACGAGAAGGACGGGCCCTATTTAGAGATTCAACCTGGGCTAAGCGTAATTCCAATTCGGATTGTTTGAGTAGATATTGTCTCTTAAGTCGGGAACTTGTTTGAATGGCTACTCCTCTAAGGACAGCTTTGAGGGCGCACCAGTGTGTTGTGCTAGAGGTGTCCTGTGGAACATTATTTATTAAATAGGATTCCAGGGCCTCTGTTAATGGTTTAACACCTTCAGGAGAAGATAGTAAGTGATCTGGTAAACGCCATGGTCTAGAGGGAAATCTTGTGTTATGGCCATCCCAAGTCCACGTTACCGCAGCATGGTCAGACCAAACTATAGGCTTAATACTAGATTGTCGAGTATGTTGTAGTAGATGTTTGTCTAAAAGAATCAGATCGATACGTGAATAAGTATTATGTACATGTGAAAAAAACGTATAGTCTTTCACATTAGGCGAATGAACCCGCCACACGTCGTATAGATCGAATTCCGCCAAGAGCTTCCGCAGCAGAGCTGATGTTTCGGCAACACTATTGTTCACTCCGGAAACACTAACTGATGATTTGTCTATTTGACTATCAGGGACCAAGTTAAAATCACCCATTATAATCGTATGACCACGTCTAATCTGATAGACTTCCTCAAACACTCGTCTGAGAAACGGGATTTGAAGAGTATTAGGGGCATAGAGGGAAACTAATGTAATCTCTTTACAGTCTAGCTGACCTACTAATATCAGATACCGGCCGTTCTTATCCTCTACCTTTCTAGATAAAGTGAAAGACACTGAGTTATGTAACAGCACAGCTACACCATTCTTTTTGAGAGGACCGTTCGCATAATATGCAACATTATATCTCGCGTCTCTCAAAATTGGTGGCGCCGCAGATGAAAAATGAGTCTCTTGCAGTGCTACAACTTTAGCCCTGTGTCTATGGAAGGTGGACAAAGCAAGTCTGCGCTTGTTAGGGGAGTTCAAACCATGTACATTTAAAGAAAAAAATTGGACCATAATCTATAGACCATAAATAAGAGACGTTAGATTGGCAAAAATACCCAAGGTTCTAGCGGAGATAGAGTAATATGCACTATGGTACCCAAAATACAAAATAAACCTGAAAAGAAAACAAGAAGGACACACAGAAAAGGAACACATAGGGAAAACTGAGATAACCCAAAAAATTAGGGTTAGAGTGTTTGCCGTATAGAAAAAAAACGGCAAATCTAAGAACATGGAGGAACGTGGCCTAGGGCAAAAGCCTTAAGCCCCCCATGCAGTATATTAGTAACCAAATACAAAGACAGGTGGACTACATAGATATAGGGATAAAGCTAAAATAAAACGCTCGCCAATACAGAGTGCGTAAGGACTATTCAAGTCTCTCTAGATGTCAGATATACACGTTTAGCTAAATCCAAGCGTAAACTAACATAAACTCGTCCACTTTACTAACAGTATAAACGTGTAGTTGCTAAACCCACAAAACAACAATAATAATAGTAATAGTAATACTATAGAAATTTTCGGAATCTGAATTACACACAGTAACAAAAACAATATGCATTAAACATGCTTATTTGATTATAGATGTACTAGAAAAGGGTCTCAAATTAAAACTTTTTGCAATAGTAGGAAGGACGTAAACCCTTAAGGGTTCCCCCCTCTTATTTCTTATTAGTAAATAAGGCCCTTAAACTAACAGAAATACAAAAATACAGATTTTTGTTATTCAATTTGGTGCAATCAGACAATAAAAACATGACAGAACATACATAAGAAATTACTATCTCATGTAAAAAAATGTAATCTAATATCTCCGGTCCTATCGATAAAACAGGGCTGACCAGAATATAACAGAGATAACACAATAGCTATATATATGTAGTAATCTCTCGTAGCTTTAGACCAGTCTTGAGTTACTTGAACGCTGGAGCCAGAAGCACGAGTAGACACTGGAATGTCCCATTCCGCCAGAAGCTTAATTCCAGCTTCCACAGTAGAGATTACGTATGAAGAAGCCTCGTAGCTGACCAGAAGCTTTACAGGAAACCCCCAATGATACGTGATGTCATTATCTCTTAGAGCTGTAGTAATGGACTGGAAAGAGCGCCTTTTGGACAGAGTAGCCGCAGACAGATCAGGGAAGATTTGAAGGTCCCCCAAGGTGTCTGCACCCTCAGCTTGACGTGCAGTGCGCATGATTTGCTCTTTGAAATGAAAGCAATGGACACGCAATAGAGTGTCTCGCGTGTAATTTCCAGCTCCTGATCTCGGTTTGGGAAGGCGATGTACCCGATCAATTAACAAATCTTGTTGAGAAGCCGTAGGCACCAATTTAAGAAACAACTTTGAAACGTAATCTGGTAGCTCTGCATTAGATACAGAATCTTGGATACCGCGAATCTTCAGATTGTTTCTTTGTGAGCAATCTTCCATATCCGCCATTTTATCTCTCCTAGATGAAACCTCTGATTGGAGTTCTGCGTGGGCTGAGAGGAGCTCATTATGAGATGAGACCAATTCCTGCATCTTCACCTCTATATGGTCTGTACGCTCTCCCAACCCCAGAATATCAGCTCGGATAGATTGAATGGAAGTATCCACTCCCTTTAACACGTCAGACCGAAATGCCGTGAAAACCTGGAACATTGCCTGTGTAGTTAGCGGTGCATTAACATCCAGGTCTAGTCCCAGGTCAGCAGGTGAAATCGAATCCCGTGAAGTGGACATAGATGACGCTCCAGATATTGGGGAAGGTATCTGTCCGACTTTAGATATAAGAGCAGTAGGAAAGCGGATTGGTGCTGGAAGTTTTTGTTGTCTTGTTTTCTTTGACGGCATAGTCGGAGAAATACGTAAAATCTCGCTTTGAAAAGGACCAGAGTGATGTTTTGGGGAAAGCGACTCAGGAGATTACTGCATGGGTAGGCAGGGCATTACCCGTGGAGGTGCTACATTCTTTAGATAGGTATCTTCACATCGTCAACACAGTTAACTCTGGTAACTATCTATCAGAATATTGTCCGCTTGTAAAGATGGGTTAACACACAGGTACTGGGCTCCGTCTAATGCTGAACAGCCCCTACAGAGAAGACGACCAAGCAAAAGGGGAGGGTCCCCTATGCACTATCAGACTCCCGAACAACAAGCTGGCTGAGTTAATGTTACAGCCACTATCCTGGGCAAGCAAAGGGCATCAAATGGACACAGGGGCTCACAGGTCCAACCGCCCAGGCTCCAAAGACGGGAGTTGTCCACAGGGACTGAGGAGACTCAAATGTAGCAGGCCACTGTAGAAGTGTTCCAGGCACTCACCCCCAGCCGTGGGCACCAGATGCCAGATCGGCAACATGTGGAGAAGCGTCCCAGCGAGGTCTGACTGTTTCCGCCAGGTACCCCCTCCGTGCAGTGGTCACTGCGTCAGCGTTCGGGTGCGGCAGCAGGAGAAGAGCCACATTGGCTGTCATGCCCTCTGACTCCACCGCTCCCCGGCAGTCAACCAGCAGGTACACAGGGTCTCCGGGGGCCTTGGTGATAGCTGGGGCTGCGGGGCTAACGAAACAGCTCACCCCTTGGCTCACGATGCAGCGTCAGTCCCGGCAGGCAGCGGGCCCAAATCCAGGCCGCGGCTTCAGGCGCCAACTAGGCCTCTGGGCTCTGGGGGTCAGGGAGGAGACACCTCCGTCTCCAAAGCCTCCGCTCTAGGGTCCGCGAGGGCAAATAGTCAGCCACCAGTAGGTCCCGGCTCAGCAAAGCCCCTCTCTGAAGGTGAAAGGGGCATATGAACAGGCTTCTCTGCAGGAGCTTGCTCAGGACACCACCATCCCGCTCAACAGCCAGGCCACGCCCCGGATCTGGATTGGTTTTGCCAAAACCTCACCTCCGTGTTTTGTTTTTGTGTTTTGGTTTTGGATCTGGATTTTTTCTTAAAAAATCAAAAAAACAGCTAAAATCACATAAAATGGGCCTTTTTTTGTTCCTACAGTATTAATAACCTCAATAACATTTATTTCCACTCGTTTCCAGTCAGTTTTGACCACCTCACAGCTCACAAGGGGACCAGGAAGTGTGCTTTCCAAAAATAAATAAACAAATGACTTAAATAATGCTTTGCAAATCTTCTATAAACTGGCATTTCCCAACCTGTAGAGGGACATAAAAAAAAACAGAGTTAGTTCAAACTGCCGTTGTTCCCACTGTCCACTTAACCATATGAGATATATTATAAAGAAGCGAAACTGAGCAGCAAATGTAACATTTCTGACCTAAGGTTTAAGTATTACGTTGTGCGGCTGCGCCATGCCTGCTTGCTGGGAGTTGACTTTTTCATCCCAGAAGGGGACCAGGAAGCGTGCTTTCCAAAATTAAATAGACAATTGACTTAAATAATCCTTTGCAAACCTTCTGTTCTGTAAGTTAGTGGCCTTCAAATTGCCATTGTTCCCACTGTCCACTTCTTAGATATGTGAATGTGATGTGGAAGGACAAAAATTGGGTGGACCACACATGGCTGATTGATCAACCATGGTGACTGAATTAGTGTCATAAGGAAGAGGAGGCTTTTTAACTAGTTGTCAGGTTGTAAGTTGCCCATAAGGGGTATATTTCTGTTAAGGGATCAGGCTGGCTATCAGTGGACACATTAGTTGTTGTTATTCTGGGTTGCCATCTCCTGAAGGGTGTTTATTTTACCAACAGACAGAGACTACCTACCTATCAGCTCAGGCATAGACACTTCCTGAGGAACAGAGCTCTTTTGTCTGGAGGGAAGCCAAATAGGTGGGAGCCCCTGTAATTCCAACATCTGAAGCTCTTATCTCTCCACATCATCTATGATAGAAGAAAAAAATGTCATCGGGGACATCTAGCTCCTCTTTCTGTACTCTGCTTACCCTTTTTGGACAGGAAGTCCAGGATGGATGGTTTGGAAGAAGAAGGCCTAGCAACAGATGGGGATGGTCATTATCAAGACCTGGTCCCCCCAGTGGGCATAGTCTGGGAGGTATTGATTGGCATGTAGGCAGCGGAATAACAAAGGCCTCATGTTGTCTGTGCTTACTATTCCGTATTTCAGTTTGCGATTCCGGTATGAATAAAGTGGGCTACAGAACACAGTGACAGAATCACTGGATGTCCTAGTGCATTCAGGCCAAATACAATCCATGAATTCCCAGACAGATTCCGGACAGATGAATCCTTTGCTTGTAATAATCTTTGGTAATTCCTGGCAAAGTGGGTGTTATAGCCGGACACTTTGAAGTCTGTAACTTTGAACTGCTTTATAGAAAACATGTGAATGAAACCTTTCCATACTGCAGAACATGATGGAGAAATCCCTTGAAGTTCAGCACCTAGAGCATCTTTTTTTTTCATGTTCTCTGAGGCCTCTCCTGACTGTGAAGAAAGATTCTCCACGTTGTAGTCTTCCATTGTGACTTTTTAATGGTGATTTCAATGTTGTCCACTGGCTGAGATCCACCTCATATGAGGGTTGTGTTTTCCCCTTGCAAATGAGACAATTCACATCCAGAAGGTGACTCTTATGTTTAGCCGTGGTGTCAGTCTCTCTTTTGGCTGAATTAGGCTTTAGGTTTTTCTAAAAATATAGGCTTTAGTTTTTTAGAGCATATAACTTTATAAGTTGTTAAGATAACATTTTTGCTATGTTTAAGATAAAAAAAAAAACTTTTTGTAAAGAAATAACTTTAAAAAAAGTTTTCATTGCAATATTCATGCAGCCCCTTGACAGACAGCAGCATAGCACCCCTGCGCAACTATGCCGATGACAGGTGTGGCTAACACACACACACAAAAAAAATTGTTTATTTATTATTTTGGGCAACAGCCCCTCGACAGACAGGAGCACAGCACCCCTGCACAGCTACGCCGATGTCACTGTCAGCCAGGTGTAAAATTTATTATAAGTTAATTTAAAAACAATTTATTGGGTGCAGCCCTTGGCTGTTAAATTGATCATAAATTAATTTAAAAACAATTCATTGGGTGCAGCCCTTGGCTGTTAAATTGAACATAAATTAATTTAAAAATAAATCATTGGTTCCTAAACCAACCATAACATTCATTTAAAATGTCAGGCAGCAATGCCCCAACCAGCACATAATGGAAAGGAAAAAGGTGCAAGATGGAATAGTCATTGGGCCCTCCCACCCACCCTTAGGTTGTATACGAAACAGGACAGTTTAACAAACCAATCATTTCAGCGACAAGGACTGCCAATTGTGGCTGAAATGATTGGTTTGTTTGGACCCCCATAAAACAAGCTGCCAATGTGCTTTGGACATGGAAAAGAAAATAATCCCATACACAAACTGGCTTTACATTACAAATCATCCTTGTCCTCGTCATCCCCATCAGTGTGTACATCCTCTTCTTCCCACAATATTAATTCATCCCCGCTGTATTCCACCATAGGCGCCTCTGTAATTTTTTTATGTAATTGTTGGTCGAGGTCTTCCTCGTGGAATTTGTAATTCATTTTAATGAACATCATATTTTCCACATTTTGAGGAAGTAACCTCCTACGCTGATCACTGACAAGGTTGCCAGCTGCACTGAAAACTCTTTCAGAGTACACACTGGAGGGTGGGCAACTTAAGTAATGCAAAGCCAGTTTGTGAATGGGACTCCAAATTGCCTCTTTTTCCTTCCAGTACTGAAAGGGACTGTCTGACATGTCTATTAGGATGTTATCTCTGAAATAGTCCTCCACCATTCTGTGAATGGAGACCGTATCACACATAGTCACGGTAGAAGACATGTCACTAGTAGGCAATTCTCTCAGGCCCGACCAGATGTCATTTTTTAGTGAATGATCTGCATGACCAGCAGGAATTCTGTAAGGAAACTTTAGTTTTTTCCTGGCAGCTGTTGAAACTGAAGGAGGAGATGAAGGCGTTTCACATGCGGCTGCAGCTGACAATTTTTTGACCAACAGTTCTTTGCATAGTTTTAGATTTTGGTCTTTTGGAAAAAAACTCAAAAGGTAGGACTTAAACCTAGGATCTAGAATGGTGGCCAAAATATATTTTTCAGATTTCTATAGATTGACGACTCTTGGATCCTGGTGAAGTGAATCAAGGGCTTGATCCACCAGTCCGACATACTTTGCGCAATCGCTCCGTTTCAGCTCCTCCTTCAGTTTTTGCAAAAGTCTGATGAGGGGAATGACCTGACTCAAGCTGGCAGTGTCTGAACTAAGGACCTGATTCAGACCCGGTCATAAGCGCTGGTTCTAAAGAAAAACAAAAACCCGGCCCTGATTCAGAGCGAGCGCTCTGTAAGAGCGACCGGGGCTGAATCAGGCCCACACTTCATGTGTGGCAAGTTCAAAGGGTTTGAGAACCTTGCACAACACGGAAATTATTCTCCACTGCACTTGAGTAAGGTGCATTCCCCCTCCACGGCCTATGTCATAGTCCGCTGTATAGGCCTGGATGACCTTTTGCTGTTCCTCCATCCGCTGAAGCATATAGACATATAGAGAATAGAATTCCACCGAGTTACTACCTCTTGTTTCAGCTGATGGAAGGGCAAATTTAACTGTAACTGCTGGTCATGCAATCTTCGACAAGTGGTTGCCGAATGTCTAAAATGTCCAGATATTTTGCGTGCCACCGAGAGCATCTCCTGCACGCCCCTGTCACTTTTTAAAAAATGTTGCACCATCAAATTAATTGTGTGAGCAAAACATGGGACGTGTTGGAATTCGCCCAGATGTAATGCTCTCACAATATTGGTGGCATTGTCCAAAATCACAAATCCCGAGGAGAGTCCAAGTGGGGTAAGCCATTTAGCAATGATTTCTCTGAGGTTTTCTAAGAGGTTCTCACCTGTATGCGTCTTAGTGAAACCAGTTGTACAAAGAGTAGCCTGCCTCTGTATCAGCTGTCTTTTGGGAGATGTTGCTGCTGCTGATGCTGTTGCTGTTGTAGGCAATACACCTACCCAGTGGGCTGTCACAGTCATGTAATCCTTAGTTTGCCCTGTCCCACTTGTCCACATATCAGTGGTCAAGTGGACAGTGGGTACAATGGCATTTCTGAGGACATTAATAAGGTTTTTTATAATGTCCTTGTACAGATTTGGAATTGCTCTTCTAGCGAAGTGGAATCTAGAAGGGATCTGGTAGCGAGGACACAGGACCTGAATTAACTGTTGAAAACCCACGGCAGTGGATACTGGACGCACATCTAATACCAGCATAGCTGTTATGGCGTCAGTAATCCGCTGTGCAACTGTGTGATTGCTGTCATACTTGTTTGCCTTTGCAAACGATTGTTTAACAGTTAATTGCTTTTTGGAGGATACGTTACAAGTAATCTTCCTCCTGGTCCCCTTCTGGGATGACGATCCACTGACAGCAACAGCAGCAGCAGCTGCAACAGGCGTAGTCATCAAGGATCCTTCTGAGGAATCACGGATAGGAGAGGAGTCAATCATGCTTGGAATACCAACATTGGATGCAGCAGGACTACTTCCGATGACGAATGAGGATGCTGATGATGCAGGAGTTGGTGTTGGAGATCGAAGGTGCTTGGATCTCACAGAGAGGGAGCAGGTAGGTGACACTGGACTTGTTATGTTTTGAGTTTTGGAACTTGGCAATGTGCACTTTGATATTTGATGAATGCGCTCCAAGTGACGTAACAAGGAGGAGGTTCCTAGGTGGTTTAGGTCCCTCCCTCTAATCACTCTTGCATGGCAACGGGCACATATGGCTTGACAACTGTTGTCCGGATCGGGATGGAAATAATTCCATACGTGAGAGGTAGATTTTTTTGTCTTTTGTCCTGGCATGACAACAATGGGCTTTGGCTTTTTCAAACCATGGGCAACAGCTGTTGCCTTACTTACACAAAGGACATCCTCGGCATCAACAGCCTCATTACCAACACCAACATCATCAACATCCTCATCATCCTTAGCGCCTTCATCCACAAAAATATCCTCCTCCATGTGCAATTCCACAGAAGTATCCTCAATGACTACGTGTGCAAGATGTTGACTGCCCTTCCCCACCTTTACAGAGAGCACACTAATGTTGGAAGAACGTGGAGGATCCTCCAGTACTCTAGTGTTTAGGTCAGGCTCACACATGGCAGCCGCGGACACACTTGCACTCTCCTCGGGGATTTGTAATTTCGATTTCTCAGGGCACACAGTTGGTTTTTCCGGAGCTGTCTTAACAACTTTCACATTTTTAATTGGACCACCACCACTACTACTACAAGCAGAAGGGCTATCAGAATCAGCAGTCTTCTTCATAAAGTAAGAAGGCCAAGGCCTTATCCTTTACTTGCCACTTCGTGTAGTGAATGGCATATTGCCAATTTTTTGTTTATCTAAAGTTAAATATCCTTTAAAAAATTTTTTATTAATTTCAGTAAAACTTGCTTTACTACCATATCGATGGCGTGACTTAAGCCCTGGGGCATGGGCCTTCCTAGAGGTCGAGGAAGTTTATGGCCTTGCACTGCTGGTGGCAGCTACAACATGTGGTTCTTGGCCTTGCTCTCCTGTCATGTGACAGCCCTCCATATTTTTTGTGCAGTCTAGAAGCAGTGTCACAATCACCAATAGTGTAGCCACACGTGCAGTTGTACGCACACACAAAAATATTAGAAAAAACGACAAATGATGATTTATATTTTTTGTCAGCTCCAGAAGAACTTGGCCCCAGAGTAACGATAGATCACGACTGGAGTCTGGCAGCACAAGGTTGGAACTTGCATTACTTTCTGGATCTTGTGCACTACTGCTGTTAAGCCGAAAACCCACCCACACAAACAAGAAAAAATATGACACTTTCATTGGGTTTTTTTTATTGAACACGACTGTAGTCGCTTGATCTTGTGTGCTAATGTGGTTTAGCCTAACACCCACCCACACACAGAAGAAAAAAATATATAAGTCAGTGACAGTTGTATTGTTTTGTTTTTTTTAAGAACGACTGGAGTCGGGCAGCACAAGGTTGCAAGTGCAACATGCGTTGCTGGCTGGCTCTTGTGCGCTACTGTGGTTAAGCCTAACACGCATGCACACACAGAAAAATATTAAAAGACACTTTGATTTTTTTTTTTACTTTTTTTTTTTTGGAGTCCAGAACTTGGGCCCAGAGATAGACACAGCACAAGCCCAGGACACAGCAGACAGCCCAGATGGATCACCAGACAGCACAGTGACAGTGACAGCACCGTGACCAGAGACCAGAATGGATCAGCAGTCACCAGCCCAGGACACAGCAGATAGCACCAGCACCTCTCCCAGCCCTACACTACCCACCCTCCCTGTTCACTACACAGCCCGAGTAGAAATGGCGTCTGTCACGTGGTCCCTTATATACTACATTGATCATAGAGACGAAAGCTCGCGAACCATGAGATTTCCGTCTCTATGGTTTTACCTTGGTTTGGTAAGGCGGGAACCTCAGAGCCTGCTTGGATTCAATTCGGATATGCTAAATTCGGGTGGGTTCAGTTCTCTGGGAACCGAACCCGCTCATCTCTAGTTATGATTTCTTAAGTTTCCTTTTTCTCTATTTACAAATAAGTTAAGAAACATGTTTTGCTATTATAATACAGATTAGTTTGGTAATTTACACCTATTTTTCACCATTGCATCTACTTCAACATGCATTGTGTCATGTAATGTTGCTATTTCACTTGTGTGACCGGCTCCCATGTGTTGTGATAATGCGTCGCAGGACGTGCTGTGCTACCGTCGTCCCACTCAGAGAGGTGGTGCACTGCATCAAGGACGTGTCACGATGATGTCACTACACCAGAACCGGAAGGCGGGTAGAGTTTGGCATGTCGTCTGGTATATAAGGTATGTTCTTTTTATGTCTGTATGTCAACAATGAAAGTCTATATATACTCTAGGACTGAAACATCGGAAACTTTAGCATAATCTGTAGTGTAGACCTTGGGTTTCTATTCCATGTGGGAGCCCTAATAAATTTACAGTATATGTAGAGTGATAAAAAATATGTCATCACTTTAGTTTGTAATTACATTTGGTATGAACTCTGAGCCCTCCCACCAGTATCTTACTTCCAGAGAATTCTGGCATAGCTCATATCTATATTCTCCAAACACTTCTGTAATTACCCATATCAATCCACACCACCTTATGATGACAACATTGTCCACCACCAAAAACATATAATAGTTTAGAATATACTATAGGAAAAAAGCACAAAGGGATGCATAGACCACATACATAGAAGTAAAAGCAAAGACATCACAAAAAGTACAATAGCAAAGATAAAAAGGAAAAAGGTAATGGTAAGGATAATCTATATAATAAAATCAATTGCTGATAAGAGAAATAGACAGATGAGAGGGGAGAGAGAGTGCAGAAAGAGGGGGTGAAAAAGAAGCAGAAAAATAGTGTTGGAAGTGCTAAGGAGGGAATGGTAGAAGCAGAGACAGTAGGAAAAAGTCAGTGCCAGGAACAGCACCTAGTGAAGAAATAAATATAGCAGCCTCCACTCTTCTAAGAAAGATTTCCACTACATTTTAGAACATGGAGGCAGGAATTTGCATCCATTCTGCCAAAAGAGGGTTAGTGAGATTGGGCACTGATGTTGTGCTATAAGGCCTGGTTTATAGTCAGTATTCCAATTCATCCCAAGGTGTTTTAATATGGTTGAAGTTTGTGATCCATGCAGACCAGTCTAGTTTGTTTTCGATGGATCTCTCTTTGGGCACAGGGGCATTAATATGCCAAAATAGAAATGGTCTTTCTCCAAACAATTGCCACTTAACATGAGAGGGAAGGGACAATCTAACAGAGAACAGTATGGGTCTGTTTGCACAATTGTGGACAGATGCATTCCAGTACACAGATGTATGTTTTATATATATATATATATATATATATATATATACAGTATGATGTAAAGGGCAAACTGGTTTGGGTCAATGGTTACAGTGCTAGTAGTGGCCAAATCATTAAAACTGCTAAAACATACTGGCCACTGATCAGCACTGACACTAATCTTCCTACATTATATAATACCACCTTACTACCATGCTATAAACGTGGCAAGAACATTCGCGATTGGCTAGTGCACAATGACATCACCAATTTTGAGAACCCTTCCAAAACTCATTTTATGACTAAAAAACCTGGCAATTACAAATGCTTAGGGTGCACGACTTGTGGTTTTCTCGAGACAGGTGACAGTTTTGTACACCCACACACAGGCTATAAGATTAATTATGTACTTACATGTACCAGCCAATACTTTGTTTATTTTATTAGGTGCCCTTGTGGTTACCTATATATTGGGAAAACGACCCATCAGTTACGAGAAAGGATGGCACTTCACAGATCGGCCATTCGCCAAGCCCTGAGTGGTGGTGACACTGATCAGCCAGTGGCACGCCACTTTAAAATTAATCGACATAGTCTATCGACTTTACGTTATAAAATGATCGACCACGTCCCCTTGAGTGTGAGAGGGGGTGATAGATCTAAACGGTTGTTGCAGATTGAGGCACAGTGGATACATCGCCTCAATACTCTGCAACCTTATGGCCTTAATGAAACATTGTCTTTATCGTGTTTCAATTGATGTCCTGTTTTACAGCTCAGTCTTATTGTTGTGTCATCTGGCCTTTATACCATGCATAGTTCTATTGGACCATAGTATATTCCAGTAAGATTTATTTAGATATTTTGTCATGACATGCACTCCCGTTATTCTGCATTATATGTAGATTTATTTATTTCTTTGCTCAGCTCCGATTGTATATATATTTCTTTACTTAGCTCCGATTGTACGTATCTGCAGTCTGCACTAGTTTATGTCTTGTTGGTGAAGGCATGTATTTATCACTTTGTTGATTCAGGTCTCCACAGTACCGGACACGTCAGACGTCACGCCCGCTGTACAGTGCATAGCGATGACGTCAGAGGTTGTTGGTGAAGGCATGTATTTATCACTTTGTTGATTCAGGTCTCCACAGTAACGGACACGTCAGACGTCGCGCCCGCTGTACAGTGCATAGCGATGACGTCAGAGGTGATCCCAGTGGACGCGATCAGCTACACTCGTGGTGTCTGTCTCTGTATATAGGTAAGTGTTCTATGTGTTTTTTGTACTTCCTGACGAAAATCTTTATGATTGAAACGTTGAAGTGATATTAGAGGTATATTCAACCCTGCTTTAATTGTCCTTTTTTCCAACGAGTGCCGCTGCCTCTTGTTGTGACTATATATATATATATATATATATATATATATATATATATATTAGGGGTGTGCACCGGCCACTTTTCGTGTTTTGGTTTTGGATCTGGATCTTTCTTCGTGTTTTGGATCTGGATTGGTTTTGCTAAAACCACCCTTCCGTGTTTTGGGTTCTGGGTTTTGTGTTTTGGATCTGTGTTTTTCTGCTCCTATGCTATTATTAACCTCAATAACCTTAATTTCCACTCATTTCCAGTCTATTCTGAACACCTCACACCTCACAATAGTGTTTTTATATCCAAAAGGTTGCACCGAGGTAGCTGGATAACTATGCTAAGAGATACGAGTGGGCGGCACAAACACGTGGTCCATCTAGGAGTGACACTGCAGTGGCAGACAGGATGGCAGTTTGAAAAACTAGGCCCCAAACAGTACATAATTCAAAGAAAAAAAAGAGGTGCAAGATGGAATTGTCCTCCCACCCACCCTTATGTTGTATAAACAGGATATGCACACTTTAACAAACCAAACATTTCAGCGCCAGGGTCTGCCACACGACTGTGGCTGAAATGATTGGTTCGTTTGGGCCCCCACAAAACAAGCTGGCAATTAATGTGTCCCTGCACAAACTGGCTCTACGGAGGCAAGATGTCGTCCTCATCCTCCGATTCCTCACCCTCTTCAGTGTTGTGTACATCCTCATCCTCACAGAGTATTAATTCGTCCCCGCTGGAATCCACAACCACAGGTCCCTCTATACGTTCTGGAGGCTGGTCTCCCTGGAAGAGTTGATAATTCATTTTATGAACATCATCTTCTCCACATTTTGTGGAAGCAACCTCCTACGCCTTTTGCTGACAAGGTTCCCGGCTGCACTAAACACTCTTTCGGAGTACACACTGGAGGGGGGGCAACTCAGGTAAAATAGAGCCAGTTTGTACAGGGACCTCCAAATTGCTTCTTTTTCCTGCCAGTACAGGTACGGACTGTCTGACATGCCTACTTGGATGCTGTCACCGATGTAATCCTTTAACAGACAGACGCACGCTTGTCGCTGCTGCTTTAAGAATGCTGGTGCGACTACAGCCCACACATTTCACAAAGGCAGAAAAAAAAATAAGAATTTTTTTATTGTTTGTGGAGCGCACTTTGAGGGTTACACCACCCTTTAACAGACAGACGCATGCTTGTCGCTGCTGCTTTAAGGATGCAGGTGCGGCTACAGCCCACACATTTCACAAAGACAGAAAAAAAAATAAGAATTTTTTAATTGTTTGTGGAGCGCACTTTGAGGGTTACACCACCCTTTAACAGACAGATGCACACTTGTCGCTGCTGCTTTAAGGATGCAGGTGCAGCTACAGCCCACACATTTCACAAAGACAGAAAAAAAAAGAAGAATTTTTTAATTGTTTGTGGAGCGCACTTTGAGGGTTACACCACCCTTTAACAGACAGACGCACGCTTGTCGCTGCTGCTTTAAGGATGCAGGTGCGGCTAGAGCCCACACATTTCACAAAGACAGAAAAAAAATAAGAATTTTTTAATTGTTTGTGGAGCGCACTTTGAGGGTTACACCACCCTTTAACATACAGACGCACGCTTGTCGCTGCTGCTTTGAGGACAGTATCATATGCAGTGACAGTAGACTTGTCAGAAATTGTTGGCACGTCCTTCAGTCCAGACCAGATGTCCAAACCGGCCCTTGACTTATGACACAGGCGCATGCTTGGCGCTGCTACTGTGTTGCTGCACGTGCGGCTACATCACACTCAAGTCACAAACACATAAAAAAAATATTTTTTATTTTTTGGAGCACTTTGAGGGTTACACCACCCTTTAACAGACAGACGCACGCTTGTCGCTGCTGCTTTGAGGATGCAAGTGCGGCTACAGCCCACACAATTCACAAAGGCAGAAAAAAAAAGAAGAATATTTTTATTGTTTGTGGAGCGCACTTTGAGGGTTACACCACCCTTTAACAGACAGATGCACGCTTGTCGCTGCTGCTTTAAGGATGCAGGTGCGGCTACAGCCCACACATTTCACAAAGACAGAAAAAAAAATAAGAATTTTTTAATTGTTTGTGGAGCGCACTTTGAGGGTTACACCACCCTTTAACAGACAGACGCACGCTTGTCGCTGCTGCTTTAAGGATGCAAGTGTGGCTACAGCCCACACACAAAGACAGAAAAAAAAAGAAGAATATTTTTATTGTTTCTGGAGCACACTTTGAGGGTTACACCACCCTTTAACAGACAGACGCACGCTTGTCGCTGCTGCTTTGAGGATGCAAGTGCGGCTACAGCCCACACAATTCACAAAGACAGAAAAAAAAAGAAGAATATTTTTATGGTTTGTGGAGCACACTTTGAGGGTTACACCACCCTTTAACAGACAGACGCACGCTTGTCGCTGCTGCTTTAAGGATGCAGGTGCGGCTACAGCCCACACATTTCACAAAGACAGAAAAAAAAATAAGAATTTTTTTATTGTTTGTGGAGCGCACTTTGAGGGTTACACCACCCTTTAACAGACAGACGCACGCTTGTCGCTGCTGCTTTGAGGATGCAGGTGGAATCTAGATGGGATTTGGAACCGGGGACACACTACCTCCATCAATTGTCTAAATCCCACTGCACTAATGGCGGATACCGGACCCACGTCTAACACCAACATAGCAGTCAAGGCCTCAGTTATACGTTTTGCTTCAGGATGACTGCTGTCGTACTTCATCCTCATCGCTAGGGACTGTTGGAGGGTCAATTGTTTAGTAAAAGTGGTGGTGTTCCTACTTCCTCTCTGGGATGATGAACAACTCCCAGCAGCAGCAACAGCACTAGGAGGAAGTGGTTCTTGATCTTTCCCAATTTTATTTTTATCAGAGAAAGTTTGGTCCTCCATTTATGTTATATTGATATATACGTGCGGCTAAAGCGCACACAAACACAGAAAATAGTAGTGCACTTTGTGGGTTACACCACCCTTTAAGAAATGAGCCAGCCGGCTCTTTACTTATGGGACACAGGCGCACGCTTGGCGCTGCTCCTTTGTTGATGCACGTGCAGCCACAGTGCACACAAGTCACAAACACAGAAAATATTTTTTTTTTTGGTTTGGACTGGAGTGTACTTTGGGGGTTACAGCACCCTTTAACGGTCAAGCCAGCCGGCCCTTTACTTATGACACAGGCGCACGCTTGGCACTACTTTGTTGATGCACGTGCGGCTACTGCGCACACAATTCACAAACACAGAAAATATTTTTTTATTTGGTTTGGAGTGTACTTTGGGGGTTACAGCACCCTTTAACGGGCAAGCCAGCCGGCCCTTTACTTATGACACAGGCGCACGCTTGGCACTACTTTGTTGATGCACGTGCGGCTACTGCGCACACAATTCACAAACACAGAAAAAATATTATTTTTTTAGCACTTGGGGGGAGCACCCCTGATGGACAGAGCACCCCCTGGACAACACTACAGCACCCCTTTAGGACTGGGACACTGCACAGGACTTTGGAGTGGACACAGCCCCTATGGAGAACAGACTGCACAACACAGTCCAGCCAGCCCCTATGGACTTTGAAGTAGTGGACACAGCCCCTATTAACAACAGCAGCACAGCACAACACAGCCAGCCCCTATGGACTTTGAAGTAGTGGACAACAGCAGCACAGCACAGCACAGCACAGCACAGCACAACACAACACTACTCTGCACTACACTACACTACACAGCCCAGCCAGCCCTAACTCCCACCCTCCCTCTTCACTGTCCACAGCCGAGTGAGAAAATGGCGCAGACGCGGGTACCTTATATAGGATCCAAAACCCGCGAGACCCGGAAGGCGGGATGATGACGTTTTGCCTCGATTTCAGATCCGAGTCAGGCGGGAAAAGTCGAGCCTGACTCGGATCGGCCTCAGATCGGGGGGGCTCGGGGGGGTTCGGATTTCAGAAATCCGAACCCGCTCACCCCTAATATATATATATATATATATATATATATATATATAATGATGATGAAGCACTAGTAAACTGCTTGTGATTGGCTTTTTGCAAATGTACCATTGACGCTGTGTATGCTTTCTTTTGGATGCATATATTTTTTTGAGTTTTCTCTGATATTTTTGAAGTTTTATTGATACCTAATCACAAATAGAAATTTTGAGAACACCACAAGTGGATAGAAACCTGAGCTAAAGTGTATATATACTCAGGGCAAAATTAAGCCTTCTTAGCCCAGGGCATATAAGACAGGGGGGCCTGCGCCCACTACTCCGGGTCTTTCCCTATTATCAGCACCAAAATGAATGGAACTGAACAGTGCAGTAGGTCGCTTCGGCCAGGGGGGGTGGGACCTGAGGGAGGGGAGCCTTGGGGCACCATGCACCGCCACTATTCTGGCAATGTCTATACATGGCATAAACCAGGCCTATAAGTTACTGGTATTGACTTGCACATATCTTGCAATGTGTATGTCTCAGCATGTGGGTATATTTTTATTGTAAATTAAACTCAATGTGTGATCAACTCTGCATCAGGCCCATAATCTTCAGGATGGTTCTACATTTATAATGTAAGTGCAGGGCCTCTTCCCTCAAGTGATTTTCCTTCCCTTACTTACACTCTCATCTATTCCATACTCCCTACAACGGCACCTAACCCTTGGTTTCTGTCGCCAAGCCGCTTAGTTGAGTATTATAACCACTGTTGCAGAAATGTTTATCAACCATGTCCTTGTCTTGCAATGTTTTGTACTGTAAGTCACTGTTTTCTATGTGCTTTGTAAGGTGAAATGGAACCCTTGTGGCACCATATAAGTAAATATAATAATAATAATAATAATAATAGACTGACCCAATGGCAAAGCCAGAGCAGCACATGCAGTTGGACTAGCAGTGGGGGCCCAGTGATGTTGGTCCTCTCATTGCCATGTCCCCTTCTCTGATTTCTGAGCATGCACAGTGGGGCACTGTCTGGGCTTTCAATTTTCCCAGAGGCCTCTGAATTGAGTGGAAACATTTCACTATCCCTATCCTCAAAATTTTTCCAATGGGCCCAGTGGTTATGTATTATATCCATGGAGCTGGCCGCTGGGTATCTAAAATTGCCATGGCTTCTGGATTAAGAGGTGCCAAGAGGAGGGAGGACAAAATGGATGGGCCCCAGTATTCCCAAGCGGGTTGGCCACTTCCCACATGCCTTGACCATGCCCCCTTGTACCAGGGTTCTATAGATCTTCTGATGGCCATGTCTGGATTGCCTTTACAATTCACAAATGCTGTGCTAGTGTTACTTTAATAATGTATATTTTATTTGCTTTATTGTGTTTCTAAATGTAAACACACTTTTTTTTTAAGAAGGACGTCTGCTTACCCTTAACTTATTTTTATAATAAAATATTTTGCCTTGTTCGGTAACAACAGGTCAACAAAACGCATGCACACAATAAAGCAAGGATGATACAAGACCTTATCATTAATAACTGTGCTCTATCTGAAACCAAATGCTCTTGGCGTCTCATCATGCAATCAGCTTTCATTTACTGTATGTGCCCTTCAATATTAAGTTTTTTGTTCATCCTCTATGTTCATGTTGTATCTCAGATGGCACCTGCATTTACATCATTATCATATCTCATTAAATATTAATCTTATATACCAGCCAAAGTCAAAATATCATTATCATCATGTCTCATTTTTATGATACTGGGATTATGGTTTGAACAGATTTGTACTCTGCGGTATGATCCATCTAGCCTATCAAAAGATGTTGTAAAATGGTTTATGCATTGTATTCCAGGTGCTTACTCAGATACAGGAATATTTAACTTTCCAATGATACAGCTAAGAGTCACGAAGATTACTAAACATGAACACTCTCTGTAAACAGCAGAACAATTTTCAATCTGAATATCAAGGAAGAGAGAGACAGAGTGCAATGATTGTCAAACCTTCACTATTTGTTTTTTTAAGAACCTCTGGAGTTTACATTGCAGGTTAATATTGCAGGGTTATATTTTGTTTGCCTAAAGATGAGCAACTAAATATGAAATGACTGTACATTCAGAAGTATTCTGTTAACCTTGTTCAAAAAGACATTATTATTTGCTCAGAAATTCTGAATTGTCCAGCCACACAGCTAGTTTTTGTGCAACTATAGAAACAATTATTTTGCCACTGGTACTGTTGGTGTTTTTGGTCTACAGAACAAAACCTGAAATAAAATAAACATATGTAGGTGAGATAACATTAAGGGAAATTTAATTAAAACACCAGTTATCATGGGATATCCCACAAATAGTTTTTAATAAATATACCCCTTAACTTTAACTCTCCTACATCTGGTTATTATTTCAGCTACCTGAAATATTAAGCGTCGCTTGAATGTATGTACGGGGGTCAAGGGCTGTCTGGCAAGATTCAGGCCTTCATTCAGAGGCGGCCGTACGGTCTATGACCGCACGGCCGCTTCGATGTTTGTCAAGTGCGCATGCGCACAAGGGAGCCGGCTCCTTCGTGCGCATGCGTGAGACCCGCTACGACCGACAGCGCCGGTCGTAGCGGGTCTCTTTCCAAATGGGGTGAGCTGTCGATGTTGATTGACAGCTCACCCCGTTTGGAAGGCGGGCCGGGGGGGTGGCAGCCCAAACGGAGGCGTTCCCATGGGAACGCCTACCGTTTGGGGGAGGCCCCACTGACATCACTAGTGATGTCAGTGGAGAGCTTCCGGCTCTGACAGCGCCAGAAGCTCTCCGGGGCTTACGACAAGTGAGACCCTACCCTAGGGTCTCGTTGTAAGCCCCGATGGTCGCGATGGTCTCTGACCATCGTGACCATCACCCTAGCGGTCGTTAGAGCTGTGAGTGTACAGCCTAACGACCGAAACAGAGGCGGGCGGTCAGGATGCAAGCGGCCGTTCAGTTTCTGAGCGACCGCTTGCATCCTCCGACCGCCTCTGAATGAGGCCCTCAGTCTGGGGAGGAGGGGGGGCAAACAAAACGTGTGACCCCTAACAATTAATGGATAAACCACTGTAAAAAAACGGCGCTCTAGTGGTTAATTAAATAAAAGATATACAACACACCTGCAGCATGTTCAAAGAAATCTATATAATAAGTGAGAAAGTGTTTGTGTGTCTGTCTGTCTGTTTGTCTCATGCAAGGCCAGAGTTTTGTAACTAGCTTGGCATGATGGTGTAGTTTGACCAGGATTAGGTTTTTGCCTAGGTATTAAATTAGTCAGGGCCACACACTGACACACAATCCCCCCAAAAAAGAAACTCTTAAATTACACAAGTTCTGAGGCTGAGGGGCTAGCTTCATATACTGTCACAGTGCCTGACAGGAACATGAGCAGCTCAGCACTCAATACAGTCAGACTGTGTCAGACAGCAAAATCAATCCAAAATCTTCGATCCTGGCAAAGCTTGGTATATGGAGATTACAAACAGCAGATCTGACTTATATTGCGCATGTGCAGTATTGGTCTGCGATCCCGCGTGCAGTCCAGAAGCATACTGTCAGTGATTGACAGTCTGCTGCCATTCCTAGGTGGGCTGGGGACTGAGACGGCCCCAGTTTCCCAAAACAGAGGTGTGGGGGGGAGTGGAGAGGCCAGGATCTCCGTCGGCTGGTGGAAATTCCCTGGCCTCTCTTACTCATCTGTGGTGACTGGCTTGAGTGACTCCATGGTCCCTCAGCCGGCTGAAGAAATTGCAGATGATCCAATTCTTCGTCCTTGGATGCAGCTGGGCTCAGTAATGCATGCAGGAGGCGTGACGCCTCCTGCTGCATTGCATATTAACAGCTGTGATAGCATATCTGTCCACAGCTGAATCAAGTGATTTTTGAAGCTATACTGATTTCTGTTCTGTAAGTCAGTCTGTACTAGGGATGAGCGGGTTCAGATTTCTGAAATCCGAACCCCCCCGAGCCCCCCCGATCCGAGTCGTATACGAGTCAGGCTCGACTTTTCCAGCCTGATTTGGATCTGAAATCAAGGCAAAAGGTCATCATCCCGCCTTCCGGATCTCGTGGGTTTTGGATTCTATAAAAGGTCCCCGTGTTGGCGCCATTTCTCACTCCGGCTGTGGACAGTGAAGAGGGAGGGTGGGAGCTAGGGCTGGCTGGGCTATGTTGTGCTGCTGTTGTCCATAGGGGCTGTGACCACTCAGTCCATAGGGGCTGACTGTGCTGTTTTGTGCTGCTGTTGTCCATAGGGGCTGGCTGGGCTGTGTTATGCAGTCAGTTGCAGTCATAGGAGCTGTGTCCACTCCAAAGTCTATAGGGGTTGGCTGGACTGTGTTGTGCAGTGTCCCATAAAGGCTGTAGACCTAGAGGGGTACTGTAGTGTTGTCCAGGGGGTGATCTGTGCATCAGGGGTGCTCCCCCAAAGTGCACTCCAAAAAGAAAATATTATTTTGTTTTCTGTGTTTGTGAATTGCATGCGCAGTAGCCGCACATGCATCAACAAAGTAACGCCAATCGTTCGCCTGTGTCATAAGTAAAGGGCCGGCTGGCTTGACCGTTAAAGGGTGCTGTAACCCCCAAAGTGCCCTCCAAAAAAAATTTAAAAAAATATTTTTTTGTGTTTGTGAATTGTGTGCACAGTAGACGAACGTGCATCAACAAAGTAGCGTCAAGTGTGTGCCTGTGTCATAAGTAAAGGGCCGGCTGGCTTGACCGTTAAAGGTTACTGTAACCCCCAAAGTGCACTCCAAACAAAATAATAAATTATTTTCTGTGTTTGTGAATTGTGTGCACTGTGGCTGCACGTGCATCAACAAATGAGCAGCGCCAAGCGTGTGCCTGTGTCCCATAAGTAAAGGGCCGGCTGGCTTGACCGTTAAAGGTTACTGTAACCCCCAAAGTGCACTCCAAACAAAATAATAAATAATTTTCTGTGTTTGTGAATTGTGTGCACTGTGGCTGCATGTGCATCAACAAAGGAGCAGCGCCAAGCGTGCGCCTCTGTCCCATAAGTCTGTTAAAGGGTGGTGTAACCCCCAAAGTGCACTCCACAAAAAATAAACAATTCTTTTTTTTCTGTGTTTGTGTGTGAAATGTATGCGCAGTAGCCGCACGTGCATCAACACAGCAGCAGTGCCAAGCGTGCGCCTGTGTCATAAGTCAAGGGCCGGTTTGGACATCTGGTCTGGACTGAAGGAAGTGCCAACAATTTCTGACATGTCTACTGTCACTGCATATGATACTGTCACCACTGACAGAATGGTGGAGGATTTATTTTCTGTGTTTGTGATTGTGTGCACTGTGGCTGCACCTGCATCAACAAAGGAGCAGCGCCAAGCGTGCACCTGTGTCATAAGTAAAGGGCCAGATGGCTTGTCCATTAAAGGGTGCTGTAACCCCAAAGTGCACTCCAAAAAAATAAAAAAATCTTTTTTTTCTGTCTTTGTGAATTGTGTGGGCTGTAGCCGCACCTGTATCCTCAAAGCAGCAGCAACAAGCGTACGTCTGTCTGTTAAAGGGTGGTGTAACCCTCAAAGTGCGCTCTACAAAAAATAAAAAAATCTTTTTTTTCTGTCTTTGTGAATTGTGTGGGCTGTAGCCGCACCTGCATCCTCAAAGCAGCAGCGACAAGCGTGCGTCTGTCTGTTAAAGGGTGGTGTAACCCTCAAAGTGCGCTCCACAAAAAATAAAAAATTCTTTTTTTTCTGTCTTTGTGAATTGTGTGGGCTGTAGCCGCACCTGCATCCTCAAAGCAGCAGCGACAAGGATGCATCTGTCTGTTAAAGGGTGGTGTAACACTCAAAGGCCCTCATTCAGAGCTGGACGCTCTGAGCAGAGCGCACGCTCTGAATGAGGGCCGCCCTCCATAAAAATGGAGCGTCCTCCTGGACGCTCGTATAGCTGTGGGTCACCACCCACAGCACATACGAGCGTGCAGTTTGGTGGACGCGATGGTCGTGACCATCGCAACCATCGAAACTGCGAGCCGGAGCCTGCGGTTGAGGTTTGCAACCGCAAGCCCCGGAGTGATTTTGGCTCTATCAGAGCCAAAATCACTCCCACTGACATCACTAGTGATGTCAGTGGGCCGGCTTCTGACGGGAGGCGTTCCCATGGGAACGCCCCCGTCAGGGAGGCACGCCCCCGGCACGCCCACCAAAGGGGGCGTGCTGTCAATCAACATCGACAGCACGCCCCCTTTGATCAGACACAACGAACGAAGGAAAGTCCTTCGCTCGTCGCGTCTGGCGCATGCGCATGACGGAGCTCCCGCCGTCGTGCACATGCGCAGAGCACAACATCGACCCACTTGCGAGCGGACAGCTGCTTGCGAGTGGGTCTGAATCAGGGCCAAAGTGCGCTCCACAAAAAATAAAAAATTCTTCTTTTTTTTCTGTCTTTGTGAATTGTGTGGGCTGTAGCCGCACCTGCATCCTCAAAGCAGCAGCGACAAGCGTGCGTCTGTCTGTTAAAGGATTACATCGGTGACAGCATCCAAGTAGGCATGTCAGACAGTCCGTACCTGTACTGGCAGGAAAAAGAGGCAATTTGGAGGTCCCTGTACAAACTGGCTCTATTTTACCTGAGTTGCCCCCCCTCCAGTGTGTACTCCAAAAGAGTGTTTAGTGCAGCCGGGAACCTTGTCAGCGAAAGGCGTAGGAGGTTGCTTCCACAAAATGTGGAGATGATGTTCATAAAAATTAATTATCAACTCTTCCAGGGAGACCAGCCTCCAGAACGTACAGAGGGACCTGTGGTGGTGGATTCCAGCGGGGATGAATTAATACTCTGTGAGGATGAGGATGTACACAACACTGAAGAGGGTGAGGAATCGGTTGATGAGGAGGATGAGGATGACATCTTGCCTCCGTAGAGCCAGTTTGTGCAGAGACAGATTAATTGCCAGCTTGTTTTGTGGGGGCCCAAACAAACTAATAATTTCAGCCACAGTCGTGTGGCAGACCCTGGCGCTGAAATGATTGGTTTGTTAAAGTGTGCATGTCCTGTCTATATAAGGGTGGGTGGGAGAACCCAAGGACAATTCCATCTTGCACCTCTTTTTTTTCTTTGCATTATGTACTGTTTGGGGCCTAGGTTTTCAAACTGCCATCCTGTCTGCCACTGCAGTGTCACTCCTAGATGGGCCACGTGTTTGTGCTGCCCACTCGTGTCGCTTAGCATAGTCATCCAGCTACCTCGGTGCAACCTTTTGGACATAAAAACACTATTGTGAGGTGTTCGGAATAGACTGGAAATGAGTGAAAATTAAGGTTATTGAGGTTAATAATAGCATAGGAGCAGAAAAACCCACAAATTCTGTGATTTTAGCTGTTTTTATGCTTTTTTTCAAAAAAATACAGATCCAAAACACAAAACCCAGAACCCAAAACACGGAGGGGTGGTTTTGGCAAAACCAATTCAGATCCAAAACACGAAGAAAGATCCAAATCCAAAACCATAACACACCCCTAGTCCGTACCTGATATATCCAATTCCAAACAGTATGAGAATATGTCTACCTGCACTGTTATGTACTCCTAATTTGCATAGTTATCCAGGTTATAGGCAAGGACAATGTAAAAATATGAAAGCTGCTGGTGTACTTCAGGGTCCAGTTTTCAACCCAGGCAATGGTGGGTATTGCAGCTAGTATAAAATATAAACAAAAAAACAATATTTACTACACTAGGGGTTATATTTACTAAAGTGAGAGTTTTTAGAAGTGGAGATGTTGCCTGTAGCAACCAATCAGATTCTACTTAACATTTAACTAGCACTAGAAGATAGCTAGAATCTAATTGGCTGCTAAGGGCAACATCTCCACTTCTAAAAATTCTCACTTTTTGTAAATTTACCCCTACGTGTGTTTAGACAAAGTAAAACATTGAAATAGTTAAAATAATACTACTATATGATAAGTCTGCTCTCTATGAAAGCAACAACAGGGCTCAAAAAGTTTTAAAATTACAAAGTTTACTGATACATAGTTCATACAAATATATATTTCAATATAACAAAACAATAGAAACAAAGGGTAAAATATACACTTTTGACCAAGCTCAGAAACACCTGCATCAGTGTATAATTATACCACTGTTTAATAATGCCTGTGACCAGCTTCGTAGTACTTGACTCTAATGCTCCTAACAAGTAGTTGTACTCTTGCATAATATTTTGCAACATCGCCATTGCAACCTCTTCCTCATATAATATGATACCTATTGAAGTAAATTGCTGAGAGATGAATAACAATAGATGCTTACCTTTCAAATCCAATCTGGCCTACTGTCCCCATACAATAGAATGGGAATCCAAATTCATCAAACTCTGAAAATAATACATTTTCGGAGCCTAACCGCGGGAACCTTTACCATTTTCCTATAGGAAGGAGTCCCAGATTGCAAAGAGGGATTCTTTCATGTCCCTCCACCCTTTTTGAATTCTTCCAGTGGACACTGGGGCGTTGTGTACTTGTATGAACCCCAGATCACACAGGTGCACTAGCACTGTAAAGTCAGACTTTCTTTGCTTCAGAAGTAGCAGTTGAATTGTTCTGGTGATTTTGTATACTAGCTACTAGCAGCGAATTGGATACTTAATTATTGAGGGATGCCCCTATGTATTTGTTCATGTTCTTACAAGCACTAAGCTTTGTTGCTTACAAAATGTACCTCAGGTTGATTCTTCTCATTAAGCATTTATCTTTATAAACCATTTGCAGATTTATCCACATATACAGTATGATGTAGCTTTTTCTTGGATAATAAAATAAACATGTGCTTCCACTGCTAGACCAATTGTTCCTATAGCTCTATCTACATCTTCAGGATTTGGATTATCACCAGGATTGCTAGTGACCTTCCATAACTTACCTGCTTTAACTGCATCTCCATGTCAAACTTCCATGCAGCATAGTTTTCAGCACCTGTGAGCTTTTCAAAACTCATGCTGATCTCTGCATTGTACATTTGTATCATATAGGTAAATAAATCTCTCTCTGCACTCGGTCAGATCCTCTTATTTCATGTCATCAGCATCTATGCTGATCTTGGTATCAACGTGTACCAACCAGCTGGACTTTTGGCAGCCAGATTCGTGCACACGGCCTTGGTACAGACCCCACTTGAATTAGCCTTGTACTTAGAGGTGCTTTTAGACTGGAGATGATAGTGTCTGCTAGCATGTGGGAATGGGTCCATAACCTATGAGCAGAGTAGTATGCTGATACACTCTCAGTCCATAAACTATGAGCAGAGCTATAGCAGAGTGATCAATTATAGTACCTGTGTGCTGATGTTAATACGAAGAGTGAAGCGGATTGTGCTGAGTGCAGTAGTTCTCCAGACAAGTTGGTAAACCAGGGTATTATATATCTGGGCAGAATGTCAATGGTCTTGAATAGATGTATAACAAAGCAGCGGCACAACACAGACACCACAGTATAAAGCACATCTATGACACATTGCCACACAGCAGTGGCAGAAATGAAAAGTAGTGCACCCACCCAGTGGGGTACGGCCAGTAGAATCACAGTACTTGTTTACATAGTGGGCTATGGCCTTAGGAGTCACAGTGCACAATCTTATTCATATTACACCGCAGTTAGGGCCCCTGATGCACATTACACCATAAAGTAGTGTCTCTTATTTATGTTATGACACACAGTAGTGACCATTTTACACAATGCCCACAGTAGTGACCCTTTTACACAATGCCCACAGTAGTGACCCTTTTACACAATGCCCACAGCAGTGACCCTTATACACAAAGCCAACAGTAATAATGCCCCTTACACAATGCCCACAGTAGTAGTGCCACTTATACAATGCCCACAGCAATAGTGTCCCTTACACAATGCCCCCAGCAGTGGTGTCCCTTACACATTGCCCCCAGCAGTGGTGTCCCTTACACAATGCCCCCAGCAGTGGTGTCCCTTACACAATGCCCCCAGTAGTGATGCCCCCTATGCAGTCCCCTTAGTAGTAGGGCCCCCTATGCAGTGCCCCCAGTAGTAGTATGCCCCCCATTAGCAACTCCCCCAGTAGTATGCCCCCCATTAGCAGGCCCCCAGTAGTATGCCCCCCAGTAGTATGCCACCCCAGTATTATGCCCCCCATTAGCAGGACCCCAGTAGTATTCCCCCCAGTAGTATGCCCCCAGCAGTATGCCCCCCATTAGCAGGCCCCCCAGTAGTATGCCCCCCCAGTAGTATGCCCCCCATTAGCAGGCCCCCCCAGTAGTATGCCCCCCCAGTAGTATGCCCCCCATTAGCAGGCCCCCAGTAGAATGCCCCCCCAGTAGTATGCCCCCCATTAGCAGGCTCCCCAGTAGTATGCCCCCCATTAGCAGGCCCCCAGTAGTATGCCCCCATTAGCAGGCCCCCAGTAGTATGCCCCCAGTAGTAGACCCCCCAGTAGTAGGCCCCCCATTAGCAGGCCCCTCCATTAGCAGGCCCCCCATTAGCAGGCCCCCATACACACAATAAAAAATAAATAAAACTTACCTGTATCTCCGCTCCAGCCGCCGTCTGCTCTGCTGCCACGCGACGAGGAGGGAGCCGGAAGACAGAGCTCCTGAGTGAGCTCCAGCCGGCTCCCTCCGTGCAGCAGCCAATGAGAGTCTGTGTGACTCTCATTGGCTGCTGTAACAAACACACAGCTGCCGCTGGTGGCTGTGTGTTTGTTCTGTGTAGGGCAGACCGCTATCACAGCGGTCTGCCCTACACTCGAGGAGCCCTGATGTCAGATTCTCTAGCGAGAATCCGACATCAGATAGCCGCCGTTAGGCCCCGAACGGTGATCCGAGTCATGCGGGGAACACCCGAACAGGGTTCAGGTGGACTCGGATCCCCTGTGTTCGGAGCAGTTGGGATTCCACAGAATCCGAACCACTCATCTCTACTGGGAGGTGACCTGAAGTGAACCAAAACAAATAATTCTTGTGGCCATGTTATGGGAGTGTTGCGGGTATGTCAGTGAAGGCAGTGCATTCCCAGATGCAGAGCCGTAGCCACAGAGGTCATGTTCATATGGAGAAATTGCACCTGCATTAGTACTGGTGCAAGTGTCTATGTTACAGCATGGCGGGAGAAAGTGGGCATGTCAAGGCTTGCAAATCCGGGTGCACGCTAGCAGGCATGCCGATAGCCAGGCCGAACCCGGGTAAAGGAGGGTGTGGCCTAACCACGGGAGGGAAAAACAGCTAAGAACTGAGGGGGGGGGCGCTGTGAGCCCCTCAGCCCGGCATATAGCCAGTTGGGGCGCGATCAGTGTGATGGCTTCCCCCACAGGCATAGGAGACTTAGCAGCCGAGAGCAGTCTCCCAGTGCAGCCCAGCACACAGCAGCATGTGTTGGGCTGCTATGATGTAGAAAGGGGGGGGGCACTGTACTGGGCCCCTCCAGCAAGCCCTGGCCTGGGTAATTAGTACCCGCTCCCCCCCCCCCCTCTCAGTGCCCCTGCACGCTAGTAGACAAGGGGAAGGCTGAAACTAGCATTTACATATTATTGCTCCCATGCCTCCGCAAACAGACGCAGCCACGTCGGCCACTGCATGCACCTCTGCATCAGGTCCTTAATGTACTGTACATATCTGTATAAGGGACCCATCTAGTCATAAATGATCACATTTTCTTTATACCTTTATATGATTCTGAGTCGCACACATCTTAACTACTTCTCTCCATATGTGAAAAGGGAGTTTCTGAGTGTCACCTGGGGGGCCACATGGAAGAGAACCATCTTGTGGCGGTGTCCTGGCAGTATCAAGGTCACCCAGTTATAGTTGCATCCTATTCTGCGTATGTTGAGGGGACGCCTGTTTCAGAGGGTTCTATTGCACCAAGCATGGCATAGGTGTAAGTGCCAATACTAATAATGGCATCTGTGACTGTGAACAGAAACAATGGGCAACGTTATGCGTGCACCTGAAGATGTGTGGATTGTCGTATTAACATTCTGTAAGCAAAATACCCACAATCTGAATACAGTCTCACACAGCGCTGTTTTCAGCTCAGGATAAGGCCCATTGTGCTGATTTACAGCTTATCTGCACCAACATGAAGCAAAGGATTGAGTGGAAATTGGCTACTGTATATAGATTCCTCTTTGAGAGTGCCGGCATCTCAGTTTACAGCACAGGGCAGCTGACCAGGGGTCACAGAGCGGGAGCTCAGTGATCAGCTGACTGAAGCCACAGAGGAGATCACTGGATGGTCTGTTTAGAGGGGTGGGCAATAAGCAGCCCTCCAGCTGTTGTTGAACTGCAAACCCCAGCATGCCTTGCAACAGTTGTAGCATGGCCAAATAGCAAAACTGTGGCAGTGCATGCTGGGATGTGTAGTTCTTCAACAGCTGGGGGGGGTGCTTATTGCTCACCCCTAGTTTAGACACACAAGGCTGATCACAGGCGCTGGATCCTAGCTCTGCTCTGCCTGTCAGAGCAGAAGGCAGAAGTCAGTGAAATGGGGGAAAGCCCTAATAAGGTCTCCAGGTGGCGTTATTATTATAAGGCTCCCACGTTATTTTTTTACAATTCAAATTTAGTAAATCTAAGCAGATTGTATTTCCTATTACAATTATGAGAAATGCGATCTGCTTACTTAAAAATGGAATAATAAAGGCTTGAAGGAGAATTTTGTAAACTCTTTTACAATTGATCTTTATTACACTTAGATGAAACTACAATAATGTGAAAAGGAGTGAAAACACCCATTTTCACAATATTTTAGTAAATATATTAATAAATATGCCCGTTAGTCACAGCCTAAGTAAGATATATGAAGGACTCCAGGGAAAGAAATTGTGGGGGACTGCATGTGCAGTAGGAAGCATCAAGTTCTATAATTAGAGGTTTCGATTGGTCTGCACAGTCTTCTTCCCCCTGTTTTGTGCACAACTACTGTAGCCAGTTTTGTAATAGCGTGACTAATGTGTCTGACGTCCCCTCTTGCGTAGGGTTGCCAGAGACTTTGATTATAATCTGGCACTTATGCTTCTAGTTCCCTTTAGTGCCTTTATTGCCAGACCACATGTGAGGCTGATAATGGGCGTGTCATTCTCAGTCGTCAGTCTCTCACTGCCTGCTTAACTGGTCAGAGGCCTGTTCAGGGCTGTATTAAGAGGGGGTGTATTAAGCGGGGGGCAACAGGGGCATTGTCCCTGGGCCCCCACACACAGAGGGGCCGCCACTAGCAGTGGTGCGCTGTCTGCACCCGCCGCTAGTGTCCCCGCCACTAGTGTAGTGTAGACCGCAGTGAGCGCAGTCCACACTACACAGTGACAAACACACAGCTGCCGGCGGCAGCTGTGCGTTTGTTACAGGCAGCAGCCGATGAGAGTCAGACAGACTCTCATTGGCTGCCACACAATGGAGGGAGGCGGCTGGAGCTCCCTTCCGGCTCCCCCCGCAGCGTGTGATGATGGGAGACACGTCATGACGCTGACATCTCTCCCATAGTGCAGGAGAAGAGCCGGGACTCGGACTGCGGCGGTTGCATCAGGAGCGGGGATTCAGGTAAGTTATGATTTAAAAAAATATATAATTTTGAGTGTGTGTGTAAGGGGCACTGCATAAGGGGGCCGCTACAGAGGGGGGCTGCTACAGGGTGCACTGCATGGGGGGGCTGCTACAGTGTGCACTGCATAGGGGGGGCGCTGCAGAGGGCACTGCATAGGGGGGGCGCTACAGGGTGTGCAGCATAGGGGGGCCGCTACAGGAGGCACTGCATAGGGGGCCACTTCATGGGGGTACTGGGGGGCGCTACTAGCGTCAGTGCATAGGCGGGACTACTACTGGGGGCAATGCATAGGGGGGGCTATACTGGGGGCACTATATAAAGGGCACTGCATAGGAGGGGACCACTACTGGGTCTGGGGGCACTATATAAGGAGCACTACTGGGGGCATTGTATAAGGGGACCACTACAGGGGGCATTATATAAGGGCCACTGCATAGCGGAGGACCACTACTAGGTCTGGGCACTATATAAGGACCACTACTGGGGGCATTATATAATGGGCACTGCATAGGGGGACCACTGCTGGGGGCACTGCATAAGGGGCATTACTACAGGTGGCACTGCATAGGGGGGACTACTACAGGTGGCACTGCATAGGGGGGACTACTACAGGGGGCACTGCATAAAGAGCACTGCATAGGGGGGGCCATTACTGGGGGCACTGCATAAGGGGCACTACTACAGTGGGCATTGCAAGAGGGGCATTACTACTGAGGTGAATACAAAGGAAAAAAACATTTTCCTAGGGTGACAAGAAACGGTGCTATATAGGGGCCCCCACAAGTTTGCTGCTCAGGGGCCCCAACAGACCTTAATCCGGCCCTGGGCCTGTTGAGAGACACTGTGATTTCTGAATGTAAGTGCTTTGCTAAAGACATCTATTTTGTGAGAGGGAAGGACATTAGGTCCCTCCACTCTGAAAGAGGAAATCATATTTTTTAGTTATAGCCTGAGAGACCAGGATTTACTTTTATGTTTTGTTTATTTTTGCGCTGCTAATAAAACTATCTGCGGATACTTGTACCAAGGCCCTGGACTGGTACAACTGCTACTTGGCTTGCTGCATGACAAGTGCAAATGTATACCTCAGAAGATGGCACTCTTATTCCGACCCCGATCTTGCCACACATGAGAGCCTTGAACTAAAATTGCAGGCAAATATTTTTATGTGAAATATTTAAAGCGACAGACACCCAATTTTTTTGCTGTTGGGAAAAGACTTATGTTGTGAAATTCCTGGTGGTTTCATCGTCAGATGCTTAGGGTTGTGCTTCCCGCCTAAACCATGAGATACCATGGAAGACATAGTCAAGGTACTACTAAACTCTATGGCAACTCAGCAGAAGCTACCAGGGTGCAGCAATTAGTCAATTTAAATAGTATTTTAAGAGTGCATGTCTTGAAAAGGCAGCATATATTACTGTACTTACTCTGGGTGTTGTTGTGTTCATGTTAGCTGTGTCCCAAAAATATAATTAAAGTGGAAAAAATACTTTTTTATCTGGTGTCAAAACAATATGCAGTCTTTTATAATTTAATAAGAAAGGGCATATCAAATCTAAACACTTTAGGCTATTAGTTGTTGATTAATGAAAACATATATAAACATATAGTTTATTAAACTGCCATTCTGTCTGCCACTACAGTGTCACTATGTTTAATAGATGTGCTATATTCTTTTAAACTTCCATTTGTTAGTGCTGCTGCTCTGTCACTTAGTTTAGCCAGTCAGCTCACTGCAGTCTTTGGCCAATATTGGTGAAAACAATATAGGGGGTCATTCAGACCCACTCGCGAGCGGCAGTACGCTCGCAAGTGGGTCGATGTTCCCCACTGCGCATGCGCACGACTGAGCTTCCCATCGCTCCGGGTCTCGCACCAAAGGGGGCGTGCTGTCGATATTGATTGACAGCATGCCCCCTTTGGTGGGCGTGCCGGGGGCATGCCTGCCAGACGGAGGCGTTCCCATGCGACGTCAGATCCCGGCTCCGAAACCGGAAGCCCCAGAGACAGGAAGTGACGTCACCTCACCCCGATTGCCATAGAAACCCACAATGTAAACAAACAATGATGTTACATGACAAACAACAAAAATACCTCAATACACATAAACAATGTGACTGCATTGAACCATATATATGAATACAGCTGTCTGTCTATAAATTGACAACTTAACAGCTATCAAATACATTAAAAGTAAGCAAAAATGATTATGTTAATCAAACTAAATTGTCGCGGCCAATGAAAACATTAATTAATGTGCATAAATATCAATGGGATTTGACACACCAAAAATATAAACAAAAACGTGTACCTGGCGTTGCCCGGGATTTTAAGATTTTAAGAATGTTTGTTTACACTTCATCCTCCAACACACCTCTCCTTAGGCAGGCCTCACGAAAAGTGTGACAGACTTCCCCATCAACAGTCCTAAGGTCTTCGAAGGAGGTAGGACCTATAACGGTGTAAATCAAACTTCGGAGATAGCATTCAAAATTTGTAAGATGTACACACGGCCAAGAGCTTCTGTTGCTCTGATACTTAGATGACCATCTACAGCGACTCCCTGTTTTCTGCGCAGAAAAACTTTGGGAGAAGCATTCCATGTGTAATATTTTGGCAGCTCACAGTACAGCAGGGTCCTTGCAAAGTCATAATTTTGACACAGTTGGAAGAAAGAAGTAAATGTTGTTGCATAATTTGGTATAGTCAGAGAGCTGAAAATGCTGGCAAAGCCTGGTAAAGCTCTCTTCGATAATAAACATCAAGATCATGACAAAACATGACAACACAAAACGCTTGCTCCGAGGCCCTACCCATATGCCGTGAGGCCCCAAAATAAGTGTCTAGCAAAAATTGTGGTTTTAAATTAATAAAAATTAACAGTAATTAATTTTGATTTACAATTTTTTTAGTTGCCTCCACCGTGTTTTAATACGTTCGTATGTAAAATGTCACGATCTTCGCTTGTAAACTGTGGATTTGTATAGAAAGAGAGACGTACAGAAGGACAAATTTTTGCTTTGCTATAGTACAGGGCGAATGCTATGCAAATATTGTGGTTTTTAGTTAATTAAAAAGTAACAGTAATTAATTTCAATTTAGTAGAGAAGATAGAAAAGAAAAAATAGTAGATAAGCTAAATCCTTTTGTAATTCCGTCCCTGACCTGTAGAGTGCGACTGCTATGCAAAAATTGTGGTTTTTCATTAATTAAAACTTAACAGTAATTAATTTCGATTTCAAATTTTTTTAGTTGTCTCCATGTGTTTTAATATGCTTGTATGTAAAATTTCACGATCGTGGCTTGTAAACTGTGGATTTGTATAGAAAGACAGAAAGACAAATTATCGCTTTAATATAGTAGATATATAAAATATCATACAAACTCGGAACTGACTTATTTTTCAAACTGCAACTCCTTTGAATACAGGGAATGTTGGTTCCAAAATATTGCAATAATTTGTTTAGCTGACCACTACTTCACGGTCATTCCCATCTGGCCATTCCCTACACTGATTCTCAGATAAATGATCTTGGTCTTCCACCTTTGGCTCAAGCTTGCATATATTTTAAACATGAATATGGGCCCTGTCTTAAAGAGACAGGACCACACTCAGGGATATCAGTTAATAAGCACCTGGAGATAGACAAAAAACAGAGTGCCCTACATTCCCTGTATTCAAAGGAGTTGTAGTTTGAAAAATAAGTGAGAGCCGAGTTTGTATGATATTTTTTATGTAGATGGTGTGGTCACATATCAAGGGCACCCCAGATGGTTGAGTGCCATGGATTAAGCCTGTCATTTATATATATATATATATATATATATATATACACTGTATATATATATATATATATATATATTAAAGTCCCCTGTTTTGGGGTCTGTCTGTTTGTTCAGGTTAATCTAAAAAATAACTGGATGGTTTTTGATAGGGTTTTCACTATGTTATACAACATTAGTTGAGGAAGGTTTAGGTGTATGAAGCATTCATCTGCTGCTGCTGCGGGGGCGAGGGCTGCACTCTGGTTGACTCTCTGAGACAATTAGAGCCAATCAGAGATAGAAATGTGCCATTTGGGTTAGCAGCAGCCTAGAGAGTGGAGAGAGTCGGGTACTGAGCAGGGTCACATCTGAGGCAGACAGTGAGAGTGAGGGACAGCCTCCAACGAACCCAAGAAGATGCCCTGATGCAGACACAGTAGTCAGGAAGGAGATAGGAGAGGCAAAACTATTAGGAAATTAAAAAAAAAAAAAATAACCATGGGAACACCATCAAATGATTTTCATTTGATGGTGGCAAACATCGGAACACCACCATCAAATGGTAAAAACACTACCATGAGAATAAAAACATTGCTGGTTAGTAATGATCGGATTCCAATGCCCATCCCTATGCTGAACCTGCAGGTGGACTCCGGACTACCACGCCTCCAAAGTAAAGTGCTCCCTCTCCAGCGTGATGTTCCCACTCAGCCAGACATTCTCAGTGAACAGGAGGCACTTCTCATGGAAGTTATCACTGCTCTCGTACAGGGGCTACATGGCGAGGAAGCTCAACAGGAAGCTCTGGATATACAGGGTACATTGTACAAAGAGGACATTGCTCATCGCCATGTTTGGCAGCCGGAGAGGGGTGCGCATGAAGGCTGTGGAAATATGCACAGGTGCTCAGCCCCGGGGACATGCTGCTGATAATGCTTACGGTAGATGCAATACAAATCTCTCATCTATGATCCTCCTGCCCTTTCCAGCACATCCCAGTGGCAGGGCCCCAGCCAGCTGGGGAGTTTTGGTGACACTTGTGGGATGCAGGGTGTAGGACTGAGAAGCAGGTGGTTATGGTGAGATAGTGGTCACCTGGACGCGGTGGGCAGGCCCATAATTATGGCCATTATTATGCTAAGAACCTCTTGGATGCAATTTAGCAGTATTATTATTAGGTTCAGCATGGTTAGAGTGTGCACTTGCATCTGTTTTTTTTCTCTGCTTGCAGCACTACAAGTCTCAGCAGCACCTCACATTGTGCTTAGGGTGTGCAATCAAGGGCCCCTCCCCCTATGTATTCTGTACTGGTTCTGGTGAGATGCAGGGGGCTGTGGTAAGAACCAGTGGCAGGAGTGAGAAGCAGGGACATGTGGTGATGCAAGGTACTGTGGCAGAAGTGTCATCAGGTGACACCCGATGCGCAATCTGGATACCCACCACATGTCAGAGGCGTGCCTGGCCAAAAAGGGTGTGTCGCCTAAATAAAGGGAGCGTGGTCTCATGGGGGGATCCCGATAACATCACTCCAGGGGAAGTCCAGCATCACCAGAGATGCTGGGGTGCCCCCGGAGACTGGGCAGTCTGTACCGTCGGCTCCTCTTCTATGACAAGAGCCGGATGCTGCAGGACAATGTCACACTTCAGCACCCGGCTCCTGTCACTGCAGAGTTGCCGGCAATTTGGTGCAGCCCGCACCCTCCTCAAGACGCCAAAGGGATGTGGTGAAATATAGGATGCTGTAGTGAGATACAGGGGGTAGGAGTGAGAAGCAGGATTCTGTTGTGAGATGAAATTGTTCCCGTGCGAAGTCAGGACGGTTCGCTAGTATATATATATATATATATATATATATATATATATATTGCACTTTTAACCTTGATCAGACAATTCATGGGTATAACATTGAACATATGGTGAACTGTAAGGTATTTCTGATATTACAATAATTCTTATATTAAATTACATGTCCTAATCTGTAGTGTGACCGTTTAAATGTATTTATCGTTCATCGGGATATGAATGTTTTGTATAGGTGGCTTAGTGCTTTGTACTCTATCTCAATAGAATTGTTTTATGATGCGATCACTGAGAACTGCATCACAGCTATTCCCTAGGTAACAATACATCCTCAGGGCTGTGACATAAATGAGTGAATCACGGAAGAGATTAGTTCCATTTTAACATTATGGTTATTCCATATAGACAGTAAATAATGCAATTAGCAGAAAAGTGGAACATACTAAATTATGCAAACATACCTGGAGAATCATGTTCCTTACAATATGGTATATCTGTTAGTACTATAGTTATACATTACAAAGAAAAGGGTGGGTGCTTTATGGAGCTACAAAAAATAAACATAAAAATAAAAAGATGAAAATTATAAATATAATGTATGTGCAGTGCCACTTTTGTACTCTGTTTGCCCTTTTTATTAAAGGGCAATTAGAGTACTTTTCATGAAAAACTACTCTATGCTCTTTAATTCTCATATTTTTAGTATGCAGATTGCATATCTCATACTTGTAATGCGAAATGTGATCTGCCTGAGATTTACTAAGAAATATTGTAAAAAAGTGGGAAAGCCCTGTGATAATAACGCCATCTTCAGATGGCGTTGTCAGGGCTTTCTCCCCGATCCCCAGACTCTTGCTCTGCACTGACAGGCAGAGCCGGGAGCTGGCCCCAGTGATCAGCGGTGTGGTCTAAAGCACTATCTTGGATTTGTGCTGCAGCAAGCAGTGATTAGCTTGCTCGCTGTACCATTTTCAAAATGGACCACTGTGATTGGCGGGACCTGAATCTCCGCTGCCATTGTGCAGAAAAACTCAGAGCAAGTAGTTGGGGAATGACTGCATGGCTACATTCATTTTACTTGCATCGTCCACTCTATTGCAGGGAGTGTTTTGCAGGTGTGCGTCCTGGTGACAGTGGGTGTAGTGTGCCATTTTCGGTTCTTCACAGGTTCATTGCCCCAAACTTGGTGAGTCACCCCTTCAACATTAGCTGATGTAGCTGAGCCGAATTTCTGGAAATGTTCTTCAAAACTTGGCCATATCAGTATATAGTTGCAGAAATACACATGCTCTAATTAAATACATGTGTTCTGGCCTTTACTGGCCAGCAATTAATAAATAAAAAATATTTATTTAAAAAGAAGCAAATTACCTAAAAGGTATTGCAGAGTGTTATTATTTTAAAATAACTTTTAAAATGTGCATAGTGTATAACAGCCAGTATCCATGAGAAGTTGTGTTATTTTTGTTATACAGATAAATAGTTATATGTGAAGTGGCTTTTGCAAATATCTGTTGCAATCAGCTCCAAATTGATCTGCTCCAATGAAGAGTCATACTCACCCTCTACCTAAGCTATTGGTATTAATGCCCCTTTCAGTGTGTAGAATGAATCAAAGATTGTCTCTGACGGAGAACCAAATGAGCGTATCAGGTATATTGACTTATTATCCAGCTACTTTGACAGCTGAAGCAGAAGAGCCATTTCCTAATTTCCAGGCTTCCAGATCATTGGCAGAACGCCTACAGGGTAAATACAAAGTTACAGATGTCCACACTACTGCACTGGTCAACCTAATTAGTGGTTTAAAAACCTAGCTACAAAGCATGAAAGGAAACATTTTGCAATATCACCAGCCAAAGACGATGATGAAACATCCTTGTTTTGTAACATTCTGTTAGGAAATGTACTTAATATAATGAATGGTTACTTCTATTTAAATAATTATTTTAATACAGCACCACCTGAAAGTAACCTATCCTCCACCAACATATCCAGAGTTCATATCTCCAAACCATCTTGCACTTATGTCCCCCACTTTTATTCACACAATGTAGGTCAACAAAGTGAACCACCTGTAACTGGCACACCTCACTGAATAATAATATAACTATACATCACTTTCTTACCCGAAAATGTTGATACACGTGTACTATTTGTGGTATACACTAGATGGTTAATAGTAGACAAAGAAAATAGATCTCAGACTGCACATTCTGGACATATATATATAATTGGAGGTGCTACCTGTGGAGACCATTGATATATACACAAAGAAGAAATACAGGTGCACAACTTCAAATTAACTGATTATATATAAATAAATACATTTTGTAGTAAATACAATAGAGGTATTTGGCATAATCTTGGCCAAGCTTATGGGCCTGCCCACCATATCCGGGTAACCTCTTGTCGGGCAGGTCCCTAACATACTAAGGCTCAAATCCTGAGCGCAGGACACCCCCAAACTAGCCCAGCCAATCCACCCCAAAGCACCGCTCTAATAAGAAAAGTGAAGTGTTAAGAGTAGCCGCTGGCCGCATATAAAGCATAAAAATAAAAAAGTGAAATACATATATATATATAAAGGAAACAGACAGTGAAGTATTAAAATGTGTTAAAGGAAAATGTGTTATAATGCGGTGCCCTGAAGCAGATCAGCAAAGCAATCTAGGGGGACCCACACCCCAAAAATGAACCAAAGCTGCACTACACAGTCTAAATTTTAGCAGGACTTACCTATTATTGTGCCTCTGACTGGTGTGCATATTACATTGCCAGACTCCATGCTGTAATCAATGTAGTAGAAGTGCTAGTCTGAGTGGGAAGTGGCTCAGGCTTCCCAGGTGTGCAAATCAATGCACTAATTTGTTTACAAAGAAAATAGATCTCAGACTGCACATTCTGGACATATATATATAATTGGAGGTGCTACCTGTGGAGACCATTGATATATACACAAAGAAGAAATACAGGTGCACAACTCCAAATTAACTGATTATATATAAATAAATACATTTTGCAGTAAATACAATAGAGGTATTTGGCATAATCTTGGCCAAGCTTATGGGCCTGCCCACCATATCCGGGTAACCTCTTGTCGGGCAGGTCCCTAACATACTAAGGCTCAAATCCTTATTAGAGCGGTGCTTTGGGGTGGATTGGCTGGGCTAGTTTGGGGGTGTCCTGCACTCAGGATTTGAGCCTTAGTATGTTAGGGACCTGCCCGACAAGAGGTTACCCGGATAATCAGTTAATTTGGAGTTGTGCACCTGTATTTCTTCTTTGGGTTAATAGTAGACACCAGCGTAATCAGCGTATAAAGTGGACCACGCAGTGAGACTTACCCAGGGTTTCAAATTTATTAATGTATGCAGATGTAGAGCAGTTGTTGGAAATGATGAGTGTGTAGGTGTTGATATTGCAGACTTATGTAGGAACACCCCAGCAGGTGACTCAAACTATGAACAGCCCAGTTACTTAACCAGTGGTGTTGGTTTATTGATAGATAGCAGGTACAGTCGTACTCACTGTTCCATGCACACTGGTGATGAAGCAGGGCTTGAGTGGAGCAGGGTTCGATGCAGCTCACCAGCAGGTGAGTGTATGCTGCAAACGGGTCACTGCACAGGGATACACAGACCATCCTAGCCGCTATATGCTGAGAGAAATAGCCATCATACGCTGCTGTTCTATACTGTCTTGGACTCCTTTTTCTATCTCCAACCACTGATTCCTAGCAAGAGGGTACCCAGTCAGACGGATTTTTGCGTGGCCTTGCTAATCAGCGGTCCGATAACAATTGCACACTTGGGAACAGTGGGATAGCTACATTAAGGTAACCTAATATCTTACAAGTTTAACACTGGGACGCCAGTGTTCACAGACTATACCTATATGGCAGTTTACTAACTGAACCGCGTGTTCATTATACTAATTCCTATGAACTTTTATTAATGACTGCATTTCACAATCAGCTTGCACTTATTTTTGTGCTGATAGATTGTATTTGAAACAGTTACAAGCTATCAATCAAGTTACTATTCTTTTGTAACAATCAAATATCTTATGTGGCTTGGATTCTAAACGTTGTACAAACAGTTATTTTTTTTTTTTTTTATAAGCGCTTATACTTTTACGGATTTAAACCATGATTAATGAATTACAAACAAGCCTCAAGTTGAATCACTAGAGAGCAGACGTATTGATTATATATTATATAAATACGAGGTATGTCTATAAAACAAGACTGTGATTCCACCTAGTAAACAAAGCAGTCAGAACCGGTTCTAACTGCATGTGTAGTAACCTTGAACTTGTCTGAACCTGCATGACAAGCAGCAACACTCTGTGATGTTCAGTTGATTGTGAGTCGCCATTTAATTTGGTTTTGTTTTCTGTAGAGTGCCGAAAAAATGCTAACTTTAAAACAACGTGTCAATTTGAAATTTTTAGTAACATTTTTTCGATATCAAGACTGTAATTTTGCAAGAATGGGTTCCAGAAGGCACAACAGTTACCCAGCATTATTATAAGGAAGTTTTGAAAAAGTTGAGAGAAAGAGTCAGAAAGAAACGTCCGCAACTGTGGAAAAATGGTTTCATTCGTCACCAGGACAATGCGCCTTCTCACAAAGCACTTTCTGTGAAGCAGTTTTTGACCGACAATCACATTCCTACACTTGCACATCCTCCATATTCGCCTGATTTAGCACCTTGCGACTTTTATCTTTTCCCAAAACTTAAATCAGTGCTTAAAGGGACACATCTTGAATCAGTTGATGCTGTAAAGAAGAAAACGGCAGATATGTTGAAACAACTAACAGAAGTTGATTTGCTCCATGCCTTCCACCAATGGAAAACAAGACTACAGTGATGTATTAGTGCAAATGGGGAGTATATTGAAGGAGACAAACATTAAATTTGTAATACCAATAAATAAAGATGAGTTATTTAATCAGTCTCGTTATTTAATAGAATAATAAAAAGCGCTGCTGATTGGAGACCTTCTGTCTTAATAATAATAAATACAGTTTAATATAACATACAAATGGCCATATATAAAACACATAAAATTAAAACACAAGACAATTTGCATAAATAACAATGCATAGGTATAAATACTTCTGGAATATCAGGTTAATATCTGAGCATGTGGTTATATAAAGCAGCCGAGATAATAGCAAGCTGCTGTCAACTCCACTTATGTTGCTAAGATGTTGAAGTAAACATATAATTACAATATAGTAAATGAAACAGCTCCACACTTCACTAGATGTTTATCGGGATTATATCCCAAAATGACACTTCAAGATTCCGAGTGTATTTTAATCCATACCATTTTATTAGGTCAAGGACCAACTGAATAACAGTACTTTTTGTTCCTTGATGGTTGGAGAGGACTTGATTATAAATATATGTGAGTACACGATCTCAAATTTTAATGTCCATTTAATAGTTGGGAAATTTGTCATAGAGAGATAAAGATCCTCCCATTTTCAACTTCACTGTCAAGATAACTCTCAGTGAACACCATCACCTGGGCATTAACAAGATTCTTGCCAATATCTCTGTTTACAAAACGGATGAAGGATAGCGGAGACTACTTGTACCTGGCTGAATATATATATCCCATTAAGGGAAATGGGAGGATCTTTATTTATGATTTATGCAAATTGTCTTGTGTTTTAATTTTATGTGTTTTATATATGGCCATTTTTATGTTATATTAAACTGTATTTATTATTATTAAGACAGAAGGTCTCCAATCAGCAGCGCTTTTTATTATTCTTTTTTCTTGGTTTTTACTGTTAAGAGGTGTGGCAATTACCTCTATTAAGCAGCTGCAGCGTGGATTGGGTGCTAAGATCGATATCTCCATATTCTGATCAGGCGCCTAGGTGTGTGTGTTTTGGTGTTTGTTCTGTTCGTTATTTAATAGACATACCTCGTATACATATATATTATACACTATACAAATACTACTTAATACCTAACGCAGTAATCATTATATTTTTGTACTTTCAATTGAGAGTATATATCTTTGTAGTCTTAACTCGACCGCAATTATTTGCAGCAGGTTTTTGAGTATCTTCATTATATTTATAAACAGTGCCAGGAATTGCAGTAGATTACTGCCCATTTGTTTGTACCTTTATGCAGGTAAACACTGGGTCTCTCACGAGTTAAGAAAGAGACTTCTGTCTCCTACCATGTCACTATTTCACAGTACACAGTAAAAACAAGATGGCCCATGCACATCTCAGTGACCATCTTGGAACAGGATATGAAGCCTCCCTGGAGAAAAGGAAGACCAGAGTCTGCACAGTAGCGCACTTTTCTTTCAACAACAGTATCAATAACAGGTAATAGAGGTGAAGCGGAGCATATAGTGGACTGACCGGTCATATATGTACAGCAGTATTCGGGTGATAAGCGATCTCCCCCCTACAGCCGTGTAGTACTGTGGCGCTCAAACACAGTGGACAAGATGGCACTGTAATGTGCAGAAGACATAATAGCTGCCATCTTGGGAGAGGACCTAATGCCTCAGTAAAGGAATCATGGAGTAAGCGCAAGATACCAGCAAAATGATCTCACTTTCATAATGCAAGTCTCATAGACATACATCCCAGGGAAGATAGCAAAGAATGCTGTTATTATCATGAACTGTAATTTGCATCTTTTAAGATGTATTTTATCTTTAATGTTTACACGCAAATATTGCACAGTTTTTGGTTACCACAGTTATCATTGAAAATAGTCACAACAAATTTGATGGAATGACTTTTCACACGGTCAGATCTGTCAGATGAACGATTTTACCAAAGATTTGAACGATTTTAGCAATGATTTGAATGATTGAACGATTTCAGACAGTATTAAAATGAATTAAATCGTCAAAATCTGACTGCAAACCCAGACGATGTCAGATATCGCTATCTGACATGGGGGGACGCACATCGTTCATCATTGCAGGCCCACATGTCAGATTTTCTTTCAGATATGAAGAATTGAATTAATTTTAAAATAGTTATCGTTCATATCTGACAATAAATCTGACCGTGTGTATGCACCATTACAATTCGTGCCAGGGTATTTGGTTGCATCAATTCCACCTGTTTGCATTGTGAAATCCAGATTAAATCTCTCTACGGTTGTTGCCGCCACGTGGAAGCACCTTGCGTATGACGATACACAAATGTGTATGCACAGTGGGCCTGATTCAGACCCACTCGTGAGCGCACACAGCGCTCGCAAGCTGGTCGATGGTGGGGTACTGCTGTCGATGTTGATCGACAGTTCGCCCCATTTTGTAGGCGGGGAGGGGGGGTGGCTACACAAATGGAGATGTTCCCGAAGGAACGCCAGCCATTTGTGGGAGGCACCACTGACATCAACAGTGATGTCAGTGGAGCAGAAAGCTCCCTGGGGCTTGAGACGGACGAGATCCTACCACGAAGGTCTCATTGCAAGCCCCGATGGTCGCGATGGTCGCGACCATCATGACCATCACCTGGCCGCTCGCAAAAGCTGTGGGTGGTCACCCACAGCTTAGCAAGCGGCCAGGAGGCCACAACAACAACAAAAAAACGCCCTGATTCAGAGCGAGTGCTCTTCAAGAGCTCTGAATCAGGCCCTGTCTACGCAACGTGTGATGCATACGCAATACCTTCCCTTATTGCAACACCACCAGTATGCATAATAGTCGCTATCTTCATATCAAAATACAATGTGAATTACAGTGCAATGTATATATCACAGTATAATAACCTTATGTGAAAGCAAGTGAACACACACACACACCAGTTTCTGTGGTCCAATGCACAAAAGTAAATATTGTATTGAAAGTATATATAACATTATCACAAGTTATACAGTGGTACAAAACAATTAAGGAAAAAGGTCAGAGCTACAAACCAGTATACATATGTTCGCATGCGCTCCCTGGATCCAGAGTACAGTCGTCACCAGATGACCGGTAGAATACAGCTACTGCTCTCTGGATCAGGGGAGCATAATTTATACAGTTAAATTATGGGTGTGTATTATAGCATGTTGTGTCTTCTTCCATTGGTCCAGGGGTGGGACGTTTCCAGTTCACTGGGGGTCATTGGTTGGTTCAAACAGTGGGCGATGCTTAGGCTCAGGATGCTGTTACAGTTCCCTCCGAAAAGCTAGCTCAAATCAACCATTGTTATATGTTATTATTGAACATAAATAGAGCATTGCTAATATCTGCATGCCGCAATGTGCGACAATCTATTCGCAACCAGCGGATTACTGCTAACACAATTCTGTACATTATGATCCCAAACAATAATATGTGGGTCCCGTCCCTGGATATATATAATACATTGGACTTGTCACTATTAATTCTAATATAAATGTCTGATCCATTCTATATATACATACTGAATTAAAACATCATTAATTGATATTTTAGATAGACTGTATATATATCTTTTAAAGTGAGAAATAGATTAAATAGGTTTTGAATATACTGTATATGTTATATGTTTAGAAAGAGTGCATGTAGATGTATTTGTTTTACAATGAGACTATGGGTCATTGTATAAGAGACAGGTTTTTACTGCTTAGGTCACTTAAAATGCACACAGATAGTGGTATGCGCAGGGGAGTGTAAATAGTTAAAAGACCACAGAAATCTGCACACCTTTAGCAATTATATGTTATCTGGCCTATTGTTCAGAGGAACTTACAACATGAGATCAAATGAATAAGTCCCAATTGTTGATGTTTACACTCCAAATAAGCAAAGGAAAAACCTTTGATGAATATCAGATTTTACAACTCCTTGGAGGGTAACTGGCTAACCTATAATTACCTATTGCATTGAAACCTATGAGAATATGCCAGTTAATGTTAAAGTCTGGGATATTAGTGTATTTTAATATTTTTTTTTACTTCGACAGCATATATCATCTGTGTGAGTGTGGGTACTCTGAAACACTTGCTATCTGTTTTGCACTCCAGGGTTATTGCAATATAATCTTATTGCTTGTTATGTGCTGTCTCTACAGTGCCAATACATCCATGCCTCTCATTGCGCACTATGCACTGTTCCCACAGTGCCAGAACATATGTATATCTCATTACACACTACGCACTGTCCAAACAGAGCAAGCACCTCTGTATACCTTTTGCACGCTATGCGCTCTTCAGACAGTGCCAACATTTCCGTGTACCGTATTGCATGCTACTTACTGTTCAACCAGTACCAACACCTCTGTGTGCCTTATTGCACGCTATGCTATGCACAAACAGTGCCAACGCATCCATGTACCTTATTGCACGCTACCAAAATCCCACTTTGTGTACACAGCTGTATCTTCAGCATTTGTTCCTACTGTGTTAAACACCACAGGGTATTCCGTGGCCACCCCCTCTCAGAGTATTGCAGCTATACCTTATTTGGTGTGTTCCCCTGTAGAAGCAACACCCCTAGACTTCACACTCTCCCTTGCAGATGTCATTCATTGCAAATGTATGCTCTTCTCCTGCAGTAATGCCCTTTTTCCTGTATAAACATCTTATTTCAAAACCCTTAGCTCCTTCAATGGCCTCCAACCCCCGTTGCCGTTTTGCTACCTTCAGTTTCCTCCTCTGCCCCTCCTTGCCCCTTGCCTTCCTTCATCTTTCTTTTCCCATGACCTTGCCACCAACTTCACATCTAAAATGTAATCAAACCTTGAAGGCACATACTCTGCAATGCCCACCCCCTGTCTTCCAATCTAATCTCTGCACAGTCTTATACAATCAACACAGTAAAAACATGGTAGTGCCGTTTGTCACTCCACCACACCAAACTGAAGATCTCTGCTGCCAATCACCTGTTTAGGGATATTGTGGGCTAGGTGGACATCCAGGGCAAGAGCAGGAAGAAATATAATGCAGATCTCCGTACATAGACCATCCTCTGCCTCCATGTCAAGTGGCACACATGTAATTACAAATACCTCAGTGTGGATGGATGGATGGATAGATAGATAGATAGATAGATAGATAGATAGATAGATAGATAGATAGATAGATAGATAGATAGATAGATAGATAGATAGATAGATAGATAGATACTTAGCATACTGCTGTATTGACTTTTTTTGTTTGTCTATCTATTACAAGTAATGAGTTATATGATGCTTTTACTGTAGCCCAACACCCAACCATTTATTCATAGTTTTTATAATTAGTATATTGTAGCTGTAGCTGACACCTACTATCGGTCATACTAGTATGTAGGTCCTATAAACTGTGCGTAGAAACAACTGGCAGAGGTTTGTATCCATGTTATAGAAATGAATAGCTGGGCTTATCAGATCTTATCTCATTGTGCGTTTGGTGCATGGTAGTATCTATAATGGATGCAGCACAACCTACACCCATAAACGATACTTACCTGTCCATCTGTGCTGCAGAAATCACTGGGAAAATGGCATCTGCACCATTTTCCCTAAGATTTACGCACGTGCAGTAGAGCAATCACCGGGAATAGGGTGCAGGCTGGAGTCTAATCGGCGAATGTAAAAGAGGATGGTCGTATGGATATTGCATATAGGTCCCCTCATCTCATATTACACCTCTGATTTTGTCCTCCTGGAGAACAGTCCATAGAGGAAATCTAAATTTTTATTTTCATCCTCACCTTTTTTTAATTAGTAACAGGGTACTATTATTAGGTAATTTACAGTATTTATTTACTTAATTATCAATGGGAGCATTACTATTTCACAGGGCAACAGGCTCTTCTGGCACTACAAGTGCAAGTTTTCACTTATGTCCATGTGTGTACTTACACTTGTAGCACCTCACGAGTGTGCACTCAGGGACATATTAAGAGAGGAGGTGGCCCGTGTGCTATCCCCGTCCGGGGTCCCCTCTTCTCTCCTCGGCGTCCGGCAGCACAATAAAGGCAGCAGTAGACTCTGGGCACTAGTCTGTGCCCACGGTCTATTACACATGCGCATATCATTGGGGAAATGGCGCGGCAGGCAGTTTCCCAGCGATTTCCCTACTGTGCATGCACAAAATGATGGGAAAATGGCCGCAGTGGCCATTTTCCAGCCGATTTGTGCAGCCCTGCTACCGCTGACGCGGGACTTTGGAGAGGTATTAAAATATGGGTGCTGGGTGTGTGCTAGCCCTGGATCCAGGGACCCGCACACCCTGCACGCATTATAGATACGCTCCTGTGTGCACTATATTGTGGAAGTATTACCCTAGCACACACCCACCAGGGATACCAGAAAGGACCCTGTGCTTCTCTCTAGATGCTAGAATTTCCCCCCCCCCCCCAACACTACTGAACACTGAGTAGGAGGGCTTGTAGATCACGGAGTGGAAGTTTTTAAACTTTATTTATTTATTACCATTCTGACAGGTGTATAGTTTCAGATGGACGGTTTAGATTAATGCAGATTCAGGTCATGATTCATAATTGTATGCTATGCAGTATGCACACAGCTATGGAAGCAGCTGCTGTGTACATATATTCTAATGCTGCAGGAGGTGTCCTGCCAGCATCTCAGATACGATGCCTGCATATTGGATCACTATCGCTACCATTCCAGCTTACTCAGAATGACCACCAGAACTGCTCAGCCGAGGCCAGAAAGTCTGCGTTGGAAGATGCACATACACAAAACAGAGTGGTGTCATCCCCGCCCTGACCCCAAACAGCCGCAGCCTCTTGATGAGACTGCGGCGTCCAGGGCACTTTAACCGTGGTTGCTGTGGCATCGCAGCATATGCATACTGCAGCCCCGCAACATGCGCAGACCACACAACATCGGTCTTGTATGCGTACCATCGGGTTTGCGTACAGGTCTGAATTAGGCACCCAGGTACAGCTCTGCCTTTACTTAATAACATGGTTTACAAATAGGAGAGTATATTATTATATTAGAATGATGTATTTATGTTGAAATGTAATTCTAATAACATTTGTGTAACAGTTGTTATTCTTAAAATCATGCCTCACTATTCACGTTACTTAGACAATTTCACATTTGTATAACAAGGGCATATGACATATATTGTCAGAAATGTATAATACCCAATCTCATACACTTGACCAAAATAAAACTATCACATGTCCAGCTTCATTTCTTACACTGGTACTGCTGCCATAGATACAAGATGAGTCATCCAGGGAAAAACAGGCCAAGGACAATTCTATCACAATCACTGTATAAACCATCCAATTATTACAAGCATTCCAGCTTGACAATGATGCAGATAGAATTGTGTAGACATCTTTATAATAATAAGTATCAAAGCAAATAATCTTAGGTCAGGAATATCACTTAGCTATGTAGCGATACACATATTTGTTTATGCTTATTTAAAAATAAGTAAAACAATATAATCTACTAAAATATTAACTGGCTGATTTAGAGTTGCCCACAAGTCGGCTGCAGATGTGACCGCATTGTGTTTAGAAATAACTGTGGATCTCTGCCTATACTCAAAGTTGGGCACATCAGTGCTGTAAAAGGACAGAAAGAAAAGAACTCTGGGCATGATTCAGACCCGCTCGCAAGCGGGTCGATGGTGGCCCAGAGCACATGCGCACGTCGGAGCCAGCTCCATCGTGCGCATTCGCGAGACCCAGATAGCAACAGGCAAACAGTCGCTCCGGGTCTCGCACCAAAGGGGGCGTGCTGTCGATGTTGAGTGACAGCACGCCCCCTTTGATGGGCGGGCTGGGGGAGTGGCTGCCCAAACGGAGGCGTTCCCATGTGAACGCCTCCGTTTGGGGGCGGCCCCACTGACATCACGAGTGATGTCAGTGGGAGAGATTTCGGCTCTGTGAGAGCCGAAATCTCTCTGGGGCTTGCGGCAACGAGACCCTACCACAAGGGTCTTGTCGCAAGCCAGATGATCGCGATGGTCCTGACCATCGCAACCATCTTCCTGGTCGCTCGCTATAGCTGTGGGTGGTCACCCACAGCTATGCGAGCGGCCAGGAGGCCACTCTAAAAATCAAGAAGGCCGGCCCTGATTCTGTCAGAGCATCCGGCTCTGAATCAGGGCCTCTGTTTGGTGAGCACTCTGAAAAAATTTAATTGGATAGTATTAAGAATTAACTTTTAATATGCAAATGTTAAATATTACTCTGTCATAATGAGCAAGAAATTAAAGTTTAAAAAGTTGTTGTGCATACTATTCCTTGGAGATAAATACTGTACACTCTATATGTCAGTGATCATACAACTGACACTAGGTAGAGATGGTATACGTAATGCTACCAAGCAAATATTTAAATCTTTTCTTTGTATCCTTTTACTGATATCTATATACCCCAACTCTAGTGAGCACCACCGTGACCTCGATAACTTACTATTGGTAGTGTGACAATAAAGGAACAGCGGTTCTTCTATCCATACATATCTTCTTCTTATTATTAAATTTTCCATATTGCTATTTGGCCAGTGCGACAATCTCTCCCTTTTCCCCTTTCCCTCACTACATGCCACATCAATGCTGTCACATCATTCCTATCCATCTGCTTGGGAAAGTATCACTATCAGCGTGCAACTGCAATAGCGCTATTCTTGGTGCAAGAGATCCATGATCTGACGGGAATGATCTGTGGGAATTGCACACAATTACATCTACATGTCCACAACAGACCCTCAAAGCAACAAGACTAAGTTTGAGCTTATAAAAATACAGCTTAAATGCTCTTACTTAAAATCCAATTTCACGTGCATGCAACTGAGCCTCATCAGTGGTCCCTAACTGATGTGTCACTCCTCCCCACTCTCTATTGGCTTTCTGTGATCTCTTTCGGACACATCACTTACTCCTTCTCTTTCTAGCTTTCCTCCTTTATGTGGAAATCTAAGCTAAGTTGACTGGTTGTTACAGAAGCAACTCCATGGTGACATCCTTAACATGACATATTTCTCCTCATAGGTTGCTATGGCGCCAGGTAGCAATACAACAGAGGTGACACTTGCATCTACCCATGCTCGCACCCCTTTCTAGGGTGAGGTGAAAGTGCTGAATACATCTGTTGCTGATGAGATTGAGGGGCCTATTCATCAAACAATAAATGGCTCGGTAAGCATACGGAAACGCTAGTTTCTGCATACTTAGGTTACCGGGCTATTCATCATCAGAGGTCCGGTAGGACCACCTAATATTCAGCAAACTCCGATTTTGCTTCCGAGAACAAGCGTCATCTTCAGACAGCGCTTGTTCTCTGATCCCTGCTCCTTCCTATGGGAAGGAGTTCCGGGGATGCGAAGAGGGGTCCGAGCGAATCCCTCCGCCACCACCTCACTACCTCCCCGGCAGCTTTGCGTAATTCAATGCAATGTTTAGGCGGGCTAAGGATTCTTCTCGCACCTCCCATGGGATGCGAGGAGAAATCCGACAAATGTGCCGAGCGCCCAGCTGTTTTTCTGCTTAGCACGGCGCTAACAGCCGCGTGCCCGGCACTTTAGTCAGAGAATGCCGGTTCTCATGCCTAAGCACCATGTTAAGTCGCAAGAACCGACATTTTCCAACATAACAGCTCGCTGAATTGAAAAGCTCCGGGAGCTCCTTCCTGGCGCTATTCAATTTGCGTTGAATTGAGTTCTGCCATTGATTGCCAAATTTTAGTCAACAGTTTGTTGTCAGCTTTACACATAGGGAGTTGGGTCAGTGGCACATGGCAGGTGGGTTCAGACTGAGGCACACATGGGAAAGTGGGTCATAGGCACAGTATGGTAGGGGGTTATTGGCTACTCTTCCCAGCAGCCAGGATCACCAGCCAATTTCTCGGGAGCATCCTGGCCATTCTGGGAGAGTAGGCAGATATGGTCTAGTTTTTGAAGTTGTCCACCCACTTTGTGCTTTTTCGCCCCCAAAATGATAGTATTTTTTTGTGGTGTTCTTCAGTTCTTTACTGGAAATTTTTGACACAGTTGTCCTTTGGGGGGCTGTCCCAAGGGTTCTGAGTGGTTTCCCCACCTTTGTACCCCAAAATAAAAATGGTGCACTTCTTTTCTCCTGCTATTCAAAGGCAAATCTTTTTCGCCTATTAAATTGCATTGACTTTCCGCGTACGCGAAACCCGGCTGGAATTGAATTGGAATTGGAGATAAGTTTCTGGCACTCAAAAAACCCGATCCGCGATACTTTTCCTCAGATCTCAGCTTTTCGCATCTATTTGAATACGGCCCTTAAATGAAGAATTCACTTTTTCACTTTTTTTGTGATGATAAAGTGGTACTGCCAATGAGATTGCTACCATTGTTTCTAAGAGATAAAATTGGAGAAGCACTACTTTTTTTTTATAAAATTCCTTTCTGGTGGTAGTGTTAAAAAGCTATTTCCAACTTCAACAGATTTTGTCTTCATACCGTGCATGATAACATCTATGTTTTTTGAATTATTATTGCATTGCCTAAGTTGCACTGATAATTTATTACTGAATTTCAGTTTCACTCAACCCCCAATATTGTCTTTTGATAACTTTGGAGAGGCCAGCATGGAAATTACTTGTTCTGTCAATGCATATGTGTTTTGATTATATCTATGTGTATGCGCACACTAGTGTTGGTTTCAGATTGGGGATTTGGAACCTCATTCAGACCCGGTCGCAAGCTCTGAGTGCTCGCAACTGGGTCGATGTTAAGACCCTGCGCACGCGCAGCGGCCACACTGCACGTGCGCAAGCCCCGGAGTGAGCTCCAGAGCTCACTACAAAAGGGGCGGCTGTCGATGTTGATCGACAGCTCGCCCCGTTTTGTAGGCGGGGCGGGGGGGTGGCTACACAAACGGAGGCGTTCCCAAGCGAACGCCTGCTGTTTTGTGGGCGACCGCACTGACATCAGCAGTGATGTCAGTGGGGAGCTTCCTGCTTGATCAGAGCAGGAAGCTCCCTGGGGCTTGCGGTTGCCGAGACCCAACTTAGGGTCTCGTCGCAAGCCCCGATGGTCGTGATGGTCTTGACCATCGCGACCATCACCCTGGTTGGTCAATAAGCTGTGGGTAGTAACCCACAGCTTAGCTAGCGACCAGGAGGCCGCACTAAAAAAAAGAAGCGTCCGCCCTCATTCAGAGAGAGCAATCGCTTGTTGCGACCACCTCTGAATGAGGGCCTTGGTGCGTTGTTTGTTTTGGTTTGTTATGTTTATATTTTAATATTGGGTACAATGTTTACATAATGTAAGCACTGAGGTCACTTCCAGCCGGATGTGAGAGCACTGCAAAAAAGTGTGGGATATATTTACATGACTTAACGCCCGTGACGTCACTTCCGGTCTTGCGGAACTCTGCAGCAAATCATTGTTCCCAGTGGGTGCTGCAGGGGTTCTTCTGTCCGTGGATAATAGACATCTCCAGGTCCTTTACTGATGTCAATCAGGTGTTTTGCTCAAGTGAGTGGCTTCACCATTAGAATTTTTGGTATTTATATGGTCTCTGCTGGAACAATGATTATGGCCGCCATTGCATTAATTTCAACAGAGTGTCAAGAGCAGTGTGCGTCGAACAGCAATGGAGCAACGACACAACATTAGGTTCTGCTTCAAATTGGGTAAATCGGAGACGCACGAAATGTTGGTGAAAGTGTATGGGCAGGATGCTGTGAGTAGAAAATGTGTGTACGATTGGTTTGCACTAGGGATGAGCGGTTCGGATTCTGTGGAATCCAAACCACTCCCCACATTGGTGATCCGAGTCCACCCAAGCCAGGTGTGGCAGAATAGCCCGGGCTATCAGCCTAGGCCAGGAGTGCCCTGGAGAGCCTTTATTGGGGGGTCCCCAGCTCCCCAGGGATCCCTGGCCTGGGCTGGCAAGCGGTCAGGGTTAATGCATCGCTGGGGGGCCTGGTGAAAGGGCTCCCATGGCTGTGGCATTAGCCCCCCCCAAAAGAAATATTCCAGTGTTGGTTCTGGCTAATACAGGGGAACCCTACGCATTTTTCCCCCCTGTATTTCCAGAACCAGGACTAGATCAGAGCCCAGTGCTGGTTGCCCAAAGTACGGGGGACCCCTATGTCGTTTGTCCCCCGTATTTTGGCAACCAGGGCTGGTTCTGACTAGCCCGGTGCTGGTTGTGCTTAAGTACGTGGGACCCCTACATCGTTTGTCCCCGTATTTTGCACAACCAGCACTTGGTCACTAATCCCGGGGCTGGTTGCTATTTAGTGGGAAGGGTCACGCCGTTTTTTGGAGGGGGGTTTACACTGGTTTTCATTTTCTAAACACAGCAGCATGGAAGTGTCTCACTGATCCCATCCGTGCGTTTGTGTTTATTTTTTACAGCAGATGCATGCATCACGGATATCCCTGATCCGTGCAAGCATCTGTCTGCTATTCTGCACGATCTAAAGATCAGCAAATCTTTAGGTCGTGCATGATAGATCTTGTGACACATCGTGCAGCTTTGCTGCACATCGTGTCCTGGAGTGCTAGGGAGCTGCCGGGAGAGTCCAAGGGAAATTGCTCACAATATCGCATCGTGAGCACATCGCGTAGTGTGTAGGCACCTTCACAAGTGGCTGTGTTGGCAAAGTGTCTGTGTATAGGGGGCACACTGCACACTGGTGTATGCTGCACTTTACTCTGCTGATTAAAGTGTCAAGACTCACAAGTGGCTGTACTGGCAAAGTGCCTGTGTATAGGGGGCACACTGCACACTGGTGTATGCTGCACTTTACTCTGCTGATTAAAGTGTCGAGACTCACAAGTGGCTGTGAGTACAAAAAAGTAAAAAAAACTTTCAAGAAAGTAAAAAGTTTAAAGAGAAAAAAATATATATTTTTTGGTGCTGTACCCCACGGTGTATACAAGCACCGTCACTCAATTGAGCAATAGCCCTCTGTGTGTATAAGCACTGTGACTCCTTGGGGAATAGCCATCTGTGGTATAAGCAACATGACTCCTTGGGCAATAGCCCTCTGCGTGTATAAGCACCTTGACTCCTTGGGCCGTAGCCCTCTGTTTATACAAGCACCGTGACTCCTTGAGCCTTAGCCCTCTGTGTGTCCATAACACACAAGTATTGTGACTCAGTAGTGAGTGGCAATGTTTCATAGATATGCCTTAAACTGCGGTGTCTGTCGCTTAGTAACCAGCCAGCTCTCTGCAGCCTTTGGCCAATAATGGTGAAAACAATATTGTGAGCTGTGAGGTGGTCAAAATTTACTGTAAATGAATGGAAATGAATGTTATTTGGGTTAATAATACTCTAGGAACAAAAAAAGCCCCAAATTATGTCATTTTTAGCTTTTTTGTAACAACCTTGTTGCAAGCGTTGCATACAGATATTCACCGAACATTTTAGACAGACCTCGTATAAATATGTAATGGCACAAGTGGTCCGGCACTCCCAAATACACATTTGCAGTTGCTCCCATGCCCTCCGTGTTATTATAAACAAGCGAAACAAAATGTTGATAATCCGAGCGCTTCACGAATATGAGGATGATGCTGCAAAGGTGCAACGTGTACACCCACAAAGACACCCCAAAAAAAAAAGATAGGTGCACCTTGCGCAAAAAACTCAATAGGGAATAGATTTTTCCAAAGCAGATATGTTCAATTGACAATAAACAATGAATAATAAATATCACCACCTGATCTAATAGATAATATGAATAAAAATGATAAATAAATATATATATATAGAATAAGTCCAATGTCACCATCAATAATTCATTGGTCCAATTTAAAAAAGTTCCTTCATGATAACATGGTAAACGTCTTCCTTCTATAATACACTGGTCTGCCCAAAGTCACAAAAGCCACTCTGTTTCCTCTTCAAACACACTAGGGTACCTCTTGTTCCTCAAATATAAAAACAAGGGAAAATCGCAATAGTGTGATAAGGTAATTTTATTTTGAGTGACAATTAAAAGTGATTATGAGGCTGCGTACCAGACAAAAGGGTGTATAAAAACACCATCAAGCATTTGTAGAAATAACTGGGTACCTCCTGGGATCAAGAATCCACCAACTGTGCTTTTTGGTCTGGATCAGCTCCTCCTCAACCATCCACCTAGGTGAGCTGATCCAGACCAAAAAACACTTATAGTGACTTTCAAGAAATGTCTCACCCGGATATTTAATATAACAATTTAAGCAGTAATTCCCAAACTGAGCACTGCTGACACCTGTCCAGAAATAGGGTCAAGGGATCAAGTATTCCACTATCAGTTTCAGTGCAGGTTTTGTGAAGTCAATGTCTCACAATGAGTGCAATATATACAATGTGTCCTCACTCACCAACACGCCTCATACTCCATCTGTTTTATGAGCAAATCTGCGGTTCATACCTCATAACAGAGACAACGGCGTGGCAGTCTGCAGGCTCCATCCGTCTTCTGGTAAAGGAACATGCACTTTCCCGTGCTGATTTGCGGTTGGTGAAGTACTATTGCTCAGCCGCCAGATGGCGTCAACTGTGCTGTCGTCTGCGCTAGTTAGCGGCAATGAGCCGGCAGATGACAGTGTTCCGTGTGCCGGGCAAGGAGTGTTGTTGCACAATGATGTGGTAAATCACGCAACAGGCCGACTGTTAAATGGCGTCTGCTATAGCCCACGTTGTCTTTCAGCAGTGTACTAGCAGATGGAGGTGTCTCCGTGGGACAAACTCTGTCCAGTCCTTCCACGTATGGTTGCCCAATCAGCAGATTTAGACCCGTCCACTTTATGCACCCTTTTAGAGGTAAATGACGCTGGCCCAGGAATAGTGGTGGTGATCAAAAAAACACTGATTAGATTCCCTGACGCGTTTCTTCACAATCTGGATTTCCTCAGAGGGGTGTGTGTGACTCGGCCGGGTCCACGATGTCACTTCCAGTCTGGCGGAACTCTGCAGCAGGGTGCTGTCCGCTGTCTGTGAATGGACGTCTCCGGGTCAGTTATTGATGTCAATCAGGTGTTTTGCACAAGTGAGTGGCTTCACCATTAGTATTTGTGGAAGTTATATGGCCTCTGCTGGAACAATGATTATGGCTGACCCTTCATAAAGGTGGACACACTGAAACAGCTGTCTGGGCTGGGAGTATCAGAATGCCTGAAACTTTTGCTGCTACTACTCAATGTTGATAAATATTGTAATGAACTAAACACAGAATGATGGCATTATTTTTGTCTAAATAAATGTATTGAATTTTTCTACTTGGATGGCGTGCTGGTCCTCTTCTATTGTTTCCCAGGAAGCATTATAGGAGTTTGTTGTTGTTTTCCCTAATTGTGACCGAGCACCCTGCTTTTGTTCATGTATTGAGTGTGATTTTTATATGGGTCTATTGATTCACCAAGGAAAATTGTTTCTTATGTCAAAAATTGCACCACGATTTTTTGAATAAGATCTTAAAAGATTTTTCTCCAGGATTTTTTTTGCATACATTAACCAGCTAGCTTTTTCATTTTCATTGTATCAGCACCTAGCAGTTGTGACCCAGGGATGTGGTAAGTAGTCTCTAATTACTGCTGCCTGCCACTTTGTCCTAACATTAGTCTCCCCTCAACCCAGTCTAGAAATCTTGCTGCAGCAGTGGGGTACAGCGTTTTGCATCAGACATCCGTATGGACTGCAGCCTCGCCAGCCAGGAACAGGTAAAAATTATTACACCTTGCACCAGCCTTGGTTTCTTCATACTAGATGCATTAAATCAGATGATATAATAAAGTATGATATATCTGCTGGTAATTTGTTAATTTGGTTTGCGCAAATAAGAAATCTTTGTCCCAAATAATTGTATGGTTAAAAAATGTAAAAGCTGGAATAACCTATACAAATAGAGGAACAATACAGTATATCACAAATAAATATTAGCTATTCAATCAGCCCCAAACCTTATCCTAGTTGCATCACTAGAATCTTGTAAGTAACATAATGCGTATCTTTAAATTGTTTAATTGTTTGCTGCCCTTTATGTCTGTGTCTGTTTCCTTTCTGACATTCTTTCCTGCTCATTTTTTGTAATGTATAACATTGATGGTGTTTGTGTGTTATTAAGTGTGAGTGCCAGGATGAGTGTAACGGTAACATTGTGGGTGTTTGTGTGGTACGTAGCTTGAGTGATTGTGTGACTGGCAGGACTACTGTAATTGATGTGTGTAGGGACATTGAGGGTCAGTGTGAGTGATACAAAGGTGAATGTGACAGTGAGTATGAGTGGCAGGAATATTGAGATTGAGTGACAGGCACACAGTGTGACTTTCAGGGAGGGTGAGAGCAGGGACACCGAGGGGGAGTTACAGGGAGGGTGAGAGCAGGGACACCGAGGGGGAGTTACAGGGAGGGTGAGAGCAGGGACACTGAGGGGGGAGTTACAGGGAGGGTGAGGCCAGGGACACCGAGGTGGCGTTACAGGGAGGGTGAGGGCAGGGACACAGAGGGGGAGTTACAGGGAGGGTTAGGGTAGGGACACCGAGGTGGCGTTACAGGGAGGGTTAGGGTAGGGACACCGAGGGGGAGTTACAGGGAGGGTGAGAGCAGGGACATCGAGGGGGCTCCTTTATATAGAGATAGAGCATCTAGGTGGGCAGGTACCATTATTGTGGAGTGTAGTACTGGCTAGATATGTGTGTGTGTGTCTATATATATATATATATATATATACACACATACATACATACATACATACACACACACACAGTATATAACATTTCCACAGCAGACTACATACAAATTCATTAAAAATGAGTTTTCATGAAATTCATAAGCAAAAAATCGCATATATAACACTTGTCTTTTCAGAGCCTCTCTAGCTGGTATGGCACTACAAATCCCAGCACATTCAGTTGACAAAGTGTGCTGGGACTTGTAGTCTCATCACAGCTGGACAGGCAGTCAGTGAATCTAGTTGCACATACAGTAGGACACCAGGGCTTCTTACATAGAGCTCCAGGTCCTGCTGTGACCGTAGTGCGGCGGCTGCAGGGTCCAAGATCGCTGTATGATGACTGTCAGACTGCGCTGGAGTACCGCAGGGCAGGGGAGCTGAGGAGGAGGATTAGGAACCGCCCCGTCCTCTGCTAAATCCGCCATCATGACCAGCTCCTGAGTCCTGACCGGTGTTGCCCACTGCCCGCACAGCTGAAGGGTGGTCTTGTGCAAAAATGGACCACCCCTTCTAACTCTGCCATAATCTGCCCCGGCCCCCCACAGTGTCCTGGCTGGAGCACAAGCGCTCCGGACGCTGACTCCGCTGCACTGCTTCTGGCTAACGGCACTATAAAGTGCCTGCTAGCCGGAGCAGATGACAGCTTCCTGTTGGCATTCCACAGCGGAACGCTAATACAGGAAGCGCCGCGGCCGGCAGCCCGGCACATAGAAATTGGCATGGCCCGCCAGCCGATGACAGCCGGCCCGGCAGAGGGGTTCATGGGACCAGCCCAGCGGGAACTGTCCTGCTGTCCCGGCGGCCCAATCCGCCCCTGTCATCGTTCATCTAATATTATGTCCTAATCATTTACATTTCATCAATAGTAGCTTTTCTTAGCCCACTTAATATGGCAATTATAATTTACTATGCATGTTATGTGACCTGTTTATTATCATGGCAACAATAGTGCAATTGGTTTCATTAAATTCTAACTGAATCAAGCAAGAACTTAAAAAAAGCTTTTACTTATAATAAAAAAGCAGAGCAACGTAAGTAATACATAAACTATACAAAGTAGAATGTCATTATCTCATATCTATAAAACATCAGCATATTATTTATATCCATGTTTACTATGTGCACAGTGCTCTTACTATATGCAATTCCAGGAAGCATAAAGCTGAAGTTATACTGACCAAATGTAATTAAGTTCTTTTATTTTGCAGTACACGGATGCTAACACATAATGTCAGCTGTGATTCTTTCCTGTCAACATGTTATTGTTAGCTGGACTTCTTTCAGCAGTGATAATCTAGCATTGATTTCATTAGGGGTCTCATGGTAACAATCAGGCAGGCAGGAGAAATATGTATAATCACCATTTTAAAAATAATTGTGATTTATTTTTGTTCCTGATTCTTTATTACAGTGATAAGCAGACTAATATACAGTACTACAAGGGCCGCACATGTGGCCCTCCAACTTTCAAAGAGCTCCACATAACTCTTCATTTCCAGAAGGAAATAACATTCCGAAAATGACATTGTCATGTTCATATACTCATTCTAATATGCCCTCACTTGCCCCACGAATACTTATTCACGTGCCCTGTAGACTTCTCATTTACCCTAATTTGGGTTTGCTGCAGATGTGGATGCAAATGCCATCACAGCTGCAATCTCTCACGGATTGTGTAAAATGTTAATGACTCACTAGTCGCCCAGTGCTTAGAGACACCCACTGACAGCATCTCAATGCACAAAACTGGAAACATCCAATGCAGATCAGGCAGCCATCAGCCTTCTGAGTAAGTCTCAGCTGTCACAGACATACTGTATCGGGTCTTCAGACACACAGAGGGCTCTCCTGCTGCGAGCAAGAACACAGTGGCCAATATATGGATGCCCAGAAAACAGTGTATAAATCATACTTGCCTACATTTTTTTTACTCTTCCCGGGAGAAGCCCGAGGAGAGAAGCAGGAGGGTGGCGACGGGGGCAGGGCCTGACAATTTGCGTCATTAAGCCCTGCCCCTCCGGTAAATTTCCATGATTGGCTCGAATTTAAATAGAGGGTGGGGCCAAATGATGCAATTCATGAAGAATTGTGTCATTAAGCCCCGCCCCATACACGGAGACCCACAGTCACCGCGGAAATGCTCCCCATTTTGTCCACTTCACTAGGAAGTGGGCAAAAATGCAGGAGAAATGCCTACCCTTCCGGGGGTGCATGGGGTTACTGGAAAAATCAGGAGCCTCCCACGAATTCCGGGAAGGCAATAATGTACGGTATAAATGTTTCGACATGCATTTTTCTAACCACCCCCCATTGACTCACAAACACTGACTACCTGTCCCCTCTCTTGTGAGTGAATCCTCTGTGTGACCGTAATTGCAATTCACTTGCTGTGCATGCGCGGTGCATTTTACTCACATGCACAATAGCTAACAATTGCTCAATCTACAAAAATATCAGCATTGCACCAGGTCTATAGCCCTACATGCCCTTTAGACTCCCACTTGCTACAAAATGCACCCAAATGCACAGACCCCCACCCCCTCAGATCCCACATATGCTTCAGTACACCCCCACATGCCCATGAGACCTCCCACACATGCTTCACACACCTCCTCTACTTTTGCATACTTTTACAGGTATGCTGCATGACCTGCATACAGTGTGCAGAGGAGGATGTGTGATGCAGACGTTTGCTGCTCCTGTTTGTCTTATTCTCTGCTTTATAACAAATCACAGAATATAGCAAATTGGGCGCAGCAATCTGCAATCATAGGTGGAGACAGGGTCATTGCGAGGGCGGTGCAGACGGTTCCGTTATTCAGGGCGCGATGTCTTGGGGACTGCACGGTCCCCAGCTCATGAAGGTCCACTGGCCTGAGCCTGCCACGTACTGCCAGGTGCCCTCTGCAATGGATAGAATGCAAGCAGGGCACTCGGATGTCCCCGGGTCCCCTCTTTCCACCCTATGTACGGCCACAGGGATGGAGACATCATGATGTTGCTCATCATCACCTGAGAAGACGGGGAGCTGCAAACTCAAGCGGCTTATCACAGCAATAAGATATTAAGGGGTCTATGTACTAAGCAGTGATAAGTGACAGAGTGAAAAATGATAAGTTTGTGATAAGTGCCAGCCAATGAGCTTCCAACTGTCATCTCACAGGCTGTGTTTGAAGAATGACAGTTGGGAGCTGATTGGCTGGCACTTATCACAGACTTATCACTTTTCACTCTGTCACTTATCACTGCTTAGTACATAGACCCTAAGTACTGCCCAAATATATGTATGATCACATGCAGGGGGATAGGGACTCTTATAGGAACCCGTCCCTGCAATGTGCTAGAAGTAAAGTGATCGCTAATGTGATCACTTTACTTCCTGGTTTGAGAGTCAGCCAAGCTGCAGCAAATGCACAGTCATCAGACCATGCATCTGCGAGCAGGGGTGCCGAGAGAGGGGCGGGAGTGGGTACTAAAAACCCGGGCCCAGGCTTGCTGGATTGGGGGGTGGATCCAAGGATGCCCCCCTCCCTCTTACCTCACAGACAGTTCAGTGTGCTACTGTAGGTAGGACTGCAATGGGAGACTGCTTGGGGGGGAGCAATAACACTGACCGAACCCCCCTTGGCTCTGCGCCGGGCTGAGGGGCTCACAGCGCGCCCCTCCCCAGCGTGTTTTTTTGCCTAAGGTGGCGTGGCCACGCCTCCTGATATTAGACCACACCCCCTTCCCCTATCTGCGAGCGCCCATTGCCTTTGGATCTCTCTCCCAGAAAATTTTGTGGAAAGTAGCCCGATGGCTACAATGACTGCTGGGGCCAAGCTCCAGAATGCTCCACATTCATTAGCTTGATAAATTTGACATTTTAGCAGGTGGCTGCTTTTTCAGTCAAAAACAGAAGACCACGGCAGCGATCTAGAAAAAATCATGTGGTTCTCCCTAGATACATACCAGGAATATTTAATATTTAACGGCGCATCTGGCCATATTTTTTATTTGGTGATTATTTATAAGGCAACACTAGGTTGATGTTGCCTTTTAAATGATTGGCGCTTGAAACATATAGCCAGATTCATCAGATTATTGACAGAGCCTGCATCAGGTTATTATATACCCCCGGAAGTTTCAAATATAATGTTTGTGCTCAGGGACGCCGACAGCCACGCCGGGCCTAGGTGACAGGGAGCGTGGCCTAATCGCGGTAGGCGTGGCCATGCCCCCTTCGGAAAAAAAATAAATTGTGCAGCTTTGCAAATATGATCCTTACAGAATCAGGCCCCGTGTGCGATCATTGAAATCTAAGCCTGGCTGATATTTTATCCTTGCTGAAAACTCCAGAGGTGAGACAGAAAGTTAGATCAATGTATTTAATGAATGTTGCAATAGGACATGTATCAGCACAGTATCAGCACACCACATGTAAAACACAAACAACATGTTTTTTTATGTTGTCTGAAAGTAGATTAATGAGTGACTCCTTGAACCTGATAATACAGATGTTTTTCACCTTGAAAACGGGTGTAGTAAGTAATACCACCGGCCGCATGGCCGGCGGTTCAAATCCCGACAGGAGAAGCCCGGCAGAGGTGAAGATCCCAAACTCTAATAAGGTAAGTATTTACTAACCCTACCCCCCCTAATCCTAACCCTCCCTTAGGGGTGCCTAACCCTAACCTCCACCCCGAGTGCCTAACCCTAACCCCCCCGTAAGTGCCTAGACCTAACCCCCCCTTCCCCGCAGCCTAGCCCTAAGTCTCCCGGGGGGGGGGTGCCTAACCCTAACCTCCACCGGGGAGTGTCTAACCCTGACCCCCCTTCCCCTAGCCTAACCCTAACCCTCCCGGGGGGGTGCTTAACCCTAAGTCCCCCCGGAAGCCCTAAAACCTAACCTTCCCCCCTGCGGCTGTCCGCACCCGGCGCCCAGCTTACCTTCGTTCAGTATGCCGGGCATCGGTATCCCGGCGTAGGTCTAATGACAGGCGCCGGGTTTTCGACACCAATGATTAGTACCTTGCTGGGATTAGACAGTCAGGAAGACGGCAGTCGGTATTTAGACCGTCGGCTTCCTGACTACATCCCCTTAAAAACTCTTTGGAGAAAATTTGTGACTAATGGTGTGGTTGCCTAAGTATTCTGGAATTCCACTGAAAGAATTGTATAGATAAATATTTTTTCTTTGTCCAAAATTTAACTGAATAGCTGAATTCTTAACTGAATAATGAGCATGCTGGAAATAGAAAATAGGAACTGGCACATCAATTTGCAAGAGACAATAAATGAATATATGATGCTAGTGGCATTGAAAGGAGAATTACTAACAATAATATTTATGCACAGGCACACTCCAGGTTAGATCATTCCATTCTACAGAGAGAAATTATTTGGAATTCAGTCACTATGGTTTGATGTATTATTGTTTTTTTTCCTAATTATCACTGTGAAATATTTAAGGTTATTATTATCAAAGTAATCAAAGTCCAAACTACTATGTTTATTTGAAGAACAATCCCATTGATTTGAGAATTTAAAAGTTGATCACTGACAGGCTAAAATCTAGGTTAGGCATCAATCTAGCTATCTCATATCTATGGGCCTGATTCAGAGCCGCTCGTAAGCGGCCGCTCGTTCGCTCCGAGCGATGTTTGCCCAACTGCGCATGCGTACGGATCGTTATACGCATGCGCGAACCAGTCAGTGCGGTCGAAATTCATGTGCTCGCAAAATAGCGAATACCTGATAATTTGAGTGACAGAAAGAGGCGTATGTGGGTGGTAACAGGGGAAGGTGCTTGAAAACGGGGAGTGGAGATCCGAACGCAGGCATGCTTAAAGGTCAAAACGGGCGTTTTATGGGTGTGCATAATTAAAACAGCAGCGTCATTGACCACGTCACTGGGTTATTTTATAGCCAGAATTGCTCGCAAAATTGTGGTAGCAAAAACCAACCACAAGAATAGCGAGCAGTTCATACCCTGGTCGATGTACTCGATTAATCTAATAAATAGCGGACATGACGTAGGATGCAAGCGGCCAGGGGGCATAGTTTCCCAAAAAACGACCGCAAGTTTTGTTCGCTCGATCAGACCTAGAGGCGTGAACAGACCGCAAAGAGTGAACGGTTCATTTGAATAGCCACCGCTATTTTCTGGACGAGCGAGCGCTAATTGCGTCCGGCTCTGAATCAGGCCCTATATCCTCTCTCTTTATATAGCATCACAATCCTATGACATGCTCTCCAGAGAAATGAATTGATCATTCCCTGCCCCCACTGGAACACTGCAAATTCCTGGGCTCGCAAATACACACTATGGTTCATTTTATGCATGGAGAAAACATACAAGCTAAACACACATATAGTGTCTTTTCTGGATTCAAGCCCAAAGCTGTCAGCTGTCTATCTATCTATCTATTCTATTGGCCTGCTTTAATCTGCTTTATATATCTGTTTATATCACTTCATTTAAATGAGAGGGACTGATTCAGAAGTTGACAGATAACTACTGAAGTTCCTGATACACAAATAATAATTTACATAAAAAATTGACCATTGATAGAAATAACATCATTGCTCACTTTCATTTCACACCAAACGTGTATGGTGCTTACTCCGGCACCCACTGTGGATGCCGTTAGGTGTGACGTGCGTGTTAGATGTGATATCTGATAAGAGTTCACAAGGTTCCTTCCATGGAGAACTGCTGCACTGGGTATCAGTGCCAGATTAAGGTCCACATGGGCCTGGAGCTGAAATTTACAATGGACCTTTTATGTGCTGCCGCAGGGGGTGTGACTAGAGAGGTGGTGGGCATGACCAGTGCTCTGGGGGGGTGGTTTGTACAGGGGGTGTGGGCTGCATCATGAGCTGTGGCTAGCGCCTTACTTCAATCACCTCAATTGCACTCTCCACTCCGCTTATATCAACAGTGTAATGTGAAAGTCTACAAATAAAAGGAAATACCCTTTGTTAATGTGACAATAAAAGAAAAATTGCACTTAGTGATCACATGAATTTGAAACCTCCCTACTAAAGAGAAGGTGGGTCACTTTGTGATGTCATGATGTGACAGCTCTCTATATAAAAAGGACCTAATCTTATTAATAGCTATGCCAAAAAGATATTGGATCTATGGGCCTGATTCAGAACCGCTCGCGAGCACTGAGCACTTGCAAGCGGGTCGATGTTGGCCCAGTGCGCATGCGCACGATGGAGCCGGCTCCATCGTGCGCATGTCCGAGACCCAGATAGCGATGGGCAAGCCGTCGCTCTGGGTCTCGCTACAAAGGGGGCGTGCTGTCAATGTTGAGTGACAGCATGCCCCCTTTGGTGGGCAGGGCGGGGCCGTGGCTGGCCAGACGGAGGCGTTCCCATGGGAACGCCTACCGTCTGGGGCCAGCCCCACTGACATCACAAGTGATGTCAGTGGGAGTGCTTTCGGCTCTGTTTGAGCCAAGCACTCCTGGGCTTGAGGCAATGAGACCCTACCACAAGGGTCTCGTCGAAAGCCCGATGGTCGCGATGGTCTTGACCATCGCAACCATCATCATAGCCACTCGCTATAGCTGTGGGTGGTTACCCACAGCTATGCGAGCGGCCAGGAGGCTGCTCAAAAAAACCAGAGGGCCGGCCCTGATTCAGAACGAGCGCTCTGTCAGAGCGTCCGGCTCTGAATCAGGCCCTATATCCCATAGTGAGAATGAAAAAAAAGAGCCACTAAGTGAAGCTTTTACATGCGTACATATATATGCACACACATACATTAAATATGTAAAAGCAGAGAGAGGCGGCACTCCAGGGACTGGCACAATGTAGAAAAAATATGTTTGTGACAGGAAAAAAGGTTTTCCTGTCAATGCTGTCAGTCTCTTGTGGGCAGGGGATGGCTGGCAACTTCTAGCCTGGGGGGCAAATGCATGCAGGCGGCCCTGGCAGAGGAGTAGCGTGTAGCCAGGGTGCCCGGAGCACGTGCGTGCTATGGCGAACTCCCCCCCCTCCCCTCCTCAATTGTTCCAGGAAGGAGGCGGGTCCATATGGGAGTAATGTAAATTAAAAATAAAGATTAGGGGCAGCCCCCTGTAGTGGTGCCCATATGCAGTGCCCCCTGTGCCCCAGGAGAGGACCCCCTTATGCAGGCCTCCAGTAGTGCCCCCAGTAGTGATCCCCCCTATGCAGTGCCCCTTATACAGTGCCCCCAGTAGTGGTCCCCCCTTTGCTGTGCCCCTTGTGCCCCAGTGGTAAGCCCCTTATATAGTTCCCCCAGTAGTTGTCCCCCCTGTGCAGTGCCCCTTGTGCCCCCAGTAGTAAGCCCCTTATATAGTGCCCCCAGTAGTGGTACCCCCTATGCAGTGCCCCTTATATAGTGCTCCCAGTAGCAGTTCACCCACCATCCAGTGCCCCCAATAGTGGTAACCCTTATGCAGTGCCCCTTAAATAGTGGCCCCAGTTGTAGTTTCCCCCCTATGCAGTACCCCCAGTATTGCCTTTTATATAGAGCCCCCGGCAGTGGTCCCCCACTGCAGTTCCCCCAGTGGTAGTCCCCTCCCCCTATGCAGTGCCCCTAGTAGTAGTCCCCTCCCCCCTATGCAATGCCCCTAGTAGTAGTCCCCTCCCCTATGCAGTGGCCTTAGTAGTAGTCCCCTCCCCTTGTAGTGCCCCTAGTAGTAGTCCCCCCCTTGTAGTTACCCTAGTAGTGATCCCCCCTTGTAGTGCCCCCAGTAGTAGTAGTCCCCCCCTTGAAGTGCCCACAGTAGTAGTCCCCAGTAGTGGTCTCCCCCCTTGTAGTGCCCCCAGTAGTGCCCCCCCAGTAGACACACATAATTAAAAAAAAAACACTTACCTGAATCCCCGCTCCCGCCACCGCCATCCGCTCCTCCGTCTGTCCTCCCGGGCCGAGCTGAACTCCCATTACCCACTGCAGGAGCCGGAAGATGGAGCAGCTTCGGCAGTGGGCGCAGCAGCACAGTGAGAGTCTGACAGACTCTCATTGGCTGCTACTTAAAACAAACACACAGCTGCCGGCGCTGGCGGCTGTGTGTCAGTCACTGTGTAGCGCTGACCAAACTCCGTCCGGTCAGCGCTACACACGAGGTGCAGGCAGCTGTGTCACAGAGACACAGACTGCCTGCGGCCCGCGGCCCACATAGCGCTGTGGCCCAGGGGGCACATGGCACCCTCCGGCCCGCCCCGCTTGTGGGCCTATTTTCAATGGGGGCCTGGAGCTGCAGCTCTACTCGCCCTATTGTTAATTCCGTCCTTGTGCTACTGTGCTGCGTATGCAACCAGTGGAACTGTGACTGTGATAATCATTTCTCAGCAGTTTCCTATTGGTCTGTGAGGTCACACCTCTGACAAAATCTAATCTAATTTATACTGACCGCAATACAGTCTAATCTCGCCTCCAAAATATCTTCAATCTTCTAAATATTTAATTTTAATGTTTTAATATGAGCACAAGTACATTCTATATAGGGAAAATAAACACTCTTTCTCTTTAACTTATATGGATATACTGTATTTACTAAAGTGCGGGTTTTTAGAAGTGGAGATGTTGCCCATAGAAGAGAGCATTAATTAAATCTTAAGAAAGAGAGCAATAAGCAGATGCAGATCTGAGATCTGCTGCAAAATTGGACAGCTGTGTAGGCATATATTGGGTGTAGAATCTGCACCTACGTCTCCAGTAGGATTGTGTCAACAGTCTTGTCTGTAGTCAGGGCCAGCGCTTCCATTAGGCAGCTTTAGGCAGCTGCCTAAGGGCACTGGGACCTGATGGGCGGCCCGCTGAGGCTGCCTCTGAGAGAGGGCATGGTCTTCCCTCTCCCGGAAGCCAGTCCTGCAGATTGAGAGACCTGGGGGGAATCCCAGCGGCGGGCGCCTATCTACAACCGCTTCTCACCCCCCCACACCCCCAGAGAAGGCAAAGAAAAAAAGAGGCTGCGGCAGCTGGGTCCGGCGCATGCATCGGCGACGTCACTGGCCGGCCCACTATGCTGCTAGATGCCAGGGGTGGTTTGTGCTGCCGGGACGTCGGGCCAGATCCCGCTCAGCCCGCCCTTCAGTAACTAACCCCCCTCTCCGGGATTCCACTGCTGCATTCTGAGTGTAAGCAGCCAGCGGCCGCTCTGCCCGCCCTTCACTCTCTGACACCCCTCCCTGGGATTCCGCTGCTTAGTACAGTTGTTTTTAAAAAATGGCCGACGGAGTCTTTGCTCCGCCTCCAGACCCTCCGCGGCCCGCTTACAGCCTCCAGACCCTCACAGATGCGATGCAGCGCTGTGCCATATTGCCGGCGCCCAGCAGCAAACTGCCCCTGTGGCTGTGCTCATACATACTGTGTGTGTATATATATATATATATATATATATATATATATATATATACACACACACAGTATATATACTGTGTGTGTATATATTATATATATATATATATATATATACACAAAAAAAAAATATATATATATATATAATATATATATATATATAGTTATATGTGCATATATACACAAAACGAGATGTAGTGCAGGATGCGAAATACTGGCGCCGAAATCCCAACAGTGGCAGGATCCCGGCACCAGAATCCCGACCGCCGGCATCCCAAAGGTAAGTATCGGGCATTAGGGGGTGGGTTAGGGTGCAAGGTTAGGCACTTGGGGGGAGGGCTAGGTTTAGGGTGCAGGGAGGGGAAAGTTAGGTTTAGGCACTAAGGGGGTAAGTTAGGGTTAGGTATCGGGGAGGGAGGGGTTAGGGTTAGCCTTAACTTTTGTCCTTACGGGTGTCGGGATTCTGGCTGTCGGGATGCTGCTGTCGGTATTCTGACCAACGGCATCCCGACCGCCGGGATCTCATACCCAACACGTTATCCGGCACTCCACCTGTGTAAAGAGAGGGGGGGCGCAGGCAAAAGTTTTGCCTAGGGCACCTAGAAGCCTTGCAACGGCCCTGTCTGTAGTTGGATCCCCGGAGGATTGGACAAGTCTGTACCTAATCCTCCGGGGATTGGCTTTATCCACTTCTTCTAATTTAAAAACTGCAGATAAAATGGAGGGATAAAATGGAAGGAGTAAGGGTGACAGGCCAAAATTTGTTATATTGTCCTTACCTGAAGATATTATTCTGATTCTTTTCCTGAAGATGTTGCTGTTTAGTACCTTATTGGAAGATGTAATAAAAATTCAGTAGTCATTATCCAAAGTTGCTTAAATAAAGCAGGAACTACTCAGAGATTATCTGTCATGCTTTGAACCCTAAAATCCACCTTCTTACCTCTCCGGTGTCTGAGGTCTGCTCGCGGTGTGCATCACTCGTGGATAGTACAGGGCTCCGCTCACGCAGCACATCGCTCCCAGCTGTTCCTGAGGTCTGTCTATGCTGCTCCTGACCCGTCTGCTCAGTGTCCTCTCACTGAGCATGGAGATGGCTCTCCGCAGCTCCTTGCTCAGAGCGCTGCTCCCAGACCAGCTGATCGCAGCATTCAATCACTGGAGATCCACCCCTATAAATTCCATTTCCTGGCTGGCTCCTGTTGTCAGTACAACATCGCTTCTGCTGAAGTTACAGCTCTACAGCTCTGTGCTGAGCTCCCAGATACTCTGTATCTGAACGGTTACAGGCCCTGATTCAGAGCTGGACGCTCTGACAGAGCGCTCGCTCTGAATCAGGGCCGTCCCTGCTCCTTTTTGGATCGGCCTCCTGGCCGCTCGCATAGCTGTTGGTGAACATCCACAGCTATACCGAGCGGCCAAAATGATGTTTGCGATGGTCAAGACCATCGTTACCATCGGGCTTGCGACGAGACCCTGCGGTAGGGTCTCGCTGCCGCAAGCCCAGGAGTGCTTTTGGCTCTATCAGAGCCAAAAGCACTCCCACTGACATCACTAGTGATGTCAGTGGGGCCGGACCCAGATGGTAGACGTTCCCATGGGAACGCCTCCGTCTGAGCAGCCACGCCCCTGGCACGCCCACCAAAGGGGGCGTCCTGTCAATCACCATCGACAGCACGCCCCCTTTAGTGCGAGACCCTTAACGACGGCTTGGCCGTCGTTATTCGGGTCTCGCGACTGCGCACGACGGAGCCACCTCCGTCGTGCGCATGTGCACTTGGGCACCATCGACCAGCTTGCGAGCACTCAGCGCTCTCGAGCGGGTCAGAATCAGGCCCACAGTCCGTAACATTCCAGTTCCAAGTCTGGTAATCAAGTCTCCAATTCCATCTAGTACTACAGTCTTGTTTTACCACAGAGACTTGTTCATATCTACCTCCATCGGTCCCATCCGATATCTCAAAAGATCGGTCCCATCCGATATATTCAAACATCGGTCTCAAACCGATCAATTTTTTCAATTCATCAACATCGGTCTCAAACCGATCAAGTTCTTCAATTCATCAACTTTGGTCTGAAACCGATCAAGCTCTTCAATTCAACAACATCGTTCTCAAACCGATCAAGTGCTTCAATTCATCACTATCGGTCTGAATCGATCCAGTTCTTCAATTCAGCATCATCGATCTCATACCGGCTCTACTTAGTAATTCAGCATCATCAGTCCCAATCCGATTCTATCCATCACTCAGCATCATCATCTCCAGTTCTCATTTATTATTTATTACCAGTGATTTATATAGTGCACACATATTCCGCAGCGCTTTACACAGAATAGTTGGCCATTCACATCATGCCCTGCCCCAGTGGATCTTACAATCTATATTCCCTTACCACATGAATACACACATACACACTAGGGTTAATTTTTGTTGGGAGCCAATTAACCTACCAGTATATTTTTGGAGTGTGGGAGGAAACCCATGCAAGAACAGGGAGAATATACAAACTCCGCACAGTTAGGGCCGTGGTGGGAATTGAACCCACAACCACAATGCTATGAGGCAATAATGCTAACCATTACACCGTCTGTGCTCATTCCAACCTCCTGTTTTATAAAGACATTTACATTACTGTCTTCGTCTTCGGACACATCATCCTCTTCAGTTCATCTACCTTCTCACATTTATATGAGCAAGTCCTGGCTCAAGCCACCCAGCTTCATCCACAGCTCCCAAGTCTCATCTTCAGCCTTCCACGCCTGTGCCGACCAATTCCAAACTTCAGATGTAACATTATCCATGTAGGAGAAAATGTCTCCACAAAATGGCTGCCAGTAGCTGGGCATCCTTTTATATACGGCTGTGACCTGTATTGTGACATCACAATGCATGCAGGCAACAGCTAGAGATGGCTGTAGCTTAGATCAGCCCTGGGTCCTACCTGCCACAGTTATATAACATTAGTACATATTTATGAAGGCTGGTGCTTCCTTGGTAAATGTTGGATCTTCACCAGTGAATCCTGCATGGAGATTTAGGTTTAACAGATGGAAGGCTGTATCCCTTTGCCGTGCCTCCAGATGTGGCGTGTTGGTGCAGGTACAAAGAATGATCATCAAGCTGGGTCTGATACACAAATGGATTGCAGAGAGGAAAATCAAGACAAGCCACATACAGATAATACTGGATTCTAAAGGAGCTTCTTAGTTTCCCAAGAGAGGTGGCATAGATAGGAAAAAAGCAGAGTACCTAGAACTGAGCCTTGCAGTACTCCAAATGATAGAGGAAGCAGAGATGTTGTGGATGAAGTGAAGCGAACTCTGAAAGCATGATTTGATAAGTACAAAGCATGGGCGCGATGCATGACGCATCGCTCTTGCGATGCATTCCACCAGTCATCGCATGCATGAAGATCCCCGCAAAGGACCGCTCTGTCGGTAAGAGCGGCCCTTTGCAATGGAGGGACTTCCATGTCTATGACCCAGAAGCCCCTCCAACTTCCTTCTGCACATGCCGCGGGGGGTGCTGGGAGGGATCCGATTGGTACCCTCTATCAGCACTCTGCGGAAAGAAGCCCATAGGCTTCTATGGGTAATGTCGTCTGGAAGACGGCGTTACCCACCACAACTAAATCCCTGAGGGCATGAGAAATGTGGTCAAACCCGCATTTTCGGGGTTTAACTGCATTTCTCCCCTTGCCCAGTGTCCTAAAGTCCTAGTGATTGTAGCTTTTTATGAGAAAACATTGGTCAACACTGTAAACCATCAGGTTTGCCAAGAACTCTGAATCCTGAAAATGAGATACATCATGACAGGCCTTTTCCCCATTAATATGATCTTGCAATAAACAAAATTCAAGTAAAAAAACATGCAATGTCTCTTTCCAATGAAAATAAAACTACAAATAACTTAATGAACACTTATGGAACCAGTGTATTGTAGGTTTGTGCAATTCAATTAATGTTCTTAAATGTCTATTTGTGTTTCTCTTGAATTGACATGATTACTCATGAATTTAGCATTTAAATCACAAATACCTACAATGTCAATAAGGGTGTGTAACAATTTATATATATATATATACTTTTCAATAGGAGAATATACTAGTTGATAAACACAAAAAGTAAAAGTTTAGCAATAGTTTTCTTGTATATTGTCTCCGGTATTTTCTTATCTTTGATTTAATATTATCAACGGAGAGCAGAAGAGTTTAATTTCATGGAGGATCATCTTAATGTTATCAGTTTTTTTCTACCAATTCATCCTTGTGTTATCAATAATTCTCCCAATTCATCCCTGTGAGCAGGGGTGCAGCAAGACCCTTCAAGGGGACCTCATAGCAATATTTCCACAGGCCTGCCCCTTCCGCCGCCATGCAAATTATTTAGCAATTTACCCATTTTGATAGTTGCAAATATTGGATCATTTACAATTTGCCTACTTAGTTGACATGCAGGATTATATTAATGGTGATTAGCATATAGTAACTTTAGTAAGTATTGTAAACGGAAAAGTATATATATTATTAAAATAATATAGTATCCCTAATCCTAACTGTGTATGGATATAAGGTGGTATATAAGAAGTAGGGATGTGCAGGCTCGGATAGGTTCGAGTTTGCACGTTGAGTTCGGATTTTTCCCTCCAAAAAAACGGAACTCAGAAAGAGGCTAAACGTCATCTTACATGGACGAACATCATCATTCCTGGACTTTTGTCCAGGAATGATGATGTTCGTCCATGTAAGATGACGTTTAGCCTCTTTCTGAGTTTCGTTTTTTTTTAGGGAAAAATCCGAACTCAACGTGCAAACTCGAACCTATCCGAGCCTGCACATCCCTAATAAGAAGGCTATGATTCATAATAAATCAGTCAGTGAGGAGAGACGGAGGTGGAGCTGGCCGTGCCAGTGACAGTAGATACCCTGCAGTAGCATTTTTGGTGAGAATAGAAAAGCTGAGGCTTAGGAGATGGCAGTGTAACTCAGTGCAGGCAGTGGGCCGGGATCCAGAGGTGGTCCTATTCCTGTAGCATACACACTTCCTGCACCTACTATAGCTACACCCTTTCCTGTGAGTGGCAGCTAGCCTGGAGGACGAGAGGGGACGGGGCCAATATAATGTCATTTTCTTAGAAGCACGTCATATTGGCACCGCACCTTCACTGTTTGCCTATTATTCACAGGATTCTTCACTAGGAAGTGGGCATGATGCTGGAGGGCTGCCTACTCTTCTGGGAGATGTGGCGGAATGCCTGCAAATTCGGGAGACTCTCGCAACTTCTGAGAGAGTAGGTAAGTATGCAGTTACACAATCATTTTAGCAGATTATTTAAGCAGATGCAGATCTGAGATCTGCTGCAAACTTGGACAGCTGTTAGGCATCTATTAGGTGTAGAATCTGCATCTAGGTCTCTAGTAGAATTGTGTCAACAGTCTGGTCTAGAGTTGAATTCCCGGAAGATTGGACAACTGAGTGACCATTTAATGTCACACAGCCAAATATCAGATGAATAATTTGCTTTATCTATTGTTTCTAAATTAAAAACTGCAGCTAAAATAGAGGTGGGTATATGCAAGGGTAAGGGTGACAGACCAAAATCTGTTATATCGTCCTTACCTGAAGATGTTATTCAGATTCTTTTTCTGAAGATGTTGCTGTTTAGGACCTTATTGGAAGATGTAATCCAAATTCCTTATCAGTAGTCATTATTCAAAATCGCTTAAATAAAGCAGGAACTACTCAGAGAGTATCCATGTAAGTGAAAATGTCACCACAAAATGGCTGCCAGTAGCTGGGCATCCTTTATATAGGGCTGTGACCTGCATTGTGACATCACAATGCATGCAGGCAGCAGCTAGAGAAGGCTGTAGCTTAGATCAGCCCTGGGTCCTAGCTGCCACAGTTATATAACATTAGTACATGTTTAGGAAGGCTGGTGCTTCCTTGGTGAATGTCTGATCTTCACCAGTGAATCCTGCATGGAGACTTGGGCTTAGCAGATGGAAGGCTGTATCCCTCTGCCGTACCTCCAGATGTTGTGTGCTGATGCAGGTACAAAGAATGATCATCAAGATGGGTCTGATACACAAATGGATTGCAGAAAGGAAGATCAAGACAAGCCACATACAGATTATACTGGATTCTAAAATAGACCAAATAGTGATTGTAACTTTTTTTATGAGAAAATAGTGATCAACAGTGTGACACCATCATGTTTGCCTACAACTCTGAATCAGGCCCTAAAGCCTAAAAATGAGATACATCATGACAGGCCTTTCCCCCATTAATGTGATCTTGCAATCAACCAAATTCAAGTAAAAGAACATACTTTTTTTTTCTGAAGAAAATAAATAAAACTACAAATAACTTAATGAACACCTATGTAACCAGTGTATTGTAGGTTTATACAATTCAATTATTGTTCTTATTTATGTTTTTCTCTTGAATTGACATGATTACTCATTTAGCATTAAAATCACAAAAACCTACACTGTCAATAAGAGTGTGTAACAATTTATATATACAGTATATACTTTTCAATAGGAGAATTTGCAAGTTGATAAACACAACAAGTAAAAGTTTAACAATAATTTTCTTGTTTATTCTCTCCAATATATTTTTTATTTTTTTATTTAATATTATCAACGGAGAGCAGAGGAGTTTAATATCATGGAGGATTATCTTGATGTTATCACTTAGTTTCTTCTCCAAGTTCATCCTTGTGTTATCAAGAATTCTCCCAAGTATCCTTTTGAGCAGGGACATATAGCAAGACATATGGGGACCCCATAGCAAAATTTCCACAAGCCTGACCCCCACCCCCCCCTCCTGTGCAAATTATTTAGTAGTTTATCCATTTTGATTGTTAATTATCTATCTGCCTACTTAGTTGACATGCAGGATTAAATAAATGGTGATTAGCATATACAGTCAGGTCCATAAATATTGGGACATTGACAGAATTTTCATATTTTGGCCTCTATTCACCACCACAATGGCTTTGAAATGAAACAAACAAGATGTGCTTTAACTGCAGACTTTCAGAGTTAATTTGAGGGTAATTACATCCAAATCAGGTGAACGGTGTAGGAATTACAACGGTTTCTATATGTGCCTCCCACTTTTTAAGGGGCCAAAAGTAATGGGACAAACTAAACAATCCTAAATCTAACTTTCACTTTTTAATACTTTGTTGCAAATCCTTTGCAGGCAATTACAGCCTGAAGTCTGGAACGCATAGACATCACCAGACGCTGGGTATCATTCCTGGTGATGCTCTGCCAGGCCTCTACTGCAAATGTCTTCAGTTCATGCTTGTTCTTGGGGCATTTTCCCTTCAGTTTTGTCTTCATCAAGTGAAATGCATGCTCAATCGGATTCAGGTCAGGGGATTGACTTGGACATTGCATAACATTCCACTTTTTAGCTTTAAAAAACTCTTTGGTTGCTTTTGCAGTATGCTTCAGGTCATTGTCCATCTGCACTGTGAACCGCCATCCAATGAGTTCTGAAGCATTTGACTGAATATGAGCATATAATATTGCCCGAAACACAACAGAATTCATTCTGCTGCTTTTGTCAGCAGTCACATCACCAATAAATACAAGGGAACCAGTTCCATTGGCAGCCATACATGCCCATGCCATGACACTACCACCACCATGCTTCACTGATGAGGTGGTATGTTTTGGATCATGAACAGTTCCTTTCCTTCTCTTCCCATCACTCTGGTACAAGTTGATCTTTGTCTCATCTGTCCATAGGATGTTGTTCCAGAACTGTAATGGCTTTTTTAGATGTTGTTTGGCAAACTCCTGGAGAGTGTTCTTGATTTGGCCAACTGTTTTGAAGGGGTTTTTCTTCACCAGGGAAATAATTCTTCTGTCATCAAGCACAGTTGTTTTCGTGGTCTTCCGGGTCTTTTGGTTTTGCTGAGCTCTCCGGTGCGTTCTTTCTTTTTAAGATTGTTCCAAACAGTTGATTTGGCCACACCTAATGTTTTTGCTATCTCTCTGATGGGTTTGTTTTGATTTTTCAGCCTAATGATGGCTTGCTTCACTGATAGTGACAGCTCTTTGGATCTCATATTGAGAGTCGACAGCAACTGATTCCAAATGCAAATGTCACTCCTAGAATCAACTCCAGACCTTTTACCTGCTTAATTGATAATGAAATAATGAGGGAATAGCCCACACCTGTCCATGAAATAGCTTTTGAGTTGATAGTCCCATTACTTTTAAAAAGTGGGAGGCACATATAGAAACCGTTGTAATTCCTACACCGTTCACCTGATTTGGATGTAATTACCCTCAAATTAAATCTGAAAGTCTGCAGTTAAAGCACATCTTGTTTGTTTCATTTCAAAGCCATTGTGGTGGTGAATAGAGGCCAAAATATGAAAATCCTGTCAATGTCCCAATATTTATGCACCTGACTGTATTTACAAAGGTTCGATTTTGATTTTAGTGTGATTTCACATTCGATTTTCATTTGATTTTGCATTTGGAGATTTACTAAAGACAAAATTGAATGTCAAATCGAAAATTAAACTGAATTTCACTCAAATCCCACTCAAAATCGAATAATTGGAAAAACATTGGTACTTTTACATAGACCAACATACAAATCCCTTATTTACTATTATTTGATTTGAAATCGAACTTCAAATCCCCAAATGAATAGACCTGCTTTATGCTTTAAATTTTAGCATGAGCATTTCGTTTTGACACAGATACATGCATACATCAGTGAGATGCTATCTTACTCTAAAAAGCTTAGAAATAGTTAAAGTTAAAAAAAAATGACGTGTGGTCCCCCCCTAAATACACAACCAGCCCCAGACTTTTCATAGCCAGTCCTGGTGTTGTAAGTACTGGGAAAAAAATGCGTAGGGTTCCACTGTACTTAGGACAACCAGCACCAGGTTCTGATCCGGTCCTGGCTCTAGAATTACAGGGGCAGAAATGCGTAGGGTCCCCTATAATTTCCACAACCAGCACCGGACCCTTTCTAGCGGGGGGGTGGTAATGTCACTGCCAGGGAAACCCTATCACAGGGCTCCCAAGCTGAAACATTACTCCAGACCGCTAGTCAGCCCCCCAATAAAAAGGTCCCCCTCTCCAGGGCAACCCTGGCCTAGGCTGATAGCCCGGGGCTATCCCCATCACCCCTGGGTGGTGGGTGTCGAGTTGATAGTGTAAGTGTAGTGTAAAAAAAAATAAGTGTAAACATTGTCTTCATGAGTAGAACTGCAGGTCCCAGCAAGCCTCCCCCGCATGCTGGTACTTGGAGAACCACAAGTATCAGCATGCAGGGCATTAAGGGCCCGCTGGTACCTGTAGTTCACCTGTAAAGAAATGTTTAAATAAAAACAATACACACCCTGAGACTATAGCTTTAATACATACATACACACTCACACATACTCACCTACATTACCTGGACTGGTCCCCTTCTCCCTGTAGGCATCCATGGTCTTGGTAAAATAAAAAAATGAAAATACCGACCCACGCGACAGGTAACAACCACGATGGTTGTTACCTACTGAATGAAACGTTCAGATGCGACTTTTCCCTTTGTAGGGCCGTATCTGAGCATTCACTGGCTGAGAGAGGTCAGCCCCGGTCTCTCTTAGCCAATGAACGGCTCCCTCCATTGAAGTCAATGGTGGGAACTGCAGAATCACCTTTAGTAACCCGCAGCTCTCCATGTACCAGTGGGCCCTTAATGCTCCGCATGCTGGTACTCGTGGTTCTCGAAGTACCTGCATGCAGGGACCTGTAGTTCTACTCATAAAGACAATGTTTACACTTATCTCTCTTTACACTACACTTACACTATCAACCCGCCACCCACCGCCCAGGAGTGGCGGGGATAGACCCGGGTTATCAGCCTAGGCCTGGGGTGCCCTGGGGAGGCGGACTCCTTTAATGAGGGGGTCCCCAACTCCCCAGGGATTCCTGGCCTGGGCTGACTAGCGGTCAGGAGAAATGTTTTGGCTGGGGAACCCAGTGATAGGGTTTCACTGGCTGTGACATTACCCCTCCCCCCCCCGCTTGAAAGGGTCCGGTGCTGGTTGTGGAAGTTACAGGGGAACCCTACGCAATTTTTTCCCCTGTAATTCCAGAACCAGGACCGGATCAGTTGCTGGTTATGCTAAGGGCAGTGAAACCCTACGCAATTTTTTTCCTGTACTTACACAACCAGGACTGGCTATGAAAAGTCCGAGGCTGGTTGTGCTTTTATGGGGGATGCCACCTAGTTTTTTTTATAAATTTAACACTTAACAAGCATTTTACAGTAAGATACATGTATGCATCTCACTGATGTATGCATGTATCTGTGTGAAAACGAACTGCTCATGCTGAAACTTACAGCATGAAGCAGTTCTATTCATTTGGGGCTCTGAAGTTCATTTTAAAGTGGGATGTGCTGTTCGATTTGTACATGAACATGCAAAAACGAACAGCAAATCACTGTTAAAAATCAAACCAAATCGAATTCGATTTAGAAAAGGCTTCTAAAATCAAATTTTAGCAAATGTGGGATTTGAAGAGGGATTTGTACTTTCGTTTTGATACGATTTGAGGTGAGCTAAATCTAACATCAAAACGAAAGTAAAAACGAACTTTGATAACTATACCCCTAAGTGTGTCCATGAATGTAATGTGTGAGTCTGACCTTTCTGATACTGTTGTACTTGCTGTGAAGCCGCCTTCCACCATTTGTGCTGTATGCAAATGTGGGGATGAGCAGCACAAATATAGCTGATTACATAGAAATTGATTATGCTACCGAGGAAGTGCAAGAGGATGAAGGGGATATTTGTGTAGCTGACACCAGCACTATTGAGGATGTTGAGGATGAGGATGTTGTCTTTGTATGTCAGGCACCAGTGGAAGCAGCTCTTGGCCATGATAATAGGAAGGACATTGTCATGCCTAGGCATAGGACCAACAAATGCACCTCTTATGTGTGGAATTAATTTTACCCAAATCCTGACAACAATTGTCAAACCATCTGTAGCATTTGTAAAACCACGATAAGTAGAGGTAGGGACATTAACCATCTAGGAACTTTTTCCCTGTTATGTCATTTGCAGTGAACTCATTAAATGTTTTTGACAACATCAGAAACTGATGCTGAAAAAATAACAACAAGCAATCCATTATCAGCTAGCTCCCTTCTCTCAAGTTCAACTAGATCCCAGCACCTGCAATCTCTACCACCAACACCTTCATCCTCAATGTCCACAGTAATGATCGGAGGTAGTCATGCATCCAATTTGTTATGGCTAGGTGACTCCTTCCCTATCCAGGATTCCTCAGAAGAATCCTTCAGCGCTAGGCATGCTGCTGCTGCAAATGGATCTTCATCCCAGAAGTCACCCAAGAAGACTAGTTTCAAATGACAATTAACTGTGAAACAATCTTTTGCAAGGGGAAGCAAGTATGGCTCTCTCACCCAGTAACAAAATTGAATATTGAAAACAATATTGTGAGCTGTGAGGTGGTCAAAATTGGCTGAAAATGAGTGGACATTAATGTTATTGAGGTAAACAATACTCTAGGACAGTGGTTCTCAAACTCGGTCCTCAGGACCCCACACAGTTCACGTTTTGCAGGTCACCCAGCAGGTGCACAGGTGTAATCATTACTCACTGACACATTTTAAAAGGTCCACAGGTGGAGCTAATTATTTAACTTGCTTCAGTGTGGAGACCTGGAAAATATGCACTGTTTGGGGTCCTGAGGACCGAGTTTGAGAACCTGTGCTCTGGAACAAAAAAAGGGTAAAATTATGTGATTTTAGTTTTTTTTGCCAATTTTTGGAAAAAAATCCAAAACCAGTCATGGTGGTTTGGCAAAACCAAAACCAACGGACTAATTAGAACTAAAACCAGCAAAAACGGTCCGGTACACATCTCTAGTCAACAGTCTGGTCTGGAGTTGGATCCCCGGAGGATTGGACAAGTGTGTACCCATTTTATGTCATGCAGCCTCATATCAGATGAATCATTTGCTTTATCCATTGTTTCTAAAGAAAACTACAGAAAAAATGAAGGGAGGTGTCAGAAGGGGTAAGTGTGATAGGCCAAAATTTGGTATATCGTCCTTACCTGGAGATCTTATTCTTTTTTTTTTCTGAAAATGTTGATGTTAAAGACCTTATTGGAAGATGTAATCCAAATTCCTTATCAGTAGTTGTAATGATAAAGCCCATTTCATATCGGACTGGGCATATTAACAATGATATTGGTAACTATAGGTGTTGTGATCTGTAGACTTATGATCCACTGTATATACATTTAAATTGTATCAGCTAACCAAATGAGTGGTATGTTCAGCTATAGAGAATGTTTTACATTCATCAGAGGATGTGGCTGATAGATAGAGCAGGACCAAAAATATTCGCAATACCAAAAGGAACGAGCCAGCGTATTGTGTAGGTTAGAACCACAGGGGCTGAATAGGAAATTGGGATTCACACTTGTAGGCTGTCTGAAACCTAAGTCTGTCTCCTCAGTATGTCCGAGCATGTCCTATTCACGCTGCCCACTGTGTCATCTCCATTTGCCGGACAGGAACAAGGCCATCACACCTGGTATTAGGGAAGTAAACAATTCTCAGACTTGCTATGTCCCTCTTCCATGTGCTATGAAGTTCAGAATCCATTTCTGTGGGATAGGAAGCATGACAGACTGGGTATATTACCCAGCAAACTGGACAGCTGGCGTTCATTTTTTTAAGGGAGTCACATGACTGGGATGATCCAAAATTCTTCCTAGAGAAACCTTACTCCAGAATCGTTCAATTCTGGAGGTGATATCTGAACTTTGTTTATCCTTTTTTATTTTCTTTGAAATTGTCTGTAATCTGTGTGTACTTTTAATAACTGTAATAATAATAATTTGCAACTTTGTAACTTTTGTTCGTACCTAGAACCTTTGAAGTATTCTTTAAATTAAAACTTAATTTCTGATATTCTGTGTCCTTAGACCTACGCAGGGGCGGATCGGGAATTTATAGTGGCCGTGAAAAAAATCCTGAAAGTGCACAAAAGCCTGTTTGCGCACAACGAAGGCACTTGTCTGAAAGAGAGGGTGTGGCCTTGTAGCAAGGGGTGTGGCCTCATGTGAAATGCCATGCCCACAAGCCACTCCCCTTGTTTTTAACATGCTGGAATGAGTATGTGAATGAGTATTTTCTTACCTATATGATCTCTCTGCAACGGGGAACCTCTGAAGAAATTGATCCTCCATGGACAGGCAGTGTTTTGAGTCAGTGATCACTATTCATACAGGAGATCACATGGCAAGGAAACCGCCTGTTTGCGTAGGAATGAAGCCAATGTCATGAACATGCAACAGAGGTTCAACCAGATAATACATAGGAACAGGAGTTTTGGTGCAATGCAAATGTGAGTTTCTTTGCTCAAACAATTTTATATTAATAAAATATATTTGCTAATTTGGCACCATTTGTATCAGTAATATGCTTTCTTTAAAATTGGTGTCTTACTGAAGATTACTGTCCCTCAGCCTTTTCCTCTAATCCGACCAGTGGTCCTACCTGTGTGTCTCCAGTACCAACCCCTGTGTGTCTCCAGCACCAGCCACCCCTTCCCCTCTAGCATCTCTCCAGCGCCATCTTCTATGTGCCCACAGCCAGCACCATCTCCTCTGTGCCCCCAACACCATCTCTCGTGTCCCCAGCATTATCTCTTCTCCCCCAGTGCCATATTCTGTGTCCCCAGCTCCATGTCCTCTGTGTCTATTCAGCCCCATTCCCCTGTGTTTCCAGCAATACTTACCTTACTGTACCTGTCTTTTGTAATGCTGTCTGCAGGTGCCAGTGGAACCGGCATGGGGGCATCTGGTACCATGCCCCCCCCCTGCCACCTCACCAGCCCCCTTCTGACTGCACCCCCATGTCAACATGCACCTAATCTTATGTTACTGTACCCCATATCACCAGCTCCATCTTATTGCACCCTCATGTGACAAGCTCCCAGCCTTACTGTACCTCCATCACCAGCCCCCTTTTACTACAACTCCATTTCACCATGCACCCAGTTTTACTGTACAAACATGACCAGCCCCATTGTACTGTACCCACATCACTATGAACCTAGCTTTACTGAACCCCATGTCACCCTGCACCCAGCCATACTGCACCTTCATGTCAGCCTGCCTTACTGCACATCCATGTCACCCTGCACCCAGACTTACTGCACCCCAATGTCATCCAGCTCCCACCATTACTGCTCCCCAATGTCATCCTGCACCCAGTCTTACTGCACCCCATGTCACTCCACACCAAGCCATCCTGTACCCAAACATCACCAGTTCCATCTTACGACACCCTATGTCACCCTGCAGCCCCAAGTCACCCTGCACCCATGTTACTGCACCCCCACATCACCAGTCCTGATCTTACTGCACCCCATATCACCATCACCCATCTTAGTACAGCCCTGGATCCCCAGCCTCCATATAACTGCACAGCCACTCTCTTAAGCATGTGGAATTATCTCTGCCAGTGGTCCCCCGTCCCGTTCCTGGACCTGCTCCCTGCCTGAAACCCCAGCATTTCCTATCTGCTGCTCCTCAGTGGTCCCCAAAGCTTGCAGCTTCCTGGCCACCAGTGTTGTGCTAGGCAGAGATTCAGCAGTCTGCCTGGGGCTGCAGTGTGTGTTCCATCTTCACTTTCAGCGCCGACATAAGCAGCAGCAGGAGCAGTTCCCCTACCCTCTGTCACTTCCTCCCTGGCATCACTCACTTCTGGCTCCGATCCCCGCCCTGATCGCCCTGCACTGTCTGCAGGAGGGACCTGGCGGAGGCTGCAGTGCCGGAGCAGTGGGGACATGGCAGAGGGCCCTATTCATCATGATAAAATTGTATTCAGTGATAATTTAGTTTTGTATTCTCATTTTTAATTTCCAAAAAAATGGTGTGACTCATCATGTCTGTCATAAAATTATCACTTCCAAAAAGTGTCTCCTTTTGCGGAGACAGATTTTAGGAATAATGATAATTTTCACCTATTTTTTTTTACAAATCCTGCTCTCCACCTGTCTTATGGGCGGTATCCCTGCAGTGTCAGCATGGAGCAGGAGCCGTAGCAGCACACTGAAGCAGAGCTGGATTTAGACCTCATGGGGCCCTAGGCAAGATACTAGTTTTGGGCCCCCCTCCCTCAAACAATCCATAGCAAAATATTTTAATTTCTGATTCATGCCCGTGTACAGCACCCTGAAGAAATGTAACGGAGCACCTCCAGTCAGTGGGACACTGCAAATTCCAGCACCTCCGGCCTGGGCCAGTTCCAGTTCCCTTTGGCGCCCCCCATATGTGAAAAAAAAAATGCAAAAATCAAAGAGGACGTTCATCACTCTAGGGGGCATGCCTAGCAGAAAGTGGATGCGCTGCTGCAGTGTGCTGCTGCTTCATCCTCTTCCGCGGCCACTCCCAGAATGCCATGTGCGACAACATCATGCCTGGCACCACCGGCATTCTGGGAGACTGGGAGGGATTGGTAATAGCAACACAGTTGGTGAATATGGCGCCACTAGAGTTTGCATGTTATGCCACACAGTAGTACTTCTTATACACATTATGCCAAACTGTAGTAATGCCCATTATAACACATTATGCCACACAGTAATGCCCCTTACACAGTATGCCACACGCAGTAATGAACCTTACACAGTATGACACACGCAGTAATGCCCTTTATAATACATTATGCAGCACACAGTTCATGTAACTTCCAAACACCGTGGAACCAGGTAATACAGACACCTGCCAGCCACTATCAACCTATCACTGCACACATCCAATGAGATCCCAGCCAGGGAAAGAAATCTCAGTTTAAAAACAAGCACAAAACAAAGATGTGGAATCAGCCTCCTTCTGCAACCCTCCACCACCAGGAATCAATAACAGCAGGGTCTTAAATATATTAATATACCTTAACATTCTGGATGAATTATAATATGCAGCGCGCAGACACAACCCCCTGTGACAATATCACTGGGATTCTGTATACATAATAATCATTATTATGTATACAGAATCCCAGTGATATTATTAATGTACTTTCAGTCTGTTACTTACAAACACTTTTTAGGAGCTGTCAGACAGCTCTTGGTTGCGAACAGCTCTTCATCAACAGGCTCCTCACGAACTAACGCAGGGCGCCGTGATGACGTCACACCCGGCATTCTGGAAGGAGTTGAGATCCGGAGGGGAGTTATATATCAGTGGCGGCAGTGTGGGTATTACCTTAGCAGTCAATCAATGACTGCTAGGGTCGGTGCGGCTAGCTTTCCCCCCACTTTCAGACTAGACTGTGCCGGCAAAGTTACTGCCTGGCTTGAGCTGTCCCTGCCTCCGGGAGCAGCTGAGAGAGGGAGGCGGACTTTCACTCCCAAGAGGCGGGTGTGGCACCCCTCTTACATTTCCGGCGTCTGGAGCTCACGCTCTGCCAGAACCGCCCTCCCTACGCCCCTGCCTCTCGCCGTCCGGTGCAAGCAGCAGCTCAAAATACAGGTTCTTTCCAGGGCCGGATTCCGGGGTGCCTGGCCACGGGCCCCTTGGGACCCGCAGGGCACTAGGCGTCCGCCTAGGTTGCATAACGGTAAATCCGGCCCTGCACTGAAGTGAAAGCAGGGATCATTTTTTATACTGTAGGTAAGTATACTTTTTCTTTTTAGGCACAGGCATCAGGCAAGGGACATGGTCAGCAAGCAAGTGACATAGGTAAGTACTTACAAAGATCAGCGCTTGCCACAGAGCACTGATAAGTGCTTACAAGCAGTGGCGGCTCCAGAGGTGGGGCTGTAGCGCAGTCCAAGATTCAAATAGGGGAGCCGCACCAACTGCCACCCCAAACACTGCCAAACATAGATGGCTGGGACTCACAGCTGGTGTGGCTCCCCTATTCGAATTTTGGACTGCGCTGCAGCCCTACCTCTGGAGTCTCCACTACTTACACGTATCAGACTATCAGCATCTGCAAAGCCCGTATGAAAGGTGCAGTCACCGGGGCACTATTATTATCTGAACAGATCACTCCGCTGCACACTCTGCTACACAAGTAGCCGGCAGCTTGTTAGCAGTGTTTAGTGTAGTAGGGAAACTGAATGTCATATGAAGATGGCGAACAGTTTCACTTTCAAACTCAGTAAATAATGCATTTTCGGAGTTTGGCGAATCCCACAATTTTAATATCCCCGAGTGTGAAAATGATCAAGATACAGTAGTTTTTTAACAAAGGAGATATGAGTGATATCTCCTTTGTTACACCTTGATGAATTAGGATTTTACTATATAGTGTGAAAAAAATATGAAAACTGGAAAATATTATCCAGTTTAGTGATGTTGAATAGAGCCCAGAGTGTAGGCGCCGACAGGCTTCTATGTAAAAAAAAATTATTGATATATATATATTTAAAAAAAAAAAAAAAGGTCACCCGACCAGCAGGTGGCCCACAGGCATGTCGGCCCACCGGGAATCTTCCCAGTGAGGCCTATGGTCAATCCGCCCCTGGACCTACGGCCTTGTGAGGCACATGCTACTAATTTTTAAAGCATATATACTGTGGGTCTAATTCAGTAAGGATCGCTATTGCGAATATGCATGCAGTCGGCTGGTTGTTGCTTTCTGCGCATTTAGCGATTACGGATGTACGTAAGGGGATGTGGGTGTCCTTATGTTAGGCTGCGACGGCATTGTGATTGCAATCATTAGCATATTTTCACAGTGGATCTGCGTGCGATTACGGAGCTGCGATCGCAATAGCATTCCTTACTGAATCAGGCCCTGTGAGCGGAACTGAGGGACCACTGTAGGAGGAGTTTTTTCTTACACAAATTCCTTGGTGGTGACAGATGAGGTATATTTTGTTGTTAAGGTAATTTGCAAAACACCAACGTCACGACCACCCCAACTCGGATGGAGTTCAGATTGCGGGCCCTATCGAAATGTGCAGCGGTGGGATTAAACAATTGTTTTGGGTTTTTTTTAAGAACTTAAGTTAATGTTGGAATAATTCCTTAAAAAGGAATACCCAATTAATCAGAAATCAGAGCTCAAAGCTTTACAGTAATTTAAAAGTCACACTGTGAAAGCTATTTCTGTTCCCCATCCCCTCTCTTTTTTCTCTTTCCTATCTATGTATTTGCCCGAAGATGACCGCAGACTACAGAATGCTCAAGAAAGAGGAGCTTGTGGCGTGTTGTGAAGAGAGGAATCTTGTCAGTATGAACGTATAATAAGCAGACCAGCAGCTAGGGGCTGGAAGGGATCAAGCAGAGCCCAGTTCTGAGCCTGGGGATCAGTTGGCGCTAAATGTTACGGAACCCACCCTTTGTGTATCAGGCACCTCTACTACTTCCAGAGAGGATTCTGCCTTGGATCTATATCTACAGATGACTCTTAAGCATGTGAACCAGATGGACAATGCGATGATGCTGCAGCTAATATAGCAGTTCACAGCTGCAGACCAAGAGGCAGCTAGGGACCAGGCTGCCTGCAGAATGGAAAGCTAGGAACCAGGCCGCTGCAGAACGGGAAGCGGATCGCAGGTACCCATTGGAGCTAGCTAAACTCAACCGGCACCCTGTGGCCGGAGATGCGAATCCCAACAGATCACTTTGAGACCAATTCTCTGTGCTGGACAAGAACAGTGATTTGTACATCTTCTTCAGGAGCTTTAATAAAACGTGTAAAAAGTTTGCACTGGACACTAGCTTGTGGGCAAGTAATTTAACCCCTGGACTAAGGGGGAAAGCTCTGGAAGAGTTTGCGGATCTTCTGCAGGAATTGGATGGTGATTACGCAGCCGTTAAGCATTGCTGGCCAGTTTTAATATCACCCCCCGATGCTTACATGTAAAGGTTCAGAGACTTAAAATTAAATGCTTCTGATACTTATGCTGGACTGTTAGCACAATTAACAACCCTTTTGCATCAGTGGATCGAAGGGTTGCAAGTAAAGCACTATGATAAGTTAAAAGACCTCATCCTACAGGAGCAATTCATCTCAGCTGTGCCCACCGAGATCAAGGAATGGATCTTGGACCGAGATCCCAAGTCAACGCAAGAGGCTGCCAGCCTCGCCAACAAGTACACAGCTGCAAGGACCTCTACAACGAAGAAGAGTTGGGGACCACCAGGGCAGCCCACGTGGAAAGCATTGTGATTTGGGGTAGACAGAGGTGGGCCTTGGAGGCAGGCAGATGTATTGCAAGGCCTCTAGAATCCAGACAGATCTTGTGGTTTCCAGTCTGTCCAGAGGAATCATGAATGTATGATAACCCTACTGTAAGTCCTGCACAGTCAGGAATTTCTTCCAACACTCCTGACAATGGAAAGGTAGGTACCTGTTCTCGTTGATCTGCAATCGGGGAGTGCTGATCATTGGAGAGTAACATACGGCCTAAATATACGGCCTAATTATGAGTTGAACTCAAGTGGGTTTGTGGATGTGTCTCACAGATTTCATCATACTGCACATGCAGCATACACAGAAATTGGCCATTGCACATGCTACGAATCAGGCATACACACATGGATAGAGATTGCAAATGCAGGAAGATTGATTAGACCATTCTTTACGTTGAATGGGCATTTCTGAGCAGTGACCATGCGGACGCATTGATCTGTTTCGTCTAGTATGAGTAACATGGAAGTGTAACTCAACTTCAGTAGTGTGCGAACTGAGATTAGATGCCTGTTTCAGATTAGGGCCAGTTGTAGACTTTACAGAGTTCAGGGCCAAAGTCTCCCTTGGCTCCCCGAGCTCAGGGAACATGGCTTGATCAGGGGGTGTGGCCATGGCCACAAAAAATAAAGACAAAGAAAATAGCAATTGCGGGCCGCTTTGCGCTGCACAGGAGGGGCGACATTTGCCAGGGAGGAGACCGTTTGCCGGGGAAGAGGGTGGGCGCATTTTGGCAAGGGGAAGCTGTTGGCCTAATTCTTACCTTGTGAAGGAAGGTGGGTCCCTCCTCTTTGCTGCTGCTGCTTGCTCTGGAGATGCACTGCTGCTGCTGCTCCGAGTCTATCCTCATCTCACAGGGGGCGCTCCCAGAATGCTATGCACGACGTCGTCACAACCAGCAACGACATTCTGAGAACAGCAGAGTTTGTTAATATACCAGTGGTGGTGAGCGAGAGCAGATGGGTGCTGGCAGGGTAACTGCATCCATGCCCTCAGGCCACAAGCTCTGCTTGTCCGCCCCTAGAATTGCCACTGTTTCAGATGGATCTTTTGTACTCAGCATGGAGTGGGTACATGTCCTGATACTAATGATGGCAGTTGCAGCTGTAGCTGGAAATACAGTGGGTGGGGCAGCAATCCACATGTATATGCATAGATGTCCAGCATGAATGGGCGGATTCTCACAGTAGTATAAGCTAGTAAGTTAAATGTCGCGGCTGTATGGAAAACCATCTGCAGATGCATCCGACTCAAATCAAAATCAGCCCTTTAGTTCTCCTGAAGTGCTAGACATGCCCCCTGTTGATATGGCATGTACCCTATGTGACCATGCCTCATACAAGCCATAACCAGGGGTTAAAGTGGGCCGGAACGGGGTGGAACTGCGTTCCGTCAGTTCCATTTGGAGACGGAACCAATTCCACCTCCTCTGGCCCATCTAACCCAGGACGTCAGCCCGCGCCGCAGGGAGATGCTGGACGCCTGCTAAGATTTTGTAACCAGCGGGCGCCCAGCTCCTTCCCCACAGCGGCAGCCAGAGACTGGAGTTCACTCCTGAGCTCCGGTTTCCAGCTCCCACAGTGTGCACTATGAGAGAGATGTCATGACGTCTATCCCATAGTTCCAAGGAACGGGCGGCCACAGTGACACCAGTGGATGCATGAGAGGAGCTCAAGGTAAGTATTGTGGGGTTTATTTTGTGTAAGAAGCACTACTAATGGGGGCATTACCACTGGTGGCACTACCATTGGTGGCATTACTACAGGCGGCATTACTACTGGAGGCATTACCACTGGGGGCACTACTACAGGAGGCATTACTATTGGGGGCATTACCACGGGGGGCATAACCATTTGGGGCACTACTATGGGGCGCACTACTGCAGGGGGTATTACTACTGGGGGCACTACTAATGGGGGCATTACCACTGGGGGTATTACTACTGGAGGCACTACTACTGGGGGCACTACTAATGGGGGCATTACCACTGAGGGCACTACTACTGGGGGCATTACTACTGGTGGCATTACCACTGGGGCACAATTACAGGGGGCATTACTACAGGGTGAATTACTAATGGGGCATTACCACTGGGGGCACTACTACTGGAGGCAGTACTACTGGGGGCACTACTACAGAGGGCATTACTACTGGGGGCACTACTAATGGAGCATTGTATAGGAGGAACTGCATAAGGGGCACCACTCCTGGGGGCACTGCATAAGGAGCACTACTACTGGGGGCACTGCATAATGGGCATCATTACTGTGGGCTCTGCATAATGGGCACTACCATTGTGGGCACTGCATAAAGGGCACTACACTGGGCATTGCGTGAGGGGCACTACTGCTGTGAGTATTATGTGTAATGGGCACTGCTACTGTGGGCATTGTATATGGGGCACTAGTACTGTGGGCATTATGTGTATTAGGGGCACTACTACTGTGGGCATTGTGTAAAAGAGGCACTAGTGTGTGTCATAACATGAACAAGGGACACTACTATGTGGTGTAATGTGAATCAGGGGTACTATGGGCCTGATTCAGAGTTGGGAATAGAGAGAGATATCTCTCTCAACTGATCATCTTGGTGAAACCATGTTGCACTGCAGGTGGGGCAGATTTAAAATGTGCAGAGAGATTTACATTTGGGAGGTAGGTGTCCAAACTGACATCTAAATTGTAGAGTAATAATAAAGCTGTGCAGTATTTGTGGGCTACATGTAAAAGCAGCCAGTATTTACCCTACATGCAAAAAAAAAATTACGTATTTACTATTTACACCCCTTGCATTGCAACATGGTTTGTCCAGATACACAGTTAAGTGCTTATCTCTCTCTCTATTCCTAACTCTGAATCAGGCCCTATGTGCGGTATAATGTGAATAAGATTGGGCTACTGTGTGGCTTAATTTGAATTATTGATACTATTGTGTGACCATGCCCCTTTCTTTTTAAGATCACGCCCCTTTCTTTTAAGACCATGCCACTTTCTTTTTCAGACTGTTTTTCTATGGCGCGCCCAGTCCCTTTATTAAATAAGTGTCGGGGGAGGGGTGAGTTCCACCACTACTCTAGGACCACTTTAAGCACTGGGCATAACCATCCAACCCCACACACAGGCGCGCAGAGAGAGGGTGGAGCTGTAACACACAGGTAGTGGAGTAAGAAACTGGGTGTGCTGTCCACAGAAACCTTAACAACATTGATTTTCTCTTATATCCTCTTGACCAGGGGTCAGGGAACTTTTTTCCTTTTACCCCAAAATATATTTAGATACGCCGACATTACCCCCTTGATTTGAAAGGAAGGAAATCATATAGTAGTGCCCCCACAGTTATGCCCCTGTAGTTTTGCCCCCATATAATGCCCCTGTAGTAGTGCTACTTGTGCTGATAATAATTGCAAGTGTACATTTGCATGGTTTTACTAACTGGTCTTTTAAATAGAGCCATATCTTATTTGTGATTTAGATACTACACAGTAGCACTAACCAATCAGCTCCCAACTATCAGCTGTTAGAAAAATGACAGTTGGGAGCTGATTGGCTGGAGCACCATTTATCATGCACAGTGAAATTTATCAATCGTTTTGGTGATAAATCTCATCAGGCCCTTGGGGTGGTGCACACATTCTTTTCATATATGCTGCGGCCTGTCATTGGAATCTGGGCATGATTCATTACGGATCGTAATTGCAACCGCGTGCGCAGATCGGATGATGGTGCGTACTGCACATGCATATGCACCGCAGTGTGCATGCGCAGGCTAGTACTTCGATCCCACTGCGATCACGCACGCAGATAGAAAGCCATCGCAGAGTGACTCATGGGACATCAGCGTTTGGGGGTGGACACGGGGGAGTGGTTGGAGAAACGCAGGCCTGCCTGTCCGTTTGAATGCCATTGAATGGGTGTGCATAAATTAGCCACTGCAACGGCATACGCAGCTTGAGTACTCACTGCGTGACTTGCAATATCTCAGGGCTTCTGTAATTCTGCATGAGGTTCCGATGTTACTCGCTGTTACCAGTGTGTACACAGGTCTGGCAACACGGATGTGAGAAAGCAGTAGTGGGCGTCTCTATGCTGGCTGAGCAGTTACAAGCATTAGCATATTTCGCAGCAGTACTGCCGCGGGTAATCATAGCTAGGATCACAATAGCGATCCATGCTGAATCAGGCCCTCTATCATGTTTACAAACATGCTGGTTAGTAAGTCTGGGATTCCTATTGCTGTCTATTTGAAAAAACTGATGGTTGACACGATAATCTATTGCCGTCTAGTTGGATCTAAAGTCATGTTTTTCATGCAAATTTCCAGCAGATTTTGCCTTTAGTAAACTTCTGATATTGAGGGAAAATTGCAGAAAAAACATAAAATCAAAGCTTAGAAAATGTACCCCTAGGTGTGCAGTTTGGCTAGCTAAAAGCTTTGTGATATAGCACTATTGAAATTTAAAATAAAAATCAGGGAATACTTTTGTTGAGGCCCCCATACACCTGCAATGTATTGGGCCATTTCCCGATGCCCAGACACCAGGTTCAGGGCATCAGTGAAATCCAACATGTTGGATTTCACTGATTTGCCAATCCTGACCAAAGTATGATCGAGATCAGCAAATCGGGGATTTTTAACATGAAGAATTTCATGATTCACTGACAGATCAGCGATGTTTGCCGATCGGGTTTTCCAACCAGCGAGTTGGCGCTTCTGATGCGATCCGGGTATTCAGGGAAATGGCCAGCAGATGTATTGGGCCCTTTAGATAATTGAAGGACTCCCAAAATTATTTTAACTCTTCTCACATGTTAATTTTGCAGAGTTTGCTACATTTGTCAGTTTACCCAGTAGAGGGCAGCCCTGTTCTGCAAAATGAATCTGTGAATCTGCGCCAAATGAAATGTGATTTCATTGTCAAGCTCAAATAAGATTGGAAGCTATAATGACAGGGTACAGTTCGGTGAGGGCCACTTTCCGTATATGAAAATTAGATGATACACTATAGGGGGAGATGTTCTAATCTCTGGAAAGTGATACATTTCAAAGTGATAAACTACCAGCCAGTCACCTCCTAACTGTCATCTTACAGGCTGTCATTCAAAACCAAGGAAAAAAGTAGGGCTGGTTGCTGGGGCACTTTTGTGTCATGAATTTGTATATAAAATATAACTTTTAATATTTAATATTAAAATTGAAGAAGGTCCCCACACTTAATCCGGTTTCTTTATAATATTAGATATGGAATATGGCGAAATAATTTTTATTTATTATTATTTTATATTTTTCAAATTTTTATTTTTTAATTTTTTAAATATTTTAATACAGGGTATCAATCTCCGCACTGGTCGAACACCCCTAGAGCCGGCCCTGATTTTCTTTATTTACTTGTGCCAGACGGGCGGCCGACGGGGCAGTGAAAATATTATTTACTATAAGCGCGGACCCGCTGCATTTCTGTTTGTGCCACTGAGCGCGTGGGGCCCCTCAGCAGCTCGGGGCCCAGCACAGGAGTACCCCTACGTCATCTACTAAAGCCGATGCCCAAGGGCATACAGGGCTTAAGTCAGAGCATCTAAAATCAAAGAAGCAATCTTTACATTGGTAAAGAAAAAACATCAAAGCGAAAGTTAGCTGGAGAAAGACATAAAATTGGCAATATACCTTTCACCACACGAAGTGGCAAGGAAAGGCTTAGGCCTTTGCCTTATTTATGAATGGTGGTTCTGCATCTTATGATGATGTAAGCCATTCTTCCTGTAGACATTTAAAAAAAATTTAAATCGTTAAGGCACATGAACCAATTGTTATCTCAATAATGTCACAAATCCCTGAGGAGAGTCTAAGTGTGTCGACGAGTGCCATGTGTGAGCCTGACCTTTCCAAAACTGTACTCGAAGAGGATCCTCCTTCCGCCACTTGTGTCTCTGCAAATGTGGGTATAGGCAGAAAAGTCAACATGCTGACATAGAAATCAAGGATGCTTCTGTGGAAGTGCACAGGATGAGGAGAATATTTGTGTAGCTGACACTAATAAGGATGTTGATGATGAGGATGCTGATGATGAGGATACTGATGATGAGGATATTGTTTGTGTAAATTAGACCCCAGTGGAATAGTTGTTGCCTATAATAAGAAAAGGCCCATTGTCATGCCTAGGCATAAAACAAAAAAATCCACTTCTTATTTGTGGAATCATTTCTACCAAAATCCAGACAACAATTGTCAAGCCATCTGTACCCATTGTCATGCCAGAGTAAGTAGAGATAGGGACCTTAACCATCTAGGAATCTCGTCCCTGTTACACCATCTACAGTACATTCATCAGAAGTGATTGCAAAATTCAGAAACTATGGCTAAAAAAGTAACAACAAGCAGTCCAGCGTCTGCTAGCTCCCTTCTTTCTGCTAGATCCAGGCACCTGGCATCTTTACCACCAACACCTTCATCAACAATATCCTCAATCATGATCAGAACTAGTCCTGCATCCAATTTGATAAGACTAACTCAGTCCTCCCCTATCCTGGATTCCTCAAAATAATCCTTGAGCGCTACGCCTGCTGCTGCTGCTGCTGCTGCTGGGAGTGGATCTTCATCCCAGAAGGGGACTACTAGTAGTAGTTAAAAAAAACAACAACAATTGACTGTTAAACAATCCTTTGCAAGGGGGAGCAGGTATGACAGCAGTCACCCAGTTGCACAGCAGATCACTGACGCCATAACATACATGCTGGTATTTGATATGCGTCCAATATCTGCCATTAGTGCAGTGGGTTTTAGACAGTTAATTGAGGTCCTGTATCCCCGCTAGCAAATCCCATCTAGGTTCAACTTCACTAGAAGAGCAATTCCCAACCTGTACAGGGACGTTAAAAAAAACTTAATTAGTGTCCTCCAAAATGCCGTTGTACCCACTGTCCACTTAACTACAGATATGTGGATAAGTGGAACAGGGCAAACGCAAGATTACATGATAGTAACAGACCACTGGGTGGGTGTATTGTCTTCAGCGGCAGCAGCATCTATGAAAAAGCAGATCATTCAGAGGCAGATTACTCTGTGTATCAACAGTTTCACTAAAAGGCATACTGCTGACAACCTCTTAGAAAAACTCAGGGAAGTCATTGCAAAATGGCTTACTCCACTTGAACTCTCCTCGGGATTTGTGATTTCTAACAATACTGTGAGAGCATTACAGCAGGGTGAATTCCAACACATCCCATGTTTTTCTCACACAATCAACCTGGTGATGCTAATTTTTTTTTAAAATGACAGGGCCGATGCACTCTGTGGCCCGCAAAATTTCTGGACATTTTAACCATTCAGCAGGTGCATGCAGAAGATTTCAGCACCTGCAAGAAAAGTTGAATTTGCCCTGTCACCAGCTGAAGCAAGAGGTAGTTATGAAGTGGAACTCCACCATTTATATGGTTCAGCAGATGGAGGAACAGCAAAAAGCCATCCAATGCTACATATAGAAATATGACATAGGAAGAGGAGGGGGAATGTACCTTACTCAAGCTCAGTGGAAAATACTTTCCGTGTTGTGCAAAGTGCTAAAACCCTTCGAAGTAGTCACCTGTGAAGTGAGTTCAGACACTGCCAGCTTGAGTCAGGTAATTCCTCTGATTAGAATGTTGGAAAAGCAGCTTGAGAAACTGAAGGAAGAGCTGAAATGAAGCGATTCCGCTAAGTATGTCAGACTTGTAGATCAAGTTCTTTATTTGCTTCGACAGGATCCAAGGGTTGTCAGGATCTTACAATTTGATCAATACATTTTGGCAACCGTGCTGGATCCAAGGTTTAAGTCATACATTGTGTCTGTCTTCCCAGTTGTCGAAGCTGGTTTAGTGGCTGAGACAGAATCAGTGTAAAATTAGCTTGGAGTGATGCCATCTTGCGAATGGAAACCAGACTCCATCTTAAAAATAAGAATCTGCACAATGCCATTTTAAGTTACAACTCACGAGCTAAGTACAGATGGCAATGTTTTTGGTACTGCGGACAACCTTGCATAGAGAAATACCAAAACAACTAGAGAAACAGCCTCCTGAGAAAAGTAAATAGAAAAGACAATACACCAGGAAATGTGGGTGTTTTTGCATGTAAAGGGAGAGACCCCACATGTGGACAGGTGTAGCTGTGGCAATTGTAACATGGCCCAGACACTTGAATTTGACTGAATGAACAATGGTAAGAAATCTGCTCTTTTAAACTCACTGTCAGACAGGCTGGCACCAGCATGATTGGGGGTCTCCACCCTGTTTGAGAGTGAATCTCATTACTAATAAAACATTGCATTGCAGTTTAAAAATGATTGATATATATATATATATATATATATATATATGTGTATAAAAATATGTATATATATATATATGTTGTCAATTCTCCTCACTAGCTATGGCCAGCGAATTAGTTCTTTATTGGTCACCCTCAGAGTCTTGGTTGCTAAAGGCTACATATGATCATGTGAAAGAAAGAGACACGGACACGAACGTGTATATGTAACCACAAGCATCTCCATCTCTCTCCCCGCTTTATTCTACAGACAGTCTCCTTTATAAGGTACCACCCAACACATGGTATTCATTATCTGCAGTGAGACTATAGCTCTGTTTAAACATTGGAATCACATACCTTACCATATATGTACATATGCTTTTCTGTGCACTTATAACAGGGTCTGTACAATGAATTAACTCCATCCTGTCCTGTGCACCCACCCTTCATGCATACATGGCATACAAAATGGATTCTTATTCCAAAATGGCTTCTACAATATATATATATTAAATCCATCATAAATAGAATCACATGCATAAACACCGTACATTACGCACAGTTTCACTATTAACATGACGCACATTAGCGAATGCACAATATCCTGCATGCGAACGCTGTTTATAAGCTGCATGCGTGCACATCTGCCCCAAATGAGATAAATCTAACTAGCATCTTTACCCAAACCCCTAATACTTACACAATGCAATAAACCAATAAAAGGTTCCATAGCTTTAAAGTATAAGATTACAATTTTATTCATTTATTACAAATGCTGTGAAATAAAGGCTATTTTGGTATCTAAGGTTTAATACGTGATAAGTAAGCCGTGTTTGGTATTATACTGATCTGCACTTTCTCAACAGCTTTCCGGTATCATCGGTGTGAAGATCGCAACATGCATTCTCAACTTATGGACCGTAGAGATATAAAGCACCAAAATGTATTTTGTGAAACCAACAGCCTAGATTTGCATGCAGGGGGAATAGAGGAGACAATAGGCTGTCAGAGTCTGACCTGTGTCCATTTGAATCAACCTGTTAAATGTCCTGTAACAAACGCACCATGATGGGGAACCAATGGGATCAGTAACAAACCTCTCTATTGTGTTGTCTCTTTCTGTAAGGGTATAAATGTGTGTGTTGTGACCCCAGTCTGGAGTCTTCTTGCTGATTGATGGAGGTTTCTTGCTGATGCCGGTATCTGGTCCAGAGCGCGTGCGTATGTATAACTGTACCTTGGGTCTTTATAATTTCTTTGCACTAAATTGTACGTAGATCACAGCGTGTAACTATCTGTATTTTACTTGAATAATACTTTGTGCTTTGGAAACACATGTTCAAGGACTAAAGTCTTTATTTTACTGTATGACTGCGTACACAAATAGCGTAAATTTTAGAGGTTTACAGGAAGGTTTTAGAAGGTATAAGTAGGAGCGTATAGAGGTTCAAATTCAGTATCCTTACAGTAGACACAGGGCCTGATTCAGCAGTGCACGCTAATATTTGGGAATCTGCACAGGCGCATGACCCGTTCTGCGCATGTGCAGAACTGGTCTGCAATCCTGCTCATAGACTGGCAGTGACTGAGAGTCTGCTGCCATTTGTGAGCGGGGAGGGAGCAGCGATGCCCTCCATTCCCCGAAATGGAGGCGTGTCACCACCGTTTGGGTGGAGGGAAGAAGCCAGGATCTCTGTCAGCTGACAGAGATTTCCTGGTTTCTTCATCTCAAATGCAGCAGCCGTATGCATGACCCCATGGGTCACCTTAGCTGGCCGATGTCCCACAAAGTATCTGATGCTGCTTTAGACAACGCAGCTCGGATACATAATGAAGCAGGTGGTATTATGCCTCCTGCTGCATTAAATATCAGCACAGACAGAATAGCTAAGCTGCTTGCGAGTAAGTCTGGAACTGAGAGAGGGTCGGTATGCTGTGGTCCTCACTACTGGGAGAGTGGTGCTCTGCTGTGATAGGTGTGCTGGGTGAGGGTGGGTACTGACACAATGCTGTGCTGGGAGAGGGAGTGTTGTGCTAAGTGAGGGGTTTTGTGCTGGGTGAGGGAGGGGTGTTTTGCTGGTATAGGCGTGCTGGGTCAGGTGAAGGGTGCTGACACCATGCTTTGCTGGGAGAGGGGTGATGGGTGCTGTGATCTGTGCTGTGCTGTGCTGTGAGAGGGGTGATGTGTGCTTTGCTGGGAGAGGGGAGAAGAGTGCTGTGCTGGGAGAGAGATGCTGGGTGAAGGGTGCTATGCTGGGAGATGGGTGCTGAGAGCACCGCACAATGGGTGAAGGGGCCACAGTACAGTGAGACCATGCTCCTTCTGTGAGGCCACACCCCTTTTCAGGATCTAACTGGGGGAGGGGGGGCACTACCCAAAATCTTGCCTAGGGCACTAGTTTGGCTAGGGCCGGCTCTGACTGTGCATGTCCTGTTTACCATATACAACATAAGGGTGGGTGGAAGGGCCCAAGGAAATTTCATCTTGTACCTCTTTTCTTTGCATTATGTGCTGTTTGGGGCATTGCTGCCTGACATTTTTAATTTTATAGTTTATTAAACTGCCATCCTGTCTGCTACTGCAGTGCCACTATGTGCCATGTTCAGTGGCGGATTGGCCGTAGACTTCACCAGGACTTTCCCCGGTGGGCCGGTCCACGCTGGGGCCACTAAAATCTCTCTTTTTTTATGTAGACTGTGTTCCTGCCAGCGCTGATTGGGAGGCGGGCCGGCCTCCCGATCAGTTTAGTAGCCTCTGCTCATGCGGCTGATAGCCCAGCAGTCCCACCCCACCGGGCTGCGTAACACCGCACTGCCACCAGGGGCACCAAGAGGAGGGGGGGAGCGGGTACTAATTACGCAGGCCCAGGCTTGCTGGAGGGGTCCGGCACCGCCCCCCTTCCTTTTACATCAAAGCAGCCCAGCACATGCTGCTGTGTGCTGAGCTGCACTGGAAGACTGCTTGTGGCTGCTAAGCAACAGCCACAGCAGTCTCCAATGCCTGTGGGCACTTTTTTTTTTCTAAGCGGGCATGGCCTAATCACGGGAGACACACTTGACCACCACACCACACCATGCCACTCCACTCTCGACCCGGCTCCTGGACCTCAGCTCCTGTCTCCTAGATCCCAGCAGCCGGAGCTGAGGTGCTGCTGCTCTGGACGCTGCTGTGGCTATGGATGCTGCTCCAATGAGTGTGCGGGGACCAGGCATGCTCAAAAACCACAGGTAAGTACTCCCGTCCCTGTGTCTCGCCCCTTCTTCAGCCCAGTGTCCTTCAAACCCCCACCATCTCACTGACTCCCTCCCTGTCCCCAATCCCATTGTCTCTCCCTTCCCTCCACAACCAGCTCCCTTCTCACTACCCCACCTCTTAAAAAACCCCAGCCAGGCCAGTAACAGTGCCCACCACATTGAGTCCAGTGTTCCCCCTTCCCACCCCCTATCTTCCCATTCAGCCAAGTGCACCCCCATCTCACTGTCCCTTCATCTAGACCAGTGTCCCTCTCATATGTCACTCTCTCCCTCCCCCCAATTACCCCCATCCAGCCCAGTGTCCTCCCTCCCTGTGAACAATGCAGCCACCACTTCATCCCCCCCCAATCATTAGGACCACTTGGTTGGGCACGGGATGCCGGTGCTTTGGATCCTGGTGGACAAAATCCCAACAGGGTTAGGATACCGACACCTGTTGGTCGGTATCCTAACCCCCCCTTTCCCTACCCTTATCCCTCTCATCCTGGTGCCTAGACCTAACCTCCCCCCCAGTGCCTAAACCTAACCTCCCCCTCCCCGCACCCTAAACCTAACCTCCCCCGAGTGTCTAAACCTAACCTCCCCCTCCCCACACCCTAAACCTAACCCTCCCCCTAGTGCCTAAACCAACCTCTAACCCTCCCCTTAACCCAACTACTTACCTTCGGGATGAAAGCGCCGAGATTCTGACACGTGTTGGGTAGAGCCGGCCCTAGGCATAGGCAACATAGGCAAATGCCTAGGGGCATTCCAAGCCTAGGGCCAGTGGAGGTATTTGACAGGTACAGCAACTTAAATGGACGCTGGTCCGGTGGAACTAGTGGCGGCACTATGAAGGGGCCTGCAGCCGCCCACCAGTCAGGTACAAACAGTGAGTCAGACTGACTCATAGTACGCCAGCACTGGCAGCCGTGGTGCGGGCCATAATGAAGAGGGAAAAGAAGTCGGGCCGGGCGGAGGATGTCTCTCCGTCTCCACTCATCTCTGGTCATCTCTCCCCCGGCGCCGCCTCTCTGAGTGTGTCTGCTCTGCTCCTGCAGTTGCCGTCGGGGATCTGATGTTTTGAGACAGTCCCAGGCGCTAAAAAAGAAAAACCCAGCACACACAGCCAAACCGGCCCTGAGACCTGACTGCCCGTCCTGCTGCTTGTAAATTATACATTTACAGTACAGTATATTGCAGTTGTGTGTGAGCATATATGTCTATAGATATCTTGAGCAAGATATATATAATATATACATATATATATAAATATATATATATATAGAAAACACAATCTGCTGAGTCCCCGTCATGCACATGCGCAGACAGACCATTGTGCATTACACCGGCCCACCGGTGAGTGGAGAACCCCGCCAAAGAGGGGGACTTCGTGGGACCTCACCGGAGGGGTAAGTATTGATAAATACCAGTGGCATTTTTGTTTGCATGACAGTGATACTAAATGAAAAATGCCGCTGGTATTTTCGTTCATTTATAAATGTGGCTCAGAGTGCTGTTACATGTGGTAGGAGAGCCAGACAAAAGAGGATTGTAAAATATATATATGGATTGGCGGCTCTCAAAGGACTCCAAATGAATGTGCTTTTTTTAATTTCTATTTGGAGTATAAGGGAGTGCTACCTGTTAAATCGTCAGTAAACCTTTTACTATAATCCTTCCTATAAACCTCTAAGACAAAACCTGCCTATAAACCTCTAAACACAACGGTAATTGCGTACGCAGTATGACCGCAAATAAAGACAGGAGTGGAAATCTGTGGTTCCAACGCACAAGTATTATTCAGGTAAAAGTACAGTCAGTTACACGCAATCTATACATACACAAGTTAGGCGTAAAAAGGAAATAATACAGACCAAGTTCGGTTTTACATACGCTGCGCCTCTGGACCCAGAGATAGACTTCTGACTAGATATCCTCAGTTCACCCAAAATTCAGCATGAACTCGCAAACCAGTGTTTGGACACATGTATTTATTCCCCCCCAGACTGAAACAGGACAAAGGGGAAACTTCCTGCTGATCTCATTGGTTCCCAGAGGAGGAGCATATGTAACGACACATTTAACAGGTTGTTTCAAATAGACTTTCCCTGCCTCTAACAGCCGGGGTCTTTCTGGTAACGCCTCCTGTAACATTCCATCAACTAAAACATTTTGTTGCTTATAAGTTCTGCGATCCGTAACTTGAGTTTGCATGATGCGATCTCTCCACCGATAACACCGGGATTCTGTAAAAAGCGTATGCATCAGAACGAGACCAAACATACCTTGCTTATCATGTATAATACCTTAGATATCAAAAACCTCTATTTCTTAGCATTTAAACTAACTTAACCAACTTGAATCATACATTTTGATGCTTATGGAACCTTATGTGCGAATATGTAGTGTGTGGGTATTCGGGGTTAGATATAAGGACGCTAGTTATTAATGGGTGAGATTTAAGTGCATAATCTCTCATACACGAAGTGAACATCCAGCAGTGTGGATGGCTGAGGGTTGTAATTCTACATGCCCTCTGTCAGCAGGCCCCCACCTGCTGTGTTCAAAGGAAAACAAAACCTCTTTTGTTCTCACAGACTCTTGTGTGAAGTGCAAATGTATTATCACCTCAAACTGTGGGATTTGGAGCCATCTTGTCTAGGATTCAGGCAAATCCAATTGTGTAGATATTATATTACAATTGCCACAACTATACTTTATCTGCATCCAGGGATTCCCAATTTGTATGTAAAAATACCCATTGTCTCTTCTTATTTACTTCTACTTAGAAAGCTGGTTTTTCCCGTTGCCCTTGGTAGGTTAACAAAAACATTGCCATCTGTTCTTAGCTCCTGGGTTATAACTTGAATTAATGCTGACCACACAAAATGGTGTCTTGCGATCTCATTTCCAAAATGGAGTCTTGCGGCCATTCGCAAGATGGCGTCGCTGCGATTAAATTTTAAACTGAACTTGTCTCACTCAATTATTCAACTTCGACAGTCCACCCTTTGATAGCAAACAACATGCTATCCCAATCTGCTATAAAAATGTATTTTGGGCTTACATTCATATATTATTTAGTGTTATCATGGGATGGCACAAGGTGGTTCTTAATCCATCAACAATGTGTCTCTAGGCGGGGGCATAAAACTACTATTATACGCACACCGCGGATCTTGGGAGATCATGTGACAGGTGTGGGAATGCACCAGTCTTATAACAGTAGTTTTGAAGGGGAATTTGAGACTTTACATTGTCTGGGTGTTTTATAAATAACATTTCAATAATATCGTCTATGCATGTCTAAATATTATACATTTAAATGATAGTACTTCCTAGCTCAGGATTGTAGTGCAGTTCTGTATCTACCTCAGTATACATATTATCATTTCTGACCACAATCATAGTTTCATCCCTTCGTTTCACTCTGTTTTCACATTTTCCACACTTCAACACAATAGGAACACACCGGACGCATATGCCAATTACTATGATGACAATCAGTATAAGGATCAAGAATTTGCCTACGCTGGCGACCACTTCCTGGACCCACTCTCCTAGACCCGAGAACCATTTCACTGGGTTCAGCCATGACACCCATCCTTCTATCTTTTCCCCTGCTTCAGCCACTGATGCGTTATGGTTCTTACGAAATTCCCACTTTAGCTGCAGAATCTCATCCATCTTCTGGTCTATCACCTCCTTAGGGTCGCTGGTATCATTGGTGACATAAGTGCAACACTTTACTCCAAATTGGGTGGCTAACATTACGCAATACCCTCCAGTAACAGCAGTTAAATAGTTCAACACTAGCCTGTGTTGCACTAGTTCTTTCTTGTACGCTTGCAATTCTCTCCCTGTGTACCTGAATGTGTCATCGTACATCTCGGTGATATTATCTATTAATTTAGCAAGTTCCTGGATATATCTAAAATTTAATGTACCCCCAGCAATTCTGGTGGGATCCAGGGCAACTAAAACTTGGAAGCCAGTTGTCTCACTGATTAACTGAGCGGCTTTATGCATATCACCAGGTATCATATTTTTCTTGCCTCTGTGCTCATATTGTGTGTGAAGATATGGTGATGGTATGTTTTTATGTATTCCCAACATTTCAACATGTGTGAGGGTCATAACTTCTGGAACTACTCTTCCCAGATAACACAAACCTTCGGAACTCGGGGAGAGCCATTTATACGCTTTTCTTCCACATATAAAATATACATTATCAGGGAGAATATAAGGAATGGTATGCATCATTATCATTAAACACATTTCTCTTGCAAACAATCCTATCTCAGGTTCTTCCATCTGGTGTATGCAAGTTTCTGGTTGTATTATTTTAGCACAATAACCATCTGGTACTTTACCAATCATTTCTTTGGTGGAACTCAATGTATACCGGTACCTAAAATATTTCCCACTTGATTTAATTGTGCGTAACAGATCATAGTCTATGGACTCATTATCAGCTCTTTGTGAGAAGGTCATCGTCTGATTATTCCCCGTCACTTCCCAACCTCCGGATTTATTGGGGTTGGTTATGTTTAGACACAAAAGTGATTTATCTACTTGAAATTGATAGAGTTTGAAATGAGATGGTTTGGATGAGAGGAATTTTCCATCCACTGTTTTCTCTTTTTGTAATTCTAAAATTTCCATGATATTCAGCGGAAATGGCACCAACACTACATTATGCTGTCCCTGTGGCACATGTGAACACATCCAGCAATCGGTTTGATTTAACACTTTGCTTACCATGCTGTGGTAATCCTCCAAAGGATACCCTCCCCAGTACGGATTATATTTAGGTTGGCACTGTTGAGTACAGTTTTCATCAACTAGGGACCCACAAAACTCACAAATACAGGAATCTTCAGACGATAACCCTCCACACCTTCCCCAAGTATCCGGAATGACAGCTCTCTTAACAATAACAGTACTAAGATTGGTCAGACACTCCCCTGATTGGCATTGCACTCCTCTCTCCACTCCATCAGCACTGCCATCAGTTCCCGTTTCCTCAATTGGTCCCCCATCACAGAAACTGGGTATTCCCGACCCGACCAGGATGGTGAACACTCTGAAAGAGAATATGAAAATGAACACAGCAGGCCCGTCCATTGTCACAACGAGACCTGCAAATTTCTCTCAGTTCAGGTATCTCACTACGACCTTTTCAATCCTCCCGGAACAAGCTCGCGAGCGACAGATCCACACTATCAGCTTTGTCTCCGACTTGTTTCTCCACCGGTTGATTGCCCTTTTTGCAGTGAGTGGAATGGACCCAGGTATCTCTCTCGGCCACCTTCAAAGATGTAGTACTCGTCAGCAGCACCTGGTACGGACCTTCCCACCGATCAGTCAAACAACCTGAACGTAAGAAATTTCGTATCATTACATATTCTCCTGGTTCAACATCATGGCAGTTCATTTCAGGCATATCATGGGACAACAATTTCAGTTTCTGCTGCTGTTGCTTTAACTGCTTACTCATTGATATAAGGTACTTCACAGTTACCTCGTTGTTACCTTTTAGATCTTCCTGTGGACTTATAATCAAATGAGGTTGTCTACCAAACAATATTTCAAATGGGGACAGATTCAGAGGAAATCTAGGAGTGGTCCTTATACTATGTAGGACCAAAGGTAAAGCTTCTGGCCATCCTAGTCCAGTCTCCGCCATGATTTTACTTAGCTTATTTTTAATAGTCCCGTTCATCCTCTCTACCTTGGCACTGGCTTGCGGTCGGTAGGGGGTGTGAAGTCGGCTATTAATACCCATCAGCTTACACATATTTTGGAAAACATCACCTGTGAAATGGGTACCCCTATCACTTTCGATGATTCTAGGGATACCGTACCTGCATACAAATTCCGGAACTATTTTCTTGGCAGTAAACGCAGCAGTATTAGTGGCTGCTGGGTAGGCCTCAACCCAGTTAGAGAATATGTCTGTGCACACTAATACATACTTAAGGTTCCTGCAGGGCGGTAATTGGATGAAATCAATTTGTATCACCTGGAAAGGTCCATCAGTCGGTGGAATGTGGGACGGTTCGGTAGGGATCGCTTTCCCTATGTTCTTTCTCAAGCAGGTCAGACAGGACATTGCTATCTTCTCTGCTTGTTAAGAAAACCCTGGTGCGCACCAGTATGCCCTCACCAACTTGCACATGCCCTGTTTACCCAGGTGAGTCAGACCGTGTGCTGCTTCAGCCAGGCTGGGGTAATATGCCTTGGGGGCTACTGGCTTACCACGTCCGTCCCTCCAGAGCCCGGAGGACTCTTGCCCACACCCCTTGGACTTCCATATGGATTTTTCGTGAATTGAACACAAATTTTGCATCTCAATTAATTTCAGCATATCAATGGTTTGGAATGACATAATTGTTTCAATTGGGGAAGGCATTTTTAACCCCGCTGCCCATTTTGCAGCTTCGTCAGCTCTGTTCTTGCCCAGTGACATTGGGTCATCCTCACATGTGTGGGCTTTGCATTTAATTACTGCCACTGCTTTGGGCAGTTGGATTGCTTCTAAGAGATGTTTTATGTGTTGGGAGTGTGCAACTGGTGTGCCTGCTGCTGTCATAAAATTTCTCAGACGCCATAGAGCCCCAAAATCATGTACCACCCCGAATGCGTACCTGGAGTCAGTGTAAATGTTAGCAGATTTGCCTGCTGCCAGTTCACATGCTCTAGTCAGTGCTACTAACTCTGCCACCTGGGCTGAGTGAGGAGGACCGAGAGGTTTAGCTTCCATGATGTCTGTGTCATTTACAACAGCATAACCTGTACATAATTCACCTGTGTCTGTTTGTCTATGACAACTCCCATCCGTATAGAAAGTCACATCCACATTCTGTAAAGGTGTGTCATGTATGTCAGGTCTAACAGTAAAGGTCTGATTCAGATATGTCATACAATCGTGGGTGTCATCATGTCTGCTGAACTCACCTCCCGCCAGCAACTCCTCTCCTTCCACCCTTTGTACATCATGTTGTACATATGGTAGGTATGTTGCTGGATTCAGCGTACTGCAACGTTTAACTGTAATATTTGCAGGGGCGATTAGGGCTAGTTCCCATTTGGTGAACCTAGCTGAGGAGACATGTCTGGTTTGAGCTGAGTTCAACAGAGCAGATACAGCATGGGGAGTGTAGACAATCATATCATGGCCCAATACTACATCCTCACTTCTACTCACCAATAAAGCGGTAGCTGCTACACTTCTCAAACAGGTGGGGAGTGATCTTGCTACCGTGTCCAATTGGGCACTGTAGTATGCTACGGGCCTACAGGCATCACCATGTTTTTGTGTAAGGACACCTGCAGCACAACCATCGGCTTCCGTACAATATAAATCAAAAGGTTTTTCATAATCGGGTATTCCCAATGCAGGAGCTTTTGTCAGGCTATCCTTAAGATCAAGAAAAGCCTATTCTGATTCCTCAGTGTGTGCGACACGATCGGGCTTTGAGGAAGAGACTAGTTCCTGTAAAGGCAAGGCCAAAATAGAAAAACCTGGGATCCACATTCGACAATATCCACACATTCCCAAGAAGGTACGAATTTGCTGTTGATTCTGCGGCAGTGTCATGTTTTGTATGGCCTGGATTCTATCATTTGTGAGATGTCGTAACCCCTGGGTTAGGCAATGTCCCAAATATTTTACTCTGGGCTGGCACGGCTGTAACTTGTCCTTAGCCACTTTGTGTCCTGTTTGCGAGAGATGAAGTAACAAAAGTTTAGTATCATTCACACATGACATAAATGAGTCAGAACATAGCAATAAGTCGTACACATATTGAATTAGAACTGATCCATTGGCAGGTTGAAAAGCTTGTAAACAGTCATGCAATGCCTGGGAGAAAATACTGGGGCTGTCTATGAAACCTTGGGGAAATCGTGTCCATGTATATTGCACACCCCTGTATGTGAATGCGAATAGGTACTGACAGTCAGGATGGAGAGGCACAGAGAAGAAAGCAGAACAGAGGTCAATGACAGTGAAATGGGTTGCATTTGGTGGGATCTGCATCAGGATGACAGCTGGATTTGGCACTACAGGGAATTGGCTCTCTACTACCTTATTAACACCTCTAAGGTCTTGCACCAGCCTATAAAACCTCCCACCACTCTTCTTTACTGGAAAGATGGGACTGTTGGCTACACTAGCTGTACGAACTAGAATTCCTTGTTGCAATAATCGCTCGATTATTGGAAACACCCCTAGTTCTACTTCCTGTTTTAGTGGGTACTGGGGAATTTTTGGAGCTTGCCTACCACTTTTTATGTTTACCATTACCGGGCTTACGTTTGCCATTAATCCAGTGTCCTGTCCATCTTTTGTCCAAAGGGAATCTGGAATTTGGGACAACATTTCATCTACTTGTGATGGATTTTCTTTTAAAACTGTAGAGTGGTACATTATCCTTTGAGGGGTGTCTAACATATCCCGCACCTCGTATACCATTCTCTCTGGGATATCTAAATATACACCATCAGGGGTGCAATATATGACATCCCATTTTACATAACAAGTCTCTGCCCAGCAGGTTAGCAGGAGCTGCGGCAGCCAGAAGAAAAGAATGTCTGGTATGCAACGGCCCAATACTAACCTCTGCGGGTCTGGTTAAAGGATAACGTTCCACTTTACCTGTCACACCCATTGTTGGTATTGTCTCGTTGGTCACCTGTAAATTAACGGGAGATTTCATCACTGATTTGGTCGCCCCTGTGTCTACAAGAAAAGGATATTCAGTACCAGCTACATCAACCATCAAGACCGGTTCTTCCCTAGTACTTCCCGTTAACCTGACTATCTGTAGACTACAGGTATGACCTGACCCCTAGCGTTGGCTGCCATTCTCCAATAAAGCATTTACGGCTACAATTGAAGCTGGTGTTTGCTGAGCATTTGCTGGTCTCTGTGCATATCCCTTATGGGGATATCCAGGTTTCCCTTGGTGTGGGGTCCATACTCTTTTTACTGTGCAGTTTCTACTTAAGTGTCCTGTTTGTTTGCAATTAAAACATGTCCGTGATTCAGGTGAAAGCATGTGTTGTTGTGGAGTTTGAGCAGAGGGCAAAGGTGGTGGATATGGGTAAGGATAGGGAGGGTAAGGGTATTGTGGGGGAAAAGAAGTGGGTGGATATCCTGGGACCTGTGGTTGCATTTGGTTAGTGGGATAGAGTTGTGTTTGTTGTTGAGTGGGGTTAGTGAGAGCAACTTGTTCTGACATGAGTGTGTGTGCAAGTGCAAGCGTGTCTGTTGGCTGTGATGTTAACGTCATTCTCTCCAGAGCTTGTATACTGACAGCCATTAATTTTTCGCTCTGGGTCTCCCTCTTTTTTGAGATGTTTTTGTCATGTTCTATGGCAGACTCTATGAGGTTATCTATTGTAAGTCCCCGCCAGCCAGGCTGTGAGGTCTGAACCCAAGTTTTTAAATTCTCTTTTAAACCATCCATTAATATCGTGACTATCATTCCCCTGTGGTGAATGCTATCTTTAATCTCTTCTATCCCAGTGTACTGGGTGATAGCCTGCAGAGCCCGGTCGCAATATTCTTCTGCAGTTTCACTTTCCTTTTGTTTGATTGTGAAGATTTTGTTCCAGTTAACTACTACTGGAAAATATACACCCAATTGAGTCACAATGCGGGAAATGTTACCTTGGTTTACTTGGTCTGTTAAGGGAACGTCGCCATCCAATACACAGTCCGTGATAAATTTTGTCACGTCTGTATTGTGTGGCAGGCAGGCCCTTAACACCACACGCCAATCTTTATTAGTGGGCTCATGAGAACTACCCAAATTTCTCAAAAATCTTTGACATTTGGCTAGTTCCTTTTTGGGATTGGGGAAATCATTTATGATGGAATTTAGTTCTGCCCTTGTCCATGGACAATGCATTACTACTTCCCTCGTGGGCACTACACCGTTTGCATCTGCATTTCCATTCGGAACAGTTATTGTCCGAATGGGATGCAGACCGGCAGCGTTGCCACTTCTGACCTGGTTACCTGGCTGGGGGTTTAATCTGCTGCTGCTACGTATGGTATTAACAACTTCCTCAATGGGTGCAGAGTGTATTAACACTTCCCTTGCTGTTACCGATGGAGATGGCAGCACCACCCGTGATTGTGGTGATGCAGCATCTATCATTTGTACAGCATGGGAAATGGCAGACATTACAATAGGCTCATCTTCTACATCATAAGCATTTTCTTTATGGTTACTTAAGAGGGGGTACAAATTACTTGTTACATTTTTATTGGTATTTTTGGTAACCGTACTTGCACCTCCATCCACATAAGGTGGGGGAGGTGAGCGTGAACTGCTGGCAATACTCTCCACGACGCTACTTTGCCGCCCGTGCGCGCCAATTTGCGGCTCGCCCGTATTGCATCTCAGCGTCGTGGATGTATTTTCTGGCAATGCATTCACCTCAAACTGTGGGATTTGGAGCCATCTTGTCTAGGATTCAGGCAAATCCAATTGTGTAGATATTATATTACAATTGCCACAACTATACTTTATCTGCATCCAGGGATTCCCAATTTGTATGTAAAAATACCCATTGTCTCTTCTTATTTACTTCTACTTAGAAAGCTGGTTTTTCCCGTTGCCCTTGGTAGGTTAACAAAAACATTGCCATCTGTTCTTAGCTCCTGGGTTATAACTTGAATTAATGCTGACCACACAAAATGGTGTCTTGCGATCTCATTTCCAAAATGGAGTCTTGCGGCCATTCGCAAGATGGCGTCGCTGCGATTAAATTTTAAACTGAACTTGTCTCACTCAATTATTCAACTTCGACATACCGATGGAGACATATATATATATATATATATATATATTATACACATATGTGTGTATAGATCGTTACATATATTTATATATATATATATATATATATATATATATATATATAAGGAAAGTATAGACTGGCACTCGGAGACAGCAAATAGACAAAAACTATGTATTGTATCAAACGTTTTCGAGGTTACCACCCCGTCATCAGGACAAAATACATACAACCATAGACAACATTTACCCCACCAATAAATACCCCACCAGTGGCCATCTTCCATCACCGCGCACCACGAGCGCTCGCACCTCCCACCGGATGCAGTCATCGCCGAACTTCCGGGGCACCTTCCAGCCGTCACCATAGGAACTACAAGTTTGCGTTCCACTAGCCGGCTTCATGCACTCCAGTGGTGTTCCAGCTATGAACTAGCACCCGCGGCTTCATGCTCAGCTGCCCAAATGTGCCACAGCTATAGAAGATAAAGATTAGCCATAAATACACCAACCATATGACAAGTACATAAACATACATAGAAACATCAAACAATATAAACATGTGGAGATGTTATAGATATTAACACTGTATGTGTTATCCTCTTGATAACATTATTAGACGTATCCTCTTAAGTACTACGATGTGACTTAGATCATAGCTGTTTATATTGTTTGATGTTTCTATGTATGTTTATGTACTTGTCATATGGTTGGTGTATTTATGGCTAATCTTTATCTTCTATAGCTGTGGCACATTTGGGCAGCTGAGCATGAAGCCGCGGGTGCTAGTTCATAGCTGGAACACCACTGGAGCGCACGAAGCCGGCTAGTGGAACGCAAACTTGTAGTTCCTATGGTGACGGCTGGAAGGTGCCCCGGAAGTGCGGCGATGACTGCATCCGGTGGGAGGTGCGAGCGCTCGTGGTGCGCGGTGATGGAAGATGGCCACTGGTGGGGTATTTATTGGTGGGGTAAATGTTGTCTATGGTTGTATGTATTTTGTCCTGATGACGGGGTGGTAACCTCGAAAACGTTTGATACAATACATCGCTTTTGTCTATTTGCTGTCTCCGAGTGCCAGTCTATACTTTCCTTATATATATATATATAAATATATGTAACGATCTATACACACATATGTGTATAATATATATATATATATATATATATATGTCTCCATCGGTAGCACTCCCTTATACTCCAAATAGAAATTTAAAAAAGTACATTCATTTGGAGTCCTTTGAGAGCCGCCAATCCATATATATATTTTACAATCCTCTTTTGTCTGGCTCTCCTACCACATGTAACAGCACTCTGAGCCACATTTATAAATGAACGAAAATACCAGCAGCATTTTTCATTTAGTATCACTGTCATACAAACAAAAATGCCACTGGTATTTATCAATACTTACCCCTCCGGTGAGGTCCCACGAAGTCCCCCTCTTTGGCGGTGTTCTCCACTCACCGGTGTGCCGGTGTAATGCACAATGGTCTGTCTGCACATGTGCATGACGGGGACTCAGCAGTACCTGGAAGGCTTCGCTGAAGCCGGAAAGGCACCGCCGTGTCTCCATTGCCAGCAATGGGGAACGCATCGCTCTCGTCATCTAAAAGAGGGCTAAAGCGATGCTTAACAAACAGCGGTAATCTTAGATTACCATTGTTTATTAAATCCAGAAAGGGTGACATAACCCCTTCAGCGAGCGATAAAAGGGGTTATGCTTCATTATTTAATGGGGGCCTCTGACAGTGGATAATGGATGACAGACAATGTGTTTGAATTTTTCCCTGTTTGGGGCAGTGTGGTTTTTCCAGTGGGGGCAATGTATTTGCCAGCCACCATGCACAGGAATGACTAGGAGCTGGGGAATCAACTAGAGGGGCGGGCATACGCATGGCTTCAGAGGTAGTCTGGCAGCTCTTAAGAGTGAGTTTTTTTACTAAGTCAGCTGAGCATGAGTGAGGGGTGCTGAGCTGACTGCTGTGAGAGGTGCCAGCTGTGTGCTGGCTGGGTGAGGGGTGATGGTGCTACAGCTGTGATCTGTGCTGTTGGGTGAGAGGCGCTGTGCTGGGTGAGGAGTGCTGGATGAGGATTGCTGCGGGTGAATGTGATGGGTGTTGCTGGCTGCTGCTATGATCTGTGCTGCTGGGAGTGGGGTGCTGGGTTAGAGGCGGAACTAGTAGCGGTGCTAGGGGGCACAAGCCAAAATCTTGCCTAGGGCATCAAATTGGCTAGGGCCGGCCCTGGGTGTTGGGATTCCGGCGCCGGCATTCTGACCAGTGAAATCCCCACGATCGGTATTATGACCGCATCCCGGACCGCTGGTAGGATTACAAGTAAAGGCTCGGGGACAATAATCTTCAGTAAAACATCAATTCTAGAAACCATATATACAAATGGCACCAACTTAGCAAATATATTTTATTAATATAAAATAGATCGGAGAAACTCACATTTTGCCCTGTCCCAAAACTTCTGTTATTGTGGGATTATCTGGTTGAATCGCTATTGCATGATGATGACGTTGGCTTTATTCCTAGGCAATCAGGCGGCTCCTGGACCATTTTCTCACCTGCATGGATAGTGAATACTGACTCTGCCTGTCCAGGAAGGATCTATTTCTTCAGAGGTTCCCCCTGTTACAGAGAAACGACAATACAGGTAAGGTGTATTTTTATTTAATACACACAAAAATAGTAAAAATGTTTTCTTTTTTAGACATTCATCCTCGACTCTATTTGGTGTAGGCCCGTCCCTGCAAGTAGTGACACACTTGCATGACTGCTTGACTGACGTCTGTCATAGTAAGCAGAGGGGCCAGTGGAGGATCTCTTCACATTGCAAGATGAGACCATCCTTGTCTTGTGAGACAGAGCTCCCCTTGCGGTGGGGGGGGGAGGTTGGGAAGCCCACTCACCCACTGAATAGATACTGTGTAGATGCGCAGGGTGTCTATTCACTGGAGAGAGAGAGAGACTGGAGACATTCCCAGCAGCTCCTGGAAGCTGAACTGCCACATGTTAGTGCCACCCAGTGCTGTCGCTTAGCTTAGTCAACCAGCTAGCTCGATGCAACCTTTTGGCCTAAACTGGATGAAATCAATATTGTGAGCTGTGAGGTGGTCAAAATTTCAAGATTTCTGCTAGTTTTTATGATTTTTTAGAAAAAAATAGAGATACAGATCCAAAACCTTAAAGGAGATACCGATCCAAAACCAAAACTTGGGGATCGGCGCACTTCCCTATTCTACATTTATATTTCTTTTGACTTTGTACAATCCTTGTGCTTGTTACAAGTCGCCAGCATGCCTTGTTACTTACTCCTGCTCCGGGTGTCTCTCCTCCAGGTCGCCAGTCACTCTCCCGGAATCCTGCTTCTGGACAACATACATGCCATACTGGGACAGCATCTCCAGTTGCTAGGAGCTTGGAACAACAGTCTACGGCCCGTGATATTGGATGACGTTCCTCCTCACCTGTAGATTCCATTAAGCATTTGCCTCACATCCATTGGTTCAGCACCTTTCTTAAGCGTGTTGGTTCATCGTCGGCTTGCCGGTTATAGCGTTTCTGATGTGTGCTTCAGGTTTCTGCCAGTCGTGTATCTGCCTGTGTGTGCCTGATTCTGCCTGTGCTTCGGATATTATCAGCGATTACTCTCATTTCATTGTCTAGTGTTCTGTTTCCGTGCTAGCTGTGGTATTCTCTGGGTCTTTGTCCTCACGGCCCACAAGCCCACATCTCTGCAGTTAACATTTCGGCTCTCCTACCGCTTCCCGACTCTCAAGTCGCACCTCGACTCGCAAGCTGCACCTTGGCCCTCAAAGCCACATCTCTGCAGTTAACATCTCGGCTCTCCAGCCGCACCCTGGCTCTCAAAGCCACACCCCGGCTCCAAAGCTACACCACGGCTCTAAAGCCACGCCTTGGCTCGCAAGCCGCACCTCGGCCCTCAAGGCCGCATCTCTGCGGTTAACATCTCGGCTCTCCAGCCACACCCCGACACTCAAGCGCACCTCGGCTCAAAAGTCGCTTGCAAGCCATACCTTGGCCCTCAAGGCCGCATCTCTGCATTTTACATCCTGGATCTCCAGCTGTACACCGGCTCGCAAGCCGCACCTCGACCCTCAAGGGCGCATCTCTGCATTAAACATCTTGACTTTCGGGGGCGTGGCTTGGTGGCCTAAGATGGTGGATGCTTTTTTCAGAGCTCCACATCCAGCATCCTAAAGTTGATTCCCCTGCTGAGTTGGAGGAACAAACCCGCCAACCTCTACTGCCCAGAGCCCCGCTGAGGATACAGGGGTCCTATTGGGTGCATTTGTGGGGCTCCCTGACGGCGTTTCAGCCCGCTACCCCACACCGGAGGCCTGCCCTAGGAACCTCCTGGCGCCATTACCCCGCGCCATTACCCCGCGCACACCAGCCTCCTCACCTGACCTGGAGTGGCATCCAGTGCCTGAGCCTGCGCCGCCGCTGAGGTGACCGGCTTCCCTGCTCACGGCCATGGCTGGACGCCACAGGAGCACACAGCCGCGTCACCATACTCCTTCCCCGCCGAGTGCTGACGTCCTCGCGCCCTGGGCTCTGGAAATCCCGCTGCCCGCTCCTTGCTGCCTCCGGCTGAGTCCTTGTGGTCAGCGGGCACTTCACCTCCTGCCCCCCTGCAGTTTCTCCCACCGGCGGTGCTCACCTCTTGTGGCCCGGACTCCCTGCTGGGCCAGCTGACTGCCTCCTTCTGAATGCTCTGCAACCTCCCCCCCTCTGGGGACAGCCATATTCAAGACCAGGATCGTCTCTAAGGTCTGTACTACAAAGTTGAATTGGAGACCACTCTCCATAAATGTCCACCTCCCTGTTGCAGACCCTAGATATCTCACAGCACTCCTCCATCTCTACTACATCAACTGTATGAACACACTGCTCCTCTTTTTTGCATCTATATTATAATAATTATACAGTGACTGTGTGGACACATTGCTCCTTTCCATTTTGCATATATATTATAATAATCATACAGTGACTGTGTGGACACATTGCTCCTCCTTTCTACATATATATATATTATAACTATTGCAAGAAGCAGCTCTCCACCTGGTCTCTCACAGTAATATTAGCTGCCTTGCAGTATATTTCCAGATGGTTCTCTTGTGCTGAAGCCCCACCTAGTGGCCACTGTCTATGATTGCATCCCATCTGCAACTAATATGTTCTAGAGATGCTCAGATTCGCTATATAATGGGATAATTCCAACCATACAACCTCCAGGTGTGCCTTGCTGACAAGAAGTTACAACTGCCCCCGATCTCCTCCCTACGTGTTCCTATACCCTATGTCCATCTCCGCCAATATGCCTAGAAACAAAAAATCGTGCTCTCAAGGCCTTGTGTCCTATTTTAAAGCAAACCAGGTCAATGACTCTCAAAGACCTCCTTCTACCCCGTCTCTAGGAGGTGCTTCTGATGTCGAATCGGAGGCAGATGACCTAGCGGCTCCATCTACCAAAGCAGATATTGCTGCAATCCTCACTGAGATGCGTAGTTTCATCAAACAATACACGACAAAGTCCACAAGGCTATCTCCGGCCTCCAGTCTGAAATTACTGACATAGGTTCCCGTGTGGATGCTCTTGAGAGGAAACAAGAAGAGATTATTAATTTCCAACAGATGTCTGAGCAAGATAATATCCAACTGACGCGGGACTTTGTGTTGCTCGCTGACAAACAGGAGGATTTTGATAACAGGGGGCGAAGACATAGCATCAGGATTCGTAATATCCCTGAATCCGTGGAGCCTGCCCACCTCGAAGATTATCTCCTACGGCTCTTCCGCTCGCTTGCCCCTACCATCCTGGGTGATATGCTCCTCCTCAACAGAGCTCACCGGGCCCTCCGACCTCGCTCCCAAACATCTGAGTCACCGAGAGACGTAATTCTCCGTTTCCACTATTGTAAGGCGAAAGATCAGGTTTGCTCCCAGGCCAGACGTTCCCCAGAGATTGCCTTTGAGGGTACTAAGCTGTTAATCTTCCAAAACCTTTCTCCTCTTACCTTATCAAAACGACGTGAAATGAAGGACATTACCAGAATACTACGTGACCACAACGTCCGCTATCGCTGGGGCTTCCCCTTCAGTCTGCAGGTTCGATCAGGAGACAAATTCCTCACTGCAAGGTCTCCAGGTGAAGCCCTACGTCTACTTTCTCAATTACATCTCCCTCTCCCTGGACCTCCCACTACAAATGGTCCTCCCAAGGGTGATACGGGGCCCTCACCTACAAAGGTCCCCAGACCCCCGATGAAGGATGTGGGGCCCTTACCCCAACGAGCCCCGAAGAATGTATGGCATACAGTTAGCGATAGCCCTAATCTTTCCGCAGTGACCTGACTTATCTATCGTTCCCTCTCTGCTACCTATTATATTTCCCTACTTGGGAACTAGGTCCTATTATTGGACTTTAAACTTCATCATGTTTCAAGAATCCATATTGTTGATGCAGATCTCAGGTTATATCTCTAGTTTTGCAATGTTTTATCTTGTTATATTCTAGAAATAATGCTTTTTATCTCAGTTACCATGTCCTCCTGGGTAACCTAATATATTTCTTAGATTCACTGTTCTCTCATGGAGTAAGTTAACCCTCTAACGTGTTACTACCAATATCCCCCATAGCCTTAGACCAATCATTCTTATAAGTTTTGAGGCAATCTATACTGTAGATCGGAGGTCTATTATTCGGCCTCTGATGTTCCTATGGGACATCAAATTTTATTATCTGCCGTAACTTTCTTTCTAGAAATATTCATAAAAGTTCTATGTTGTTAAATTTGTACATTTTGATGACGGCCAATTTTTTGATCTATCCTGGCTAATGCCCTTCCATATAATATTTAAACTATAAATGTGGCTCCTAGGAATACTTATTGTTTTGTTTAATGTCGTGTTTATTTTATGTTGCTGCAGCAATAGGTAGAATATTTTATTGTTATACTTATTGTTATTGAGTTTTATTACTTCTACTGTACTCCATTCTTGCCTCATCGACCACACCATTTTTATATGGCCTCTGTAGGTTGTCCTTTCCTCTCACCCTTTCTCTCCCCCCTCTTAACCAACAGTATTAGTCACTGACCCCTCCTGACCACCCTCCCAGTGGTGGTTATATTGCCATCCTCCTTCCCCTAACTCACCGTATTGCCTTCTTGTGTCGTCTTTGTTATCGATTCACACCTGGAGCTTGTTCTCCACCTTACTATTGCCTTGTAGATTAGTGCCACTCCTTTGGCACCTCTGACCACTCACCCCCAAGCGGTCACAATGAACGGCCTCGGACACCCTAGGCTCCCTAGCCAATTACTCCCGTGGGTCCGACCACAAGGATGGGGCCTTCCCCGTTCCTCTTCTTTTCTCCTTTTATTTCCCTTTCTTCTCTTTCTTTCTTCTTTCCCTGAGACTGAAGTCCGGACTTTCTGGTACACTACTCATCTATTCTCTTTTGACCACTATTTGATAACCGTTTTATACACACCCCCATGACCACCAAACTCAACACCACCAAACCAAATTTAACATTAGAAGTTTGAACAGCCCTCAACGTCGAACCACCCTGTTCCATACTCTTCGCCAACTCCAAGGCGATGTTATTTTTCTACAAGAGACCCATTTTGCTGGCGCTCGTCACCCCGAATTGAAATCCAAATACTTCCCCTCCACTTATCATGCTTGTGACCCTTCCCGTAAAAAGAAAGGAGTTGCTATACTATTCTCTCGATGGGTCTCCTTTACTCCCTCCTTAGTTGTTTGGGATCCAGAGGGGCGCTACCTTCTCTTGGTTGGGGAACTGGAAGGCACCCTTTTCACGTTTGTTAATGTTTATGCCCCCAACTCTGCACAACCACGTTTTTTTGAGTTTGCTGCTGTCCCAACATAGAAGAGGTAGAGTGGTCGTGGCAGGTGACTTTAATACTACCTTAGATTTACGGCTTAATAGATCAAAACCTCCCCCACGATTGTCGGCTAGCTCGGCTCGTGCTAATTCCGACGCATTACAACAGTTTCTCTCCCAACACCTCCTATTTGACAATTGCCGCGTGAAAGAACCTACTGCTAAAGACTTTACCTTTAATGCACCTGTCCTTGATGTTCATGCAAGGCTAGATATGATTTTTCTTGGGATTGACCCCGCACAACTAATTCTAGATGCCAGCATTCACCCCAGCACCTGAGCTCCTTATGAATCCTACCCTGCGTTCACAACTAGCCTCTGAGATTACAGAATATTTTTATCTAAATTCTAACCCTACAATCTCTCCCCAGCTTCTCTGGGATGCCCACAAAGCAGTGATCCGAGGGTCTTTGATTAAGTCTGCGGCTTCTGCCAAGAGGGCCAGAAGCAGGAGGCTTCTTGAGCTTATGGATCTCGTTGCTCATCTAGACAAAATTCACAAAACATCGGGACTGGTGGATGACTATCGTGATCTTGTTGCTGCCAGAGGTGAACTTGGTCTCCTCCTTACAGCAAAAGCTGAGACTTCTCTTAAATGGCTTAATCAAACATTTTACGAAAAGGGGGATAAAGCTGACAGAATCCTGGCGTCTAGATTACGATCCAAACTCTCGCAGAACAATGTTCTGACAATTAAATCCAGCTCAGGTGTTCCTATTAGAGATCCCTTACACATTACTGAGGAATTTTGTACATTTTACACTAATCTATATAACCTTTCGTCTTCTCCAGGCAGTTCATTACCCGCTGTGGACTCAGTACAAAACTTTTTAGCCAGCTGTCATTTACCTAAATTATCCTCTTCAGTCCTTGAATCTTTAAACGTTGCAATTGAACCGCAGGAGATCTTAGAGGTGATAGGGAACCTTAAAGCAAATAAGGCCCCTGGCCCCGACGGCTTTACAGCTACTTACTATAAATTCTTTGCCCCTCTGCTCTCCCCTCATCTTGCCACGGTGTTCAATGGTGTGATGTCTGGTGGTTCCTTCTCCAGAGAAGCCCTTGATGCCAGGATTATTGTTATTCCCAAAGAAGGTAAGGACCACTCCAATTGTGCCCATTACAGACCCATCTCGCTGTTGAACACCGATGTCAAGATTTATGCAAAGATACTTGCCAACTGCTTGAATTCAGTGCTGCCTGACTTGGTCCATAACGATCAGGTCGGCTTTATACCAGGGAGGCAAGCCAGAGACAACACTAGGCGAGTTGTTAGTCTCATTCACTCTATCAATTCTACTCGAACCCCAGCCCTGGTGCTCTCCCTGGACGCTGAGAAGGCCTTTGATCGGATCTGCTGGCCCTTCATGTTTCAAACTCTGAGGGCCTTCGGCATTGGGTGGTAATTTCCTCCAGGGCATCCTGGCCCTATACTCCACCCCCTCAGCTAGGGTCTCCGTTAATGGTCTTCTCTCGTCCCCTTTTCGTATAACTAATGGTACTAGACAGGGGTGCCCTTTGTCGCCTCTGATCTTTGCCCTTGTTATTGAACCCCTTGCAGAGCAAATACGCCTTGACTCGGATATTAGGGGTGCGTCACTTGGAAAGTCTGAATACAAAATATCTCTTTTCGCTGATGACGTACTCCTAACTCTAACCTCTCCTCATACATCTCTCCCATAACTTTTTAAAATTTTGTCTGACTACAGCTCACTTTCGGGTTATAAGGTCAACTCTTCTAAAACTGAGTCTCTTGCACTTAATATGACACATAGGGCCTTGGATCTCCTGAGTCACAATTATAACTTTTCCTGGCACCCTTCTAAAATTAAATATTTAGGAGTCTTCATAACAAACAGTTATGACACTTTATACTCTGCAAATTCCCCCCTATGCTTAAAAAAATCAAACTGGACCTTCTTCGTTGGCGTGATCTAATAATCTCCTGGTTAGGCAGGATAGCAGCAATCAAGATGAACCTTGTGCCTAGATTACTCTACCTCTTCCAGACCCTCCCTGTTGTTGTTCCCAAATCAATTTTATTGCAAATACACAGATGGTTTGTCCAATTCGTATGGAGATCCAAACCTCCCCGCATTGGTTTCCTGACTCTTTGCCGTCCCACCACTAATGGGGGAAATGGATTTCCCGATATTAACCTTTATTACTATGCTACCCATTTAAGTCAGGCAATAGCCTGGTTTACATTATCTCAAATACCCCGCTGGGTGGAAATTGAAACTAAGTTGTGTAATGTCTCCTCTATAACTACAATTATAGGCTTGGCTTCGCCTGATAGACCCCAATCTGCTCACTCACACCCGGTTATCTCCTTTACATGCTCTATATGGGATTACTGTAAATCCCATTTTAACATCACCACCTACCCATCCTCCATTACCCCTATATGGTCAAACCCAGCATTCTCCTCAGGTTTCAACCTTGCCCGTTTTTCTTCATGGATTAAAGGTGGGGTCAGGGTGGTATCTGATTTCTGTGAGTCGGATAGATGCGCCCCTCTGGATTCCCTACAGAATAAATTTAATATATCTTCTGTTAATACTTATACTCAAATACGTCACTTTATTAATTCTTTTCCCATTAACTCAATTGTTAGATCTTTAACACCTTATGAGTCTTTATGTCTCCGCAATCCTCTTATGAAAGGTATTATATCTGTCATCTATAATCTTTTATTGAACGTTAATTTATCAGATACACCTGGCCATGAACTTCAGTGGGAAAAGGATCTGGGGAGCCCACCAGATGAGGACACATGGTCTGTGATGCGGGAGAGGGTATCCAAATCTTCTATTTCCACCTTAATAAAGGAAAATGCTTACAAGATATACTATAGATGGTACCTGGTGCCTGTCCACCTGCATAGAATGTATCACCTAGCATCTGATCGTTGCTGGAGAGATTGTGGTGAGGCAGGCACCTACATTCACATATGGTGGTCATGCCCTAAAATAGCCAAATTTTGGGATGAAGTTGCTGTCCTCCTTTCGGAAATACTAAAAATACCACTGACTAAATCTCACTGGTCTTTTCTCCTTGGCTGTCCACTCGAGGGCCTCAACCCACATGCTGATAAGCTTTCTTCACATATCCTAAAAGCAGCTCATTGCTTAGTTGCAAGGTACTGGAAAGATATCAACCCTCCTCCTCGCCAACAACTCATTAATAAAATTTGGCATGTGGCGGCCATGGAGAAAATCTCAGCGTATCTCCATAACACCTCCCATAAGTTTCTTATAGTTTGGGGTGACTTGTTTCTTTATAATAACACCACACCACATGGATCCCTACCCTCAGGCTTTTTGAACCTACTACTTTAATGTTCATAGTCCACCTATTATCTGTTTAATTCTGGACTCGGTCTCCTCTTTAACTTCCATGTCCCTCCCAATATATTTTTCCCCTTCTTTCCTTCTCTTTCTTTTTCTTTTTCCTCTCTTTACCCCCTACGTAGTTCTGCTTTCCACGTATATTTTTCCAATATTTTGTATTGCTCTATATGATCTATTCTACTTAGATTGAATTGTTGATATATGTGCTAACATGATATCATATTGTTTTGTCGATCTGAATATTTCATATGCCTCTTTATTGGATTATGTATAGTTGTATTATTTTACTTCTGTAAAATCTACAAATAAATCTGTTAAAAAAAAAACATCTTGGCTTTCTCCACCCTCGCAATGTGTGGACATTGAACGGAGTAGCTCCATTATCTCACCCCCCATAAATAACCTTTCTTGGCTGTTTAACAGCCTCTAGTGACTTATAGGGAGCCCCAGGGACGTGCAGAGGCTGCTGGCCGTGAATGGAGAGAGACCTGATAACCCAGATGCCTGAAAGACATCAGAGACAGAAACAGCAGAAGGAGATAACAGAATCTAATATGGCGTCAGAAGCCCCAGACACTGCTGAGGACGCTAGTTCAGTTTCCTCCTCACCTTCCAGAGATATGCAGGTTGGTGACCCCCGTGCTCATGGCATGTCACAACAGGTTCTCCCTTCCCCAGATACACCAGTTACATATGGGGACATGGTGGTGGCCATCAGAGAGGCTATTAAGCCTTTACTGGACAAACAGACTTCTAACATCTCTATGCAATTGTCCCAGTTAACTAACAAAGTGCAGGAGACAGAAAGGAAAATGGGATCATTATTTTCTGATGTTGCTTCCCTCCAAACAGTCTCGCTAAAACACGAGAAAACATAATACCAGATAATCAATAAATTAGAGGACCTGGAAAACAGATCCAGAAGACAGAACCTTAGAGTGGTGGGCTTACTAGAGACTCTTAAAGGGCCAGCGCTGTTTGACTTTTTGAAAGTCACATTGCCCCAAATATTGGGAATCGAGAAAGAATGCTCTGACAATTATTGAGCGGGCACACAGAGTTGGCCCCACCCGTGACCACCCAGCTTCCAGGCTCAGAGTTGTCCTATTTAAAAGCCTGAATTTCTTACATAAAGAAGCTATCTGGAGGGCATCACGTAGTAAGAGAGATATTAAATGGGAAGGCAACAAAATATATATATTTCAGGACTACTCTGCCGAGCTTACAAAAGCAAGGAAGACTTTCTCACCAATTTGCTCACACCTGATCCAATCGTACAAGAAGTTTTCACTACTATACCCAGCGTGGCTGCGCATATTTGAAGACGATTCCCACACTGACTTTATTAATGCAGAAGTTGTGCAGGCCTACCTAGATGAAGAAAGGAATGAACGTTCTCATACCAACAATTTTGAAACCTAATTGCCACATGATTCCTCTTATATCTCATTTTTAGGGTTGTTGAAATGGTTACTTACACTTAACACGTGTAATGCCCATCACCGTCACCTCCAAGACTTCATCTGAGAAGTTTTCAAACCGATGCTTACGTCACGGTTATATCCTTGGTTTGCTTGTTTGTTTTTTTCTATATGTATATACGGTTTAGATGGTATATGTGTAATGATATATAAATTTTATTAGGACAAGTTATTTGATAAGCGCTTAATAGTAGACAGATTTGTAGCTAAACAATGGCCTGACATACCACTCGAACACTTATGCAACAAGAGATTAATACTTCTGTCATGTTTACCCCATAGAATACAAGGTATACATCCCCTGGTTGTCACACCTCTATGTAAACAATGGGGGGTTTTGAGTTAGGAGCTGCATCCTTTATTAGAAAATATGCTCCTACTGAAGTTATAACAGTCTGGAAGTAAACTAGACTTGGTATGCCACCTAGTGGCCTTTTTGTTCTATTATTTTGCTACTTTCCACTATATACAAAAAATGTATGTTAATTTCTTTCTTCTGTTTTTTATTTTTTTTATTTTACATGTGGTTTCGTTCTATATTCTCTTCCCCCCCATATGTTTACTCAAATTTACTGATGTCACAGATACTGAGTTTCTGACTGTATTAATAGTAGTTGTACTACATTCCTTTGACTTTCAAGAGAATGTGCAGACAGGCCACTTTAGAGGTTATATCTGTACTCTTTTATATGAATGACGCTTAAATTAGGCAGCTGGAATGTGGGAGGGATAAATTCACCACAAAAGCGCAAAAGGATATTAATGTATTTGTCCAAACTCCATTTAGATCTTGTTTATTTACAAGAAACACATCTGACCCCATCAGAGACCCTCAAACTTAATATGCTTGGATGGTCGGTGGTGGCATCGGCTTCATATAATTCAAAGGCAAGAGTCGTGGTCATTTTAGCTAATCGCCAGCTCTCCATTGAAACTACTAATGTCATTGCTGATCCCCAAGGTCGATACGTCTCCTGCCACATCAGGAAAGCAAAGATATGTTTGTATTAATGTTTATGCACCCAATGTCTACTCTAAACTAGGGATGTGCAGGCTCGGATAGGTTCGAGTTTGCACGTGGAGTTCGGATTTTTCCCTCCAAAAAAACGGAACTCAGAACGAGGCAAAACGTCATCTTACATGGACGAACATCATCATTCCTGGTCTTTTGTCCAGGAATGATGATGTTCGTCCATGTAAGATGACGTTTTGCCTCGTTCTGAGTTCCGTTTTTTTGGAGGGAAAAATCCGAACTCCACGTGCAAACTCGAACCTATCCGAGCCTGCACATCCCTACTCTAAACCCTTTTTTATAAAACTAATAACATTACTTACACCTCTCTTACATTTACCGATACTTCTAGGAGGTGACTTGAATCTCATATCAGATACCACACTGGACAGGCAATTACCTTTATCTACTAGGAAACCACTCCCACAATTTGGTATACCAGCGTTTTCCAAACAACTGATGCTTTTAGATATATGGCGCTTATTGCACCCTACAGATAAAGATTTTTCCTGCCTATCTGCGGCCAAAGCTACACTGTCTAGAATAGACTATTTATTAATATCTTCTTCCCTTTTACCACGAATCTCTAAGACTGAAATGGAGCCAGTACACCTCTCTGACCATGCCTTAATATGGGTAGAAATTAGTTTAAAACAAGATAAAGGCAGCTGCATTAACTGGCGTTGCCCATCCAATTTGACCTCTTCTAACACTTTAAAACAATCAGTAATCCAAGCATGGGAAAACTTTAGTTCTACTAATGCAGAGTCTAAGGAATCTAATCCTATCTTATTCTGGCAAGCCTCCAAAGCCACAATTAGAGGCAAAATAATCTCCCGAACCTCAACATACAAAAAATAGTTGACTCAGAAATATTTAAAAGCTCACACCCTACTCACTCAAGCCTTCCATGACTTTAAAACTAACCCATCTTGAAAAAGTCATTGAATGACGAAACGCGTTGGTGTTAGGAAAGCCCGAAGTGACATCACAGAGAAACAGTAGGAGCGCAAGCGGTAGCAGGAACCCCGGACTTCGGCTCGTATCACAGAGCCAGAAAAACAACACAGCCGGGAAAATTCCAGCAGGACGGCCACAGCGCAAAGCATACAGCCGGTACAGCCCGTTCCCAACAGTCATCAGCGGACCTCAGTCTGCGCCGTCAATAGGGTAAGATAGGGTGAGTAACAAGACCGCTGCTCCGCTCTCAGTGTGTAAGACACGGGACCGCCGTAACTGACTGATCATTTTTCTAACACAAACATTTTTTCAATGAAAGAGCTATAAACATCCTTGTGTTTTATGTATCTTTTTCAGCCCTCTGTATACTTAGTATATGCCGGTCTTTTAAACTTGATATTGTTGTTATATTTTGCACACACTTATTTTATTTTATTTTCTCCATTTTTAACAATATTTATCCATTTATTCATTTTTTACAACCCTATATATTTTATAACCTTTCTTTTAATCACAAGCGCGTCCAAAATCCCCTTTTATTTCGATTATTAGAGTGTCAATCAGATATCTGATTACACCCAACAGGACAGCTGCTAATTCTCTAATTAAGCGCGCAGGATATATTTGTAACTAACCCATCTCCCCAAACTAAAAACGCTTACCAAGCTGCCAAAATGGAGGCCTCCATTTCTTTTTCAAAAGCATTTAAATTTTACAAATTTGGAAATAAATTGAGCAAACTGATATCTAACCTTCTCAAAGGCACTCAACATCCTTCTTCTATACACCCTCTGAAACAAAAAGACGGCACATTAACAAATTCCAAATGTATTAATAGAATTTTACGGATCACTATATTCGGCCTCTGCTTCCAACCAGCAAGTAGCTAAACAATTCTGGGAAAACCTGACTTTACTTACTCTTTCAGATCTGGATGGCCTGTCTCTAGTCTCTGATATTACTCAGCAAGAGGTAGCAGAAGTCCTTTCAAACCTGAAAAAAGGCAAAGCTCCTGGCTCTGACGGGTCTATATCAGATTATTATAAAATGATGGCCCCACATATTACACCTATACTAACCAGAGTTCCAGTTTCCTCGGGGGAAATCCCTAAATACTTCAATAGCGCAACACTTAGAGTACTCCCGAAACCGGGTAGAGATCTGTCTGATCCCGGATCGTACAGACCGATATCATTGTTCAACATTGATTATAAGATTTTAACCAAAATACTAGCAGATCGTCTAAAACTGCTACTACCTATGTTAATACACCGGGATCAGACGGGATTCATAAAAGGTAGGAACCCAGTTGCTAACATAAGGAGAGTATTAGCAGCGGTCCAGGACTCCCAGGGCACCAGATCGACATCCGACCGTGCCATACTATCACTTGATGCCTTCGACATGGTGCACTGGGATCACTTATTCCATACCTTGCAAAACTTCTCCTTCCCCATCAAATTTATTAATATTCTCAAGACTCTATACTCAGATTCTGCCTCTAGAATCATATGTAATGGTTCTTTATCTGACTTTTTCCTTATTCACAAAGGTACAAGACAGGGATGTCCCCTGTCCCCATTACTTTTTGCCCTGGCACTAGAACTCCTGGCGACAGCTCTACGCATATCCCCATTATACCAAGGGATTCTCATTGGCAAATTAGACCTTCGCGTATCACTATTTGCAGATGATAAGCTATTGTTATTGTCTCACCCAGAACATTCTATACCCACAGCCCTAGATATTATATCCCAGTTTAGTACCTTCTCGGGATGCAAAATTAATGTAAACAAATCGGATCTCCTAATTTTCGTGGAAGCCCCCCCAAAATTTCCCCAGGAAAAAAATATGTATTTTATAAAAATTGCCAATAATCAAATGAAAATACCTGGGGATTCAGGTCCCCAATAGAATTGAGAATCTCTATAGATATAATTATACTCCTGCAATATCTAAACTAGAGAAATCACTGGAGAAATGGCAGGACTTGCCACTGTCATTGTTAGGGAGAGTGGAGGTCATTAAATTGGTTTTACTCCCGAGACTGACTTAAATAATGCAGCTTCTTCTCATAAAAATATCTAATAAAGACATTACACATATAAATAAACTTTGTCCTAAATTTATCTGGAAATCCAAGAAACCAAGAATTGCACACACCAAATTGAAACTACCCAGGAGAGATGGCGGCCTAGGATTCCCAGACTTATCCTTATACTCTAAGGCAATTCTATTTCGATACTCAATGGACTGGCTGTTAGAACAAGACACATATTGTAATTACGATTTAAAAATGCCAATTTTCTCACCCTTTTCCTTAGGAGCCCTACTACAAACTTCCAGAACTTTAATAGATAAAAAATGTTTTCATAATGTCTTTTTTAAGGACACCTACGAATCATGGCACTTTGTGAATAATAAACTAGGCCACAACCCTTTTAGATCTGATTGGCTACCCATCTGGGGAAACCCAATGTTCTTACCAGGCATTGGGAGTCCTGGATTTTTGCAATTTAGATTAAAAGGTCTCTCAAAAATGTCTCAAATTTTTGATCTGGGGGGAACAATACTCCCATTTTTGGCTTTACAATCTACGTATGGGCTCTCCAATGCAAGTTTTTTCCACTATTTACAACTACGTCACTATGCTTTATCTATCCCACTCCAAAAACACCATGATCCCACCTCAGACGTGCTATCATCTATAATTAATAAATTAATTAATCACAAATATAAACCCAAACTTACATATTTAGCGCTTTTAAAATTATCTAAAGAGAAAATACAAAACCAAACCACAGAATTATGGAAGAAAGACATTCCAATAGTAACACAGGACAATTCATTATTCAAACATTTCCATTCAACCCTGAAAATACTGCGCTCTTCTATATTACAAGAGGTTCATGTCAAAACCCTATACAGAGCATATGTGTCTCAGGGTCAACGTAGCCATTTTGTCTCTGATGAAGATGGGCGGTGCCCCAAATCTAAGTCTACCTCGGCAACATTCTTCCATAACTTCTGGGCCTGTGGACATATCCAAAAGTTTTGGTTTAAGGTGGTATACTTCATTAATAACACATTCTCCCTGAACGTACATCTACATCCTATACCGTTATTGTTTGCAAATTTTGAAGCCTGGCATCTTAACACACAGGAAAAATCCCTATTACCCATGTTAACCATGATAGTAACAGTAGCAAAGAAATCGATCCTTAACACTTGGATAAGCTCCAAATCCCCTTCATTAAGAGATGTGGAAGCACTATTGTTGAAATATATGTGCTTTGATAATTAGGTACTTCCGTATCTTTGCGGCCCACTGCTGGATGTGTGTTGAAGATACGGAAGTAGCGTAAACTTCAGGAAATACTATTCGGACCCTTGCGGGCACGGTGGTTTGCTTCGCTTGCCACATGGATTTATTCCCCCTCCATGCCCACTTGGATGGTAGGGAATGACATTGGATGGTAGGGAATGAGGTTTGACACAAGCTTATAAGCCAGTGTCCAACATCATTCCCTACCATCCAACGTCATTCCCTACCATCCAAGTGGGCATGGAAGGGGAATAAATCCATGTGGCGAGCGAAGCGAGCCACCATACCCGCAGCATGGTGAGCGCAGCGAGTATTTCCTGAAGTTTACGCTACTTACGTATCTTCACTGTATAGCAGCATGGCAAGTGCAGCGAGTATTTCCTGAAGTTTACGGTACTTACGTATCTTCACTGTATAGTATAGCAAGTAGCATAACCAGGGGCCTCAAAGATACGGAAGTACCGATAATTATGACATCTTTTCGACTGTTCAGTCTAGCCCCCACACTTTTATACGCAAATGGGGCCCCTACTTGATATCAACAAATTTAGACCTACAAACTAGTCTAAAAGATCTTTTTGAAATTAAGGACTGCTGATCCATTATATACCAGAAGTACGTTCTAATAAATAATTTAGACCCTACCTCATCCTGATGCAGCAACACCTTTGACATATTTCTGAATCCCTTTCATATCTAGCAAAAACCCTATGTATTCTACTAAGTATAACTGCAAGACTTAGATTCACTTAAGAAAGTTTATGTGTATGTTGGATATCAGTTTTCCTCCCCCCCCCCCTCTATCTTAACTTTTACTATATATTACTTTGTGATCGATGGTTAAGTTACAGTGAGACGTTATCTACAAACTGATGGAAAATATGTGGTTTAACACACATACTTTCGTTCATTCACTAGTGAAACATATTGCCAATTGGTTAACCTATATTCCTTATTAATGATACTGAACCCCATTATGTTTTGTTTTTCATTGTCCTTCTGTGATTTGCATGATGACTTTTATGTTGATTTTGGTTTGCTCTTTATATTATTTAAAAAAATTTCAATAAATACATTTGTCAAAAAATATCTTGGCTTTTCAGCCGCACCCCAGCTCTCAAGGCTGCACCCTGGCTCTCAAGCCGCACCTCAGCTCGCAAGCCGCACCTCGGTCCTCAAGGGCACATCTCTGCAGTTTACATCTCGGTTCTCCAGCGCTCTCTGGCTCTCAAAACCGCACCCTAGCTCTTGTAGCTGCTACTCAGCTAGGATATCCATCAGCTCTTATAGCTACACCTTGTCCTCCTCTTTATATACCTCACTCCCTCCTGAGATCCTACAGTCGCATAACATTGTGTGGCACTAGGATAACCATGTAAACCTCTACTATCTCGAGTTAAGTCCAGATGGTCACCTAAGTACCGGTGAACGTGTTCAGTTCTAAGGGAACAGCGGGTGGCTGTTATTGGTGAAGACCTCGGCTTAGTGACTCTATATGTCTTACATGGTGAGTCCTAGGAGACTGTAATGTGCTTCAATTAAAAAAAATACTTAAAAAACCCCCGGAAGTCTGGGTCTTAAATCGAGGCAAAACGTCATAATCCCAGTAATGTCAGATATCATGTGTTTTGTATTTCATATATATCCATTCAAGTCTACTTCCTAGCTACTATTCCTTCCTGAAGCAGCTCCACCTTTGTACATAGGAAACGGAACTCTGGGTGCGTTTGGTTTCAGCAAAATAAAACTGCAGACAATACTGCCCAGGTCACTTCAATAAAGAAAGAAGATAATGCAAACAAAAACCCGCAGCACTCAAGGGACTTTGCAGTGTAAGAAAAAGCACTGGAGGCAGTAAATGCTTCCCAACATTTCGGTTCTTTGACTGTGAACTTCCCTGAGAAAAGTTCGTAGTAAAAGAACTGAAATATTGGAAAGCTGCGAACTCTCTTGAGTACTGCTGGTTTTCATTTATATATACACTATATTATTTATATATATAGTGACAGAATCACCCCAAAGATGATGATAGTGAGCCATGGATTCTGTGTGGGGCTGGAGGTATCTGCCCACACAGGGTAGTTAAATTAAGTTTTACCACACCTAGGGGCTGGCTTATGGAGAGAGTCCAGGTGTGGGCTGATGAGATGGCAGACCAGTCAGGCTGCTGTTGGAGACAGTCTAAGGGTCATATCCAATTAGCCCCGAACACTGTTCGTGCGCTGATTGATCCCCAGGATTGGCAAAAAATGGGGATTTTTCGCCGATAATCTCCGATTTTTCAACGATATATTTTTTCTCCCTATCCTATTAATTCAGGTGAATTAATAGGATAGTTCATGAAAAATTTAATCTTACAGTTCCGCGCTTGTCTGTGTTCCAACACTAAGAATGACTCCAAATATCCATGTTTCAATCCATATATGCAAAAAATGGACACAAAACAAAAAAAACAGAACTCAATAAATGAGAAACTCAAAACGTCAAACACCCCTGGTGAGGGTTAGTTGGAAGAAATTGATGGAGTCCAATATTCAGGGAGATTTTCCCAGAGTCCAAACTTCCAAAAAATAGGCACCACCACACGTGACTTGATAGTATTGCTGATATGTGCTTACATGTATGCTTACTTTTAAAAGCTTGGTAAGTGCATATAATGGTTTCTTTTAGGTCCACTTTTGATGCTTCCTCTATTGGCACCTCATGTCCAAATCAATGGGACCCCAGGTAATCCAAAGAAATAAATGGGAATCACCAAATGCAAGATACTAATGGGCTTTATTGTAAAAACATGTAAAAAACAAACACATACCCTATTTGTATAACAACATATACTGTGGTAGAAGATGGATCCCGGGTATATCACCTACAGTTAAGTTGAATCCAAATGGGTTTGTGAAGATAAAAAATAGAGACACTACCAATGCATTTCGACGCTACTGCGGCGTCTTTTTCAAGATACGTGTCTCTGCAATCTAAATAAATAAACAAATGAACTCCAATAGCAATGTGTATATATGGTATTTAAACGTTGTCCCATTCAAGGGATGCAACTTACCCAAAAAAACGGAGAACTCCGTTATGCGGCCGCCATTTTGGATCTGAAAACTACAGATCCCATGGGGCCATACGGGTATTTATACATCTTCCGGTTTCCGGCGTATGTGCATGTCAGCAGAAATAGACGGAAGATGTACTAAACAAATCCCTTCTGCTTCTATGTAGATGGCAGAGTGACAAAATTCAAAAGACACTCGCCATAAAACACAGGGATCCGTTTAGACTTAAGGTCCACTCTATATATCTGTATAGTAGGTCCGGGTCATGTGACCTAAACTCCCGATCATGTGATCCAATGAAAAAACGTCCCTACAACACGCAATGGAATGACGTGCTCACCATAACAACTTGTTATACAGTCTTGCTATAAATGTAAACAAAGTGGTCAGATGCCCATGTGTCATGGATTCATGTCATGTGACCCATTTCCAGTCATATGACCCAAAGTAATAAATATAGAATAATATGCACGGATCCATCTTATACAGACCCTATAAATGAACACAATAAAAACAGCAATAACCAATATATTAACAGCATATTATCAATAAAAACAAAATATAATATCTAAAGAAACCATTTGATTTCGAACTCACTGTTAAGCCCATATGGTTTCAAAGTACCTAATTCATAAATATGGCGCATTTCAATTTTCGCCAATCTAATATCCCTATCTTTAGTGCACCAGTTGTCCTTCACCCATGCAATTCCACAACATTGTTTCAAACCTTTTACCGAACTAGAATGTTTCTCCTTAAAATGTGCTGAAAATGGATGTTTATCACACCCCTTCAGTATATTACGCACATGTTCGGCCCAACGGATTTTTAACTGTCGTTTGGTTTTACCAATGTAGGCTAATTCACAGGTACATATAATTACATACACAACATAATTTGTTTGACACGTAATAAAATCTCTAATTTGGAATTTTTTTCCATTAATATGAACTTCTGTTATTTTGGATTGTACAGCCTTACTTGCCTTGCACATTTTGCAGTCGCCACACCTAAAAAACCCTTTATTCCTAGGTAAAAGACGTATGCCATCCATGGGTAAAGCACTGCTTACGACTTTGTCCTTAATATTTGGGGCTTTCCTATATATCATAGTCGGTTTGGGAGGTAAAATCTTTTTCAGTACATCATCTTTAAGTAAGATGCCCCAATTTTTTCTGAGAATATTTTCAATAAGTCTATACTTTTTATTAAATTGTGTGCTGAATGACATTTTAAAACTATTCACACCTTTATGTTTATCTGTGTTTTTGGACTCATCCAGCAGAATATCCCTATCAATAATATCTACATGTTCTAAATCCTTTTTTAATTTACATGGACTATATCCTTTACTAAGGAATTTTTTAGTCATGTCTTTCGCCTGGATTTGATATGTTTTATCTTGGGAACATTTTCTTTTCAACCTTAATAATTGTCCCTTAGGGACATTATCTAACCACAGCGGAAGATGATTGCTACTTCTATCTATATATGTGTTGCAATCCGTGGGTTTCATATAATTACTGGTTTCTATACCTCCATTTACTATTTCAACCACTAAATCTAAAAAATTTACCAATTGGTTACTTATATTGAAGGTAAGAACTATATTCCATGAATTATTATTCAGATAAGTGCAGAAATTCATGAGTGGCATTTGGTGATTCCCATTTATTTCTTTGGATTACCTGGGGTCCCATTGATTTGGACATGAGGTGCCAATAGAGGAAGCATCAAAAGTGGACCTAAAAGAAACCATTATATGCACTTACCAAGCTTTTAAAAGTAAGCATACATGTAAGCACATATCAGCAATACTATCAAGTCACGTGTGGTGGTGCCTATTTTTTGGAAGTTTGGACTCTGGGAAAATCTCCCTGAATATTGGACTCCATCACCTTCTTCCAACTAACCCTCACCAGGGGTGTTTGATGTTTTGAGTTTCTCATTTATTGAGTTCTGTTATTTTTGTTTTGTGTCCATTTTTTGCATATATGGATTGAAACATGGATATTTGGAGTCATTCTTAGTGTTGGAACACAGACAAGCGCGGAACTGTAAGATTACATTTTTCATGCATATGTTTTTAGACAAATTTGGTGAATTGTCACATAATTTTATTTCTGCAGCTGTGTGAAGCAGCGCCCAAGGTTGTGATTTAAACTCTGCACATTGTTATTTTTTCACCTACATTACTACCTAGGCAGCAGCATGTTCCAACATAGGGTGAACCATATTAATTTACTTAAGGATACTTTTTCAATAGAAGAAAATGATTGTATTGTAATAGAAGATGAAACACTAGAAAACTTGATGAATAAATTAGAAAATACTCTCACCAAGGAAAATAAAATTTGGTGGGAAATTGTCACGTTAGAGCAGTATATTGCTGCTCAAATTATCCCTAAGGGATTGAGAATAGATAAAAAAGCATCTTTCAATAACATCTCTGAAAGTTTCAAGAACAAATGGGATCTTATTATTAGTAATTGTTCTTTTTCCTTGATTGATCTCATGATCCAAGAAAGAAAAAAGGATTTGAAAGAATTAGAAGATCAAATCTCACAATATGAGGTCCTTATCAGTCCTTTTTCAGATATGCAGGATTATAAAAGATTAGAATTACGGACTATACAAAAAATAAAGAAAAATGAAAAGGATCTCATAGCAAAAAAGAGAAAGAAGTTTAATAGAGATAAAGTCTTTATTCTGAATTCACCTACATTAGATATGTCCAAACAACAACAAAAAATATTATACAAAGGCCACTTGAGTGATAAGAATAAATATAGACAACTGCCGTTCCGTACTAATTCCAACAAAAAAATGCATTATGGGAATAACATCAGAAGTGGATTATGGGATCAAAAACCATCTGAATATGAAAATAATTTATATAAATATAAACAGTGGCCACGAGAATATCAAAAGAAAGAGACCCCTAATTATGGTAAAACCCATGTACATCAGGGTTCTAAACTAGTAAGGGAACATGAAATACCGACTACATCACAAGGTCTTATGCCATCTAGAAGTACTAATAGGTATGAAATTTTGGGAGAGATGGACACATATTCTGAAGATTTTTTAGGAAGAAGGAGATTTCCGAGGAAATATCACTAATAAATAACTTAAATGAAATTAATTCACCTGTTCCCCCAAAAAAGGATGTACGAAAAAGAGGGTGTAGGGCAGGTAAGAAAACAAAAATCTTCACCAAGTCCAAACGGTTGAGGTTTGAAAAATCGAATGCACCATCAGTGAATGAAGGTGTAAAGATTTTCAATCTAAGTTCATATGTGTTAAATGAAATAGAAACTAAAGTATTAGAAAAAGGTTTAAAATTTTCTCCTACCAATGATGTAAATCATTTTGACTTGTATATAGACCTTCAAAAGTTTATACGAAAACTCTCATTAAAGAGATTTTTTGATGGTACTTCAGAAATTGAAGATCCAAACTATAATATTTTTAAGAAGAAATCTACATTTAATCCCATTCATGCTCGGGGGTGTTTTGTTGAAGCTTTCTATAAAAGTGTCCTTAAAGATTTTGAAATCATGAAAAATAATAGTTCTGATCATAAATTTTATAACAATCTGAATATCAAAGAGCGAGAATCTCTCAGATCTTTACAGGAAAATAAAAATATTCTCATTAAGCCAGCAGATAAGGGGGGGGGGGTCGTAATTATGGATAAGGAAGCATACATTAAGGAAGGATACAGACAATTGCATGATGGCGTCACATATTCTAAATTAAAAAGTGATCCATCCAACAATATTTTTAATGCGTATAAAGCTATGGTCACCAATTATAAAGAGTTGGGTGCCATTAACAACTAAATACTGGAGTATCTTATTAATGAAAATTATACCATCCCTGTATTATACTTGTTACCTAAAATACACAAGAGCGTTACTGATCCCCCCGGTAGACCTATAGTGGCAGGGACTAATTCAATTACAGCAAATCTTTCGGCTTTTATTGACCATCATCTTCAACCTTTTGTGATTAAAGAGAAAAGTCACCTTAAAGATACAAAGGATGTTCTAAACAAGTTGAATTGTGTCGAATGGAAGGAAGATTGCTATTTGGTTACTGCAGACGTATCTTCTCTGTACACCATCATTTCCCATTCTCAGGGGATTGAAGCAATTAGAACCACTTTAACGAGACAACATATGGATGCTATTTTAAACAGTTTCTTAATTGAAGGTATTAAGTTCATATTAGAAAACAACTATTTTCAATTAGACGGGATCTTTTATAAACAACGCATTGGTACAGCCATGGGCACCAGGTTCGCGCCTAGTTATGCTAACATCTTCATGTCCAGGTGGGAGGAGTCCCATGTCTGGTCTGGACATGGTTGGGGCGCGAATCTGGTGCACTGGTGGCGATATATAGATGACATCCTGTTTGTGTGGTGTGGTGAAGAAAAAGAACTCATGAATTTCTGCACTTATCTGAATAATAATTCATGGAATATAGTTCTTACCTTCAATATAAGTAACCAATTGGTAAATTTTTTAGATTTAGTGGTTGAAATAGTAAATGGAAGTATAGAAACCAGTAATTATATGAAACCCACGGATTGCAACACATATATAGATAGAAGTAGCAATCATCTTCCGCTGTGGTTAGATAATGTCCCTAAGGGACAATTATTAAGGTTGAAAAGAAATTGTTCCCAAGATAAAACATCAAATCCAGGCGAAAGACATGACTAAAAAATTCCTTAGTAAAGGATATAGTCCATGTAAATTAAAAAAGGATTTAGAACATGTAGATATTATTGATAGGGATATTCTGCTGGATGAGTCCAAAAACACAGATAAACATAAAGGTGTGAATAGTTTTAAAATGTCATTCAGCACACAATTTAATAAAAAGTATAGACTTATTGAAAATATTCTCAGAAAAAATTGGGGCATCTTACTTAAAGATGATGTACTGAAAAAGATTTTACCTCCCAAACCGACTATGATATATAGGAAAGCCCCAAATATTAAGGACAAAGTCGTAAGCAGTGCTTTACCCATGGATGGCATACGTCTTTTACCTAGGAATAAAGGGTTTTTTAGGTGTGGCGACTGCAAAATGTGCAAGGCAAGTAAGGCTGTACAATCCAAAATAACAGAAGTTCATATTAATGGAAAAAAATTCCAAATTAGAGATTTTATTACGTGTCAAACAAATTATGTTGTGTATGTAATTATATGTACCTGTGAATTAGCCTACATTGGTAAAACCAAACGACAGTTAAAAATCCGTTGGGCCGAACATGTGCGCAATATACTGAAGGGGTGTGATAAACATCCATTTTCAGCACATTTTAAGGAGAAACATTCTAGTTCGGTAAAAGGTTTGAAACAATGTTGTGGAATTGCATGGGTGAAGGACAACTGGCGCACTAAAGATAGGGATATTAGATTGGCGAAAATTGAAATGCGCCATATTTATGAATTAGGTACTTTGAAACCATATGGGCTTAACAGTGAGTTCGAAATCAAATGGTTTCTTTAGATATTATATTTTGTTTTTATTGATAATATGCTGTTAATATATTGGTTATTGCTGTTTTTATTGTGTTCATTTATAGGGTCTGTATAAGATGGATCCGTGCATATTATTCTATATTTATTACTTTGGGTCATATGACTGGAAATGGGTCACATGACATGAATCCATGACACATGGGCATCTGACCACTTTGTTTACATTTATAGCAACACTGTATAACAAGTTATTATGGTGAGCACGTCATTCCATTGCGTGTTGTAGGGACATTTTTTCATTGGATCACATGATCGGGAGTTTAGGTCACATGACCCAGACCTACTATACAGATATATAGAGTGGAACTTAAGTCTAAACGGATCCCTGTGTTTTATGGCGAGTGTCTTTTGAATTTTGTCACTCTGCCATCTACATAGAAGCAGAAGGGATTTGTTTAGTACATCTTCCATCTATTTCTGCTGACATGCACATACGCTGGAAACCGGAAGATGTATAAATACCCGTATGGCCCCATGGGATCTGTAGTTTTCAGATCCAAAATGGCGGCCGCATAACGGAGTTCTCCGTTTTTTTGGGTAAGTTGCATCCCTTGAATGGGACAACGTTTAAATACCATATATACACATTGCTATTGGAGTTCATTTGTTTATTTATTTAGATTGCAGAGACACGTATCTTGAAAAAGACGCCGCAGTAGCGTCGAAATGCATTGGTAGTGTCTCTATTTTTTATCTTCACAAACCCATTTGGATTCAACTTAACTGTAGGTGATATACCCGGGATCCATCTTCTACCACAGTATATGTTGTTATACAAATAGGGTATGTGTTTGTTTTTTACATGTTTTTACAATAAAGCCCATTAGTATCTTGCATTTGGTGATTCCCATTTATTTCTTTGGATTACCTGGGGTCCCATTGATTTGGGCATGAGGTGCCAATAGAGGAAGCATCAAAAGTGGACCTAAAAGAAACCATTATATGCACTTACCAAGCTTTTAAAAGTAAGCATGCATGTAAGCACATATCAGCAATACTATCAAGTCACGTGTGGTGGTGCCTATTTTTTGGAAGTTTGGACTCTGGGAAAATCTCCCTGAATATTGGACTCCATCACCTTCTTCCAACTAACCCTCACCAGGGGTGTTTGACGTTTTGAGTTTCTCATTTATTGAGTTCTGTTTTTTTTGTTTTGTGTCCATTTTTTGCATATATGGATTGAAACATGGATATTTGGAGTCATTCTTAGTGTTGGAACACAGACAAGCGCGGAACTGTAAGATTAAATTTTTCATGCATATGTTTTTAGACAAATTTGGTGAATTGTCACATACTTTTATTTCTGCAGCTGTGTGAAGCAGCGCCCAAGGTTGTGATTTAAACTCTGCACATTAATAGGATAGTTCGCCCGTTAACACATAGAAGCCGCAATAAGCTCGTGGCCCTATGTGTTCTCGCCTTTTTTTAGGCGAAAAAACAGCACTTATCGTGGATTATTTTTTGGGACACATCAGGTCCCAAAAAAGAAACCCTGATAAGTGCCGTTGTCAGGCCAACTTTGGGGCTAATTATATAGCCCCAGGCGAGCTAATTAGCTGCGGTAATTTACCACGGCTAATTGGATATGGCCCTAAGTGGGACTGTGGCAGCCAGAGAGCCCAGTGAAACTAAGCCAAGGCATTGGGGGCCAGGGGGCCTAAGTCCAGACCTGCAGAAGGCGGGGAGGACCACAAACCTCTGTGACTGTGTGATATAAAAGCAGCTAAGCTGCAACCTAAGGAAGCCAGTGTCCATATCTGCAGGAGGCAGGGAGGACCACAAGAGAAACTTTGTGTGAAAGCCAGGCCGGAGCCTCTGATAGGAAGCAGAAAGAGACTTTGGATTTTTATTTGCAGACTAGCTACCCAAGGTTAGTCAGGGGTGAAGAAGTGAGTCAGTGCCCGAATGGGGCTAGGTGTTTGTTATTTTTGTTTGCAGATTTATGCTGACAGTAATTTTTTATTTTTTTATTTATAACCTGAAATACTATGTGCGGACCCTGATTCAAGCACCTAACACTGCACCACTGACACTCTACCAAGCTAATTACCCCTGAGTTATCACTATATATTAATATTATCCTTTTTTTATATGGTGCCACAAGGGTTCCGCAGAACCTTACAAAGTACATAAACAAATGCGCACACAAAAGACAAGTACATAGACAAATGAGCACACAAGAAAAACAGTTATTAACAGTACAACCAACTCAGGACAAATACATGATTTATACATTACTTAAATAAGCAGCATGGTGTCAGCAACCAAGGCTTAGGTGCTGTTGTAAAATAAAGTAGGAGTAAGTGAGGGAGAAGCACATGAGGGAAGAGGGCCTTGCTCGTGAGAGCTTACATTCTAAAGGGGAGGGGGCAGACAAACAGGGGTGACACAGATGGGCTGGATTGTGAGGAAGGAACATGGAGTAGTGGGTTAGAATGTGAGGCTCCCAAAGGAGATAGCTGCAGGAGAAGTGGTGTCAGATGGGTAAGTCCAGGATTTGGTTATGGCTAGGAGATTGAAGGAGTTGAATATGAAGCCGTAATGGACAGGGACCAGTAGAGTATAGACAGGACTGACATTCCAGAGGACACAGTACACCCCAGTGCTAAGTCATACAGGCCGGGGGGGGGAAAGATGGCACCCTGCCCTCCGGCCCAGCCACACAGCCTCTGGGGGTAGTAGAGGGCAGCCGCAGCATGCTGGTAGGATAGCCCCCAGGCTGGGTCTGTAACTTTTTCAACGTATAGAAGCAAGCAGGCCCCCTGAGTGTCTGGCCACGGTTGAGGTAGGTGGAGCTGGTGGGCGGCACTGGGGGCTGGTTCTGTCACTGTCAGTAAATCAATTTTACTGTGCAACTGCGGTGGCTGAGGGATAATGGCAGGTGGGCCCCCCAAGTGTCCGGGCCCAGAACTCAAGTCCCGGCAGTCCCACCCTGATAGCGGCCCTGGGAACAGTCAGTGCTGGCACTCTCTCTGGTAATAAAGGTATTGTACCAGTGCGCCAACCTCGATCACCTCTCACTGTCAAAGAGGGATATATAACATTCAACCAGGCAGTAGGCACTCGTGGCGATTGGCACAAATACAGGTAAGGGACCCCCTTGTGAATTATCAACGTTTCAGAACTTTAATCACATTTTTTTGTCAGGATACGAAAGATCGTGATTAAAGTTCTGAAACGTTGATAATCCACAAGGGGGTCCCTTACCTGTTTTTGTGTCAGTCACCATGAGTGCCATCTACCTGGTTGAATGTTATATATATATATACAGGGGAGTAGCGAAGGTGGTTCCAGTGGAGCACGAGCTCCGGGCGCCAAAATGGACAGAGTGAGCCATCCAGGGTCCCGGAATTCATGGGGTGCTGCACAGTATGACGGCCGCCTGTTAGTTTTATCTTGGTTTGTTTGCTCTATATCCTAAATAAGTTACGGTTCTGAAATCCATTTCTACATTTCATGCTCCCTCAAGTATATATATACACACACACACATATGTATACTCTGGGCTGCTGTCACATTCCATGTGGACACGCAGTTATCAGGGTAGGGTAATCCTTTGCTACTAAATCTGATCTTATAAGCTACAGTATGAGCCGTTGATGTACAATTCTTTATATTGCCAAGAGCCAGAGCAAACAGCCAGCCTCATTTGCTAAAAATAAATTATCTTCTTTAAGCAGCCATTCAGGAGGACTCTGCATAATAAATGAGCAATATATCTCTTTGCGGATTACTGTACACTGTACTCTGATCATAGAGCTCTACTGGAACAGGACAGATATCAGTCACTGTTCATGCTATCTCTGACTTTGAGGTAAGGATAAAAATATACCTGAAATGCTTTTGTTTCACTTACACACCAATAACAACCCTGCAACAATACTTTTTCTGCTTGATGCTCAAATATTATATCCCTTAATTATAGCTAGGCCAATCAAGAAAAATATTCTTTGACTTTTCTTACTTTTTAGTTGTATTTTAGACAATCCTGCTACACTGCATGTTTCTATGTGTACATTCACCATAATGTGAGTTGTGCCTTTGGTGATATAGGTTAATCACATAGGTAAATCAGTTGTGATTTCATTTGATAAATTGGTGTATTTAGCAACTATGCAATAATGATTATGTACCGGTAGGTTGTGTATACAGAACTGTAGTGAGATAGATGAGCTGACATTTCTATTTCTCCTGCATGAGGTGATCTCACTGTTTGTGTCTATATATGACAGTTGCCACTTTATAGTATAGATATAATTATTAAGAAACATCCGTTTTGAATGGTAACACAATAAGGATTATAAAATATGTATGCAATGAAGCACTTTAATATACGTGTAAACAGTATATGCAATGACAATATAAAAGCAATAGGAGATAGACAGCTGGACCTGCACAGTCAGGAACACACTGTCACTGTACAAATTAGCCTTTAGTCTATCCATGAAGACTGCTGTGCTCAGATCTTTAACAAGCAAGTATCTATGTCTCATCAGCTCTGCTCTAGAGGTCGCCTAATTAAATATCACTAATCTTTCTAACCCAGCTTAACGTGTAGGCACATTGCCCTTCAGTCAAAATGCAAAAATATCATTGCTATCTTTCTGTGGTTCATTTTCCTTTTCTGAGTCTATAACTGCGCAGGGTAAATATTTGGAGACTAGTGAAGCATTTTTGCCATGAGTCACACTTATTTGACAATGGTGATATTCTTAACCTGTAACCCTCCCATCCACACCCACATCTTTGTATGATGATCTCTGAAGAGTATTTCTGTTGCTTAGGGGCCAAAACACTTTTGAACTTTGTATCAGTGGACCCCATGTTAAATATTTTGGGTGGGTGCAAAGGGACCCGGCATTGTCAGACCCCGTTTCTATGGGCCCCATAGTAACCACTACCAACCACTGTAGTTTTGCCACTCAGGGAAAAATGGAACGTTTCTGATTCGGATGCAGCGGTGATGTCAGAGGCAGTGGAGCAATTCATTTGCGCATGCGTCAAAGTCGCAGTGTGCATGCATCCCTATGGTGTTTTCGTACAGAGATGCAGCACAGGTTTGGACACACAGTCTGTGAAATATATTGGGCGTTCCTGTACGGTGACTGGAAGGTGCTGGGTGGGTTGGCTAATGAGATGCGTGGAGATGTTGTGTCTTATGGGAGTGTCACAGGCATGTTGCTGATAGATGCGGAACCATTTGTATAGGAGGTCATATTCAGGCAGATAATCTGCACCTGTTACAGGGCAGGTGCAAGTTTCAATGGTGTAACCAATGGTGGCGTCTGCAGACGTAGCCAGCATTATTTCAGCTTCAGTGGGCATCTCAGTCCTTGCACATCTAGACGCACGGATGTACACCAGGGAAGGACTTTGTAGTGCCATTAGCGTAAAATCACAGATGCGTCTGCAGCTAAAAACTCAGATACGGACACAGCTGCATCCGACTACAAATCTACCCGTTTACCAATACTCAGGAATTAGCACTACTTCATGTTATTGCAATCTCGATACTAAAGGTGCCCATACATCTGAGAGGTTTTTCCGCGATCCTGTGACGCGATCGGAAATGATCGCGGTCGTCAAATCGGGAAAATCCAACTTGTTGGATTTCTGCGATCCCACGATGCCGGGTTGCAGCATTGCAGGATCGCGACAATCCATCGCTGATGAATGGGCCCCATAAGTTAAGACCCCCATACATCAGCAATTGCAGCAATCATGCAATTTGCAATCGATTGTGTATAAAAATCTTTCCCTTTTTCAATCGATTGCAGAATTGCCACAATCAATTGAAAAAGGGAAAGATTTTTATACACAATCGATTGCAAATTGCACGATTGCTGCAATCAATTGCTGATGTATGGGGGCCTTAAAATGGATGTGTATCTGCGTAAAATGAAGCAAGTTCCTGCAACGGTTTATTGTTTCCATCTGTTATTTCTACAGCTAATTTAAAGGATTTCTCCTGCCAAATGAAAAATGGAGTAAAATGAGACAGAATTGTTTTTATATTTGTTGCATTAAATGCTTTTTTGTCAAGCATAAGAATGCAGGGAAGAAACCTTACAGTGACATGGGGCTCTATTTATTAACATTATTTTTACTAAAATAAAGTGAAAAAGGGTGTTTTCACACCCTTTTCACATTATTTTAGTATCACCTGTAGTTATTACAGGGCAATTGGAGTAGAATTCGTAAAATTCTACTCCAACCCCCAGTATCACTTATTTTTAGTAAAGCAGATCGCATTTCCCATAATTGTAATGGGAAATGTGATCCGACCATAGTTACTAAAAATAAATTGTAAAAAAATAGCGGGGGAAGCCCTGTGATAATAACGCCACCTGGAGGTGGCGTTATCCAGGGTCTCCCCCGGTTACCGGGCTCCCACTCTGCTCTAACGGGGAGAGCAGATGCGGGAGCCGGTACCAGTAATCAGCTGTGTGGTCTAAGCAGACCGCAAGCTGATTGCTGTAAAAAAAAGAAAAAAAAAATTAAACATTTTTTTTTTAATTACCTGACTCCAGGGACCGGTGATCAGGCCTCCGGTGATGGCTCCTCTCCGGTCAGCTGGTCTCCCACAGTGCACTGGGGCCCGGTCATCAGGTGATCGGGCCCCAGTGCAGTATGGGAGATCACCTGATCGGGAGGCCCGGAGAAGATCACCGGAGGCCAGGAGGATGCAGATAAGTGTGATGAAGGGAGGGGGGGTCGCGGGGGGTGGAGGGGGGGTCGCGGGGGTCCGCGATCGCGGGGGCGGGGCTTAGCATTGGGGCGGGACTTAGCGTCGGTGGGGGGGTAGTAGCAGTGGTCGGTCAGCGCATGCGCGGGCTCTTAGTCGCGGTATTTTTTCCGAAAATACCGCGACTAGAGTGCGGATGAGATCCGCAGGGACAGAGCTTTATCGCAAGCTCTGTCCCTGCAAGGGATTTATAGTAAATCCCTGTGATATTGCCTGAATTCGCAATGCGAATTCACTCGGTAATATCACACTACAATCCGCATTCAATATGCGGATTGTAGTAAATAGAGCCCATGGAAAGGTAAACTTCATAATATAATATCAAGTAGATAGAAAATACACTGTAACAACAACAACCAGACTACACAGTGACAATTAATAATAATCGGCTCCACCTGCTGTCCCCCTAGTGTAGCTTCTGAATATTGCTTATGCTGGGCATACACTGCCAGATAAAACGCCTGTCAGACCGACAGACATTTTATCTAGTAGACTGACATCCTGCAGATACTACGGGCATACACTGCCCGATGCGGACGACTTTTAACTTACAAAATATTGCATCAGACTGACATGCTGGACGATCTGGCATGCCAGACTTGGCTGCGCACTGATTCAGACCCGCTCGCGAGCGCTGAGCGCTCGCAAGCGGGTCGATGTTGCCCAAGTGCGCATGCGCACAGAGGCGGCTCCGTCATGCACATGCGCGAGACCCGAATAACAACGGCCGAACCGTCGTTATGGGTCTCGCACCAAAGGGGGCGTTCTGTCGATGGTGATTGACAGCACGCCCCCTTTGGCTGGCGTGCCGGGGGCGTGGCTGCCCAGACGAAGGCGTTCCCATGGGAACGCCTACCGTCTGGGGCCGGCCTCACTGACATCACTAGTGATGTCAGTGGGAGTGCTTTTGGCTCTGATAGAGCCAAAAGCACTCCAGGGCTTGCGGCAGATGATCGCGATCATCATTTTGGCTGCTCGCTATAGCTGTGGGTGGTCACCCACAGCTATGCGAGCGGCCAGGAGGCCGCTCCAAAAAGTAAGAGGGATGGCCCTGATCCAGAGTGAGCGCTCTGTCAGAACGTCCGGCTCTGAATCAGGGCCTGAGTACAAGTATCATGGCGATATACAATATTTACACTTATAGCACTGTAGCCTTATTCCTACTTGATGGCATTTTAAATCAACCTGTCCTGGTCCACAATGTCCTGGATGCTGTATAGCTTGGAGTGTATGGCCAGCATATATATTTTTATTGCGTCTGATGAAGGAATAGGAACAGGAAAATGACATCTTCAAAAAGGACTACACTTCTCTTGTTAGATTCCATTATTTTAGGAGAAACATCTGGGAAACACTGCTGAAGTAGAGAGACAAGTACGGTGTTTAGCTGGAGCCACAGCTCCAAGGGATAAAGAGCACATGCTGAGAATTGTGAAGGCAGCAAGAAAAGATGGAGAGGTGGATGTCATTGTCCACCTAGGGACAAATGACCTGGCCAATGCTGAAGTCATGGCAGTAAAAGATGAGTTCAGGAAGTTAGGGACTGCTCTAAAGCAGGTGGCAACCACTGTAACTTTTTCAGAAGTATTGCCAGTACACAGAGGGGGAGATAGAAATCATTGCATCAGAAACTTCAATGTTTGGCTACAGAAGTGGTGTGATGAGGAGGGATTTGGACTGACAGTTCATAGCCACGCCATGTGGCAAGATAGAAGTTTATACAAATATGAAGGCCTGCACCCATCTTCAAAAGGAACTAGAATACTGAGTGAACAGTTTGAAAGCTTCACCAAGAACTATTTAAACTAGAAGTGGGGGACAGTGAACCAAACAAGAAAAAAGAAATCTGCTCCCCCAACCAAGAGGTAATATTTCTGCTGGCAAATGGAACAGGAAGCATATCCACAGCAACAGAAGATAATTCAGAACAAAACCAAATAAACATAGGCAGAGAGATGAACATACCTAGGAACAGGAGAAATAAGCAAACAAATAAAACTCTACAGCAATGTGTGCAAATGCTAGGAGCTTAGGAAATAAAATCCCCAAACTAATTGCAATAATGACAAGGGATGATCTGGATATTGTGGCTGTTATGGAGTCATGGTGCTATGAAAATCATGACTGGGACATAGCTATACCAGGATATACTTTATTTAGGAAGGACAGAATGGGAAGAATAGGAGGAGGAGTAGCAATGTATGTCAATGAAAGCATAAATACTATGTTAATACATAGTGGCATATTCAATTAGCCGTGGTAGTTCACCAGCAGCTAATTGTTGTGCTGATCCAATTCAATTAGGGGGGATTCCTCACGTGGGAGTCCCCGAGACCCCACGCGGTAGTCCCCGCAATCTGACTTTAACTCGCACCTCTTGGAAGTGCGAGATAAAATCCGCATAAAAACGGCCTATTCGTCTTTGCGCGAGTCCCGATTTAACGACGCGGGGAAAAAGCTATTTCATTGAATATATATTCCCCGCTCCGCAGGACTTTTGGCTAGCAATTAGTCGCGGGTGAACTCCCATGGTTAATTGAATATGCCCCATAGTATATATAGTAGATAAAACTGAGTTCCTTTGGGTGACTATAGAAACAGGGGAGAAAGTGATTCTTCGTATTGGGGTGATCTACAGACCACCAGGTCAGGAAGAGGAAATGGACAATCAACTACTACAGGACATCACTATAATGGCATTAAAAGGAGAGGTTATAATCATGGGAAATTTTAATCTACACGATATAAAGTGGGAGGTGTCTGTGGCAAGTTCCACTAGAAGTAGGGACATCCTGAATCATTGCAGGGAGCCTTCCTCCAGCAATTGGTGAGGGAGCAGTGGCGGGCTGTGCCGGGGGTCAGGGTGCCATGTGCCCCCCAGGCCGCAGCATCATACGGGCCGCGGGCAGTCTGTGTCACTGTGACACAGACTGCACCACGTGTGTAGCGCTGACCGGAGCCGGCAGCTGTGTGTTTGCTGTAGTCAGCAGCCGCTGAGAGTCTATCAGACTCTCAACGGCTGCTGCTGCTCCCACTGTGGGAGCCATCTTCCGGCTCCCGCAGTGGGTAATGGGAGAGACATCATGAGTAATGACGTCTCTCCCATGCAAAGCGGCCAGAGGAGCTGTTAGCGGCGGGACCAGGAGCGGGAGTTTCAGGTAAGTGATTTTTTTATTTTTTTTTATTAAGTCTCTCTCTACTGGGGGGGGACTACTGGGGGCACTACCAGGGGGGGATTACTATGGGGGCACTACCAGGGGGGATTACTACTGGGGGCACTACCAGGGGGGTGGATTACTACTGGGGGCACTACAAGGGGGGGACTACTACTACTGGGGGAACTCCAAGGGGGGACTATTACTACTGGGGGCACTACAAAGGGGGGGGACTACTACTGGGGGCACTACAAAGGGGGAACTACTACTACTGGGGGCACTACAAGGGGGGGACTACTACTACTGGGGGCACTACAAGGGGGGGACTACTACTAGGGGCACTACAAGGGGAGGGGACTACTACTAGGGGCACTGCATAGGGGGGTGGGGACTACTACTAGGGGCACTACATAGGGGGAGGGGACTACCACTGGGGGCACTGCATTGAAGGACCACTGCTGGGGGCTCTATATAAAGGGCAATACTGGGGGTACTGCATAGGGGGGAGACTACAACTGGGGCCACTATTTAAGGGGCATTGCATAAGGGTTACCACTATTGGGGCACTGCATGGGGGGTGGACTGCTACTGGGGGCACTATATAAGGGGCACTGCATAGGGGTACCACTATTGGGGGCACTATATAAGGGGCTTACTACTGGGGGCACAAGGGGCACTGCACAGGGGGGATCACTACTGGGGGCACTATATAAGGGGCTTACTACTGAAGGGCACAATGGGCACTGCATAGAGTGGATCACTACTGGGGGCACTACTGGAGGCCTGCATAAGGGTGTTCTTTCCTGTGGCACACGGGGGCACTGCATATGGGCACTACGACAGGGGGCTGCCCCATATCTTTATTTTTACCTTACATTAATCCCATATGGACCCACCTCCTCCCTGAAACATTTGAGGGGGGGGCGCCGTAGCACGCACGTTCTTCGGGCACCCTGGCTACATGCTACTCCTCTGCCAGGGCCGCCTGCATGTATTTGCCCCCCAAGCTAAAAGTTGCCAGCCAGCCCCTGTGGGGAGCCCAATCGGAAAGACGCAATATTAGACTTAGTACTTACAAATGGAGACAGAATATCTGATGTAAAAGTGGGTGAAAACCTGGGATCCAGTGATCATCAAGCAGTATGGTTCAGAATAAAGACAGATACTGACTCACCCCATACAAAAACAAAGGTGTTAGATTTTAGGAAGGCTGATTTTGCAGGGATGGGAAGATGTGTAAACAAATCTTTGGCAGAGTGGAGGAACTTGAAAGGAGTGCAGGTGAGGTGGGAAAATTTAAAAAGTGCAATATTAAAGGCAACAGACCTTTGTATCAAAAGGTTTAGGAAAACCACAAGGAAAAGGAAGCCAGTGTGGTGGGAAAGAGGTAGCAAGGAAATACAAGCAGATGCAAAATAATGAGGACAAAGAGGTGTATCTTGTAAAACAGAGGGAGGCTAAGAAAGTAATCAATTGTGCAAAAATCTTTTTAAGCATATAAGCAAAAGGAGAAAACAAAAGGTGGAATAAAAAGACTAAAGACAGAAAGAGGAAGTTTTGTTGAGGTAGACAATGTAATAGCTGATCATCTTAATAGTTATTTTTGTTCAGTATTCACTACTGAAAGAGAGGGCAAGGGGCCACAGTTAAGTTGCAGGTGTAATAAGGAAAATGAGGTAGGAACAAGTACATTTAAAGAGGAGAAGATCCTAACAGAACTCTCAAAACTGAAAGTGGTTAAATCAATGGGGCCAGATGGGATACATCCAAGGATACTAAAAGAGCTTAAAGGGGTGCTGGTAACATCATTAACAGAATTATTCAACCAGTCACTAGCTAATGGAGTAATTTCAGAGGACTGGAAAAGAGCCAACGTTGTCCCACTGCACAAAAGTGGAAGCAAGGAAGAGGCCAGCAACTACCGACCAGTGAGCCTTACATCAATAGTAGGGAAATTGATGGAAACACTCTTAAAAGAAAGAGTCATAGACTATCTCAAATCCAGAAATTTGCAGGACCCCAAACAGCATGGATTTACTGGGGGGAGATCATGTCAAACAAATCTTATTGACTTTTTTTACTGGGTGACTAAGGAAATAGATAAAAGGGAGCCATAGATATAGCTTATCTAGACTTTAGTAAGGCATTTGACACTGTTCCACAACGCAGACTGTTAAATAAACTGGAAAGTATGGGATTGGATACAAAGATAGTTGAATGGATAAGATCATGGCTGCAGGATAGGAAACAGAGAGTTGTAGTAGTGGAGTGCAGTCTCAAGAGGGAAATGTTACCAGTGGAGTACCTCAGGGATCTGTACTTGGACCAGTGCTTTTTAATATCTTTATTTGTGACATTGCAAATGGTATTGAAGGGAAACTATGCCTTTTTGCAGGTGACTCAAAGGTATGCAACAGGGTAGACACACCAGGAGGTGTAAAACAAATGATTGATGATCTAGGTAGACTAGAGGTATGGTCAAGAACGTGGCAACTACAGTTTAATGCCAAAAAAATGCAAGATCATGCACTTGGGTCTCAAAAATTCAAAGGCTAAATATAGTATTAATGGCACTATACTGGAAACTACTGAAGAGGAAACGGATCTAGGAGCCACTATTTCAGGTGACTTAAAGGCAAGCAAACAGTGTAACAAAGCAATGAGGAAGGCAAGTCAGATGCTTGGTTGCATAGGGTGGAGGAATCAGTAGCAGGAAGAAAGAAGTGATAATACCACTGTATAGGTCATTTGTACGTCCTCATCTCGAATACTGTGTTCAGTTCTGGAGGCCATATCTCCAGAAGGATATTAATACATTATTGACTGTACAAAGAAGGGTAACTAAAATGGTGCAAGGTCTACACCACAAAATGTACCAGGAAAGACTAAAAGATTTTAATATGTATAGTTTGGAGCAGAGAAGGGAAAAGGGGGACATGATAGAAACGTTCAAATATATAAAGGGTTTTGACAAGGTAAAGGAAGGAGACATTCTTCAAAGAAAGAGAAGTATTAGAACAAGAGGACATATTCTGAAACTGGAGAGTGGTAGGTTCAGGGGAAATTTGAGGAAAAATTACTTCACAAAAGGGTAGTGGACAAATGGAATAGCCTCCCATCAGAGGTGGTAGACGCTAAGACAGTAGAGCAATTTAAACATGTATGGGATAGACATAAGGATCAATAAGGGTTGAGGTAACAATATATTTAAAAATGGGGCAGACTAGATGGGCCAAGTGGTTCTTATCTGCCGTCAAATTCTATGTTTCTATGACATGTGAGGATGGTGGATGGTCATGTAAATGGCATATTGAGAGGTCTGTTGGCATGTGGGGAGGTCTGATAGCATGTGGGGTAGTTTGACTGGCATGTAAGAGGCATATGGGTAAGTCTGGGAGCTTGTGGGAAGGTCTACTGGTCATGTGAAGGGCATGTGGGGAGGTTTGATGGCATGTATAGCGAGGTCTGACAGCAATGTAATGAGCATATGGGGAGGTATTTTTGATATGTAGGGGTCATGTGGGAAAGTATGGTCTGCATGTATGGGGCATGTGAGGATGCCTGATGACGTGAGGATGTTGTAGGGTCATGTAAATGGCATATTGAGAGGTCTGATGGAATGTGTGGATAGGTCTGAGGACAAGGATATTTGCAGCATCTGTAGATATTTTTTGTCTCTCTTTCTGGTCGGCCACACCTGCACTAGTGTACAGTCTTACCAGAATAATAAATAAGAGAGACACTATCTCAGTTGCCAACTTAAGCAGCAGGATTGCTAATTATACTCTTGGCCATACCTTCTATTAAAATGATAGCTGAATTGTATTTGAAGGAGTGCAAGCCTTGCATAGAAACACCTGACCTTTTTTTTTCATCTTCGTGTGCAAGATAATAAAGAATTACATGATTTTGGGTGAATGGTACTTCACTAAAGTATAGTGTTCTTAGTTAAACTTACATATGATATGATGCATAAAAACATTAACAAATATACACAAACAGATAAGACACAAGCAAAAGTGACACAATCCGGAATACAGTATGTGTCAGGAACACAGTGGTCCTACAAGTCTTTCCAGGCAGTTTAGGAAACTACATACCAGGGTAGGAACCACTAATTGCTATACAGTCACCTGACCCCCAGGCTACAACCTTTATGGTATTTCTAACATTTTAAGCAGTGTAACACAAAAGATTCTAGTTATATACTGTATTAAACAAACATAACCTTGCAATATGTTAAATGTTTTTGTTTGTTTTTTACCATTACTTTTACATTTCAATCTCATGTTTAGCTAACATGCAGGGGCAGATTCCTCAATATTTATTGCCTTGTTGGAAATTTTCAGTGAAATAAAAGTGTTTAGAGATGTCATTCAATCAATAGGGTGAGACTATCAGTGGGACTCTCATCAATCTACTAATTGATGATGTGAGGAAACAAAATAAATGATGATGTATTAAACAAAATAAAATTATGACACAAACTTCTGCTTTCATATATATTAATGAAGCAAATTACATGATGCTTTTCCGGTTGGTAGTTCAGTTAAGTGACAGTATACACTATTCTGGACTGTCTGATGATAAAAGTCCGCAGAATTGCAGAAGCACTTAGTAAGCCTATAGGAACACTTAGCTGTTCACATATTGTAATGGCATCCAGATGCTGCCAGGAAGGAATGGAATGATATTACTGGGGATAATCAAAGTAATATAACAAGTCTTAAATATTGTAAAAGTTTGCCCAGTTGTGGAGTCATTAAATGAACTGTCACAATTAAACTGGAGTTTATTCCTAGAGATTACCAGTAAAAGGATAACATCTTCATTTTTAAAGGGTCTACTCTACTGATAATTACTATTCCTGTAAAACCAAATTTTGTCTAACATGTAACAAAGGGCCTAATTCAGAGTTGTATACTAATGCCGTGCTGTTGCGTATGTGTACACAGGATATACGAAAATATGCTACTGTCACGGATGGCGGGATTTTTTGGGTACAAGCTGCAGGCCTTTTACAAGGCTCCAAAGGTTTTTATTTCAATGTGTTTTTTTTTCTAAGTGGTATTACATGCACAGCATAATTTAAAGCGTTAGACAGGAGTTAAACAGGAGGAACATACGAGAACAACATTTAAAAAGAACTCTTTACAACTTGGAAACAATTGAAAAGGATCTTATGAGCTTCTGGATACCCTGCAACTCAGCCATCAGCTTTCATTATAACCTGGACACACCTTTTGCCAACACACTGCTTCAGCATTGCAAGCAACTACCAGTTAGTTTGCTGCACTTTAATTTTTGTATTTATGTTTTTTGACTCTACACTGTTTAAATAATTCCTGTACCACAGTCAATTTATCTATATACCACTGTAGTATCTACCATTGTATAACACCCTTACATCTTTAAGAATAATTTCTCCTAAATTTAGTCCTGCAACTTTTACAGCGCCAAACTCATTTTGTTTTTTATATACTATTGTAGTTGTGCCTTTACATCTACCAGCACTGTTCTTCCTTTTAGCTGATTTTTAGACATTTTAACTGTACTATTCCTGTATCTCACGCTCATCACTACGACTGCTGTTTCTCTCCCAATTCCCTCTTCTACACTATGTCTCTTTCCTTCTGCTCCCCCCCACACAGTAGCTACGTAATTCTCTCATTTACCCCAGTTCCCATCTCTTTCCTCGCTCCATAGTCTCCTCCACCTTCTCCTCCCCCTCCTTCTTCTCCTCTGTATCCCTTCATCCCATCTAGTACTCTCCACTGCATCTCCCATAACTCCATTATTATTTACTCTGTTTCCACCACTAAGCCCTTCATTCTTCCTATTCTCCATGTCACCTCGCCTCTTCTCCACCCACACCACACTAAACCTCCACCTTTCCCACCAGGTGCTGTCACACTTCCACATTCAGAAGCCCACCACATAACCACACTCTCATTATCCCCCTGCTCTAAATCAATCTCAACCCCACACTACAGCAACCCTAACAATCACCTTCTTCTCTCTCCTCCTAACTCATTCCCTCTCTCCTGTGTCCCCTGGAAAGCCAGTTCTGTCTATAATTAACTGGTGCCCATCCATGACAGCTTAATCTCCAACTCCTTCAATTTCCTAGCCATCACCAAATCCTGGATTTACACATCTGACACCACTTCTCCTACAACTTCTCCTTTGGGTGCGTCATATTTTCACACTCCCTGGCCTGCAGGTTGGCACGGTGTTGTTGTTGGGGTACTTCTATTGTCTGGTCACTCCCACCAACTCTTACCTTCTAATCTCTCCATTTCTTCATTCTTTCCATTCAGGGCCGGATTAAGGTTTGTGGGGGCTCCTGGGCAACAAACTTGTGTGGGCCCCTATATACCACCGATTCTCATCACCCTAGGATTTTTTTTTCTTTCTATTCAACTTAATGCCCCTCTTGCAATGCCCACTGTAGAGGTGCCCCTTATGCAATGTCCCCAGTAATGGTCCCCACTATACAGTGCTCCTTGTGCAGTGCCCCCTGTAGTAGTTCCCCCTATGCAGTGCCCCCTGTAGTAATCTCCCCTATGCAGTGCCCCCTGTAGTAGTGCCTCTTATGCAGTGCCCCCAGTATTGGTCTTCCCTATGCAGTGCCCCTAATATAATGCCCACAGTAGTGGTCCCCCCTATACAGTGCCCCCTGCAGTTGTTCCCCTATGCATTGCCCTCAGTAGTAGTTCCCCCCTATGCATTGCCTGCAGTAGTAGTCCACCCCTATACAGTGCCCCCAGTAGTAATCCCCCCTATGCAGTGTCCTTTATATAGTGCCCCCAGTAGTATTCCCCCAAAAGCATTGCCCCCAGTAGTAGTCCCTCCCATGCTCTGCCCCGCAGTGTTAGCCCCCCCATGCTTTGCCCCCAGTAGTAGTCCCCCCTATACAGTGCCCCCAGTAGTAGTGTCCCCCCATACAGTGCCCCAGTAGTAGTCCCCCATGCTCTGCCCCAGTAGTAGTCCCCACCTATACAGTTCCCCAGTAGTAGCCCTCCCTATGCATTGCCCCCAATAGCAAACACCCCCCTATACAGTGCCCCCATGAAGTGGCCCCCTATACAGTGACCTTTGTAGCTGCCCCCCTATACAGGGATGCCTGAAACGCTCCCCCCCTATGCAGTGACAGTGCCCCACTCACACACACACACAAAAAAAAAAAGCTTACCTGAATCCCCGCTCCTGACGCGACTCCCGGCTCTTCTGTTGCCAAGATGGGAGAGACATCAGCGTCATGACGTCTCTCCCATCATCACCAGCTGCGGGGGGAGCCGGCTCCCTTCCGTCTGTCTGACTCTCATTGCTGCTGTAACATACACACAGCTGCCGGCGGCAGCTGTGTGTATGTAACTGTGTAGTGTGGCCGCGCTCACTGCGCGGTCTACACTCCTCTAGAAGAGGGGACACTAGCGGCTGGCGCAGACAGTGCACCGCTGCTAGTGGGGGCCCCTCCGTGTGTGAGGGCCCAGGGATGACCGCCTCTGTGGCCCCCCCCTTAATCCGGCCCTGTTTCCATTCAATGCTCATGATATTCGCCTTTTCCAACTTCTTCAAGTAGCTGTCTTTTTTCGTCCCCTTGACCTTAGCTCAAAATTCCTTGATAACTTTGCATCCTGGCTCCTAATCTTCAAATGGGCTCTCAAGACCCCTTTCTTTCTCAAAGTTATCCAGCACTCATCCTAACCCACTATTCCATGTTCCTTCTTCACAATCCAGCCCATCTCTGTCACCCTGTCTGCCACTCCCCTTTAGAATGTAGGGGAGGGGCAGGACCCTCTTCCCTCACGTGCTTCTCTTTCCCTTATACTTTAATTTACAACAGCACCTAAAACTTGGTTGTTGACACCCTGCAGCTTATTTTAGTGTTATGCAGCAATGTTTATAAATCATGTATTTGTCCTGCATTGTTTATGTACTTTGTAAGGTGCTGCAGAACCCTTGTGGCGCCATATAAATAAAGGATAATAATAATAATAATTTGTATTGAGACGCCCCCACAAGTATCATCACAAATCCAAGCAATCCATACTAGTACGCAGCTGCACACTCAGATCCTTCACTAATCGGTCTCCCGAGTAACTCCATAGTTGCACAGAATGGCTGCCTGAACTGTGACGATGGAATCATGTTTTGTGTGATTCCGGTTGCGAGCGCTCAGCGCTTGCGACTGGGTCTTAATCAGGCCCTCTGTTCCCACACCCCACACACACACACTCTCTCATACTTACCCCGGCAGCTGGTCCCCTCTTCCAGTCCTGTAGAGAGTGTGCCCACAGATGCAGGCATCAACACGCCCTGAAAATGGTTGTGACATGCTTGCGTTTTTGGTGACACACCCCATTATTTCCCCCAAACGGCCCTTAACTGTCAATCACTTTGCGCATAAAAAGTTGCTGCTTGTGACCAATCTAAAGTTCTTTGACGTATGCTGTAGCTTACAGATAATTACTCAACTGCGAAAACAGCATAACATACAGCTCTGAATCTGGCCCATTGTGTATCAATGGTCTCACTGCAACCTATCCCATATTTCTAATAAAGTATCAATTATATTAAATGGCACTTTCATAATAACCCGAACAGCATCATTATGGTGCCCTCTCATTGGGCTCCAATTCAGTAGCCCTACGAGTTGATATTCAGTTCTGGTTAAGGCTCCTGGAAATAACATGTAAAAGATACATAAAATAGACCAGAACATTTAATACATCCACATTAGGCAGGCAGGTTGATAGCATGTAATTGTCCCAGCCCCATCTGTGTGGACATGTGACCGGACAGACATATAATAAAACTTTGCTGATACTTCTTGTAACACCTATGGTTTGGATAATGGAAGGGTCCGCATTGACCAGCACACCACTAGTGACTGTCACAAGCCCAGGAGCCTTGATTAGAAAGTAGACTCTCATCAGTCTCGCTCCCTTTGTGACTTGTCACTATCTAGTTCGTATTTTTAAGAGAGCACTATGACAAATAAAAGAGAAAAAGGTTGAGGGGGGTTCACAGCTTATCATATAAATGAATTTCCATGGGATCATTCCACTACAGCATCCAGTGACCTTTTCTAGCCCTTATCAGTTAGCAATAAGCCTACATCAGGACCATATCATTGATGCAGTTGATGTATTAGACTATCACCATTGAATATCACTGAATATTGAGCCTTATACATCAATACTTTTGATTCATTGATGTCCATCCCTATTACACCTGTACAGGTAGTGCACACATCACCATGGCTGGGGCAGGGAAACACTACAAGTTGCTCCACGAGGACCTGTGCTTCCGCTCTGTTAATACACCAGACCTGATTCTGAGTCACAGGCAATGCTGATGTTCACGGAGTTGAGCGGGGTTTTTTTGCTGCTGTGCGTAAGCAAGAAAATGTATAAACTCATGCGGTGCATGCATTACACAGTGTGTATACACAAAAGTGCAGTAGAGATTGATACGCATGGTATCAGAAATGTATTGGAGATGTTCCTAGGTGGTGGCTATTTAGATGCAAGAAAATGGTCCATCTTATGGGTGTGTTATGGGAGTGTTGCAAGCGTGTCACATAACTGATTGTGTACACAGACACTTACTTTGGAGGCCTAACAGAAAATATACACCTAACACAGAACCATAGGCGAAACTAGACATTTGGTAATGGGTGGTCCCAGTTCCAACTCATTGCCAAAAATAATGTTACCTTGGAAGTTTGCCACTGTATCTTGTTATAATTATTTAGGCAGCAAAGATTTATAATATAACCTTATCCCTATTAGTGTCCATGCCACGCCAGGGGCAGGGCAGGTCACTGAGGTGTGGACAGGGCACTGCTGCGTGCGGCCCTGAACAGGTGGGGTGGCCATCCGGGAGGGACTCGTCCTCGTGACACGTCGCCAATTTGTCACTTTTGAGGGTAGGGAAACTGAGGTGGAGTTACAAGGAGGGTGAGTGCAGAGACACTGAGGTGAAGTTACAGGGACAGTGAGAGCAGGAACATTGAGGGGAGTTAAAGGGTGGTTGAGGGCAGCAGGGACACTGTGGGAAAGTTACAGGGAGGGTGAGGGAAGGAACACTGAGGGGTACTTATAGTGAGGTACCTGTCCCACATTATTTAGCCAATTTTTAAGCATTTTAGAGAAATTCACTTGAAAACTGTCATGTCTGTATTGGCCATTCTGCGCCAGTGATCGCAAAAATATGCGCTATAGAGCGTTTTTATCAGCTGAGCTTTTTAGGCAAGCTGAGCTCCCTGCACGCAGGAGGCAGGGAGGTGGTCACTGCACAGGAGCTGCAACAGTGACCCAGCTGGGGCTCCCAGCAAAAGCAAGGAGGTAACCACTACCCGTACTCCCTACCCTCAGTACTGCCCCAGCAGCTATCCTGACCCCCTCCCTACCCCCAGGACTGCCCCCAGTATTGCCTGCCCCTAACCCCCTCCTTGCCTCCCAGTACTGCCATAGCTACTATCGACCCTTGCCCTTCCTACACCCAGCACTGCCTGTCTGTAACCTCCTTTTTGCCTGCAGTACTGCCCCAGCTGCTATCTACCCTTGCCCCCTCCCTACCCCAAGTACTGCCTGCCCCTAACCCCCTCCTTGCACCCCAGTAGTGTGCCAGCTGCTATCTACCTCTCTGTCTCCCATACTACCCCAGCTACTATCTACACTTGCCCCCTCTCTACTCCCAGTGGTGCCCCAGCTGTTATCTTGACCCCAGCACTGCCACTAACCTCCTCCTTACCCCCCAAGTACTGCCCTAGCTGCTTACCCTTGCCCCTTCCTACACCCAGCACTGCCTGTCCCTAGCCTCCTCCTTGCCTGCAGTACTGCCCCAGCTGCTATCTAACATTGCCCCCTCCCTACCTCAAGTACTGCCTGCCCCTAACCCCCTCCCTGCCCACCAGTAGTGCGCCAGCTGCTATCTACCCTTTCCCCCAGTTCTGCCTGTCCCTAACCCCCACCGTGTCCCCCAGTATAGCGCTCGCTGCTATCTGCCATTGCCCTCTCCCTACCCCCAGCACTGCCTCTCCCTAACCACCTCCTTGCCTGCAGTACTGCCCCAGCTGCTATCTACCCTTGCCCCCTCCCTACTTCAAGTACTGCCTGTCCATAACCCCCTCCGTGCCCCCCAGTAGTGCACCAGCTATCTACCCTTTCCCCCAGTTTTGCCTGTTCCTAACCTCCACCAGTATAGCGCCAGCTGCTATCTGCCATTGCCCCCTCCCTGGCCCCAGCACTGCCTGCTCCTAGCCCCCTCTAGCTCCAGCTCTACCCCAACTTCTCCCTGCCTTTACCCCCAGCTCTACCCCAACTGCTGCTTGTCCTTATCCCCCTCTACCCCAACTGCTACCTACCCCCCGCACTGCCCCAACTGCTTCCTGCCCTCACCCCCCCATTTTACAGTCAGGTGCATAAATATTGGGACATTGACAGAATTTTCATATTTTGGCCTCTATTCACCACCACAATGGCTTTGAAATGAAACAAACAAGATGTGCTTTAACTGCAGACTTTCAGATTTAATTTGAGGGTAATTACATCCAAATCAGGTGAACGGTGTAGGAATTACAATGGTTTCTATATGTGCCTCCCACTTTTTAAGGGGCCAAAAGTAATGGGATTATCAACTCAAAAGCTATTTCATGGACAGGTGTGGGCTATTCCCTCATTATTTCATAATCAATTAAGCAGGTAAAAGGTCTGGAGTTGATTCTAGGTGTGACATTTGCATTTGGAAGCAGTTGCTGTCGACTCTCAATGTGAGATCCAAAGAGCTATCACTATCAGTGAAGCAAGTCATCATTAGGCTGAAAAATCAAAACAAACCCATCAGAGAGATAGCAAAAACATTAGGTGTGGCCAAATCAACTGTTTGGAACATTCTTAATAAGAAAGAACGCACCGGAGAGCTCAGCAACACCAAAAAACCCGGAAGACCACGGAAAACAACTGTGGTGGATGACAGAAGAATTATTTCCCTGGTGAAGAAAAACCCCTTCACAACAGTTGGCCAAATCAAGAACACTCTCCAGGAGGTAGGTGTATATATGTCAAAGTCAACAATCAAGAGAAGACTTCACAAGAGTAAATATAGAGGGTTCACCACAAGATGTAAACCATTGGTGAGCCACAAAAACAGGAAGACCAGATTAGAGTTTGCCAAACAACATCTAAAAATGCATTACAGTTCTGGAACAACATCCTATGGACAGATGAGACAAAGATCAACTTGTACCAGAGTGATGGGAAGGGAAGAGTGTTCAGAAGGAAAGGAACTGCTCATGATCCAAAACATACCACCTCATCAGTGAAGCATGGTGGTGGTAGTGTCATGGGATGGGCATGTATGGCTGCCAATGGAACTGGTTCCCTTGTATTTATTGTAGGGATGTGCAGGCTTGGATAGATTCGAGTTTGCACGCCGAGTTCGGATTTTTTCCTCCAAAAAACGGGACTCAGAAAGAGGCAAAACGTCATCTTGCATGGACAAACCTCATCATTCCTGGACTTTTGTCCAGGAATGATGAGGTTTGTCCTTGCAAGATGACGTTTTGCCTCTTTCTGAGTCCCGTTTTTGGAGGGAAAAATCCGAACTCGGCGTGCAAACTTGAACCTATCTGAGCCTGAAGATCCCTAATTTATTGATGCTGTGACTGCTGACAAAAACAGCAGAATGAATTCTGAAGTGTTTCGGGCAATATTATATGCTCATATGCAGTCAAATGCTTCAGAACTCATTGGACGGCGCTTCACAGTGCAGATGGACAATGACCCGAAGCATACTGCAAAAGCTACCAAAGAGTTTTTTAAGGCTAAAAAGTGGAATGCTATGCAATGCCAAGTCAATCCCCTGACCTGAATCCGATTGAGCATGCATTTCACTTGCTGAAGACAAAACTGAAGGGAAAATGCCCCAAGAACAAGCAGGAACTGAAGACATTTGCAGTAGAGGCCTGGCAGAGCATCACCAGGGATGAAACCCAGCGTCTGGTGATGTCTATGCGTTCCAGACTTCAGGCTGCAATTGCCTGCAAAGGATTTGCAACAAAGTATTAAAAAGTGAAAGTTAGATTTAGGATTGTTTAGTTTGTCCCATTACTTTTGGCCCCTTAAAAAGTGGGAGGCACATATAGAAACCATTGTAATTCCTACACCGTTCACCTGATTTGGATGTAATTACCCTCAAATTAAATCTGAAAGTCTGCAGTTAAAGCATATCTTGTTTGTTTCATTTCAAAGCCATTGTGGTGGTGAATAGAGGCCAAAATATGAAAATTCTGTCAATGTCCCAATATTTATGCACCTAACTGTATGCGAAGGGACCCACATATTTTGAGGGGTCCCCGGGACCTAAAATTTTTTTTGCTCAGCGCGATCACTGCTGTGCTATTTAAATATCTCCAAGTGCCTGATTATTCAATGTCAAAGGTGTATGAGAGGTTTGGTACTTTGTCCCAGCATTGGTAACACACACACATATATATATATATATATATATATATATATATATATATATATATATTTCCCCCGTCTTCTCCCATAATCATAAGCGTGCTAGGGAAAAAATTCAATTTTGCTGTAAAACTTGTCTGTGAGTTTGGAGTTGAATTACAAGATTGTGCGGAGATTACTTTTACCCGTAAAACCACATTGCTGACCTAAACTCCCAGCACGTCGCACTGAATTGAATCGCCCTCAAAATGCTTACTAATTGTAGTTGCCCAGGTGCCATAAGGGCTACAGGACTACCTTGTTTACAGAGGTGAAAGCAGCGGCACTCATGGGACTTAGAAACAAAAAGACTCGTTTCACAACAGTGAGTTAGTTCGAGGTTTCAGTCGGTGAAGACTTTTATCATAAAAGTCTTCACCGACTGAAACCTCGAACTAACTCACTGTTGTGAAATGAGTCTTTTCGGTTCTTTCTAAGTCCCGTGAGTGCCGCTGCTTTTATATAATATATATATATATATCTGTCCAAAGATGCGACATAGGTTATAACATGGCATATGCTAAATACCCATATAATTGGATTGCTGCACCTCCCCGCTTCCAATTTGCCCGATATCTCCCAGGGTAGAATTTCTGTTAAAATAGAGGAGGGGGTGCACCATAGTGCATAAAAAATATTCACAAGTTTCATAGTAATGTTCATATCAAATTGCTTAACTCTTTGGGCTGGTTACCACATGGCTTCATACTACATCAGTCGGGGCAAGCTGCTTCCACCACAATCTCCTCGCACTCTCACACTACGCCGGTCACCTCCAATAGAATTTCATCCGAGCCCTCTGACAGTCTGTGACGAAATGCATCAGGGCCATACCAGTACGGAACTTTGTGACATTGTGGTTGCTCCAACATGGAGGAACTTCTATTGGAGGTGACTTACGTGGTGTAAGAGTACGAACAGTACTATGAAGCTTGTGAATATTTTTTTACGCCTGCCCTATGAAAGAAATTATATATATATATATATATATATATATATACATAGACACATATATAACAAATATACTTATATTGTTATGTATAGGGCTACATTGAAATACCTAAATAACTACACTAAAGTTTTATTTTCATGTGGCTGTACAAAACATTATTAGTGCATAATTTCCTGACAGCGTGGCTAAACCTGACGCCTATGTTAATCCCGATGCCGGGACCCCGACAGGACTCCGGACCGATCGTCCAGTGCCGGAGGTAAGTATCAATATAGCCGGGGATGGGGGGTTAGGTTTTTGCACCCCCCAGGGGGACTTAGGGCTAGGCACCTCCCCGTGGAGGGTTAGGCTAGGGGAAAGGGAGGTTAGGTTTAAGCACTAGGGGGAGGTTAGGGTTAAGGTGCCCATACACCTACACGATTTTGGGCCGATTGCCTGATTTTCAAAGAGTCATATGATGGATCTTGTGAAAATCGTGTATTTTGGTAAGATAAGATCCGATGCGCGCTCCCGCAGCTCCTATAATCGGATCATATGATCAGATGTGCAGCCCATATGTTCCATCGTATCGTGTGCAGATCGTGCCGTTTATTTTGTTCATGCGATCCATCGTGCAGCAATTCAAGTAATTTCAATGACTGTTTCCCTAATGAGCCTGTGAGACACAGGATCAATCTTACGACAGATCGTGTGCTAAGAAAAACAACAAATATGCTGCCGAGACTGCCAGTGAGCTCCGGGGAATCGGAGGGAAATCATATGATTCGGATCTTATGCTGGTAGGGTAGGTGTATGGGCAGCATTAGGCACCCCACCCCGGGAGGGTGGGTTAGGTTTAGGCACTAATGGGGGGAGGTTAGGGTTAGGCACTAGGAGAGTAGGTTATGAGGGGAGAGAGGAGGTTTAGATTACTTACCTTAGCAGTCGGGATTTCCTCCACGTCAGGCAATCACTGTAGGGATTTGAACCAGCGGCTACACAGTCACCGGCATTTCAATCCCATTCCATATATATATATATATATATATAATATATATATATATAATATAGTGTGTGTATGTGGTCCTGACGAAGGGGCATAATTGTTGGCTGACTTGGAATACACTGATATTGATTTATTTAAGTCTCTGAGTGCTGCTTTGTTTGTGGAGATATATATATATATATATATATAATACACACACACACACACACACACATATATGCTGCATTTAAAAAGTTTACATGAGAGAAATTACTAATAAAAATATTAATAATTAAAAATAGGGATTACCATCAAAACATGCAAGGCACCACCTTCCCTCTCCAACCCCTCCAAGCTGCTGCCAGAAATAAATGAATGCCTTAAGGCGGGTATCCAGTACCAGATATACAAACGAGAGCACGATTACGACTTTGCAATCGTGCTCTCGTTTGTATATCTAGTGATGTGCCTAGACTGAACGTTCACTCGTTCAGTCTAGGCAGATCAAGACACGGACCTCTCTCTGCGCTCTTGCTGCCGCTGGACCTCTCTGCAATACACGGGAAGGGAAACAAACAGTCACAGCCTGATGACGCTGGACACTCACGTTGTGAGTGTCCGGCGTCAACAGGCTGTGACTGTTTGTTTCCTTTCCCGTGTATTGCAGAGAGGTCCGGCGGCAGCAAGAGGAGAACAGTAGGTGCTCTCTTTTGCTCCCCCGTACATGCTGAACCTGACGGGATCGTCAGGTTGACCAGCATGTACGGGCGATGATGGCAAAAACGACTAGCGGGCACACGCATTGCTGGTCGTTTTTGTCATTTACATGCCCAATTTGCGGGCGATTGCACGATAACGACGTCGTTATCGTGCAATCGCCTGCCAATATCGCCTAGTGGATACCCCCCCTTTACCCGCAGCAGAAAGGCAAAGCAATACACCACTCCTCCATATGGTAATGCCCCTGTAGTCCCCATATGGAAATGACCCCATAGTAATGCCCCTGCAGCACCCATATGGTATTAATAATGCCCCTGTAGTGCCCTTATAGTAATGCCCCCCTGTAGAGCACTTATAGTAATGCCCCCCTGTAGTGTCCTTATAGTAATGCCCCCTGTAGTGCCCTTATAGTTATGCCCCCCTGTAGTGCCCTAATAGTAATGCCCCCTGTAGTGCCGTTATAGTAATGCCCCCTGTAGTGCCCTTATAGTAATACCCCCTGTAGTGCCCTTATAGTAATGCCCCCTGTAGTGTCCTTACAGTAATGCCCCCTGTAGTGCCCTTATAGTAATGCCCCCCTGTTGTGCCCTTGCAGTAATGCCCCCCTGTTGTGCCCAAATAGTAATGCCCCCCTGTAGTGCCCAAATAGTAATGCCCCCTGTAGTGCCCAAATAGTAATACCCCCCTGTAGTTCACAAATAGTAATGCCCCCCCTGTAGTGCCCTTATAGTAATGCCCCCCTGTAGTGCCCTTATAGTAATGCCCCCCCTGTAGTGCCCAAATAGTAATGTCCCCTGTAGTACCCTTATAGTAATGCCCCCCCTGTAGTGCCCTTATAGTAATGCCCCCCTGTAGTGCCCTTAAAGTAATGCCCCCTGTAGTGTCCTTAAAGTAATGCCCCCTGTAGTGCCCTTATAGTAATGCCCCCCTGTAGTGCCCTTATAGTAATGCCCCCTGTAGTGTCCTTATAGTAATGCCCCCTGTAGTGCCCCCTGTAGTGTCCTTATAGTAATGCCCCCTGTAGTGCCCTTATAGTAATGCCCCCCTGTAGTGCCCTTATAGTAATGCCTCCTGTTGTGCCCGTATAGTAATGCCCCATTGTAGTGCCCAAATAGTAATGCCCCCCTGTAGTGGCCTTATAGTAATGCCCCCCTGTAGTGCCCTTAAGAGTAATTCCCCTTGTATAGCCTCTGACACACACAGAAAAGAAAAAAACTTACCTTAAACCAGATCCTGCTTCCTCCGCCCTCTGGTCTGCCAGGCTGCTCCTCGGAACAATGGGATTGTCAGGCATCAGCGACCGCTGCGGCAATTCCTCCTTCTCCTCCGGGTGTTGTCAGCTGTCACTGAGCTGCAGTATCCTCCGCTCCTCACTGACACACGAGCGCGCACGGTTCGACGTCATGACGTCACCGCGTGCTCGTGCACCAGAGGCCAAGAGGGTTGATTCCGATTGGTGCGCTCACACGGGGAGGCGGAGCTTGCATATATTGAAGGCCCTCCCGGTCAGGTGAGGGCTGTTAAGAGCGGACGGAGCAGCGTTAATACCACCCTGACTCAGTGACTCTTCTCAGCCATTAAATACATTTAAAAAAATGTGAAATGGCGGCAGAGGCTAATGGGTGGTCCTGTGCACCCCCGGACCACCCCTTAGTTTCGCCTATGCACAGAACTGATGCAAGTTTCGATGATGCGAACATTGGTGCAGTGACAGATTAATGTCCACATGGGCCTGGAGCTGAAATTTATGAAGGGCCTATTGTGTGCCACTGCAGGGGGTGTGACCAGCGCTGCAGCAGTGTGACTGGTGATGTGGGGTCATGACCAGTGTGGTGTAGGTGCAGAATTACCAGAGTTGCAGCCGGTGCATTGCACTGGGGCCGACCGCAATAAAGGGGCCCGCAGCTGGCTGCATTATAACGAGTCCTATTATACCCCACCGCATGCCGCCAACCCGTCCCAGTGGTAACATCATGGAATGATGCGCTGCCTATGGTCGTGGATGTGATCCGGCCGGAGTTGGCTTGGCCCCCCTCTCCTCCCCTTATCTCCTCTCTCCTACCTGCTCCTCCCGGTCCCGCCCTGCTTTTCCCCGACTGGCCTGGCTCTTCCTCTCTTAGGTAGTCCTTGCCACTGGCACCTGGGATCTGATGTCACAATCTCGTGACTGTCCCCGATGTTAAAACCCAAGGAGGAGAGGGGGGCCAAGCCAACTCTGGCCGGATCACATCCACGACCATGAAAATTAATTAAATAGATATATATATATAAAGAAAAAAACTCTATATATAAAACCTCTGCGCTAATAAAAATCAACTAGAAAAATGTGAATTGGCAGATAAATCACAGCAACCATTGCTTGTGCAGAAATTTTTCAGGACTCGATCAATGAAACATAATATATTTAATCATACACATATAAATAAAAATAAAAATTTACATATATCACATAGTACCTCTAATAAAATGCATACTGAGATAGCTTAAAAGTTGATAGCAATTGCTTAAAGTCACTCTCGTGCAAAGAACCTTATATAATAATAGTATTATCTCAATTTGTTAAATACCACTATCCCTTAATTGAAATGTCCTGCTGCCATCCGTGTTTAGGCATATAAGGAAATGTAAATGGGGATTTTGTCCTGCTATTGAAATAGATGATAAATTATCCTCATATGTGCATAAAGGTAGAAAACTGACACTTTGAGAAAGCCCCCGCTGCATATAGGGGCGAAACGCGTCAGCGGGATCCCCAGCCACTTCGTTGAGTCCAGGACATCCAGCAGCAATTCATCCGATCGCCCAGGACGCTGGTGTGCCAATCACGTGATAACGCCACCGCTACAGCGTACCTATACAGCGCGGCCACTGTTACTTTACAAGACATCTCCTCAGTGGAAGGCAGGCTGTTGCTGACACTGGGTCCAAGGCTTGATTTCAGCCGGAGCTCAAACAGGAAGCCTCGTGGCTATCGAGCACACCAGCGGGGTGAGCATTAACTTTAGCTGCTGTTGAGTCTGGCCAGTTCACGAACTGAGCATCCATACATGACATCTGCAGTTTTCTACCATTATGCACAAAGTTCTGAGGGCCAGAGCAAATGACTCCGCGGGCCTTAAACGGCCCCCCGGGCCTGAGGTTCCCCATCCCTGCCCTAGTGGAAGCTAGGATGTGGGGGAGGAGTAGGTTTAGACACTGCACGGAGGGTTAGGCACTAGGGGAGGATACAGTTAGATTGCGGAGGGTGGCTAAGGTTAGGCACTACAGGGAGGGTTAGAGATAGGGATTAGGGTTAGGTTGTGCAGGGAGGTTAGGCACAGGGCTAGCTCCAGGGGTAGAAGTCCCCTGTGCTGCCCAGGTGATAGTCGCCCCCTAATTACCATAGGCCATGCCCCCTAAATGACATTATTTGAGGCGTGCCCGCATGGCACTCCTCCCGTGTGACATCAGGCAGGGGGAGCCCAGCACTTAGTCACTAGCTGGGCTTCCCCCAGCCCTCTCCCAGCACTGAATGGATGCTGCGTGCATGCGCACAGCATCCATTCAGACTCCGGGGTAGGCCCTCTATGGGGTGGCTCCCCTGTTCGACTGCACTGGTTGAACACCCCAAGACCTGGCCCTGGCTAGGCACTAGTGGACGGTTAGGGTTAGGCTGCAGGGGAAGGAGTGGGTTAGGCACTACAGGGAGGGGTACGGATTAGGTTTAGGGATAGGCAGGAGCAGCAGAGGTCATAATTGCTGGGACCCGGAAGCCGCGCTGGAGCTGCCACAGCTATCCGGAGCAGGTTAGTGGGCTAACAGGGATGATATGTCGGTATTCCATCACAGTCTACATGATGAATGTCGACATATCATACCACACCCGATTTAGTCCCCCCCAATAAGTGTGCCTTAAGCTCCTGCACCCTCCCTACTTACTACTGTGTGTGAGATTATTTATATATATATTATATATATATATATATATATATATATATATATACTCACACATATACATATATATAATATATGCTCCTGTATCCACCTAATTTAGCACACACACATCTATGTAAATAAATACATACATACATACAGTAAAACATACAAAAATAATACACAGAGGCCAAACTTTACACTGACCTGTTAAACTGAAGTGACATGCTCGACTGCAGGGCCTTCCATCCTGAACTAGGCAGCGATTGGTCTGGTGCACAGTCACAGAACAAAGCTTTGAAGTAGGATGGCCCAGGAGGCGGAGCTTAAGGCACATAGGGGCGGAGCTTCGGCGGCCAGCCAATGGGCTCAACTTCGTGCTGCCGGGAGGTGAGTGAGCTGGGTAGGACACAGCTTTGCAGCAGGACGACCAAGGAGGCAGAGCTTCGGCGGCCGGTGGCCAGCGGTGGGCGGGGCTTTGGTCGATCAGCCGAGAAGGGGGGGGTGGGGGTTACGATGGGCTCAGCTTCATGCGGCCGGGAGGTGAGTGAGCTGGGCTGTCGGTGGTGACAGGAAAAAATCCTTTTTTCCTGTCTGCACTGCAGTCAGTGTATCCTGTAGGCCTATTTACAATGGGAGGCCTGGAGCTGTAGCTCCACCCGGCCCTGCGTTGGTGGCGTCTAAAAATGCACAAAGCATTACTACAAAGTGGGTGTCTCAGTTCTTGCACAGTCAGACGCTTGTACACCAGGGGAAAGGCTGATATTAGCATTAGCTTATAATCACAGACACCACAACAAGACCATCAGCTTGCAACTCCGAATGAGGCCCATGGTGTGCAGAACATAAAGTAAGAAAGTGCACTCTTGGCATGAATCTTATTGTGCCAGTGGATGGTTCCAAAAATGGAGACATGATAACACAAATAAACGATTCTACAGTAAATGAAGATCACTTACCTGTTGGTACAGCAGAGTAAGGTAAGAACAAGGCATGAAGGTACCTGGAGCAGCAAACCTGCTGTGGCCCCTTTTAAATGTAATCTAGGCACACAGGACTGGTCCACACAGATGTTAAAAAGGATACTCAAATATCAGAGAATGTAATAAAACGCTGCTTTCGGAAATAAGAAACTTTCATCATTTTACAACAACTTTATATTAGTATAATGCACCCAGTCCCGCACCTTCTCTGTTGTTCTTCACCCCAATGCCCCCTCCCTATCGCAGCTCTTTTGGACCCCCTTCGGGCTCTGGGCCTGATTCAGAATAGCTCGCTCTGACAGAGCGCTCGCTCTGAATCAGGGTCGGGCTTTTTTGGGGGGGGGATCGGTCTCTTGGCCGCTCGCATAGCTGTGGGTGACCACCTACAGCTATTGCGAGAGGCCATGATGATGGTCGCGATGGTCAAGACCATCGCGACCATCGGGCTTGCGACGAGACCCTTGTGGTAAGGTCTTGTGGCCACAAGCCACAGAGAGATTTCGGCTCTAACAGAGTCGGAATCTCTCCATTGACTTCACTCGTGATGTCAGTGGGGCCGCCTTCTCAAGGGAACGCCTCCGCTTGGGCAGCCACCCCCCCAGTCTGCCCACCAAAGGGGTCGAGCTGTCACTCAACATCGACAGCTCGCCCCCTTTGGTGCAAGACCCGGAGCGACAGATTTCCCGTCGCTAGCTGGGTCTCGCGCATGCGTACGACGGAGCCAGCTCCGTCGTGCACATGCGCTGTGGGCCACCATCGACCCGGTTGCGAACGCTCAGCGCTTGCGACCGGGTCTGAATCAGGCCCTCTGTTCCAACACCCCCCACACACACACACTCTCATACTTACCCCGGCAGCTGGTCCCCTCTTCCAGTCCTGTAGAGAGTGTGCCCAGGCTTTCACTGCACGTGCATTGAGGAGAAGGGACAGACTCTCTATAATTATTACATCGCTTTTAGAGATTTTGATAAATTATTAATACATTCTATTAACATAATAGATTAATATTTTGTTTTAATATTTTGATTTAGAAATAGTGATGTAGTTAAATAAAATCTAGTTCAGCAAACTTCATTTTCCTCCGTTTTTGATCTTGGATTCCCTTTGATGAAATTTGTCATTTGTCATTGAGCAGAAGGATTTTCCTCGCTGTGCAAGAACTCAAAATATCAGTTACTCTGTCAACATGAGCCCTATCTAATGGTAAGGGAGAGAGTGACTCAATCAGATCTTATAACCAGACAGAGATTTACACGTTATATGATCACAAATGCAGCTGTTAGATGCAGATTGTTTAAAATATATAATGTGCAGTGATATTATCCATCAAAATCATATATATATATATATATTATATATATATATTTCGATAGTAGAGTGCATTAACGCTAGTGTGTGAATAACTATCACTCTACAATATAGTGAAGTAAATATAATTACCTTATAGTGTTTACTTTGCGTTTGCTACTTCTTTAAACATAGAAAACCATCAACAAGTCAAATTTCCGAGATTCAAACATATAAATCCCTTATAAAGTAAGTGACATAAACTGACTCTTATCTTTTACCCTACGAAAAGACAACACTGTCGTAGAATATCATATTAATGTGTTTGTCCAACTGCTGATGCCTGTACTGCCTTGTATATTCCCTCAGGCAGCCTTTTCATTCTGTGTTTTTTTCTATGCTTATTATCAGGTAGGTAGAGTTATTTACTTAGTTGTCTAGGGATACTGTATGATACAAAGCTACTCTCAATGCAACTTAATGCAATTCAAAGAGTGTGTTGTGTCTCCAGGCAACAAAATAGGTGTTTTACCACTTTGTATAATAATTTGGCTAGTGGGGTACATTGTTCTGTTGGAGTGTAGTACTAATATTTCAGTTTATCACGGGCAATTTGCATCCATGTTAATATACATGGAAAATATGGACCAAAATAAGGTTTTCTGGGTATTTACTAGGGGTGAGCGGGTTCGGATTTCTGAAAACCGAACCCCCCCGAGCCCCCCCGATCCGAGGCAGATCCGAGTCAGACTCGACTTTTCCCGCCTGACTCGGATCTGAAATCGAGGCAAAACGTCATCATCCCGCCTTCCGGGTCTCGCGGGTTTTGGATCCTATATAAGGTACCCGCGTCGGCGCCATTTTCTCACTCGGCTGTGGACAGTGAAGAGGGAGGGTGGGAGTTAGGGCTGGCTGGGCTGTGTAGTATAGTGTAGTGTAGTGCAGAGTAGTGTTGTGCTGTGCTGCGCTGTGCTGCTGTTGTCCATAGGGGCTGTGTCCACTACTTCAAAGTCCATAGGGGCTGGCTGTGTTGTGCTGTGCTGCTGTTGTTAATAGGGGCTGTGTCCACTACTTCAAAGTCCATAGGGGCTGGCTGGACTGTGTTGTGCAGTCAGTTCTCCATAGGGGCTGTGTCCACTCCAAAGTCCTGTGCAGTGTCCCAGTCCTAAAGGGGTGCTGTAGTGTTGTCCAGGGGGTGCTCTGTCCATCAGGGGCGCTACCCCCAAGTGCTAAAAAAATAATATTTTTTCTGTGTTTGTGAATTGTGTGCGCAGTAGCCGCACGTGCATCAACAAAGTAGTGCCAAGCGTGCGCCTGTGTCATAAGTAAAGGGCCGGCTGGCTTGACCGTTAAAGGGTGCTGTAACCCCCAAAGTACACTCCAGTCCAAACCAAATAAAAAAATGTTTTCTGTGTGTGTGAATTGTGTGCGCAGTAGCCGCACGTGCATCAACAAAGTAGTGCCAAGCGTACGCCTGTGTCATAAGTAAAGGGCTGGCTGGCTTGACCGTTAAAGGGTGCTGTAACCCCCAAAGTACACTCCAAACCAAATAAAAAAATATTTTCTGTATTTGTGAATTGTGTGCGCAGTAGCCGCACGTGCATCAACAAAGTAGTGCCAAGCGTGCGCCTGTGTCATAAGTAAAGGGCCGGCTGGCTTGACTGTTAAAGGGTGCTGTAACCCCCAAAGTACACTCCAAACCAAATAAAAAAAATGTTTCTGTGTTTGTGAATTGTGTGCGCAGTAGCCGCACGTGCATCAACAAAGTAGTGCCAAGCGTGCGCCTGTGTCATAAGTAAAGGGCCGGCTGGCTTGACCGCTAAAGGGTGCTGTAACCCCCAAAGTACACTCCAGTCCAAACCAAATAAAAAAATGTTTTCTGTGTTTGTAAATTGTGTGCGCAGTAGCCGCACGTGCATCAACAAAGTAGTGCCAAGCGTGCGCCTGTGTCATAAGTAAAGGGCCGGCTGGCTTGACCGTTAAAGGGTGCTGTAACCCCCAAAGTACACTCCAAACCAAATAAAAAAATATTTTCTGTGTTTGTGAATTGTGTGCGCAGTAGCCACACGTGCATCAACAAACTAGTGCCAAGCGTGCGCCTGTGTCATAAGTAAAGGGCCGGCTGGCTTGACCGTTAAAGGGTGCTGTAACCCCCAAAGTACACTCCAAACCAAATAAAAAAATATTTTCTGTGTTTGTGAATTGTGTGCGCAGTAGCCGCACGTGCATCAACAAAGTAGTGCCAAGCGTGCGTCTGTGTCATAAGTAAAGGGCCAGCTGGCTTGACCATTAAAGGGTGCTGTAACCCCCAAAGTACACTCCAAACCAAATAACAAAATATTTGTTTGTGAAGTGTGTGCGCAGTAGCCGCACGTGCATCAACAAAGTAGTGCCAAGCGTGCGCCTGTGTCATAAGTAAAGGGCCGGCTGGCTTGACCGTTAAAGGGTGCTGTAACCCCCAAAGTACACTCCAAACCAAATAAAAAAATATTTTCTGTGTTTGTGAATTGTGTGCGCAGTAGCCGCACGTGCATCAACAAAGGAGCAGCGCCAAGCGTGCGCCTCTGTCCCATAAGTAAAGAGCCGGCTGGCTCATTTCTTAAAGGGTGGTGTAACCCACAAAGTGCACTACTCTCCAGCAAAAATAAAAAAATATTTTCTGTGTTTAGCCGCACGTATATATCAAATCGATATAACATAAATGGAGGACCAGACTTTCTCCGATAAAAATAAAATAGAGAACGATCAAGAACCACTTCCTCCTAGTGCTGAAGCTGCTGCCACTAGTCATGACATAGACGATAACATGCCATCAACGTCGTCTGCCAAGGCCGATGCCCAATGTCATAGTAGAGGGCACATACAATCCCAAATGACAAAGTTCAGGAAAATGACCTTGAAAAAAACATTTAAATCATCTGAAGAGAAACGTAAACTTGCCAATATGCCATTTACGACACGGAGTGGCAAGGAACGGCTAAGGTCGATCCCTATGTTCATGACTAGTGGTTCAGCTTCACATGACGATGGAAGCCCTCCTCCCACTAAAAAAATCAAAAGAGTTAAGCTGGCAAAAGCACAGCGAAGAACTGTGCTTTCTAAGAAGATATCACAAATCCCCAAGGAGAGTCCACGTGTGGTGGTGGTTGCGATGCCTGACCTTCCCAGCACTGGACGGGAAGAGGTGGCTCTTTCCACCATTTGCACGCCCCCTGCAAGTGCTGAAAGGAGCACCCACAGTCCACTTGCTGATATGCAAATTGAAGATGTCACTGTTGAAGTACAACAGGATGAGGATACTGGTGTAGCTGGCGCTGAGGAGGAAGTTGGCGAGGAGGATTCTGATGGTGATGTGGTTTGTTTAAATCAGGCTCCGGGGGAGATAGTTGTTGTCCGTGGGATGAAAAAGCCCATCACGGTCATGCCTAGGCAGAAGACCAAACATTCCACCTCTTTGGTCTGGCAATATTTCTATCCAAATCCGGACAACAACTGTCTTGCCATATGTACCATATGTAAAGCTGAACTAAGTAGGGGTAGGGACGTTAACCACCTAGGAACATCCTCCCTTATATGGCACCTGCAGCGTGTTCATAATAAGTTACTGTCAAGTTCAGAAACTTTGGCTAAGACCGTAAGCAGTCCAGGGACACCTAAATCCCGTTGTCCTGTTGTATCCAAGCGCCTGGAAACCACACCGTCAACTCCCTCCTCATCAATTTCCTCCTTAGTCAGGATCGGAAGTAGTCCTGCAGGCCATGTCACTGGCATGACTGACTCTCCTATCCGGGATTCCTCCGGAGGATCCTGCATTGCTACGCCTCCTGCTGCCGCTGCTGCTGTTGCTGCTGCTGGGAGTCGTTCATCATCCCAGAGAGGAAGTAGGAACACCACTACTTTTACTAAACAATTGACCCTCCAACAGTCCTTAGCGAGGAGGATGAAGTACGACAGCAGTCATCCTGAAGCAAAACGTATAACTGAGGTCTTGACTGCTATGTTGGTGTTAGATGTGCGTCCGGTATCCGCCATTAGTGCAGTGGGATTTAGACAATTGATGGAGGTAGTGTGTCCCTGGTTCCAAATCCCGTCTAGATTCCACTTCACTAGGCAGGCGATACCGAGACTGTACAGAAACATCAGAAAAAGTGTCCTCAGTGTCCTGAAAAATGCCGTTGTACCCAATGTCCACTTAACCACGGACATGTGGACAAGTGGAACAGGGCAGACTAAGGACTATATGACTGTGACAGCCCACTGGGTAAATGTATCACCTTACACAGCAACAGCAGCAGCGTCACCAGTAGCAGCATCTCAGAAACGCCAGGTCGTTCCAAGGCAGGCTACGCTGTGTATCACCGGTTTCAGTAAGAGGCATACCGCCGACAACCTCTTAGAGAAACTGAGGGAAATCATCGCCCAGTGGCTTACCCCACTTAGACTCTCCTGGGGATTTGTGATATCTGACAACGCCACAAATATTGTGCGGGCATTACATCTGGGCAAATTCCAGCACGTCCCATGTTTTGCTCACACAATAAACTTGGTGGTGCAGAATTTTCTGAAAAGCGACAGGGACGTGCAGGAGACGCTTTGGGTGGCCCGAAAAATTTCTGGCCACTTTCGCCATTCAGCGACTGCGTGCCGAAGACTGGAGCGCTGGGCAAACACTCTTGAACCTGCCCCGCCATCACCTGAAGCAAGAGGTTGTGACGTGGTGGAACTCAACCCTCTATATGCTTCAGAGGATGGAGGAGCAGCAAAAGGCCATACAAGCCTATACATCCACCTATGACATAGGCAAAGGAGGGGGTATGCACCTGACTCAAGTGCAGTGGAGAATGATTTCCGTGTTGTGCAAGGTTCTCCAGCCCTTCGAACTTGCCACACGTGAAGTCAGTTCAGACACTGCCAGCTTGAGTCAGGTCATTCCCCTCATCAGGCTTTTGCAGAAGCAGCTGGACAAAGTGAAGGAGGAGCTAAGATGGAGCGATTCCACTCGGCATGTGGGACTTGTGGATGAAGCCCTTCATTCCCTTTGCCAGGATTACAGGGTGGTCAATCTGTTGAAATCAGACCACTACATTTTGGCCACCGTGCTCGATCCTACGTTTAAAGCCTATGTGGTGTCTCTCTTTCCGGCCGACACAAGCCTGCAGAGGTGCAAAGACCTGCTGGTGAACACACTGTCAGCTGAAGTGGAACGTGACACGTCAACAGCTCCTTCTTCATTTTCTCCCGCAACTGGGGCTGCCAGGAAAAAACGTAGCTATCTTAAGCAACCCGCTGGTGGTGATGCAGGGCAGGCAGGACCAAGTTTGGACATCTGGTCCGGACTGAAGGACCTGGCAACAATTTCTGACATGTCTACTGTCACTGCATATGATACTGTCACCATTGACAGAATGGTGGAGGATTATATCGGTGACAGCATCCAAGTAGGCATGTCAGACAGTCCATACCTGTACTGGCAGGAAAAAGAGGCAATTTGGAGGCCCCTGTACAAACTGGCTCTATTTTACCTGAGTTTCCCCCCCTCCAGTGTGTACTCCGAAAGAGTGTTTAGTGCAGCCGGGAACCTTGTCAGCGAAAGGCGTAGGAGGTTGCTTCCACAGAATGTGGAGAAGATGATGTTCATCAAAATGAATTATCAGCTCTTCCAGGGAGACCAGCCTCCAGAACGTACAGAGGGACCTGTGGTGGTGGATTCCAGTGGGGACGAGTTAATACTCTGTGAGGATGAGGATGTACACAACACTGAAGAGGGTGAGGAATCGGTGGATGAGGAGGATGAGGATGACATCTTGCCTCCGTAGAGCCAGTTTGTGCAGGGACAGATTAATTGCCAGCTTGTTTTGTGGGGGCCCAAACGAACCAATCATTTCAGCCACAGTTGTGTGGCAGACCCTGGCGCTGAAATGATTGGTTTGTTAAAGTGTGCATGTCCTGTTTATACAACATAAGGGTGGGTGGGAGGGCCCAAGGACAATTCCATCTTGCACCTCTTTTTTTTCTTTGCATTATGTACAGTTTGGGGCCCAGTTTTTCAAACTGCCATCCTGTCTGCCACTGCAGTATCACACCTAGATGGGTCACGTGTTTGTGCCACCCACTCGTGCCGCTTAGCATAGTCATCCAGCTACCTCGGTGCAACCTTTTGGACATAAAAACACTATTGTGAGGTGTGAGGTGTTCAGAATAGACTGGAAATGAGTGGAAATTAAGGTTATTGAGGTTAATAATAGCATAGGAGCAGAAAAACCTACAAATTCTGTGATTTTAGCTGTTTTTATGCTTTTTTTCAAAAAAATACAGATCCAAAACACAAAACCCAGAACCCAAAACACAGAAGGGTGGTTTTGGCAAAACCAATCCAGATCCAAAACACGAAGAAAGATCCAGATCCAAAACCAAAACACAAAACTCGAAAAGTGGCCGGTGCACACCCCTAGTATTTACACATTGTATACACATTGTACTGATTTTTACATTAAATTAAAATGATAATATGTCCATTATAAAGATGACTATGCACATACTGACTTATGACTCTGTCAGATAGACATACATAAATAAAAAACGATGTGCAACAGGCGGTCCTATGTCTCCAAGTCCCTAGTTCCTTTATGCCTTATACTGTATTTATTTGTTATAGCTTTTAGTTGTAACACTTGCTTAAAATCACTGCTGATATACAAGTACACATATGGCTCTTTCTTTGATGAAAAAAAATATTGCTTTGATTCATTAAATAAATTAAGGGTAATGTCCGGCTCTTTTGAAGATTAGAAGTCCACACAAAGCAGCCCCTGAACTGTGTCAGGTTGCCAGGCTGTCAATAATGTAAATAGACAAGTGTGACCAAGGGGGAGATTTATGAAAGCTTGGAGAGATAAGGTACCAACAAATCAGCTTCTACTGCTAATTTACAGGCTGTGTTTGCAAGATGACAGTTCGAAGCTGATTGGTTGGTACTTTCTCTCTCTCCATTTTATTTCTCTACAAGCTTTGATAAAAATCTGAAAGACCTAATCATTTGCGCTTATTAGTGTGGTGGGATGAAGCCTGCATAAAAAAGTCAGATACTATCATAGTCCAATTACATGTACCATCTGTCCTGGCTAGCATCTGATAGATTGCATTCATACAGTATATGTATTGGGATATGTGGCTTTTCTTTGCCCATACACATTGCAATTTATGTACAATTGGATGTAAAATGGCCTAATGGGTCATCACAGATGCAGGGTTATGGACACCTCCATAATCCAGAAATTAGCAATTTGGAGATGGGTTAGTGGTTTATTATTATTAGTTTAGAAGCCTAAGGGTGCAATGTACTAAGCCTTGGAGAGTGATAAAGTGGAGATAGATAAAGTACCAGCCAATCAGCTCCTGTCATTTTTCAAACACAGTCTGTAAAATGACAGTTAGGAGCTGATTGGTTGGTACTTTATCTCTCTCCACTTTATTACTCTACAAGACTTAGTACATCTCCCTCTGTGTGTTAAAACTTAGTAGTAACACTTTACGAACATGTTGGTTACTAACCTAAAAATACTTCCCACAACTTTTTTTTTAAAAAACTTCTTTTTTAAAATTAAATATATTCAACGTTCATTAAGTACTAAATCATATACATATAGCAGTAAAGTGTTTGATTGAAAATACCGTAAGATTTTTTTTTTTTACCTGCCTGAAACAAATATACATTGTGGCAATGACAAGAAAGTAATGTATATTGAGTATATCTTTTCATCAAACTGTAGCTTTCTCAGCTGGTAAACATACAGTAGAAATACTATGTACAATGTACACCCATATTGTTTGTATATTCATATTCATGTATTTCATCATGTAGTTACCATCTGAATCCAAGCTTTGTAACTATGGACCTATGAAATGATCTTCAGTCTTCAGGCTTGATTAGAATGACTATTAAAGTTACTATACACTTCGGCTTGCACTGTAGCATGCGCAATGCAATAAATACATAGAGAACCAAATCTGATTGCACTGAAGATTACTGAGCATTTATTGAATAACATGTGTGGCTATATTATATATAAGATTGTTGTACCCTTAATCAGTACTTGTATATCAATGTACAATTTTAATAGATGAAGGTCTGACACCGGTAGTCATAGCTATATATAAGTCATGAAATGGTCAAGATGGGTATTATGGCTTCATGAAATATGCTGCACGGCTCTGCTTCTTCAGTAGCATCACACAGTCACTTATTCATTTATATGGACACAATTATTATGCCCAATTGATTTCTTCATCCATTTATAGGAGCACTAAAGTATCTCAGTGGAATAAACCTGCTGATGGAAGCCCTAATGATCATCATTTATCCTACTGAGCATCCTAACAAAATTCAGGTGGAACTTCTACGTGCAGAGGGCCTGATGTAGCAGCGCACGCATGTGGACTGCTGAACGCAGAGTCCCGATTATCGTGAATCTGCGTGTGCGCAGGTCCCATTCTGCGAGTGTGCAGAATGGGTCCTGCTAAGATGCACACAAGCCTTTGAAATGCCTCTGCCTGATTGACAGCCAGAGGCATCTAAGGGGCGGGGCGGCCGCCCTGTTTTTCGGGATCGGCCAGACAAGGGACTGCGTGGACGTACACAGTCTGCTTGGCTTGCAAGCCGGCCAGCCTGAGTAAGCTGAGGCATACTCAGGTGGCTGGCCCCCCGTCACAGTACTGGGATCGCAAATGCAGCAGGTGGTGTCATACATCTCCTGCTGCATTTGCATTATTGCAAGGATCGGAATTGCAAAGCTGCCTGCGTGCATACATTATAACTATAGCTTGCGTGCAGCATTGCAATTGCGATCCTTGTTGAATCAGGCCCAGAGTCAAAACCAGATTGTTATACAAGCCCATAACAGCAGAATTATCTGCAATTATCAGCAAACCCTTGGATGCTTTTAAATAACATAGAACAGAGCACTATTCAGGCTATATATAGTAACATAAAGCAGTACAGTATATCATATAAAACATTAGCGCCTCACAGCGCGGGGGATGTGTTTGAGTCCAACCAGTTTGCTATCTGTGTGGAGTTTGTATGTTGTCCCTGTATTTGTGTGGGCTTGCTGCGGCACTCTGATTTCCTCCTACACAAGAGAAAAACACGCTGGTAGGTTAAATAGCTTCTGACCTAACTGTGTGTGAGAATTTATACGGACAGGCCTAACGGAGCAGGGACTGATGTTAATAATCAGTCTCTGTATAGTGCTGCACAATAATGGTGGTCCTATATAAATAACTGGGAATAAATAAAGCAAGTGTCACAGCTGTGTTATAACAGTCTGCTTGTACAGTGTATTGTTCCCCACTTTATTGAACTCCTCCCTATGCTAGTCACTGAAGCCAAGTCTTCTTCAGCTTTCTTATAATGTATTCCAAACTGGTTTCAGGCACTTTCACTTGATAAGAATGTACTAGGGCTAGGCTAATGATGCAACTATTACTTACTCCTTTCTCCTGCTGCTTAGTAGCATATAGGGTTATTTACTAATTCTGGAATATACATGATGCAATCTATCTACATTTGCATAGTGCTATCTACTTTTTTGGGTTTGTGCAGTCACAACTAGATGTCCCTTTCTGTATTTATCTTACTTCTCTTATAAAGCGATTCCTAGAAAAAAATAGGGAAATGGGTGTATATATATTTCTATAATACAGAATCATTATACAGTACTACTGCTATCTACTATAAATCACCCAACTGTCATTACTTTGTTACTTTACACTACTGCTCAATTTACCTTGTTTTTTGTTGTTAGTATCTGTGTTTATCTATCCAACAAGAGACATAGAATATTATAGTAAATCTCATACAATAACAAGCATGTTACCCTCACATTGGTAACATGGCAACAGCCATGGCAGGGTTTTGCCTACAGTTGCATGGGGCCCAGTACTGTGTAATCCAAGTCATGTAATCTGCTTGGAAAATGTTGTGCTTGTTTTGCTGTATTTAAAATATCCAAAATATGAACAAAACATGTATAACTACTGATTTCATTATTGCCCTAATTCTGGTGGCCGTGATACTATATATTTCTTATGATTGTAGTATTTGAATTTTGCCTTTCTAATAACACAGCTGCATAGGTTTTAGCACTATTGGCCTGATACAGGGATGGATGCACAAGTCGCCACCTCTGCGGCTTTGTACACAGCAGCTGTGCACCAACATGGAAAAGCAGCAGGCGGCATCTTGTGTAAAAAGACGCCCACTGCCAGCTACTCAGATCCACTGACTGCATCCGAAGACCCAGCATCAGATCAACATAGCGACCTTCAGCTTTGGCACACTCCCAAAATGGAGAAAATTCTCCCCATCTCCTCCTTCAAATGCCTGCAGCTTATGACTCAAGCTGAAGTGTCCAGAGCACTGCGACCAGAGTCAAGGTAATATCGCAGTACATGCGCAGTCCCAAAACCATTGGTCATTTGTGACCCAATCGGGACTGTGTGCAGGCCCTATGTTCCTCCATATTTCGCACTTTATATATTTTAATCAGTGTTTTTGTACAAAATCTTCATTGGAATACATTTTAGTCTCCTTGCCTTACCGTCCATCCCGGTGATTTATTAATATTAGCATTGTCCCTGGTCAGTGGTGAAGACATGGGCCCTTGCTCCAGGCTCAAATTCTGTGCCCAGTCATCTTATTAAACACATTTCATTATCCAGAACCTAGAAAATGTAATTAGTACATACAGCAATCATATACTAATCTGTTCTGATTTTCAGACAACAAAATAGACGGAGTGTTGAAAAGTAGATGGGTTATATCAAAAAGTGGAGGTTAATGAATCAGGGTGGGGGGATGCCTGGATCAGGGCGGAGCTTATTTTGGCCCAATGTTGCATGTCTGAATAATGGGAGGTATACAGTACGCAAGCCCCCATTAGTGTATAAATAGACAATGCAAGCCACATACTTTTATTATTTAGCAATAGACAGCAAAGACATCCATCAATGTTTTTACATATATACAGTACAGTGCAACCATCCCAGGATCAACTGATAATTGCATCACTGAGTTTGGATGAGGAAAATCTTGTCCCCCTTACAGCCGCATGGGTAATTCCCAAACCACCCATTGATTTATCCTCCTGTTCTAGTAATCCTATTGAAGAAAACTGCTAAGATTAAATGTATTATAATCAGTAAATGACAGTACAGTTGCATTCTCTCACATATACGGCTTTGGACTGCTAACAAATATTTCTTGGATGACAATTCTCTCCTTCTCTTTGCCTTGGGCCGTCTCCTCCCACATCTCACCCATTTCCTTAGCCAATGGTAAGACATTGTCATTAGCAAACCAGCCAAGAAAGTACATTCCAGGTTAGTTCTAGGAAGGATAAGGTAAGGAAAGTTTTATTTGTGTGGTATTGTACAGGAACGATTACATATGTGTTGTTGCTTATCTTATGCTAAAGTACATTGTAGTCATGGGACCTCTACCTGATACATACATGTGCTTTATACATAAACATAGAAAAACACATATCTCCCATAATCATCAATTATTTTGAATGGAAAATAAAATACTTTGCATTTAAAGCATGTATAATAATAATAATATTATACCCTAATATTATTCAGTTTTATATTTAAACCCTGTCATTGTGGAACGTAACACAGAATCTTTTGCTAGCTCTGTATTTGAAAAAATTCATTGCAATGTTTTACATTGTTACTAGTGCTAGCAGCCTCCAATTTTTGGGTGTGTGGTCATATTATTGTCACAATGTCACAGCTGACAGTACTTATGTAATAGGTGTGTTAGAGGTCACCAATGTCACATTTCAGGAGAGAAATGTATTAACAAGTTATTTTGTTTGTAAAACATTCAAATACATTTTTATTGCAGTCTTAAAGTTGCAATTGTAAAGGCAATAATATTTTTGTGCACTCTTACGTATGTACTGTACATTTGCTTTTAAGTTCTTAGATATTTTTTAGAATAATTATTAACATATATAATGGTCCCCAATTAGAGCTTGGAGTAAATCCCACTCAAAGGTGCAATATTCTGAACCTTAGTTGCTGTGCAAGGGGGCGAATGCATGACTGTTTAAGAGTTTGAAGACGGTTTCATCCTAGCTCAACTCTAATGCTGCCCATCCACTAGGCGATTAAATTGAGCGATTGAACGATAACGACGTCATTATCGTTCAATCGTTCATAAATCGTTTGAAGATCGTTCAGTAAAATGTCTAAAACGACCAGCAATGCGCGCTCCCGCTGGTCGTTAAAAGATATCTATCATCGTGCAAACAAACTGGTCAACCTGACAATAATGTCAGGTTGAGCATGTTTGCATATGATAGATGAGCCTGCACTGAACGACTGCTTGTTCAGTGCAGGCTCATCACAGACTGACAAACGACTGCACAATTACAACGTCGTAATCGTGCAGTCGTTTTCAGCTCGTCTAGTGGATGGGCAGCGTAAAGCTGGCCATACGCCAGACCAACTTTCCTCCAACCATCCAACTAGTTGGTTGGTTGGAATGAAAAACCGATAATGCATGGGAGCAAATGACAATCAGTCATTTGCTCCCAAACATCAGAAAGAGGATGAAAGATGTTGTGCAGATAAGTTGTTTAAATCAAACGGTATTCGGTCTTTAGGTCTACATTGTCTAGATAGACAGTGTTTAGGTAGACAATGGAAGATAGACAGGCAATAGGTCGACAGGGTCTGAAGGTCGACACACTAAAGTTTGACTGGTAACAAGGTCGGCAGGGACTGAAGGTCGACAGGCAATAGGTCGACAGGGACTGAAGGTCAACAGGGACTGAAGGTCGACAGGCAATAGGTCGACAGGCAATAGGTCGTCAGGGTCAGAAGGTCGACACACTAAAGGTCGACTGGTAACAAGGTCGATGGGTATGAAGGCCGACATGCAGAAGGTCAACATGCTCATTCGGTCGACGCACATATAGTCGACATGTAAATGGTCAACACTCATAGTAGACATGCGAATGGTCTCCACATGTTACCACATAGTCAACATGCAAATGGGCGACACATGTCAACACATAGTCGACACGTGAATGGTCGACACAGTAGACATGCATGTCGGAGTGCAAATGGTTGCCACATGGTTGACATTCAAATGGTCGACACATGTCACCGCATGGTCGGCATGCAAATGCCCGCCACAGGTCGACACTCATGTAGTCGACATGCAAATGTCTGATGCATGTCGACGCTCATATAGTCGACATGCAAATGTTCGCCACATGCCGACACTCATATAGTCGACATGAAAATAACATAACTCTAACCGTCGGGATAAGTGCCTAACCCTAACCGTCGACGTAAGTGCCTAACCCTAACCGTCAGGATAAGTGCCTAACCCTAACCCCGACACTGACCCTAAAAAAAAAAAAGTGTTGACCATTTGACTATATAAGTGTCGACCTACTGCCTGTCGACCTTCATGCCTGTTGACCTTGTTACTAGTCGACCCGTCAGAGTAAGTGTCTAACCCTAACCATACAAAAAAAAAATGTGTTGACCATTTGACTATGAGTGTCGACCTACTGCCTGTCGACCTTCATACCTGTCGACTTTGTTACCAGTCGACCTTTAGTGTGTCGACCTTTAGTGTGTCGACCTTCTGCCTGTCAACCTTCATACTTGTCGACCTTGTTACCAGTGTGTCGACCTTCAGACCCTGTCGACCTTCAGTCCCTGTCTATCTTCCCTTGTCTACCTAATCACTGTCTATCTAGAAATTGTAGACCCATTAAACCATACCCAATCAAACAGATTTAACCGAGGAGGGGGGGCGCGATCAGTGTGATTGCTCTCTCCCACATGCAGAGTAGAGGAGACTGCTGCTGCTCAGCGGCAGCAGCAGTTTACCTGGTCTCCCACTGTAGCCAAGCACACAGCAGCGTGTGCTGGGCTGCTGACAGGAAAGAGGGAGGGCCCCACCGGGTCCCTCCAACAAGCTCGGGTAAGTAGTACATGCTCCACCCCCCACTCTGCGCCCCCTGATCATATCCACAGGGCTGTTGAGAGCCATCCCAGGTCCCATTAATATCGGGGGTGGGGGGCCTAATTGTGGGAGGCATGACCACGCCCCCTTTGGAGGAAAAATAAAAACTCCATTTACAGTGCCACATGCTGGAGAGGAGGGAGCTGTGAGCCCTTCAGTCGCCGCAAATCCAGGCGGGGGGCATGATCAGTGTGATCTCCCCCCCCTTAGGCAGAGGAGAGGAGACTGCTGCTGCTGCTGCTCAGTGGCAGTAGTCTCCTTGGTCTCCTACTGCACAACAGCACACAGCAGTGTGTGCTGGGCTGCTGATAGGTAAGGCTGGGGTGTAATTGAACCAGGGCCCCGATAGGCCCCTCCAACAAGCCCGGCCATGGGTAATTAGTACCCTCCCTCGGCAGCTCTACATATCCATTATTGCTGTATAACTGTCATCTCTATGAGTGAATGACGTAATTATAGTCAATTTTGCATTCTCTTGTAACTATACTTAGCAAACTTAGCAAATGACCTTAAATACCTGATATAAATCAAGTACATACTAATCTAATTTTGATAATCCATTATGAGACTACAATAGTACTTCATATGCCCAACAATAAAGTTAAATCTAAAACTAGATTTCAAATAATAAAATGGGGTAATGTAAAGTTTAAGAATTCAGTAATAAGTAAGAGGCCCAAGTAGGATGTTGACAGTATGTAAAACCATGCAAAGTGTAGGCCTACTGTATATGTTATGTTTAACTACAATACCAGAGCCGTAACTAGACTTTTTGGTGCCCTGTGCCAGAAAGAGCATTGGCGCCCCCCTCATTTTTCAAAGGGACATGATGCACCCAAAAAAGGGGAAATGCCTCATGGGGAAGGGCCAGGGAAGAGATAGGAGAGGCCAGTAGATGCTGGGGATGAAATAAGGTAAAGTTATAAGTGAGAATGATAATAAACAGAAATTTGACAGCCCAAACATCGCCCCCTGCCCTGTGGTGCCCTGCGCGCTGACACCGGCCGCACTACCCTATCTACGGCCCTGTACAATACTATATATACATTATAAATTCTATACACTTTGTATGCATTTTATGTCAGAGGAGTATTTAGACCTCATGGGGCCCTAAGCAAGACAACAATTTTGGGTCCCCCTTCCTCAAGCAATCCATAACACTAATTAACAAGTAATGCCCTTTACACATTATGCCACACAGTAAAGCCCCTTACACATTATGCCACATACAGTAATACCCCTTATAATATTATGCCACACAGTAATGCCCCTTATAACATTTTGACCTCCCCCTAGCAACTCACCTCCCCCTCCCCCCCCCACCTCCTACTCTCACATAAAAGGTCACACGCAGCAACAGCACAACACAGTGCAGAGGAGAGGAGACTGAGACAGACAGAGCGGCACCTGATAGCTGTCTAATCAATCATGTACTGCTGACAGTCTGCCAGCGCCGCCCAAATCTATATAATAAGCCTCCTTATAACCCTGTCGGCGGGCCTCCTGGGACCCGCTGGGCCCTAAGTGGCTGCTTGTGTTGGCTAGCAGTGAATCCGCTACTGTTTTACGTACAGTATGAACAAGTTAACAATAATGCTACAGTGAACAAGGACCAAGGAGCCCTTCTAATTTTGTCTGCTTCTAAATACCTGTTGTCCACAAGGTGGCGATATGAGATTTGAAAAAAAGATAAAAACTAGGCTGGCATCTACAAGTTCTTACTCTTTACGGGACTGATTTAGACTAGAGTAAGTAAGTGTGAGCAAACTTGCCTTTGGGCTGCACAAAGATATGCATTTTAAAACACATTTTAAAATCAAAATACGGGCACAAGTTGTACAGTCATGCCGTGCAACTAATCTTGCACTTGTTTTCTTATGTAGTGTAAATCAGCTTTCAAACAACCCGATATGTGTATAACTTACCACAGAGACTCTCCAACTGTTACTTGTAGCTCTACAAAAGCAGTTACAAGCCATGTAACCTAACTGTGAGTTAGGACCTTATTCAGAATAGGACATAAACACAAGTGGCGTTTTTTTCGGCAGTAACTTGTTCATTTTTATTATTGTACATGTATGTCTGGTAGGGCTGCACATCTATTGTCCTGTCAACTGGGTTAGAGAAACCATAAAAAGTATCTAATACAAATGATACAAATAACTTTCAAGATAAAATGAGCAAAGACTATTATTGTTGTAGTGTAACTTCAAATTGATTTTAGATTACATTTTTTCCAATTATATGATATAAATATGACAAAAAAAAGTCACATTTTAAAATACTTTGAAGGGTTTTCAAAATAGAGAAGCAAATTGAACTTTTATCTAACAATAATCATTATGTGGTTGCTTTGTCTGAAGTAAGATAATTATCCAAGAAAATTGTAGGATAGTAGTACTTACAGTGCATGCCTGACTCTTGTATGTAAATAGGTGATATCACCACATCTCCTGTGCCGTATTTGTAGACAAAGTCTTTTTATCCACTTTTTTTTATTCTTTTAAATGATCTACAACTTCATTTTCATAATTGGCTACTATAGCTACTGCTGTCTAAAATCTGAGATCTGCTACCCTAATATCACCTGAGGCACAGACCCAAATGCCCAGTATATAATTTATTTACAATTACAGTACAATACATCCTCAACTGCCCAGTATGTAATTTATTTACAATTACAGTATAATGCATCCTCAAATGACCATATTATAATACATCTTCACACCCAGAAAATAATTCAGCTCCCATGACTTCAGTACACATCTTACTTGAAGTCTTGGCACTCCTGATCTCCATGAAGGTCCAGGGAAGGAGGCAGCTAGATGGACAGTACGGGGGCTGTGGCTCTACACTCATCGTAGTCCCGTCCCCATGTTATAAAACTTCAATGCCAGGTTTAGTAAAGTAGCGCGCAAAGCTACGATGATGCAATTCAGCACGAATCACGTTATCATGCCCCCCAGGTAGCCCCATTCACTTGTGGCAGCAGCGGATTCTGGGAGACTGCTAGCTCTTCCCAGAGTCTGAGAGAGCCACCCTAGAGTCTTTAGTTTCCCGGATGTACCGGGAGAGTAGGCAAGTATAGTACACATGCCAACATTTTACAGTACAGCTACCATGAATAACAGCAGGATTCTGGCAGAAGATACAGTGGGGGAAATGTACCAAACAAGTTAAAGGGCAGGATGTACTAAAGGCAAGATGTGATCAAGACTCAGAAAAAAATAAGAGATATGGTTCTAAGAACTTACCCTTGTTATTTCTATTTCTACGAAGTCCATAGGGTTCCACAGAATACCTTGGGGTATAGGCGATGACTACGATGAGTGTAGAGCCCTGCCCCCTATCCAAGGAAATCAGTTTCGTAACAAGCCATAGGCCGGAGGAGGAGAACAAAGAGAGAGAGGAAAGTCTGGAACACACAAGAATCACATTCTCACCAGAAGGAGACGGAAAAACCAGTGACCAGATCAAAGCCCCTCTGCAGCACAGGTGCGACAGGGCGGGAGTCCTGTGGAACCCTATGGACTTCGTAGAAATAGAGATAACAAGGGTATGTTCTTACCATATCTCTTATTTTCTACTTCAGGGTCCATAGGGTATCCACAGGATACCTTGGGGATGTCCCAAAGCAGTATCCTTTAAGGGTGGGGACGCTCCTGTGCTGGAAGGAGAATCCACCGCCCGAAGGAAGCATCCTGAGAGGCGAAGGTATCAAATGCATAATACCTCACAAAGGTATAGACAGAAGACCACGTGGCTGCCTTGCAAAGCTGAGCAGAGGCACCACGACGAGCTGCCCACGAAGGACCCACAGACCGAGTAGAGTGAGCTTTAAGAGAGGATGGTACAGAAAGGCCCTCATGAATGTAAGCCTCAGAAATCGCCATGCGAATCCATCCTGCCAAAGTTTGCTTAGTGGCAGGCCAACCCTTCTTATGGAAACCATAAAGGACAAACAGAGAGTCCGATTTCCAATAAGAGCTGGTACAGTCAACATAAATCCTTAGAGCCCGTACCACATCCAAGGAGGCCTCACCAGCAGAGAGTTCTGGGGAATTAAAGGCCGGTACAATGATTTCCTCATTGATGTGGAAACTAGATACCACCTTAGGTAGGAACCCAGGGCGACTGCCCTGTCCCTATGGAAAATCAGGAAGGGAGGGCGACATGAGAGAGCCCCCAAATCTGACACCCTTCTGGCCAAAGCAATGGCCAGAAGAAACACAGCCTGAGCTGTAAGCCATTTTAAATCCACTGAGCCCAGTGGTTCAAATGGTGGTCCTTGGAGAGCCCTCAGGGCCACAGCCAAATCCCAAGTAGCCACTGGTGGAACAAAGGGAGGCTGAATACGAAGTACACCTTGCATAAAGGTGTGGACATCAGGAAGTGTAGCAATCCTACGTTGAAACCATGCAGAAAGGGCAGAAACTTGCACCTTCAGGGAAGCAAGGTGAAGACCATGATCTAAGCCCACCTGTAGGAAAGCCAAAACCCTGGATATCCTAAAGACCTGAGGATCATAGCCTCTAGGGCAATACCATTCAAAGAAGGTATGCCACACTCGGTGGTAAATTCTTGCAGAAGCCGGCTTCCGAGCGCTGAGCATGGTGTTAACTACAGAGCTGGAAAAAACCCCAGGACCTTAAGCCGGCTTCCGAGCGCTGAGCATGGTGTTAACTACAGAGCTGGAAAAAACCCCAGGACCTTAAGTGGTACACTTTAGCTGGAGAGGAAAATCACGTTCACGCTCAGACATGATGAGCGTAACAGAGTGTATGTGACTTACCCTCACAGACAAATGCTTGTATAGTGAGGCAATGAATACCCTGCAACACCGCACCGCAAGGGCTTTAGCAGAAAAAGAACAGGGATAGTAAAATGGCTGACAGTCAGAAGTGAAAGTACAGGCAGACAGCGCTAGCATTAAGTCACATACAATGCAGAAATAAATCCCTGCACTATCAACACTGTGATCAACTATGCAGACCAGAACCTGGTAGGAAACAGTGCTGCATACTCAGACCTTAATAGGAGGAGAGGTATGCGGGGGGACCCGGACCACTAAGCCACCTGTATCAGCGTCCAGCAGCGTTTGTCACTTCCATGGTGAAAATGGCCGCCGAGGAGTAGAGAGGAGACGTGCCCGGGGAGGAGCACTGACACAACCCGCCAAACTGCTGTGTAGAGGCACTGTGCAGAGGGGGAGGTGCTGGTTGTGAACAGGGAAGGCGTGCTCCCCTGGCATGCATTTAACCTCAGGGATGCTGGAGCCTTTCCGCTCTGCCACAGCCCGCTGTCCCTGGGGCTTGTGGAAGCGCAGGTTAATACTTGGCTCCACTCGCAGCCAGTCCCCAGGGAACCCCCTGCCTGGGGACTTAGGACTGCGTATTCCAGCGGCAACCCTCCGCGGGACCCGCCGCTTACCTGTCCCCTTGGATCCGGCCACAGCCCGGGCAGCCCGGGGTCACCGCTAGCCGTGACCCCAGACCCCCACCAGCGTCTCCGAATCGGTACCGGCGTTCTGGTCCGGCGGGGTGAACGAGCGACAGCATGGACATCTCTACAGACTGTCCATGCTGTCTACTCTAGATGTGCAGCCACAGCTGCCTTGTAAAAAATCTTCAGGGGCTGTAACAGCCCCACTCTGTAACAGGTGAACCGACTCCTGGCCGGGCACCCACGAAACTGATTGCCTTGGCTAGGGGGTGGGGTATAGGAAGGGACCCCAGTGTATCCTGGGAGGCTGAAAATTTAACTCTGTGGTGCCCGATGACTACCGCCATCGCCTGTACCCCAAGGTATCCTGTGGATACCCTATGGACCCTGAAGTAGAAAGCTGTCATTTTCAGAGGTTTGACTGCATTCCCCATATGTGTCAAGCTACGGAAAGTACCCTATAGATGGCATTGCCTAATAGAAGCATATGGACTTCTTTCCACATAATGCCCCGACAGGGATCCAATAGGTGTCCCCCACGGCTCATGCATGCATAAACCCAAAGGTCCTCATATCGCAATAGACAGCTGTCCTTTGTGTTTATATTCACAAATATACATGCATACGGCGTTAAAAAATGGTGCTATACATGCATTAATTGGCGGTAAGCATTGCATTCAAAATGCAAGTGTTTTCTATAAAATGATAGATAGAAGTTGATTGTTGCTAGGGGCAACTTTGGCACTCATCCACTTCTCCACTATGTAGAAAGCTTGTAACATTACTGCCACAGTGATAATGAAGAGCATATGACAATCTACTTAATTGGGAATTCTTTACACAGATTCAGTAGTCTATTCACTAATATTCAATGATATAGCCTGGTACACACCTGCACATCTGAAAAATGCTGTGACCAGATGGAGTGAATATTATTATTTTTAGCTCAGTGTGTGATGTCTTCAACGGGATCGGGAGGTCGAGGAACGATATTCTTAAGCCGGACACCAAATCCTGACCTCCCAATACGATCAATGCAGGAGCTGTTTATTGGCTAACAGTCCTACATACACATTATACAATTATAGAGCCGATCATACAATTGTCGGCTGATCAGCCTGATAATTGTATAGTGTGTACCCGGCTTAAGGTTGATTCTCTATTGCTGATTATTGCGGATCACAACAATCTAACTTATCACCACAATCTAACAATAAACTATCATTGGAATAGCTGAGTGACAAACTGCTGCCTCAACGATACTTCACTGGGACACTCTGAGGAAATACGCGCATGCTTATCTGCAGCTTCTAGTTCTACTTTGTGGACAAAAACAAATATTAATATACAAATTAAAACAAAAAAATAAGCATTATTTTTTTTCAGTGATAGTCTGCTAGAATCGATATCAACAACTCTGCATGGAGAGGCTCATCTCCAGCAAAATCCAGCTAAAATAGGCATGGCTTGCAAGAAAAGGGGGGTAGGCCAGGGGCGTACCTAGGTATTTGAAGGCCCCATAGCAAAAGTTTGTAATGGACTTTATGTACCACCTAATGGTGAAAAATGTATTTAACACATGTAACTTTGACAAGGAAGATGGACCCCCCTATGCTCTGGGCCCCATAGCAACTGCACCCCTTACACCTATGGTAGTTATGCCCATGGGGGTAGCCTAAAATAGAAATGTAACATGGATGATAATAGTAATAGAAAAGAAAAGACCCTAGATATCAGTGGTCTGGTTATAGCTATCCCCTTAACCCTGATGAGGATTGGGTGTAGTCATCTTCTGCATGACATCTGAAAATGAGATGTCTTCATCCTGTACACAAACTGACATAATAATGTGTTTAATACAAGGTACATTTTAAGATACAATTATTGTAAAAATATGAGATATGGTAAGAACTTACCTTTGTTATCTCTATTTCTACGAAGTCCATAGGGTTCCACAGGATACCTTGGGATATAGGTGTGACGTCAGTCATCGGGCACCATAGAGTTAAGCTTTCAGCCTCCCAGGATGCACTAGGGTCCCCCTCCTATACCCCGCCCCCGAGCCAAGGCACCTCAGTTAGTTACCAAGCCATAGGCCGGAGGAGGAGAAGGAAGAGAGAGAAAAAAGATCTGGACACACACAAGAATCACATTCTCACCAGAGGGAGACGGAAAAACCGATGACCAGAGCAAAGCCCCTCTGCAGCACAGGTGCGACAGGGCGGGAGTCCTGTGGAACCCTATGGACTTCATAGAAATAGAGATAACAAAGGTAAGTTCTTACCATATCTCATATTTTCTACTTCAGGGTCCATAGGGTATCCACAGGATACCTTGGGGATGTCCCAAAGCAGTATTCTTTAAGGGTGGGGACGCTCCTGTGCTGAAAGGAGAATCCGCCGCCCGAAGGAAGCATCCTGAGAGGCGAAGGTGTCAAACCTGTAATACCTCACGAAGGTATGGACAGAGGACCACGTAGCAGCCTTGCAGATCTGGACTGCAGAGGCACCACGTCGAGCTGCCCACGAAGGACCCACAGACCTAGTGGAATGAGCCTTCACAGAAGGAGGAACCGGCAGGCCTTCATGAAGATAAGCTTCAAAAATAGCCATACGGATCCAGGCTGCCAAAGTTTGCTTTGAAGCAGGCCAACCCTTTTTACGGAAGCCATAGAGGACAAACAAGGCGTCCGACTTCCTAAAAGAAGAAGTGCGGTCAACATAAGTCCTTAAGGCCCGCACAACATCCAAAGTGGCCTCACCCACAGAAAGACCAGGTGAGTTAATGGCCGGAACAACTATTTCCTCGTTAACATGAAACTGGGAAACAACTTTGGGAAGAAATTCAGGCCGTGCGGAGCACTGCCCTGTTCCCATGAAAAATCAAGAAAGGGGGTCTACAAGAGAGAGCCCCTAAATCAGAAACAAGTCTGGCCGAAGCTATGGCCAGAAGGAAAACAGTCTTAGCTGTTAGCCATTTAAGATCCACTGAGCCCAGTGGTTCAAACGGCGGTCCCTGGAGAGCCCTCAGGACCACAGCCAAATCCGAAGGCGCCACAGGTGGAACAAAGGGGGGCTGAATGCGGAGAACACCTTGCATAAAGGTGCGCACATCCGGGATTGTAGCAATCCTACGGTGAAACCAGACAGACAGGGCCGAAACCTGTACCTTCAAAGAAGCAAGGCGAAGCCCATGATCTAGTCCCGCTTGTAGGAAGGCGAGTATCCGAGACAGACGAAATTCCCGCGGTGCATAACCTCTCGGTCGACACCACTGGAAGAACGTATGCCACACGCGATGGTATATCCTCGCGGAAGACGGCTTCCGAGCTCGTAACATGGTACGCACCACAGAGCTGGAAAAACCCCTGGACCTCAGCATGGCTGTCTCAACAGCCACGCCGTCAAAGACAGCCGAGTCAGGTCCGGGTGAAGACAGGGACCCTGTGACAGAAGGTCCGGTCGTAGCGGCAACCGCAGAGGACTGTCCACGGACAGACCTTGAAGGTCTGAGAACCAGTGCCGTCTGGGCCACGTGGGAGCTATCAACAGGAGCGTCCCTCCTTCCTGTTTGAATTTCCGGATTACCCGTGGAAGAAGGGAAATCGGAGGAAACAGGTATGCGAACCGGAACGTCCACCGGACGGACGGAGCATCCACCAGAGACGCCCCTTCATCTCTTGTGCGAGACCCGTACACCGGCAACTTGTTGTTGTGCCGGGACGCCATGAGGTCGATCTCTGGAAGACCCCATCTGTCCACCAGCAGTTGAAAAACGTCCGGGTGCAGGGACCATTCCCCCGGATGAACGTCCTGGCGACTTAGAAAGTCCGCCTCCCAATTTAGCACTCCCGGGATGAAGACCGCTGATATGGCCGGAAGATTGCGCTCCGCCCATACCAGGATCCGAGAGACCTCCACGAGAGCCGCCCGACTTCGGGTTCCTCCTTGCCTGTTTATGTAGGCCACTGTGGTAGCATTGTCCGACTGGACCTGTACCGGACGACCCTGGAGAACCCGATGTGCCTGCCGGAGAGCATTGAAGACCGCACGGAGTTCCAAGATATTGATTGGAAGCTCCGCTTCTGTCGGCGTCCACCTGCCCTGGAACAAGTGTGGACCCAAAACTGCTCCCCAGCCCCGAAGACTGGCGTCTGTTGTCAACAGGACCCAATTTGGAACCCAGAACGGACGTACCTTGCTGAGATGGGTCGTCTGTAACCACCAGGCAAGGGACAGGTGAACCTCCGGGTTGAGCACAATCGTTTGGGACTTCAGAGACTGAGGCAGCCCGTTCCACTTGGACAGGATCTGGTGCTGCAGAGGTCTGGAGTGAAACTGGGCATATTCCACCATGTCGAACACCGACACCATGGAGCCCAGTAACCTCATCGCCGAGTGTAGAGACACCCGGCAGCTGTGCAGACAACTGCGCACCCTCGACTGTAAAGCAGAGATCTTTTCCCCCGTCACGAAGATCCTTTGCTGTCCTGAGTCCAATAAGGCTCCGAGGTGCAGAATCCGCCGAGACGGGATTAGAGTGGACTTCTGCCAGTTGATTAACCAGCCGTGATGTTGCAGTAGTGCAATGGTCAGGTCCAAGTGGCGTAGCAGGAGCTCGGGAGATCCTGCCACTAATAAAAGGTCGTCCAAGTACGGCAACATACGGACTCCCTGCAGCCGCAGAGAAGCCGCCATGACCGCCATCACCTTGGTGAACACACATGGTGCTGTCGCCAGGCCAAAAGGTAATGCCCGAAACTGGAAGTGGTCGCTGCGGATTGCAAACCTGAGGAACTGTTGATGGCGCGAAAGAATAGGGACATGCAGGTAAGCGTCCTGTATGTCCAATGACACCATGTAGTCCTCAGGTTCCAGCGCCAGAATGATGGACCGTAGGGTCTCCATCCGAAACCTCGGCACCCGCAAAGACTTGTTGAGAGCTTTGAGGTTTAGAATCGGACGATACGACCCATTGGGTTTCTGCACCAAAAAAAGATTTGAATAGAAACCCTGGCCCCTCTGGGAGAATGGAACAGGCACTATAACTCCAGCCTGGAGCATAGTGTGCAAGACCTTCCGCAGCTCCGTGGCCTTGTTCCGGTCTGATGGTAGACCCGTGGTGAAGAATCGAGCCGGGGGTCTGTGCCGGAAAGAGAGGGCGTACCCTTGGGAGACCACCTCGAGAACCCAAGTGTCTGTCGTGGTAACCGACCAACACCGGGCGAACTGCAGCAGGCGGCCTCCCACTTTGGGATCCCCCAAAGGGAGGCCCGGACCGTCAGGCCGCAGGCTTGTCATCTGGCTTAGGGGCCGGACTTCTGGTACTCCATGCCTGCTTCCGAGGCTTGGCCGATTTCTTAGGACCAGCCTGTCGAGGAAAAGACTGTGGTTTGGGCCTGCCCTGGGCCCTATAAGACCGAAAGGACGATGGTCCAGAACCAGAAGGAGCAGCGGCCGACGGGAGACATGCCGATTTGGCTGCCGCCAGCGTGGCCACAATCTTGTCCAGATCCGGACCGAAGAGAACTTCTCCGGTAAATGGCAACGCCTCCAAAACCCTTTTTGGAATCAGCGTCCGCCTTCCAGGATCGCAACCACAAGGTGCGTCGAGCAGCCACCACTGCTGAAGAAATTCGAGACACCAGGGTACTAATGTCTAAGGCCGCCTCGTTGATATAAGTGGCCGAATCACGGAGATTACCAATCAACTCCGCCTGATCGGCCGGACAGTCGGAATCAAAAGACGCCTCTAATGAATCCGCCCAGCGCTCCATCGCTCTGGCAACCCAGCAAATGGCCATAGCCGGCCGTGCTGCCCCCCCCCGCAAGGGAATAAGCGGACTTCAGGCAGATCTCCACCTTGCGGTCCGTAGCATCCTTAAAGGAGGACATGGATGGCACCGGCAATGTGGCACTACGGACAAGACGGGTCACGTGAGAATCCACCTGTGGAGGGGATTTCCACTTTGTAAAATAATTATCCGCGAACGGATAAGCCACCGCCAGGCGCCTCTGCGGCTGGTAACGTTTGCCAGGCTGTTTCCACGCCTCCTCTAAATGGTCCACTAACTGACCCGAAAGAGGAAAGACTGTGGCATCACCCTTCACATCTTTAAAAAAGGCATACTTGGATTTAGCCGCTGGGGGAACTTCGTCCTCAATCACCAAGGCTGTGCGGACTGCCCGAATAAGTCCAGGAATATATACTTTGGACTTAGCGTCAGCGTCCTTAGTATGGAGAGGTTCCTGATCGCAAGGATCCAGAATCTCCCCATCATCAGACGTCCTGTCGTCATCCTCATAAGGAGCCGACAGAGACGCCACCGGCCGTTTATGTGGCCGCATCACAGACTCCCCTTGCAACAGATCCGACAAGTGCTGTACAGAACTCGTCAGGGAGTTAACCCATGCCGGCTCCTGAGAAACCGGGAGCGGGGAAATAGGGAGACTGTGGGGTACCACCAATTGTCGTGGGAAACCCTGCATGGGTGACGACACCACTGACTGCTGGGACAAACCCATCTGCGGAAACGCGGGCTGCGGAGCTAACTGGCCCACTAAGGTCGTAAGCGCCTGAGCGAAATAAGCCCAGGGCGGCTCCTGTACCGGTGCTGTAACCATAATAGGCCGCGTCATTGACAAACACTGCCGGCAGAGGCCCTCCGCGCTACCCTCCCCCTCCGCTAACGGTACTTTACACGTAGTACACTGTAGCCGGAGAGGAAAATCACTTTCAGACATGATGGCACCAAGTATGTGACCCCTCTCACCAATTATATATTAAATAGGCGAGAGACCACCCTGCAGCACCGCACCGCAAGGGCTTAGCAGAAAGGACAGGGACAGTAATAAAGCTGACAGTCAGAAGAAAAGTTACAGGCAGCAGCGCTAGCACAGTCACATACAATGCAAAGAAAAATCAATTCCTGCACTAACAGCGCTGATCACTCAACTACGCAGACACAGGGCCTGGTAGGACACAGCGCTGCATACACAGACCTGACCCAAATCGGAGGAGAGGTATGCGGGGGGACCCAGACCACGATGCTTCCATCCAGTGCTTCCAGCAGCGTTCACCATGCGTTGAGGAAAGAATGCCGCCGAGGAGCAGAGAGGAGGCTGGCCTGGGGGAGGAGCGCTGCTACAGGACCAGTCGGCAGTGTGCAGAGAGGGCTGTGTGCAGCGGGGGAGGCGCCGGCTGTGAGACAGGGAAGGCGCGCTCCCCTGGCATGCATTTAACCCCCGGGATGCCGCAGCGCTACCGCTCTGCTGCGGTCCGCTGTCCCAGGGGGGTAGTGGAAGCGCAGGTTCTTACCTGGCTCCACGCTGCAGCCAGTCCCCAGGGAGCCCCCTGCCTGGGGACTCTGGACCATGTAGCAGCGGGGACCCACCGCGGGACCCCACTGCTTACCTTGCTGTCCCCCTTGAATCCGGCCATGGTCCGGGACATCTGGGGTCACCGCTAGCTGTGACCCCAGATGCTCACCAGCATCCCCGGATCGGTACCGGCGTTCTGGTACCGGCGAGGGTGTAGGGAAGACAGCATTGACGTCAGGACTGACTGTCCATGCTGTACATCCAGATGTGCAGCCACAGCTGCATGAAGAAAAGCTTCAGTGGCTCTTCTAGCCCCCACTCCAACAGGTGCACCCGACTCCGGCCGGGCACCAAACGAAACTGAGGTGCCTTGGCTCGGGGGCGGGGTATAGGAGGGGGACCCTAGTGCATCCTAGTCACATAGAGTTAAGCTGAAAGCTTAACTCTATGGTGCCCGATGACTGACGTCACACCTATACCCCAAGGTATCCTGTGGATACCCTATGGACAAACAAACCCTGAAGTAGAAATTATTAAATTTACCAGCAATGATTTAATATCATACCTCCCAAACATCACGCTTAACACACTCAAATACATATAATATGTTGACGGTGACATTGTCGACAATATAACTGTCGACAGCAGTATGCCGGCATTACAATTCCTGACAAGGTAAGAATATTACTTAAAAGTATTTTATCGGTATCGGCGGTATAACTGGAAACATGCTCTTAAAACAGCATGTTAAAGTTAAACTGCCGACACCATTACAATGCTCTAAGTAGCATTTTAACCTTGACGGCAAGGTGTCACCATTATACTGTTGCCAGATGAGCAATTCTCCCTAAGGAACAGTTTATTCCAAATTGATCACTGTACCATTACCATGACTCTTCCCTGGTAGTCACGTTTCTGTTGTGGCACTACCTGTCTAATTAGGATTCTCATCAAATTTGCAACCTCTGCAGTTGGTCCATTTGTAAATGTGTACCTACTCCATAGATGCACCTTAACCATCATGATAAGAAACACTGCAGCTCTCCTGACATGCAGGAACATTCATGCTGCAAAGGCGATTACAAAAGGCTAATTTATGCACGCCCATGAAACAGTGTTTAAACGGTCTAACTCGCCTGCGTTTTTCTAACCACCGTCCTGTTACCACCCTCAAATGCTGACTACCTGTCATTTACTTTGCGAGTAAATCCTCTGTACGAACGTAATGGCATTGCAATCGCTGCCTGTGCGCAGTGCTGCGTTCGTGCATGCGCAATAGCAAACAATCGCTCGTTCTGCGAAAATATCACCATTGCGTCCGTCTCTGAATCAGGCCCTATATTTCTTCTCATGTATTATTTATTGCACTCCTTCACAAAACCTCAGCAATCCTACCCTGAATGTACACTTCTAGTGTAGTGTTGATTGCTAGAATAAGTAAAGTGACACTTAACAGACACTTCCATACACTGAGAGCCCTGCACTGTGATAACAGCTCCTCAGCAGCAGACAGTGTAATGTAAATCACACAACCTGGTTGCTGGGGAGTGAGAGATAAAGCAGTGTTCCTGCAGCAGCAACGGGGCCTGAAGAATGCCACACTCTCTGCCAGACCTGTTGATCTTTATTTCTGTTAGCAAATAGAGCTCAGCCCAGCAACATTGCCCCACCCGTGTCCCCAGGCAATAGCTAGGTTGCTATAATATATTCTCTCCCGGGGAGTCTCCCCCAATCACTCAAACTATTAACACAAAACATAAGTTCCTGCAAGTGGTCGCAGTAGAAGCCCTGACCAGGATAGGGCAGCCCTTGGCACTAGCACAGCAGCAGGCAGAGGAGGGGCTTGTGTGTGTGTGTGTATCACATAACTGGGTCGGAAAAGCTGTTTCATGCAGAGGAAGTCACACTGTAACTACTTCACGTTTGTTTTTTTATTCTTTTGCTGCAGCTCAGTAACACAGCATACATACCGCTAGTGAGAAGACAACTTGTGCCAGTCTCTCTGCACTGCCATGCCACACAAAGGGAGGAAGCCCTCGGGAGGTGCCAAGGGACCCAAAGAGGTAAGTGACACTGGGCATTTCTGTAAAACTGAGAGTGGGGAATAAGGATTGTGCCTGCAGTAGGTAAAGTCGTGTGTCACTAATGAGGTGCCATGGGGCAGGGGATGGGTGCGTGTTTTGAGAGTGAGTCACTGTACTCTGGCAGAGATAAGTGCAGGGAGGACTCCAGATCAGTGGATCCCTTATAAGAGAAGATTTCAGTGCTCCTTGTGTTTGACCTTCCAGACTTATTATGTCGCTGTAGTGTGACACTAGCCTCCCAGACTGGTGCCCTGTGATGCCTACTAATGCGCCTACACCATAAACAGAGAATGCCCTAGTTTTGCTGTGCTGCTGCCTGTGATTGAGCTCTACCCCTCCCTATAGCCTGTGCTGCTGATCACCCTGCCCGCAGCATGACACAGAGCAGGGAGTGTGGGTGAGGAGGATCTCTCAGGGCGTGGTGGTGCCTGTGCATTCTGTCATTCTACTGTCAGTGCACCCCAAAACACTCCACCCTCCCATGGGCGGGTACTGGCCAGATCACACCCATCACATAGAAGTGTATGTAGATTGCAGGGTACCCAGGAATTTCATTAGGTGCATGAGGAGTAAAACGGGATACTAGCTATGGCATTTGCAAGTTGGTGGTACGCTACGGTAAATACAATATACAGCCTATTCTTTATCTTCTGCTCTTTTACTAACTTTCCATTGAAGCTACAGATACAGTAAGGTCTGTCTGACAGAAGTTGTATTGTTGTGCTGTTCCCAGCATTGTGATAATAGGAGTGTGCTCTGAATTCTTCACATATCTGAGCGGATCTCATGGGAGCGCCTTCCTATCAAAGGTTACAGCGTATAAAGCTGCTCAGACTGCTGGACAACTGCTAAACTTTTCTTGTGTTGCTTTATATGCTAAGGATACAACAAAACTATGTAGGTGTAATCCCAGTATCAATATTACAGTGCGATCGGAAGTGGCTGCTGCCAGCTTTGGCCTGTGGATAGGTGGCTGGTAGTGTCACTGATATTAGGGACTCAGAAATCTCTATAGATTGTCAGCTGCTATGGGCAGGACTCATTCCTCTTTGTCTTCTCTATAGAATTATGCTAAATGCTTACTTTATGTATCTATGTGACTTTATATATTATTTGTATTAGTCTGCACTTATATATCTTGTTGTCAGCATTATCCCCTTTTACAGTGCTACAGAACCCTTGGGCACCTTACAAATAAAATATAATGATAACTCCCAAGGTTCCACTTTTCATCTAATGTACCTAATTTCATAACTACCATCTGAAAAGCTGGTGGGCTGGAAATTATTCTTGACCAGGTTTTGTCTAGACTTCTATAGATGAATGCCTCCATTGTTTCCCAGTAGATTGTTTGACCCCTAAATGTGTAGTACACACTGTTTATGTTGTGATGCTTTATGAAACTTCTATACATACCTGGAGGAAAGTGCAATTGTCTTTGTTTATCAGGTAACTTTTGGCCTTTTTAGTGTTGATATGTAAATTTATTCATTTTAAATTTTCCATGGAAACATTAGATTATATTGGTATCATGGGTCACAGCACAAGAAGTGCTTTGTAGCCCCTTTGTACTTTTTGTTATATAAATTCAAGGATGGAGGGAGCTGCACAAATTAAAGGTGAATAAAGACTTCCAATACATAAAGTCATTGTTTTACTGGTACATATAAGAAAGTCAAATATATATTAAAGCTGGGTACACAAAATACGGCGGTGTGACCCAGCGATGGAACAATGTGATGTAATGATACATCGCACACACCATACATACTCTGGTGTATGGCAGCAGAACAGCAGATGGGACTACGCAATGAACGACCGTCATTAATTACTGATTGGGCGTACATACTATACGATGTGTTTGATATATCGTTCCGATGTGTGTTCGATGTTATTTCATACGATACATTGTACAGTGTGTACCCAGATTTACAATGAGGTTTACTCTTGTAACCAGCACACTAATAGCAATATGTCCCAAACATTCAGGTGTGTGTCCTTTGCTTTCTGTTTCAAGAAATAACTTCTTCGACAGGTGTGGGAACTTACTGTAGCTGCACATAAATGGCTTTTGACCTCAAATACTTTGTTAAGGTATTTAACTGCAATTCAAGTACTGGAAGTTTTTTTTCTGCTTTACATCCTCTGCTAGAGCTTAACATCATCACAGCATTTCTGGAAAACGTGTCAATCCATAATGCTGCAATATACTATCACTATACGTAACCGATTTTACTAAGGTCATAGAGAAGAAATAGACAGATTGTAGCAGTCTCCTCAACAAAACAATATATATGTTGTTATAATACAGAGGCCTTTACCATCCAGATTTTATTACTGTAACTTAATTGTTATTGTAATGTAATCAGTACTAAAGTAAAGGACCCCATACACCTGAGCTATGATTCCCCGTTTTGCTGATGCTGACTCAGGGCCTGATTCAGCAGCAGTCGCAACTATGATTACGCACACAATCGTCCGATTGTTGGTCCTGCGCATGCGTATGAATTGCAGTGAATGCGCGAACACTACACTGTGAGCAGTGACTATGCAGACCCATCGCAGAGTGATTGACAGGAAGTACCGTTTGGGGGTGGTGACGGGGGTGGACGGTGAAATGCAGGTGTGCCAGTGCGTTTGAACACCGTTGCAGGGGCGTGCATAAATTAGCCACTGCAATACCATATGCAGCTTATGTACTCGCGTGCGACAAGGTTAGCAATTCCTCAGTAAGATCAGACCTTATGCTAGTGTGTGTGAGGCTGCGATTGTACTCAATGTTACAGATGGTTTCGCAGTCTTGCTAAGTATTACGGATGTGTGTAATGCAAGGAGGGCGCCCTTATGTAAGGCTGCGTATGGCATAGTGATCGCAGACATTGGCATATCTTCGCAGTGAGACTGCGTGCGTAGTCTCTATTGCGATCGCAGTTGCAATCCGTACTGAATCAGGCCCGCAATCTGCTGATCAGGGACTAAAACCGCCGATCCGTGGACATTGATGATCTGGGAAATTCAACATGTTAAAAAAAACATTTTCGTGTCAGTTCCGGGAATCCAAACCTTTCAACTTGAATATCCCCGATCCCCCGGTCCCAACGTCAGCAGACTGAGGCTTTGCACCAATCCGTCACAGATGTATGGGTCCCTTAACAAAGAAAAAAAAAATTCAACGATTCTGTGTTTTTTTCCTGATTCCACGATTCCCCAAACTACAATCTGCACCCATACATTACAGATAGTTTTCAGTGACTTGCAGATCATTTTCAGCAAATACAGATCTGCCAAATATGAAAGCTTAACTTTTTGGTCAGAATCGGCAATCGGTGAACCCATTACATTGTAGATATGTTTATACGCTATCATCTGCAAAATGGGGAATTGCCCTAATTGATTGCTGATTATTGGGCCTCATTAGCCGGTCTGCTGCATAAAGGCAATCAGTGGCCTGGTAATAATGAGGCTAACTTAGCTGTTCACACTGTGCGCCTGGACTGTTGCATTCCAAGGTTTACAGAGATGGCAAATCAGTGTAGTTAACTCATTTTAAATGGTGGCGGAGGGGGGGTTGATAAGGGGTACCAATGGGCCCACCTACCAACACTCCCAGTTTTTGGCTGGTGCTGGAAGAGGCAGAATGGTACTGCTCATTCAGTGTACACTACCATATAGGAAAAAGGCGCTGCTCCATCCAGACAGTTTTCCTGGTGTATTACTAAAATTATTTTGTATCTCATTTATATAACTCCATTTTCACTTGATTAGCAATGTGACTGTTCTACCAGAAAAAATACACCTCTGAGATTTTGGCAAAAGTTTAATTCATGAAGATATCCCATTAGTTTGTCCAAATCTTTAACTGGTTTTCGCAGACAGATGGATGCCATATATGTGAGCTTTTATAGTATGGGACATATCTTTTCGGCTTGGACCTATTCAATAAGGTCCTGTATCCCTGCGCGTTAAGCCCTGAGGGTGCACTTTTCCTTACAGCCTCAGGAGCTGCGAGGAATAGTCTGTCTTAATATGCACCCTCTTGGATTTAACACGCAGAGAAATCCATAGATTTCGCATTTTACGTGGAATCTATGGGTTACCGCAAATTGCACTAGGGTTTTGCCTCACAGGGAAAATGCTAAATAATCTAATAGCTCCGGGCGAAGAACCCGGAGCATTTCCCTGCGAGGTAAATCCCACGCCTAATTGGGTATGCCCCAACATTTCATATGGTCATATAGGTATGATTTAGGGGTCTATGTACTAAGCAGTGATAAGTGACAGAGTGAAAAGTGATAAGTCTGTGTTAAGTGCCAGCCAATCAGCTTCCAACTGTCATCTCACAGGCTGTGTTTGAAAAATGACAGTTGGGAGCTGATTGGCCGGCACTTATCACAGACATCACTTTTCACTCTGTCACTTATCACTGCTTAGTACATAGACCCCTTAGTGCAGAATTGCACTGTTTGTAGTCAGAAGAGACTCAGAAGTCTAATTTCTGTAGAGACTTTAGTTCAGTGGTATTCAACATGCGACCCTTCAGCTGCTGTGGAACTACACATACCAGAATACCCTGTCACAGTTGGAAGATAGAATAGTTTAAGATATAGGGGCTAATCAATTCTCTGTAACTGTCATGAAAGGCAATCCGCAGTAATGTATCTTAGCCACCCCATAGAGGTGCAGCGGAAATGGGAAAAACATTCTGTGCATGGCAGCACATTGTTGAGAAGTGATTTGCCAACTCAATACTTTGAATGAAAAAGTAACAAACCTATGTGTAAGATAAATATATTAGGTAAAATATCTAACATAATTATAGGTTCATTATCAATCGAGGGCTGGTTCTAGTAAAGACAGACAATACAATTAAATCAGTCTTTTCAATTAAGTATTACAGTGCACATAACTAGGTTAAACAATTAACCTAAAGCCCTTAATTATAAAATTCCTATATACAATGATCATCTTTATTAAACAATTCAAATTTTACATTTGAATGAGATGAATAATCATAATCATGAATGAATAATCTTTCGGTGTCATCCTTATAAATACTTTACATATTGCAAAGCTATGATCAAATTTTACCTGTTGACATAAACTAATATTATTAGACTCAATAATACTATATGCAAATAAGAGACATAAATTCAACTATATATTGCACTTGCTGTGTCCATCTTTATACCACCCACTTTATAACACTACCCATACTTTAACATCAGTTCTGACTAGTGGGCCTGATTCAGAGCCGGACGCAATTAGCGCTCGCTCGTCCAGAAAATAGGGGTGGCTATTCAAATCAACCGTTCGCTCTTTGCGGTCTGTCCACGCCTCTAGGTCTGAACGAGCGAACCAAACTTGCGGTCGTTTTTTGAAAAAATACGCCCCCTGGCCGCTCGCATCCTACGTCATGTCCGCTATTTATTAGATTAATCGAGTACATCGACCAGGGTATGAACTGCTCGCTATTCTTGGGGTTGGTTTTGTCTACCACAATTTTGCGAGCAGTTCTGACTATAAAATAACCCAGTGACGTGGTCAATGACGCTGCTGTTTTAATTATGCACACCCATAAAACGCCCGTTTTGACCTTTAAGCACGCCTGCGCTCGGATCTCCACTCCCCGTTTTCAAGCACCTTCCCCCGTTACCACCCACATACGCCTCTTTCTGTCACTCAAATTATCAGGCATTCGCTATTTTGCAAGCACATGAATTTCGACCGCACTGACTGGTTCGCGCATGCGTATAACGATCCGTACGCATGCGCAGTTGGGCAAACATCGCTCGGAGCAAACGAGCGGCCGCTTACGAGTGGCTCTGAATCAGGCCCAGTGTTTTAACCCCTTACCTCAAAATGATAGTTAGTAATGTCTAGCAGCGGCCCCTACCCTCTTGCATGGAGAGGGGCTGCCGCTGCTGGTGGTCCAGCCGGCCTGGTCCGTGTGCATACGCAATGGAACTGGCAGATGCTGCGACCGGTGCATGGGCACAAGCGGTGGTGGCACTGCGCATAACACTGGCTTCTAGGGACTGCATTGGCTGCAGACGTGCAGGGCTGCCCGATAGGCAGAGCAGTGGCTTACACTGGCAGTCCCGGGGAAGAAAACACCTCCCTCTGGGGCTACCTGTCCTGCGTGTGACTGATAGGTAGTGCTAACAATTGGAAGTCACCAGGGCCGTAACTAGGGTGGTGCAACCACAGGGCACCGCAGGCCAGGGGGCACTGTTTGGGTCTGTCAAGTTTCCTGCTTATTATCAGTCTCACTTGAAGCTTCCTCTTCTTTTATCCCCAGCATCTCCTGGCCTCCTATCTCTTCCCTGACCCTTCCCCATGAGGCCATGGCCCTTTTACAGGTGCACTATCTTATGTCCCTATTTAAATATTGGGGGGGGGGGGGCGCCAATGCTCTCTCTGGCACAAAGCACCAAAAAGTCTAGTTACGGCTCTGGAAGTCACTACCAGTCACAGTCTAGCCAGTGAAGTCACGGACTGCAACTGGCTCACCGAGGTGACGGATTTTACTGAGCGAGCTACAGCGTGCAGCCCAAAGGTAAAATCAATTGATCAGCTAATATATCGTGCCCCCGTCGGCCAGTGTGTACAGACGATATGTCTGTGAACTCCGTCGTTCACAAACATATAGCATTGGCTGTACTGCACAGCCGATGGACAGATATGTCTGCAGACCGCCCGCACATACACAGCGGCAGTCGCGTGGAGGGGGGCGGGACACGCCCCCGATCCGCCTCCAACCCGGCCAGACCTGCTGCAGCATGCAGATAATGGCCGTTCAGTGTGTATGAACGACCATCATCTGCAGATATATCGCAAGGTGTGTACCCACCTTTAGATCCATGCTGACATGGATGTAATCATATCTGCTATTGTAATTACTAATAAATGCAGTTTAATACTAAAACTAGAGGTGACCTACTTCAGTCTCTGATGACTTCTAAAGGCCTCTCCTGGTTACAAATAATAAAGTTAAATATAAAAGTAGAAAATACAAAACGGAACAAGATAGAAAGCATTCCTGATTGGTTATGTCTAGACTGTACAGGGCTGATGGCCCTGTGACGTCACACCCACGTGACTCGGCCTGAAAGGGAGAGGGGCGGGGATGGTAACGGGGGAACAAAACTGTAACCACCAATATCCCGAGCGCCGGCATCCCGAACCCAACCCGTAAACAGCATTAAGGAGCTCAAGCAATATAGCAAAGACGCATTAAGGTAAATTGTGAACAACCAATTATAGTATATTAGCAGCATTTAGTATGCCAGCAATAACCATATTATCCAGTAATATGTCAGCAATAGCAAAAAGGAACAGCATTATGGGCAGCAGTAGCAGCAATGCTTAATTCTGACAGACATGTAATAAGGCCCAATAATAATCCAACAGTAATGCATAATAAGATAAGCAGTGGTCAAAGTAATGCCCAGTTATATGTCCCTTAGAGTAATTATGGCATGTAATGTCACCAGTAGTAGTAATGCTCATTGTTATACTATCTGTAGAAGTGACACCCAGTAACATACCAGCTATAGCACTATTCCCCAGTAACAAGCCACCAGTAGTAGCCAAAAGTTGTGCCAAATAATGCAATAACTGCCCTGATCTGTCTCATTCAGCAGGGATAATAATAAAAAATATATATATATATATATATATATATGTTATTATTTTTTTTAATGCTGCTCTCAGACCATTCTTATCGTTAGGCAGGGTAAGAGCTGCATGAAGTTATTATGAGTTTATGACACATAGCTGAACTGTTGACTAAGGCATACTACAGTCTCAGTGGGTTTAGCTGCACGTATGCATTATTCTGGCAGGTGAAACAAGACAATAATGAGAAGGGTACATATAATAAACCAGTCTTAGTGCTACACAAACACTGTATAATAGGTCAGTAGAGGTGAGAAAGCAAAGTATGTGTCAGTCATTCTTTGAATTTTTGCTGTAATGTCAGAGGCCTTCTTGGTGTGTTAGGAATATGGTGCAATACTCTGAATTTGTAATGTGTAAATACCAGCAGTGGAATCTCGATGGTCAAAATGCAGGTGAATTATAGTGAGTATTCTAACCCTAACCCTCCCCTCCCACAGCCTAACCCTAACCCTCCCCTCCTGCAGTCTAACCCTCCCCTCCCGCAGTCTAAACGTACCCTCCACTCCCGCAGTCTAACCGTACCCTCCACTCCTGCAGTCTAACCGTACCCTCCACTCCCACAGTCTAACCGTACCCTCCACTCCCGCAGACTAACCGTACCCTCCACTCCCGCAGACTAACCGTACCCTCCACTCCCGCAGTCTAACCGTACCCTCCACTCCCGCAGTCTAACCGTACCCTCCACTCCCGAAGCCTAGCCGTACCCTTTGGTAACCTAACCCTAGCCGTCCCCTACCGCAGCCTAACCCTAACCCTCCCCTTAGTGCCTAACCCTAACACCCGCCGTCAGCATTTTGACACACTAGGCCGTTTGGCCGACCTGCTGACTTATCTAATGATTTGTAAGTGTATATACACACCAATCGTTCTGGCAATGTGTATGTGCACGGGCGATCAGGGGGTCGCCCGTACACACCAGCAGATGACCGATATGTCTATCAGATATATCGGCCATCTGCTGTGCTGCACAAATAGGATATGTCTGTGAACGACATCGTTCACAGACATATCTGCTGTACACACCCGGCGATGCACTATAGATATATCGCCCATTCAATAGACTTGGGAATGTTTTCCTAAGACCAGTATAGCAACATTTCGTGACCATAGAATCAGTCTGTGAAAACCTACAGTTGTTTATGGGAGAACTCCTCAGTTCCAACATAATGGAGACTTATAATTTTGCCTAACTGGTAATTTATTGTAAAGGTGACTTTACAGGTGTGACTTTTTGAAAAAGAATACACAATTTTTCTTTGTGGGCAGCTGCAACCAACTAATTAGATAAAAACACAGATCACATGGTGAGCGCCAGGGTCAGACAAAAAATGTTCTTTAAATTTTTTTTATCTTGTGACATTGTCCAAAAATTCATTTGTCACAGATGATTATAGCTCTAGTGATACAGGATATTTCCTTCACTTCTTCGCCATGCACTTACTCCGGGAATGTCATTAGAGAACTGTACATTAAAATGCATTTTTTAAGTCAGAGATCAGGCAATCTGTGGTTACTGATCATGTTCAGCTTATATTATGGTGCTACACTTATATGACAGACAGTTAGTAGCCAGGCATGGATAGGCAGTTTTGGCACTTGCCAGAAGAGCTGCTGTTCTGGAGATTATCAGTGATGTGTGGAGTTTGTATCTTCTCCATGTGCTTGCGTGGGTTTCCTACGAGTGCTCTGGTTTTCCCCACACTCCAAAAATATACTGGTAGGTTAATTGGGTCCCAACAAAAATTAACCCTAGTGTGTGTGTGTATGTGGTAGGGAACATAGATTGTAAGCTCCACTGGGGTAGGGACTGATGTGAATGAACAAATATTCTCTGTAAAGCGCTGCGGAATATGTGTGTGCTATTTAAATAACTGGTAATAAATAATAAATAAATACATTTCTAGAACTTTATTGACTTTTCTAGAACTTTATTGACTATTCAGCAACAGTCAGCCTCGCTGACCTGCACTTGGCCCCTACTTCTGTACTGGCTCAGCAGTGGCACTGACCTCCAGGGCCGCCATCAGGGGGGGACTGCCGGCACTGGAGTCCCGGGCCCAGAGACTGGCAGACTGGGGGGGGCGTCTGCTCCTACTGCTGCTGCACAGCATTCAACCCCATACTTCCCCCTTGCGTGAAAGATGTGGGCCACTGCTACTGCCCACCGCCTACACAGCCCGCACTAAAAAGGAGGCTGGCCGTGACAACCACATGCGGCACTGACTGAAGTTTATTTTGTAGTCGGCGCGTGTGACGTCATGACATGCGAGCCGCTGGAAGGGAGAAGTCGAAGGAGCCGCAGAGTGAGAGGATCAGCTCCAGGGTCTGCCGGAGAAGAAGCCAGAAGAACTCAGAGCCTTCTTCATGGAGAAAAGGTAAGTAAATCATTAATTTAATAAACCAGGGAAAAGGGAAGTGGGAAAAAAAAGCCAGACAGAGGAGCACTGTACAGATTTAATAATCCAGGAAAAAAGATAGCGTGGTAGGGGCAGGGGACCCCAAGGAGGAAAGTGTGGCATGGGGGCCCGGGGCCCCTGCCTATTTAGTCAGGCCTGGGCCCCACAATTTCTGATGGCAGCCCTGCTGACCTCAATGGGTGATGGAACCTGTTATGACATCATAATATATCACACTGGGCGAGTGTGCTTTGTATGCCAGGTCTGCTTTTAGCAGCGTAACCTACTGTTAGCTTAGATGATTGCAGACTTGTCGAAGACAATAGACATCTTAATTTATATTTCTTTTTAAATATATAGCAGTAAAAGTAATACCCAATTATATGACACAGAGTAGTAATGCCAAAAAATGTCACCAGTACTGTAGGTTCAATAAATATTATTTAAATTGTAGATGCTCGAGTCATTTATCATTATTAAAGTAATTTGCCAATTAAATAAAAAATGTGCCTCCCCACCCAGTAATAATTGTCCTTCAAGCATGGATCTAAGGCTATGCAGACATTTTACTGCTCAGCTCCTTCCTAAAGCCTACGTGGCATCGGACTTGGGGGCATATGTATCAAAGCTTGATGTGAGATAAAATTGTGAAGTATATATCACCAACCAATCAGCTCCAAACTATAATTTCTTAAACACAGCCTGCAAAATGTAAATTAGAAGCTGATTGGTTGGTGATATATATCTCACAATATTATCTCACATCAAGCTTTGATAGATATGCCCCTTGATGCGCTTCTAGAATCATATTTCCACGCTGCTTTTTGGCCTCTAGACTACGCTATAAAATTCTATAAAGTATGTCATAGCTTTCTACCATGGAAATGCAGTCATAAGTGAGTGCTCTGCTCTGAGTTTTCGGTTATAAAACACAATGCCTTAACAGCGATATTGGCGTAGTTTTCAGGTCATATGTGTGACCATATTACTCACTGATATGGTTAGTCGGTAGTCATGCTGAAGTGGCTGACAATGTGTGGGCAACATTACAGTAATCAGCTTCTCTGTGGCACTAAGGGACAGCTGATAGTAGAGTCCTGGGCATAAGACCAGCAATTAAGGGGTGACACTAATGCCACCGCACAGGTACACAGCACCATCGTCCATAGGGTACTGCCATTGTCTATGGTAATACTATCGACATACTGCAATACTAGTAATGTCCTAGTGCAGTGGTTCCCAAACTTGTTTGAATCACGGCGCCCTAGAGTGTCAGCATTGTTTTCACGGCACCCCTAAGCCAAAAGTTTGTTATTGAGAAATAAAAAAAAAAAATGCAGTAAAGTGAAGTAAATTGTGCGGACCTGTCATCCTTTGGTTCAGTTATGTGGTGGTGGACAGGTTTGCGCTTCTGTTGGTCCACATATTTACATTACCTTGGCCATATTAAATTTGATTTGGTGCTGGATCACCACACTGTGGCACCCCTGCAAGTGTCTCGATGCACCCCAGGGTGCCACGGCGCACAGTTTGGGAACCACTGTCCTAGTGTAATGATGCTCTGATGAAGACTGAAGAGCTGATGAACAGACAGAAGAGCTAAAAACAAGGCTTTATGTAGTTTGCTCCCACCAATACTTACCCTGATAATTATCACCAATAATTTGTAAATTGATTATCTAAGCTGTGAATCTTAATTGAAAATAAAATGGAGAAAGGTGCCTTGTACATACACTGTAGCCATTTTAAGCCATCTGTTGAAACAGCAATAGTTATTACGCTGTTAGACAGTTCCAGAAGACAGTGCAGAGGTTTTGTCATACAGATATATACACTCACCCCAAATAGGGATTATTAGAAAGGAAAGAGAGACCGAGTAGGTAACGTAGAGTATAGTATGTGCCATTATAAATGTAGCGCTAGAAAGAGCATAGGGCCTGATTCAGAGCCGCTCGTAAGCGGCCGCTCGTTCGTTCCAAGTGATGTTTGCCCAACTGTGCATGCGTACGGATCGTAATACGCATGCGCGAACCAGTCAGTGCGGCCGAAAAATGTTTGTTCGCTAAATAGTGAATACCTGCTAATATGATTGACAGGAGTAGGCGTATGTGGGTGGTAACAGGGGAAGGTGCTTGAAAACGGGGAGTGGAGATCAGAATGCAGGCGTGCTTAAAGGTCAAAACGGGCGTTTTATGGGTGTGCATAATTAATACAGCAGCGTCACTGACCACGTCACTGGGTTATTTTGTAGTCAGAACTGCTTGCAAATTTGTGGTAGGAAAAACCAACCACAAGAATAGCGAGCAGTTCATATGCTGGTCGATGTACTCGATTAATCTAATAAATAGCGGACATGACATATGATGCGAGCGGCCAGGGGGTGTTTTTATAAAAAAAACGACCGCATGTTTTGTTCGCTCGTTCAGACATAGAGGCGGCAACAGACCGCAAAGAGCGAACGGTTCATTTGAATAGCCACCCCCTTTTTCTGAACGAGCGAGCGCTAATAGCGACCGGCTCTGAATCAGGCCCTTAGTGTTATATGCCTATATACTTCTAATCTCTATGTCATACTTACCTACACTACAGAATTATTATTATTACTATTCTATATATGGCGCCACAAGGGCTCCGCAGTGCCTAACAAAGTACATAAATAATTCAGCAGAACAAGAGAATAGTGACTTACAGTACAAGACAATGCAAGACAAGTACATGGTATAATAAACATTGCTGCAACAGTGGTCATACCACTCAAATAAGCAGTACGGTGGCAGAAGCCAAGGGTTAGGTGCCGTAAGTAATAGTATTAGAAGGAAAAGCACATAAGGGAAGAGGGCCCTGCATGTGAGAGCTTTATGTCCAGCAGACTCCCGAACTGAAGTTCAAGGAACTCTGCGTCTCATTCAGAGCCGCTTGTTAGCGGCTGTTCGCTCGTTCGGAGCGATGTTAGCACATCTGCGCATGCGTACGGATTGTAATACGCATTCGCGAACCAGTCAGTGCGGCCAGAAATCGTTTGTTCGCAATATAGTGAATGCCTGCTATTTTGAGTGACAGGAGGAGGCGTATGTGGGTGGTAACAGGGGAAGGTGCTTGAAAACGGGGAGTGGAAATGAGAACGCAGGCGTGCTTAAAGGTCAAAACAGGCGTTTTTAGGGTGTGCATAATTAAAACAACAGCGTCATCGACCACGTCACTTGGTTATTTTATAGCCAGAACTGCTCGCAAGATTGCGGTAGGAAAAACCAGCCACAAGAATAGCGAGCAGTTCATACGCTGTTCGATGTACTCGATTAATCTATTAAATAGCAGACATGACGTATGGTGCGAGCGGCCAGGGGGCGTATTTTTCCAAAAAACAACCGCATGTTTTGGTCGCTCGTTCAGAGATGGAGGCGTCAACAGACCGCAAAGAGCGAACGGTTCATTTGAATAGCCACCCCCTTTTCCTGAATGACCGTCCGCAAATAGCGTCCGGCTCTGAATCAGACCCACTATCAGGAGAAGAGACAACCTTTCTGCATCCCGTTACTTCTGTGCTGAAGTGCGTGGGGCCGCAATGATGCGATTCATGTGACCATGCGCCTTACAGTTGCCCCTAGGATCTTCCCCTCCAGGATATCTACCCAATAAAAATTGGACTGTCCCACTTAGAACAAGCTTTGATGGGTTGCATTGTGCGTAAATGCTGGTGTATTTATATATGGTAGGAAGGAAGTCAGTGGACCACTGTTTTTAGTCAGCTTGTGATGCAGAGATAAATTTAAGTGACACAAGTATTTATTGCTAGAGGTGCTTACTGAGAGGGTTAAAAGCTTTTCTAAAAATAATAATAATAAGAATAATACATATATACATTAAGATATCATAGAGAAAATGCATTCCTTTTGGCTCTCTGAACATTTCATTCTGAACTGTAGACAATATAGTCTCTGTGAGGGACAAGGGATAGGATTCAGCTCCACATCTTCACGGATAATGGTGAGATGATTAATTATACGCTAGATGGGAAGTAATGCTGCAGAGTAATGACATACAGCTATAGGTCTTCTCCAATAGGACCTCAGTTCTACTTTCTCTTTCTACTCACTGACCTAGATGGATATTCTTTAGACTACTTTAATTATTAAAGTCATTTATTACTCCTTAAGAGGACAATTTATTTATTTTAAGTCTGCTGAGTAGTATAATTGAATTGTGAAATATAGTTTCACTAAAATGCTGCATTGTCCCTTTTCTCTGTTGTTTGCAATATTTTATTGTGTTTGGTTTATTTTTTTATTACTTCTTTCTTGATTTCAACGCTGAATCTAATTTGAAGAAGTGACATAGGTTCACTGCATACTTGCCTACTTTTGAAAAAGCATTTCAGAGAGATTGTGAAAGCAGCACCTATGGGCGCGTGTTACAGTGGGCGTGTACTGATATATCTGAGAGGCGTGTCATACATGTGATGGGCGTGTACTGATAAATCTGAGAGGCGTGTCCTAAACCTGACTTACATCCAAATGTAAACCAGCCCAAAAGCAGTTAGTAAGATCTGTTTGTTGATGAAAACACACTAATACTTTTCAGAAATTTATAGGGATCATTGTGCCTTATAATAACCAATGCAAGGAAATTACACTAATGATCCCATTTGAATGCATTTATCTCTGTTTTTTAATATAACAGCTTCATAATGGGGGTAAGGATGAAATGAGGGAGATTACTAGAGCCTTCAGGGAGACAGGGAGATTGCTACTATTTCAGGGAGTCTACCTGACAATGAGGGAGAGTTGGCGAGTATGGTTCACTGTTAAAGGAAAAGGGACAGAAGAAGAAAGGTTTTCAGTTCGGATCCACTTGGACAAGAAATATTTGGTCATATATAGGATATCGGATTGCTGCATGTATAGCACTATGGGCTCTATTTACTACAATCCGCATTGGTAATGCAGATTGTAGTGTGATATTACCGACTGAATTCGCATTGTGAATTCAGGCAATATCATAGGGATTTACTACAAATCCCTTGCAGGGACAGAGCTTGCGAGAAAGCTCTGTCCCTGCGAATCCCCTCCGCACACTAGTCACGGTATTTTCACAAAAAATGCTGTGACAAGTGCCCCGTGCATGCACCGACCAGCTGACGCTGCTACCCCCCCCCCCCCCCCCCCCCCCCGGCGCTAAGCCTTGTCCCTGTCGTCAAGCCCTGCCCCTCTGGATCACGGACCCCCCGCGACCCTCATGGGAGACCAGCTGACCGGAGAGAGGACATCATTGGAGGCCCGAACTCCGGTCCCTGGAGTCAGGTAAGTTTGTTTTCTTTTTACTTTTTTTTACTGTGAATCAGCGTATTGTCTGTTTAGACCACACAGCTGATTACTGGGACCGACTTACGGCTCTGCTCTCCCAGTCAGAGAGGAGCAAGGAGTCTGGTAGCCGGGGGAGACCCTGCATAACGCCACCTCCAGGTGGCGTTATTATCACAGGGCTTTCCCCGGTATTTTTTCACATTTTATTTTTAGTAAATTTGGCCAGATCACATTTCCCATTACAATGCGATCTGCTTACTAAACATAAGTAATACTTAGGGGTTGGAGTAGAATTTACGAATTCTACTCCAATTGCCCTTTAGTAACCGTAGGTGATACTAAAATAATGTGAAAAGGGTGTGAAAACACCCTTTTTCACTTTATTTTAGTAAAAATAATGTTAATAAATAGAGCCCTATGTATTTATAATGCTTTCTGAATTCAGATACAAAGGGGCAGAACAGTGATCCCCAAGTCACTTGAAGTTTTAAGGTGGCTTTCCAGTACTGAATGCGCCACTGAGGTTAGGGGGTATATTAATGACCCCTTTCATTTGCTGCAATAACTCGGGTTATTGCCAGGTCAACACGGGTCGAAGCTCAGTGGAAAAGACTCAAGGGTTGGACACAGGAATGACCCTGATAACGCTGCAGTGTAAACGGTCCGACCTGGGTTATCCGACCCGAGTTACCGCAAAAGACGCTGAATGGAGCTTGCAGTGAGAAATTCCCACCCACTCTTTTATGACATCATCTTTACGAGCATGCAAAAGGCCATTTTTTATGACATCCATAGGTTTTGCAGGGCAGACCCAGGTTCAGTGTAAATGGAGTCTGACCCGGGTTGGAACTGTGCTTTAAATCTCGGGTCGGACCTGGAATTTGGTGGAAAAGGGGTATAATAAACACAAATATTGATTTCAACAGTACGTTAGCTGGAGAAAATCATACTTCCCTGCCTTTTAATGACTGCAGCCCCCATTGGATTTAATGGGGGGCTGTGTAAGAATGGTTTGTATTTGTATATAGATGAGAGGACAGCAGATGGAGAAAGATCTGTAGTACCTGAGATGTCATGTGCCTGGCTTGACAAGCCCGATTAGTGCCACCCTGCCAGGCTCACTTTCTTAACACATGTTAAGAATTAGAGTTAACTTTTTTTTTGTTTTACAAGCGGCAGCATGCAGTAACAGTCATTGGGAGAGGCTAGATGAGAGCTGTGACTGTGATGGGGAAATCTGATGCTGGAGAGCGGTGTGCTGGGAGTGTGTGTTGTGATACAGAGAACATAAGTTAGGCAGCAGGCAGGTGTAATGCTTAGTGCTACCAGAGATGTAGATATAAGGGATTTAGATTGCATGAATGAGGAAAAACAGACAGTTTACTGTTACACAAGAATATGTTTGATACCTGGTTGATTTGATTTAGAGTTTCTTGTTCAGCTTAAAGCCCAGTGTTGACACTTTTATGCCGCTGCCATTTGGAGGCTATGATGCAAGAACCAGGGAGTGGTTAGAGAATTGGCAAAATAAAAAAACCTTTTGGTAAAGGTGAGTGTATAGGCAAACAGCAGAGATGTGAGTTAAAGTTTACTGTATAAGAAGTGTACTGCACTAAGCATGTACTGTATATATGTCTTATTCTCCCGCGGTAATTAGATATGTCATGAAAAGACTAATTTCAACATACAAGTATGACATGATATAATACATATACTGTATGTATTATATAGGTAATACTGTATTTACACAAATGTAGAGAACACATTGCAAGTTCCCTATGTGAAATAAGGGTTTTGGATTGTACTGCACAGAGAGTGAGGTTCTTTTTTGTTGTCTTCCCAACTTCTAAGGAATATTTCTGTCTAGCTAATCAGCAGAGAGAATTTCTTATTTTATTATTTATTTATTACCAGTTATTTATATAGCGCACACATATTCCTGCAGCGCTTTACACAGAATATTGGTCCATTCACATCAGTCCCTGCCGCAGTGGAGCTTACAATCTATATTCTCTATCACATGTACACACACATACACACTAGGGTTAATTTGTGTTGGGAGCCAATTAACCTACCAGTATATCTTTGGAGTGTGGGAGGAACCTGGAGTACCCGGAGGAAACCCATGCAAGTGCAGGGAGAATATACACACTCCGCACAGGTAGGGCCGTGGTGGGAATCAAACCCATGACCTCAGTGCTGTGAGGCAGTAATGCTAATCATTTTCCTTTGTCATTTTCTGTCTTCCTTTTTATTTTAAAAGATAAGGAGAATTCCTGGAACAATGTTTCTTATTTACGCTTGTTCTTGAACGAGTTTCTATGTGCTACCCATATTATTGTGGGTTTCCTCCAGGTGTTCCAGTTTCATCCCACAATCTAAAAACATACTGCCTGGCCAGTGCTGGTTCTAGACCAAGCAGAGACCAAGCAGAGAACAGGGCGAATATTTCCTTCTTTTTTTTTACCCAGATTGTGTACTTTTTCCTGCATTTTAATTCAATAGTGTACTAAGTACTTGGGATTAGTATTTTTACTGACCCCTCTATACCCTATGCTACACTAAAGACCCCTCGATACCATGCACGCACGCAGGGGGGTTCTCAGTACTCAGAACCCCCCCCCCCCTCCCTGACAGACTAAATTTGTTTCATAGACACGGAGACAGCCTTGTCTCCATCTCTGAATGCAGCCATGCATTGGCCGCGGGTCACCCGTGGCGCCGGGTGCGACTGAGCTGTCGCTCCTCAGATAGAGAGCTCTGATTGGCAGAGCTCTCTACAGCAGCAGCTCCACTAGACTCCGGCAGCGACCCTCCTCTTCCCTCCTCAGCCCTCGGTTTTGTAAGTATGCTTGCTTTTGTGTGCGTGTGTGTGTATATATGCTGTGTGTAATCATGTTTGTGTTTATTTTGTATGTATGTATGTATGCTGTGAGTAAGTTTGCTCATGTGTGTGTATGAGTGCTGTGGGTAAATATGCTTACATCATATTTGCCAACTCTCCCTCATTGTCAGGGAGACTCCCTGAAATAGTAGCAATCTCCCTCATTTCATCCTTACCCCCATTATGAAGCTGTTATATTAAAAATTAGAGATATATACATTCAAATGGGATCATTAGTGTCATTTCCTTGCATTGGTTATTATAAGGCACAATGATCCCTATGAATTTCTGAAAAGTATTAGTGTGTTTTCATCAACAAACAGATCTTACTAACTGCTTTTGGGCTGGTTTACATTTGGATGTAAGTCAGGTTTAGGACACGCCTCTCAGATTTATCAGTACACGCCCATCACATGTATGACACGCCTCTCAGATATATCAGTACACGCCCACTGTAACACGCGCCCATAGGTGCTGCTTTCACAATCTCTCTGAAATGCTTTTTCAAAAGTAGGCAAGTATGGCTTACATGTGTATGTGTGCATGCTGTGTGTATGTGTGCATGCTTGTATGTGTATGTTTGACTATCTGCTTGTATATATAGTATATATATGTATGGAAACCCCTCTTAAAAGTCCTGCATACACTACACTATATTACTGACCCTCTATACTTACCACTAAATTACTGACCCTTCTATACCAGCCACTACATCACTGACCCCTCTATACCTACCACTACATTACTGACCCCTCCATACCCTACACTACATTACTGACCCCTCTATACCCTACACTACATTACTGACCCCTCTATACCCTACACTACATTACTGACCCCTCTATACCATACACTACATTACTGACCCCTCTATACCTACCACTACATTACTGACTCCTCTATACCTACCACTACATTACTGACCCCTCTATACCCTACACTACTGACCCCTCTATACCCTACACTACATTACTGACCCATCTATACCCTACACTATATTAATGACTCCTTTACCTACAACAAAATTACTGACTCCTCTAAACCTACCTCTACATTAATGAACCCTCTATACCCTAGGAACGGGTATGTAATGCCGGCTGTCGGGATGATTCCTGTCAGAATACCGACAGTGACATCCCGATGGTTGGGTAAGTATTCTTACCCTTCCCCCCAGTGGTCGAAGTGGGAATTTTGAAGTAGGGGTATGGAAAATATAAGGTTGTACCTATGCGCCCGTCTTCGACGAGCAGCGTGGAAAGGGGGTGGCCATTTAAATGGGGCATGTCCTTAAGGCGTGCGCCTTTCTCAGTGTAGTGTACCACACCATAGTACCCCTTATACACATTATGCCACACAGTAGTAGTGCCCCTTATACAATGCCCACAGAAGTAGTGCCCTCTATACAATACCCACAGTATTGTAGTAGTGCCCCCTAAGCAATGTCCACATTAGTAATGTCCTCTATACAATGCCCACAGTAGTAGTGCCCTCTATACAATGCCCACAGTAGTAGTGCTCTCTATACATTTCACAGTAGTAGTGCCCTCTATACAATGCCCACAGTAGTAGTGCTCTCTATACATTTCACAGTAGTAGTGCGCTCTATACAATGCCCACAATATTAGTGCTCTCTATACATTTCACAGTAGTACCCTCTATATATTGCCCATAGTAGTAGTGCCCTCTATACATTGCCCACAATAGTTGTGCCCACTATAGTAGAAGTGCTCCACATACAGACTCAAGCCACAGATTTGCCACCACCCCCCCCCCCCCACACACACACACACACACACTCCCCTTATTAAAAATAATGCACTACACACACATTACAAAATGAAAAATAATGCCACATATATCCCCTCATTAAACATCTGCCTTCCCTTTTTATTAAAATGTATGGTTCAAATCTATTCTCCCTCTTTCCCTCTTTGCAAATAGTATAATAGACCTCAGATCTATGAGGCGACCCAACCATGGAACCTGCTGTACTTACCCTGCCTGCAATCTCTTGTTGTCTAGTCCTACAGCCTTCTGAATTCTGATTGGTGGATAGCTCCAGCCATCCACCAATCAGTGTTGGGAGACATCCCACCACTGTGATTGGTGGATGGTACTAGAGCCATCCACCAATCAGCATTCTGCCAGACACCGTCAGACGCTGCGGCTGCCGGACAGCTATTTGACAGGCGGCAGAGAGACAGAGAGAAGCAGCTCCCCGGCCGCTCTGACTGAACAGAACGGTAGGGGAGCGTTTGTCTCCTGGCCGCAGGGTATGTAATGTAACGCGCGGCTTCTTTAAAATAGGAGCGCCAGGGGGAAGATGTCATCCTGCCCCGCCCAGCCCAGCCCAGTCTTAGCAGAAGGGGAATCTGCTCGTGGGGGACGGGCACACTGGCGAGCGGGTGGCGTCAGGCGGCACTAGGGGTTTGGGTAGTCCTCGGAGTTGTCCTCCACTGACACTGAGCGATGTTAGTCAGTGGAGCGGGCGCCGGGCGGAGGCATGTACTGTAGCTTTCTCTCTCAGCGCTGCGGCTGTAGCCACGCCTCCGCCCTTAAGCTGTTCCTTCCAAGCTAGTTAAAAAAAATAGTGCTTGCTTGAAGTGCCGGTATGCTATACCGTTGCATACCGGCTCACTTCGAGCACTGTTTCCCCCCTAACCCTAACCCTCCCCACCCCGCACCCTAACCCTCCCCGTTAGGGCCTAAACCAAACCCCCCTAACGAGCCTAAACCTAACCATCACCCCTTAGTGCCTAACCCCCCAGTAGTGCCTAACCCTCCCCCCTAGGGGTACCTAACCCTAACCTCTCCCCCACAAAACCTAACCCCGCTACGCTCCCTAAACCTAACCCTCTCTGCGGCTAATGCTAAGGAGGCCCCGCACCTCGTTTGGGATGGCGTCCTTCGGCGTTCCGGTATCGGGATTAAGATAGGTGTCAGTATTTAGCCGCCTTTCTTAAGTCCCTTGTCGGAACTTGGATGTCGGCACTGAGACTGGCGGCATCATGGCCGCCGGTCTCATAACTACATCCCATACCCTAGACTACATTACTGACCCCTCTATACCCTACACTACATTACTGACCCCTCTATACCCTACACTATATTACTGGCCCCTCTATACCTACCACTACATTACTGACCCCTCTATACGCTACACTACATTACTGACCCCTCTATACCGTACACTACATTACTGACCCCTCTATACCCTACACTACATCACTGACCCCTCTATACCTACCACTACATTACTGACCCCTCTATACCCTACACTACATTACTGACCCCTCTATACCCTACACTACATTACTGACCCCTCTATACGCTACAATACATTACTGACCTCTCTACCCTACACTACATTACTGACCCCTCTATACCTTACACTACTGACTCCTCTATAACCTACACTATATTACTGACCCCTCTATACCCTACACTACATTACTGACCCCTCTATACCCAACACTACATTACTGACTGCTCTATATAATACACTATATTACTGACCCCTCTCTACCTACCACTACATTACTGACCCCTATATACCCTACACTACATTACTGACCCCTCTATACCCTACACTATATTACTGACCCCTCTATACCCTACACTACATTACTGACCCCTCTATACCCTACACTATATTACTGACCCCTCTATACCCTACACTACATTACTGACCCCTCTATACCCTACACTACATTACTGACCGCTCTATACCCGCCACTACATTATTGACACCTCTATACCCTATACTACATCACTGACCCCTCTATACCCTACACTACATTACTGACCCATCTATACCCTACACTATATTACTGAATCCTCTATATCAGGGGTAGCCAACCAGCCAGAGGCAAAGAGCCAAAAAATACCTGGAGCTAAGCTAAAAAGCCGACAGGAGGCGCGCATGCAAAAATTAGGCATGGTCTAGCTGTCACAAGGCCACGCCCCATTTTTGTGCTCACGCCTTTGGTATGACATTTGCAGGAGCATGACCTATTTGTGTCCCTTATGCAGTGCCCCTGCGACGGTACACCTGTCAAACCGTAACGCAGGTGTCCTAAGGCGAGCTCAGGGAGGACAGAAAACTCCCGTGGAGCAGAAGGGCAAATTACTGCCCCTTATGCAGTGTCCCCTACATTTGTGCCCCTTATGCAGTGCCTCCTGTATTTAAGCTCCTTATGGAGTTCCCCCCTGTATTTGTGCCCCTTATGCAGTGCCCCCTGTATTTGTGCCCCTTTTGCAATGCCCCCTGTATTTGTGCCCCTTATGCAGTGCCCCCTGTATTTATGCCCCTTATGCAGTTCCCCCCTGTATTTGTGCCCCTTATGCAGTGTCCCCTGTATGTGTGCCCCTTATGCAGTGCCCCCTGTATGTGTGCCACTTATGCAGTGCCCACTGTATTTGTGCCCCTTATGCAGTGCCCCCTGTATTTGTGCTTCTTATGCAGTGCCCCCTGTATTTATGCCCCTTATGCAGTGCCCCCTATAGTTTTGGCCCTTATGCAGTGCCTCCTGTATTTGTGCCCCTTATGCAGTGCCCCTTGCATTTGTGCCCCCTAAAGTAGTGCCCTTAAGTAGTTACCCCAGCCCTTCCCTGGCTCCCACTGACACTGCCGCTGCCTCTGACTGGATCTTACTAGATCCAGCAAGTGCGCAGGGCAGGCTCCTCACATCGCAGGTGACGTTATGACGTCACCCGCACATTGCATCACTGGGAACGCTGGCCTCTGAAGAAATCAGAGACTTCTTTAGTCTCTGATAGCCACATCTTAGAAACAAAAGAGCTGCATACAGCTCGAGAGCCGCAGGTTGGCCACCCCTGCTCTATACCTTACACTACATTACTGACCCCTCTATACTCTACATTACATTGCTGACCACTCTATACCTACCACTACATTACCGACTCCTCTAAACCTACCACTACATTACTGAACCCTCTTTACCCTACACTACATTAATGACCTCTCTTTACCCTACACTACATTGATGACCACTCTATACTTCCCACTAAAATACTGATTCCACTATACCTACCACTAAATTACTGACCCCTCTATACCCTACACTACATTACTGACCCCTCTATACCTACCACTACATTACTGACCCCTCTATACCCTATACTACATTAATGACCCCTCTATACCTACCACTACATTACTGACCCCTCTATACCCTACACTACATTACTGACCACTCTATACCCTACTACGACATTACTGACCCCTCTATACCTACCACTACATTGCTGACCCCTCTATACCCTACACTACATTGCTGACCCCTCTATACCTACCACTACATTACTGACCCCTCTATACCCTATACTACATTAATGACCCCTCTATACCTACCACTACATTACTGACCCCTCTATACCCTACACTACATTACTGACCACTCTATACCCTACTACGACATTACTGACCCCTCTATACCTACCACTACATTGCTGACCCCTCTATACCCTACACTACATTGCTGACCCCTCTATACCTACCACTACATTACTGACCCCTATATACCTACCACTACATTACTGACCCCTCTATACCCTACACTACATTACTGACCCCTCTATACCTACCACTACATTACTGACCCCTCTATACCCTATACTACATTAATGACCCCTCTATACCTACCACTACATTACTGACCCCTCTATACCCTACACTACATTACTGACCACTCTATACCCTACTACGACATTACTGACCCCTCTATACCTACCACTACATTGCTGACCCCTCTATACCCTACACTACATTAATGACCCCTCTATACCTACCACTACATTACTGACCCCTCTATACCCTACACTACATTACTGACCACTCTATACCCTACTACGACATTACTGACCCCTCTATACCTACCACTACATTGCTGACCCCTCTATACCCTACACTACATTGCTGACCCCTCTATACCTACCACTACATTACTGACCCCTATATACCTACCACTACATTACTGACCCCTCTATACTCTACCACTACATTACTGACCCCTCTTTACTCTACCACTACATTACTGTACCCCTCTATACCTACCACTACATTACTGACCCCTCTATACCTACCACTACATTACTGACCCCTCTATACCCTACACTACACCACTGACCCCTTTATATCCTACACTACATTACTGACCACTCTATACCCTACACTACATTACTGACCCTTCTATACCTACCACTACATTACTGACCCCTCTATACCCTACACTACACCACTGACCCCTTTATATCCTACACTACACCAATGACCCCTCTATACCCTACACTATATTACTGACCCACTATACCTACTACTAAATTACTGACCTCTCTACACCCTAAACTACATTACTGACCCCTCTATACACTACACTACATTACTGACCCCTCTATACCCCACACTACATTACTGACTCCTCTATAACTACTACAAAATTTCTGACACCTCTAAACCTACCACTACATTACTGAACCCTCTATAGTGCCTAACCCTAACCTCCCTCCCCCCCCCCAGTGGTGCCAAACCCTAACCTCCCCCCCACTAACCCTAACCCTAACCCCGCTACGTTCCCTAAACCAACCCTACCCCCCCAGCGTGGTAACGCTAAGGGCGCCCCGACTTACCTCAGCATTCCGGCATCGGGATTAAGATAGGTGTCAGTATTTAGATGCCTATCTTAAGTCCCTTGATGGGATTTGGATGTCGTTATTGAGACCCACGGCATCGCGGACACCGGTCTCATAACTACATCCCATACCCTAAACTACATTACTGACCCCTCTATACTTGCCGCTACATTACTGACCCCTTTATACCCTATACTATACTACTGACCCCTCAATACCCCACATTACATTACTGACCCCTCTATACCCTGCACTACATTACTGACCCTCTGCACCCTACACTACATTACTGACCCCTCTACACCCTACCACTAAATTGCTGACCCCTCTAAACCCTACACTACATTACTCACACCTCTAAACCCTACCACTAATTTGCTGACCCCTCTAAACCAGACACTACATTACTGACCCCTCTATACCCCACACTACATTACTGACCCCTCTATACCATACACTACATTTCTGACCTCGCTATACCCCACACTACATTACTGACCCCTCTATACCATACACTACATTTCTGACCTCGCTATACCTTACACTACATTACTGACCCCTCTATACCTACCACTAAATTACTGACCCCTCTAAACCAGACACTACATTACTGACCCCTCTATACCCTACATTACATTATTGACCCCTCTATACTCTAAACTACATTACTGACCCCGCTATACCTTACACTACATTACTGACCCCTCTATACCCTACACTATATTACTGACCCCTCTATACCATACACTACATTATTGACCCCTCTATACCCTACATTACATTATTGACCCCTCTATACCCTACATTACATTATTGACCCCTCTATACCCTACACTACATTACTGACCCCCCTATACCCTACACTACATTACAGACCCCTCTATACCTACCACTACATTACTGATCCCTCTATACCCTACACTATGTTACTGACCCCTCTATACCCCACACTACTGACCCCTCTATACTTGCCGCTACATTACTGACCCCTTTATACCCTATACTATACTACTGACCCCTCAATACCCCACATTACATTACTGACCCCTCTATACCCTGCACTACATTACTGACCCTCTGCACCCTACACTACATTACTGACCCCTCTACACCCTACCACTAAATTGCTGACCCCTCTAAACCCTACACTACATTACTGACCGCTCTCTACCCTACCACTAATTTGCTGACCCCTCTAAACCAGACACTACATTACTGACCCCTCCATACCCCACACTACATTACTGACCCCTCTATACCATACACTACATTTCTGACCTCGCTATACCTTACACTACATTACTGACCCCTCTATACCTACCACTAAATTACTGACCCCTCTAAACCAGACACTACATTACTGACCCCTCTATACCCTACATTACATTATTGACCCCTCTATACTCTAAACTACATTACTGACCCCGCTATACCTTACACTACATTACTGACCCCTCTATATCCTACACAATATTACTGACCCCTCTATACCATACACTACATTATTGACCCCTCTATACCCTACATTACATTATTGACCCCTCTATACCCTACACTACATTACTGACCCCCCTCAACCCTACACTACATTACAGACCCCTCTATACCTACCACTACATTACTGATCCCTCTATACCCTACACTATATTACTGACCCCTCTATACCCTACACTACTGACCCCTCTATACCCTACACTACATTACTGACCCCCTCTATACCTACCACTACATTACTGACCCCTCTATACCCTACAATACATTACTGACCTCTCTATACCCTACACTACATTACTAACCCCTCTATACCTACCACTACATTACTGATCCCTCTATACCTTACACTATATTACTGACCCCTCTATACCCTACACTACTAACCCCTCTATACCCTACACTACATTACTGACCCCTCTATACCCTACACTACATTACTGGCCCCTCTATACCCTACACTACATTACTGACCCCTCTATACCCTACACTACATTACTGACCCCTCTATACGCTACAATACATTACTGACCTCTCTATACCCTACACTACATTACTGACCCCTCTATACCTTACACTACTGACTCCTCTATAACCTACACTATATTACTGACCCCTCTATACCCTACACTACATTACTGACCCCTCTATATAATACACTATATTACTGACCCCTCTCTACCTACCACTACATTACTGACCCCTCTATACCCTACACTATATTACTGACCCCTCTATACCCTACACTACATTACTGACCCCTCTATACCCTACACTATATTACTGACCCCTCTATACCCTACACTACATTACTGACCCCTCTATACCCGCCACTACATTATTGACACCTCTATACCCTATACTACATCACTGACCCCTCTATACCCTACACTACATTACTGACCCATCTATACCCTACACTATATTACTGACCCCTCTATACCCTACACTACATTACTGATCCCTCTATACCTTACACTATATTACTGACCCCTCTATACCCTACACTACTGACCCCTCTATACCCTACACTACATTACTGACCCCTCTATACCCTACTCTACATTACTTGCCCCTCTATACCCTACACTACATTACTGACCCCTCTATACCCTACACTACATTACTGACCCCTCTATACGCTACAATACATTACTGACCTCTCTATACCCTACACTACATTACTGACCCCTCTATACCTTACACTACTGACTCCTCTATAACCTATACTATATTACTGACCCCTCTATACCCTACACTACATTACTGACCCCTCTATATAATACACTATATTACTGACCCCTCTCTACCTACCACTACATTACTGACCCCTCTATACCCTACACTATATTACTGACCCCTCTATACCCTACACTACATTACTGACCCCTCTATACCCTACACTATATTACTGACCCCTCTATACCCTACACTACATTACTGACCCCTCTATACCCGCCACTACATTATTGACACCTCTATACCCTATACTACATCACTGACCCCTCTATACCCTACACTACATTACTGACCCCTCTATACCCTACACTATATTACTGACCCCTCTATACCCTACACTACATTACTGACCCCTCTATACCCTACACTATATTACTGACCCCTCTATACCCTACTCTACATCACTGACCGCTCTATACCCTACACTACATTACTGACCCATCTATACCCTACACTATATTACTGATCCCTCTATACCCTACACTACATTACTGACCCCTCTATACCCTACACTACATTACTGACCCCTCTATACCCGCCACTACATTATTGACACCTCTAAACCCTACATTACATTACTGAATCCTCTATACCCTACACTACATTACTGACCCCTCTATACCCGCCACTACATTATTGACACCTCTATACCCTATACTACATCACTGACCCCTCTATACCCTACACTACATTACTGACCCATCTATACCCTACACTATATTACTGACCCCTCTATACCCTACACTACATTACTGACCCCTCTATACCCTACACTATATTACTGACCCCTCTATACCCTACACTATTTCACTGACCGCTCTATACCCTACACTACATTACTGACCCATCTATACCCTACACTTTATTACTGACCCCTCTATACCCTACACTACATTACTGACCCCTCTATACCCTACACTACATTACTGACCACTCTATACCCTTCACTATATTACTGACCCCTCTATACCCTACACTACATTACTGAATCCTCTATATCAGGGGTGGCCAACCAGCCAGAGGCAAAGAGCCAAAAAATTCCTGGAGCTAAGCTAAAAAGCCGACAGGAGGCGCGAATGCAAAAATGAGGCATGGTCTAGCTGTCACAAGGCCACGCCCCATTTTTGTGCTCACGCCTTTGGTATGACATTTGCAGGAGCATGACCTATTTGTGTCCCTTATGCAGTGCCCCTGCGACGGTACACCTGTCAAACCGTAACGCAGGTGTCCTAAGGCGAGCTCAGGGAGGACAGAAAACTCCCGTGGAGCAGAAGGACAAATTACTGCCCCTTATGCAGTGTCCCCTACATTTGTGCCCCTTATGCAGTGCCTCCTGTATTTAAGCTCCTTATGGAGTTCCCCCCTATATTTGTGCCCCTTAGGCAGTGCCCCCTGTATTTGTGCCCCTTTTGCAATGCCCCCTGTATTTGTGCCCCTTATGCAGTGCCCCCTGTATTTATGCCCCTTATGCAGTTCCCTCCTGTATTTGTGCCCCTTAAGCAGTGTCCCCCGTATGTGTGCCCCTTATGCAGTGCCCCCTGTATGTGTGCCCCTTATGCAGTGCCCACTGTATTTTTGCCCCTTATGCAGTGCCCCCTGTATTTGTGCTTCTTATGCAGTGCCCCCTGTATTTATGCCCCTTATGCAGTGCCCCCTATAGTTTTGGCCCTTATGCAGTGCCTCCTGTATTTGTGCCCCTTATGCAGTGCCCCTTGCATTTGTGCCCCCTAAAGTAGTGCCCTTAAGTAGTTACCCCAGCCCTTCCCTGGCTCCCACTGACACTGCCTCTGACTGGATCTTACTAGATCCAGCAAGTGCGCAGGGCAGGCTCCTCACATCGCAGGTGACGTTATGACGTCACCCGCACATTGCATCACTGGGAACGCTGGCCTCTGAAGAAATCAGAGACTTCTTTAGTCTCTGATAGCCGCATCTTAGAAACAAAAGAGCTGCATACAGCTCGAGAGCCGCAGGTTGGCCACCCCTGCTCTATACCTTACACTATATTACTGACCCCTCTATACTTTACATTACATTGCTGACCCCTCTATACCTACCACTACATTACCGACTCCTCTAAACCTACCACTACATTACTGACCCCTCTATACCTACCACTACATTACTGAACCCTCTTTACCCTACACTACATTAATGACCTCTCTATACCCTACACTACATTGATGACCACTCTATACTTACCACTAAAATACTGATTCCACTATACCTACCACTAAATTACTGACCCCTCTATACCCTACACTACATTACTGACCCCTCTATACCTACCACTACATTACTGACCCCTCTATACCCTATACTACATTAATGACCCCTCTATACCTACCACTACATTACTGACCCCTCTATTCCCTACACTACATTACTGACCACTCTATACCCTACCACGACATTACTGACCCCTCTATACCTACCACTACATTGCTGACCCCTCTATACCCTACACTACATTGCTGACCCCTCTATACCTACCACTACATTACTGACCCCTATATACCTACCACTACATTACTGACCCCTCTATACTCTACCACTACATTACTGACCCCTCTATACTCTACCACTACATTACTGTACCCCTCTATACCTACCACTACATTACTGACCCCTCTATACCTACCACTACATTACTGACCCCTCTATACCCTACACTACACCACTGACCCCTTTATATCCTACACTACATTACTGACCACTCTATACCCTACACTACATTACTGACCCTTCTATACCTACCACTACATTACTGACCCCTCTATACCCTACACTACACCACTGACCCCTTTATATCCTACACTACACCAATGACCCCTCTATACCCTACACTATATTACTGACCCACTATACCTACTACTAAATTACTGACCTCTCTACACCCTAAACTACATTACTGACCCCTCTATACACTACACTACATTACTGACCCCTCTATACCCCACACTACATTACTGACTCCTCTATAACTACTACAAAATTTCTGACACCTCAGCATTCCGGCATCGGGATTAAGATAGGTGTCAGTATTTAGATGCCTATCTTAAGTCCCTTGATGGGATTTGGATGTCGTTATTGAGACCCACGGCATCGCGGACACCGGTCTCATAACTACATCCCATACCCTAAACTACATTACTGACCCCTCTATACTTGCCGCTACATTACTGACCCCTTTATACCCTATACTATACTACTGACCCCTCAATACCCCACATTACATTACTGACCCCTCTATACCCTGCACTACATTACTGACCCTCTGCACCCTACACTACATTACTGACCCCTCTACACCCTACCACTAAATTGCTGACCCCTCTAAACCCTACACTACATTACTGACCGCTCTATACCCTACCACTAATTTGCTGACCCCTCTAAACCAGACACTACATTACTGACCCCTCTATACCCCACACTACATTACTGACCCCTCTATACCATACACTACATTTCTGACCTCGCTATACCCCACACTACATTACTGACCCCTCTATACCATACACTACATTTCTGACCTCGCTATACCTTACACTACATTACTGACCCCTGTATACCTACCACTAAATTACTGACCACTCTAAACCAGACACTACATTACTGACCCCTCTATACCCTACATTACATTATTGACCCCTCTATACTCTAAACTACATTACTGACCCCGCTATACCTTACACTACATTACTGACCCCTCTATACCCTACACTATATTACTGACCCCTCTATACCATACACTACATTATTGACCCCTCTATACCCTACATTACATTATTGACCCCTCTATACCCTACACTACATTACTGACCCCCCTATACCCTACACTACATTACAGACCCCTCTATACCTACCACTGCATTACTGATCCCTCTATACCCTACACTATATTACTGACCCCTCTATACCCTACACTACTGACCCCTCTATACCCTACACTACATTACTGACCCCCTCTATACCTACCACTACATTACTGACCCCTCTCTACCCTACAATACATTACTGACCTCTCTATACCCTACACTACATTACTGACCCCTCTATACCTACCACTACATTACTGATCCCTCTATACCTTACACTATATTACTGACCCCTCTATACCCTACACTACTGACCCCTCTATACCCTACACTACATTACTGACCCCTCTAAACTCTACACTACATCACTGGCCCATCTATACCCTACACTACATTACTGACCCCTCTATACCCTACACTACATTACTGACCCCTCTATACGCTACAATACATTACTGACGTCTCTATACCCTACACTACATTACTGACCCCTCTATACCTTACACTACTGACTCCTCTATAACCTACACTATATTACTGACCCCTCTATACCCTACACTACATTACTGACCCCTCTATATAATACACTATATTACTGACCCCTCTCTACCTACCACTACATTACTGACCCCTCTATACCCTACACTATATTACTGACCCCTCTATACCCTACACTACATTACTGACCCCTCTATAGCCTACACTATATTGCTGACCCCTCTATACCCTACACTACATTACTGACCCCTCTATACCCGCCACTACATTATTGACACCTCTATACCCTATACTACATCACTTACCCCTCTATACCCTACACTACATTACTGATCCATCTATACCCTACACTATATTACTGACCCCTCTATACCCTACACTACATTACTGACCCCTCTATACCCTACACTATATTACTGACCCCTCTATACCCTACACTACATCACTGACCACTCTATACCCTACACTACATTACTGACCTATCTATACCCTACACTATATTACTGACCCCTCTATACCCTACACTACATTAATGACCCCTCTATACCCGCCACTACATTATTGACACCTCTATACCCTATACTACATCACTGACCCCTCTATACCCTACACTACATTATTGACCCATCTATACCCTACACTATATTACTGACCCCTCTATACCCTACACTACATTACTGACCCCTCTATACCCTACACTATATTACTGACCCCTCTATACCCTACACTACATCACTGACCACTCTATACCCTACACTACATTACTGACCCATCTATACCCTACACTATATTACTGACCCCTCTATACCCTACACTACATTACTGACCCCTCTATACCCTACACTACATTACTGACCCCTCTATACCCGCCACTACATTATTGACACCTCTATACCCTACACTACATTACTGAATCCTCTATACCCTACACTACATTACTGACCCCTCTATACCCGCCACTACATTATTGACACCTCTATACCCTATACTACATCACTGACCCCTCTATACCCTACACTACATTACTGACCCATCTATACCCTGCACTATATTACTGACCCCTCTATACCCTACACTACATTACTGACCCCTCTATACCCTACACTACATTACTGACCCCTCTATACCCTACACTATATTACTGACCCCTCTATACCCTACACTACATTACTGAATCCTCTATATCAGGGGTGTCCAACCAGCCAGAGGCAAAGAGCCAAAAAATACCTGGAGCTAAGCTAAAAAGCCGACAGGAGGCGCGAATGCAAAAATGAGGCATGGTCTAGCTGTCACAAGGCCACGCCCCATTTTTGTGCTCATGCCTTTGGTATGACATTTGCAGGAGCATGACCTATTTGTGTCCCTTATGCAGTGCCCCTGCGACGGTACACCTGTCAAACCGTAACGCAGGTGTCCTAAGGCGAGCTCAGGGAGGACAGAAAACTCCCGTGGAGCAGAAGGACAAATTACTGCCCCTTATGCAGTGTCCCCTACATTTGTGCCCCTTATGCAGTGCCTCCTGTATTTAAGCTCCTTATGGAGTTCCCCCCTGTATTTGTGCCCCTTATGCAGTGCCCCCTGTATTTGTGCCCCTTATGCAATGCCCCCTGTATTTGTGCCCCTTATGCAGTGCCCCCTGTATTTATGCCCCTTATGCAGTTCCCCCCTGTATTTGTGCCCCTTATGCAGTTCCCCCCTGTATTTGTGCCCCTTATGCAGTGCCCCCTGTATTTATGCCCCTTATGCACTTCCCCCCTGTATTTGTGCCCCTTATGCAGTGCCCCCTGTATTTATGCCCCTTATGCTGTTCCCCCCTGTATTTGTGCCCCTTATGCAGTGTCCCCTGTATGTGTGCCCCTTATGCAGTGCCCCCTGTATGTGTGCCCCTTATGCAGTGCCCACTGTATTTGTGCCCCTTATGCAGTGACCCCTGTATTTGTGCTTCTTATGCAGTGCCCCCTGTATTTATGCCCCTTATGCAGTGCCCCCTATAGTTTTGTCCCTTATGCTGTGCCTCCTGTATTTGTGCCCCTTATGCAGTGCCCCTTGCATTTGTGCCCCCTAAAGTAGTGCCCTTAAGTAGTTACCCCAGCCCTGCCCTGGCTCCCACTGACACTGCCGCTGCCTCTGACTGGATCTTACTAGATCCAGCAAGTGCGCAGGGCAGGCTCCTCACATCGCAGGTGACGTTATGACGTCACCCGCACATTGCATCACTGGGAACGCTGGCCTCTGAAGAAATCAGAGACTTCTTTAGTCTCTGATAGCCACATCTTAGAAACAAAAGAGCTGCATACAGCTCGAGAGCCGCAGGTTGGCCACCCCTGCTCTATACCTTACACTACATTACTGACCCCTCTATACTCTACATTACATTGCTGACACCTCTATACCCCCCACTACATTACTGACCCCTCTATACCTACCACTACATTACCGACTCCTCTAAACCTACCACTACATTACTGATCCCTCTATACCTTACACTACATTACTGACCCCTCTATACCTACCACTGCATTTTTGACCTCTCTATACCATACATTACATTACTGACCCCTCTATACCTACCACTACATTACTGACCTCTCTATACCCTACACTACATTACTGACCCCTCTATACCTACCACTACATTACTGACCCCTCTATACCTTACACTACATTACTGACCCCTCTATACCATACACTACATTACTGACACCTCTATACCCTACACTACATTACTGACCCCTCTATACCTACCACTACATTATCACCCCTCTATACCCTACACTATATTACTGACCCCTCTATACCCTACACTACATTACTGACACCTCTGTACCTACCACTACATTACTAACCCCTCTATACCTACCACTACATTATTGACCCCTCTACACCGTACACTACATTACTGACCCCTCTATACCTACCTCTACATTACTGACCCCTCTATACCTACCACTACATTACTAACCCCTATATACCTATCACTACATTACTGACCCCTCTATACCCTACACTACATTACTGACCCCTCTATACCTACCACTACATTACTGACCCCTCTATACACTACACTACATTACCGACCCATCTATACCCTACACTACATTACTGACCCCTCTATACACTACACTACATTACTGACCCCTCTATACCTACCTCTACATTACTGACCCCTCTATACCCTACACTACATTACTGACCCCTCTATACCTACCACTACATTATGACCCCTCTATACCCTGCACTACATTCCTGACCCCTCTATACCCTACACTACATTACTGACACCTCTATACCTACCACTACATTACTGACCCCTCTACACCGTACACTACATTACTGACCCCTCTATACCTACCTCTACATTACTGACCCCTCTATACCTACCACTACATTACTGACCCCTCTATACCTATCACTACATTACTGACCCCTCTACTCCCTACACTACATTACTGACCCCTCTATGCCTACCACTACATTACTGACCCCTCTATACCTACCACTACATTACTGACCCCTCTATACCCTACACTACGTTACCGAACCATCTATACCCTACACTACATTACTGACCCCTCTATACCCTACACTACATTACTGACCCCTCTATACCTACCACTACATTTCTGAACCCTCTATACCTTACACTACATTACTGACCCCTCTTTACCTACCACTACATTACTGACCCCTTTATACCCTACACTACATTACTGACTCCTCTATACCCACCACTACATTACTGACCCCTCTTTACCCTACACTACATTACTGACCCCTCTATACCCACCACTACATTACTGACCCCTCTATACCCTACACTACATTACTGACCCCTCTATACCTACCAGTGCATTACTGACCCTCTATACCTACCACTACATTACTGACCCCTCTATACCTACCACTACATTACTGACCCCTCTATACCCTACCACTACATTACTGACCCCTCTATACCCTACACTACATTACTGACCCCTCTATACCCTACCACTACATCACTGACCCCTCTATACCTACCACTACATTACTGACCCCTCTATACCTACCACTACATTACTGACCCCTCTATACCAAGCACTACATTACTGACCCCTCTATACCTACCACTACATTACTGACCCCTCTATACCCTACACTACATTACTGACCCCTCTATACCCTACCACTACATCACTGACCCCTCTATACCTACCACTACATTACTGACCCCTCTATACCTACCACTACATTACTGACCCCTCTATACCAACCACTACATTACTGACCCCTCTATACCTACCACTACATTACTGACCCCTCTATACCTACCACTACATTACTGACCCCTCTATACCCTACACTACATTACTGACCGCTCTATACCCTACCACTACATCACTCACCCCTCTATACCTACCACTACATTACTGACACCTCTATACCCACCACTACATTACTGACCCCTCTATACCCTACACTACATTACTGACCCCTCTATATCTACCACTACATTACTGACCCTCTATGCCTACCACTACATTTCTGACCCCTCTATACCTACCACTACATTACTGACCCCTCTATACCCTACCACTACATTACTGACCCCTCTATACCCTACACTACATTACTGACCCCTCTATACCCAACCACTACATCACTGACCCCTCTATACCTACCACTACATTACTGACCCCTCTATTCCAACCACTTCATTACTGACCCCTCTATACCTACCACTACATTACTGACCCCTCTATACCCTACACTACATTACTGACCGCTCTATACCCTACCACTACATCACTCACCCCTCTATACCTACCACTACATTACTGACCCCTCTATACCCACAACTACATTACTGACCCCTCTATACCCTACACTACATTACTGACCCCTCTATACCTACCAGTACATTACTGACCCTCTATGCCTACCACTACATTACTGACCCCTCTATACCTACCACTACATTACTGACCCCTCTATACCCTACACTACATTACTGACCCCTCTATACCCTACCACTACATCACTGACCCCTCTATACCTACCACTACATTACTGACCCCTCTATACCTACCACTACATTACTGACCCCTCTATACCAACCACTACATTACTGACCCCTCTATACCTACCACTACATTACTGACCCCTCTATACCCTACACTACATTACTGACCGCTCTATACCCTACCACTACATCACTCACCCCTCTATACCTACCACTACATTACTGACACCTCTATACCCGCCACTACATTACTGACCCCTCTATACCTACTCTACATTACTGACCCCTCTATACCTACCACTACATTACTGACCCCTCTATTCCCTACACTACATTACTGACCCCTCTATACCCTACACTACATTACTGACCCCTCTATACCCTACACTACATTACTGACCCCTCTCTACCTACCAGTACATTACTGACCCTCTATACCTACCACTACATTACTGACCCCTCTATACCTACCACTACATTACTGACCCCTCTATACCCTACCACTACATTACTGACCCCTCTATACCCTACACTACATTACTGACCCCTCTATACCCTACCACTACATCACTGACCCCTCTATACCTACCACTACATTACTGACCCCTCTATACCTACCACTACATTACTGACCCCTCTATACCAACCACTACATTACTGACCCCTCTATACCTACCACTACATTACTGACCCCTCTATACCCTACACTACATTACTGACCGCTCTATACCCTACCACTACATCACTCACCCCTCTATACCTACCACTACATTACTGACACCTCTATACCCACCACTACATTACTGACCCCTCTATACCCTACACTACATTACTGACCCCTCTATATCTACCACTACATTACTGACCCTCTATGCCTACCACTACATTACTGACCCCTCTATACCTACCACTACATTACTGACCCCTCTATACCCTACCACTACATTACTGACCCCTCTATACCCTACACTACATTACTGACCCCTCTATACCCAACCACTACATCACTGACCCCTCTATACCTACCACTACATTACTGACCCCTCTATACCTACCACTACATTACTGACCCCTCTATTCCAACCACTTCATTACTGACCCCTCTATACCTACCACTACATTACTGACCCCTCTATACCCTACACTACATTACTGACCGCTCTATACCCTACCACTACATCACTCACCCCTCTATACCTACCACTACATTACTGACACCTCTATACCCGCCACTACATTACTGACCCCTCTATACCTACTCTACATTACTGACCCCTCTTTACCTACCACTACATTACTGACCCCTCTATTCCCTACACTACATTACTGACCCCTCTATACCCTACACTACATTACTGACCCCTCTATACCTTACATTACATTACTGACCCCTCTATACCTACCACTACATTACTGACCCTTCTATACCTACCACTACATTACTGACCCCTCTATACCTTACACTACATTACTGACCCCTCTATACCTACCACTACTTACTGACCCCTCTATACCTACCACTACATTTCTGACCCCTCTATACCATATATTACATTAGTGACCCTTCTATACCTACTACTACATTACTGATCCTTCTATACCCTACACTACATTACTGATCCCTCTATACCCTACACTAGATTACTGACCCCTGTATACCCTACTCTACATTACTGACCCCTCTATACCTATCACTACATTACTGACCTCTCTATACCTACCTCTACATTACTGACCCCTCTATACCATACACTACATTACTGACCCCTCTATACCTACCACTACATTACTGACCCTTCTATACCTACCACTACATTACTGACCCCTCTATACCCTACACTACATTACTGACCCCGCTATACCCTACACTACATTACTGACCAATCTATACCCTACACTACATCACTCACCCCTCTATACTCTACACTACATTACTGACCCCTCTATACCCTACACTATATTACTGACCCCTCTATACCTACCACTACATTACTGACCCCTCTATACCCTACACTACATTACTGACCCCTCTATACCCTACACTATTTTACTGACCCCTCTATACTTACCACTACATTACTGACCCCTCTATACCTACCACTACATTACTGACCCCTCTATACCCTACACTACATTACTGACCCCTCTATACCCTACACTACATTACTGACCAATCTATACCCTACACTACATCTCTCACCCCTCTATACTCTAGACTACATTACTGACCCCTCTATTCCCTACACTATATTACTGACCCCTCTATACCTACCACTATATTACTGACCCCTCTATACCCTACACTACATTACTGACCCCTCTATACCCTACACTATATTACTGACCCCTCTATACTTACCACTACATTACTGACCCCTCTATACCTACCACTACATTACTGACCCCTCTATACCCTACACTTCATTACTGACCCCTCTATACCTGCCAGTACATTACAAATCCTTGACCACTCTATACCCTACACATAATTAATGACGCCTTTATACCTGCCACTACATTATGAAGCCATCTATACTCTAGACTACGGGAATCAGTATGATTTACCGCCGGCCACATTCCGACAGCGGCAGCCCGACAGAGGAGGTAATCCCGATCGTCCTTAAGGTAAGTATAAACTAACATAATTCTACCTCGTAACCCTAACCTCCCCCCCAAGTGCCTAACCCTAACCCCCCTCTAAGTGCCTAAACCTATCCCCCTCTTCCCCGCAGCCTATCCCTAACCTCCCCCCTGGGGTGCCTAACCCTAACAACCCTTCCCCTAGCCTAACCCTAAACTATACCGGGCTGTCCGCGCCCGGCGCCCAGCTTGCCTTCGACCGGTAAGCCGGGCGTCGGGCTCCCGGCGTAGTTCTAATGACAGGCGTCGGGATTTCGACGCCTTTCATTTGTACCTTGCCGGGATTAAGCAGTCGGGAAGCCAGCCGTCGGCATTGCGACCGCCGGCTTCCTGACTGCTTCCCACACTACGGAACTCTCTATACCCTACATTACGTACCTGACCCCTCTATACCCTACACTACGGAACTCTCTATACTCTACATTACATACCTGACCCCTCTATACCATACACTACGGAACTCTATACCAGTGATTTTCAACCTTTTTCAAGTCGAGGCACACTACGCAAAATTTTAAGATTGCCAAGGCACACCATCTGGCGATGCGCCGTGCGCTACTTATGAAAGAACAAACACTCACAGGAACAAAACAAACTACATTGACCCCAGCAGGAACAAAACACACAACATTGGCCCCAGAGGTATAAAACAAATCACATTTACTGGCCTCACAGAAAAAAAACCCCATCACATTGGCACCCACACTGCTCTCCACAAAGAATAAACACATTGGCCCCCACAGAGAAAAAAAAAACATTGCTCTCCACAAAAAGAAAAAAAAAAAAGCATATTGGCTTACCCCACAGGGCTGGCTGGGAGCAGGATGGGCTTGCTGGGTAACTGGCGCAGGGCGGGTGGGAAGAGCTGGCTTTGTCACTGAGAGCTGGCTGGGTAACTGCTGGGCCACTGGCGGAGTGGGCAGAGCTGGCTGGGCCACAGGCTGGACGGGCAGAGCTGGCTGGGTCAATGGCGGAGCGGGCGGGCAACACGGCGTGCGTGACCTGTGATGTCACGCCACCGCGTCTAGGCAGTTCACGGCCCGTGCACGCCTGAGCCTCCCAGAGGAGCTCAGTGGCAGCCCGGGCCACGCTGTTGTATAATATGCCCGGCGGTCAGGTGGCACACTTCACAACCGCTCGCTCCACAGCGATTGAAAACCGCTGCTCTATACCCTACATTACATACCTGACACCTCTATACCCTACACTACATTAGGAGAAACGCAGACATACCTGTCCGTTTGAACGCCGTTGCATGGGCATACATAACTTAGCCACTGCGACGGCATACGTACTGCATGCGATGAGACTTCACAGGTCAGACCTGCTGTAATTCTGCGTGAGGGTTCGATGTTACTCGATGTTACCGATGTATAAGCAGGACTGCAAGGTCTTACAGATGTGAAAAACGGTAGTGGGCGTCTCTATGCTGGCTGAGCGATTGCAAACATTAGCATATTTTCACAGCAGAACTGCGTGTGTAATCGCAGCTGTGATCGCAATAGTGATCTGTGCTGAATCAGGACCAGAGAGTGCGAGGATAGAGATAAACACTAAGAAAAAAGTAAAACAAAGGGGAAAGTGGTTTGAGTGGTTATTTAGGGACAAAATGCAAATCTAACACATGTACACTCCTCTAAGTAGGAGTCTGCATGACTTTCATGGCTGCTCTATAGGCTGCATGGCTCCTGTCTTCCTCTGGCAGCCATAGGCATCACTGGAGCTGCTGGACCACAGGGAAATCCAGGAGAGGTCAGTCACTGTTCATGGACTAGAAAGAGGCAGCAGCTGCAGGGAGCAGGGGGGAGGCAGCACCACAGAGCAGGGGGTTGGGGCAGTAAGAAGCATGGGGGAGGAGAGCACGGACCAGGGTAAAGACGGGATAGGCGAGGGAGGGCAGCACCACACAGCAGGGGGTGGCAGTACGGAGGCAGTATGTAACGGGGGAGGCAGCAGCTGCACGGAGCAGGGAAGTGGCAGTAAGGAGCCTGGGGAGGCATACAGCTCAAACCAGGGGGCGGGATGGAGCAAAGGAGGGGGGGCAGGGTGGACGGGGAAGGGGGGGGGGTTGGGTTGGAGCAGTGGCTAGGCAGCAGCTATTGGCAGACACTATGGTGGTAGGTGGCAGCGATGAGGTTAGTCCACATGGCAGATGACTTAACCAGAGAGTGGTTCATTAACCATGTAAAAATTAGAACAGGCAGCACACTGTTAACAGCAGGTACAGGTTACAAGAATGGTTCAGTTGCAGCCAGATGCTTTAGGGTATGCTGGACAATGTGGTGAACCAGGGTAGTACCATCCTACAGCATTACTATTACTACAGCAAACAATTATTATTTTCATACCTCCCAACTGTCCCAATTTGGCAGTCCCATTTTGAGGACCTTGAAAGTGGTGGGGTTTTGCTCAAATGTGGGCATCTCTAGGTGGCTTTCTGGCAGAGATGGATGGTGTTTGTGAGGATCTGGGGTGGAGCAGCCACGTGACAGCTCTCACCTCCTCCTGTAAATGCTTGCAAAATATAAAATTTATTTATAGATAGAATGATAGATATGGATTTAATCCTGTCTAATAAAAATACACATTCAACATAGTTAATTAAAGAACATATTTTGTGCTCAATTGATGGTGCTAGAAATTGTGTTATTAGCTTGTTATTGTTTATTATTATTATTGTTTATTTATAAGCAGCACTACATTCCGCAACAACTTAGGGTAAATATAAAAAAGCATATAAGACAAAACTTTCCAGATGCAAAATACAGAACAAGCAAAAGTAAAATGCAGTGCATTAAAGAAGCATACATGTATTAATTACAACAAAAAAATTAACATAATATGTAAAACGAATTGGAATACCCGGCATTGCCCAGGTTAAAGACTGGACCCTGAAGTACACCTGCAGCCTTTATTTGTTTACATTTTACTCGCCTATAACCCCATTCCATTGATCCTGAAAAGGACCCCACTGTTTGCTAACATGCATTCAAACTGCCATGGGTGCAAGGGGCTGCTATTGTGCCCGAGCTGCCTCTGTGGACCGCCGCTCCCCTTGCACTCAGTTATGCAAACAAGGTGGGCCATCGAGTGGGGGCCTGAGTGTCAGCAATGTTCATTTGGTTCCGACCACCAGCTGATTACAACTGGCGCAATGGCAGGCAGTCATGGAGAGACATCGCCGCCGGTTGTGAGGCAATCAGAGTTTGCGGACTGGCAGCCAATCAGCAGTAGCGGCTCCTGATTTGCTGCAGCTCTGCGAGCTCCGATTGGCTCGCGACCGTAACCAGATTCAAATTGTGCCAGTGTTGTCTATCCATGTCTGTCACTGGCTGCCAGTGCGCCAGCTGTAATTAGCTGGCGGCCCGACCCTAAATCCACATCTGCTGGCGGCACACAAGGGGAGGCAAGAGGTTGCTGGAGGGACACAGGGAGGAGAGTTGATGGTGGGCGCATAATGTGTACGGGGCACTACTATTGTGTGGAATAATGTGTTATATGGGGCACTACTACTAATAATAATCTGTAAAGGGCATTACTGTGTGGTATAATGTGTAAGGGGCATTACTGTGTAGTGTAAGGGGTATTACTGTGCGGCATAATGTATAAAGGGCACTACTACTGCGTAACATAATGTGTATAAGAGGTACTACTGTGTGGCATGGCATGAATGGGCTCTGTGTGGCATTATCTGAATCGGGTCTGTGGGGACAAATGTATGTATTGTTTTACCTCTGGGGGACCCTTTTAATAACTTGCTATGTGGCCCACAAAGTTCTAGTTGCGCTCAAGGGCGCATGGGGGGAGCTATCACACTGAATGTGCCTCCACGGAATGCGCCAGACTTAGGGTCTCACAGCGACCCCCTCCCCAGTGCCGCAAAAGGTTTTTCTATGGGGGCACAACCACGCCACACACTATTACACGATTAGGCCACACCCCTGGGCCCGGGGTGGCTTTCTACGTCCTTGCATGCAAACACAGAGGCTATGGATTAATATGAACTTGCATGCGTCAACAAGTTTGCTCAGAGGTGAAATGGATATTTTTGCTGCATTCTCACAGATTTTTGTCAGACTGCCAATTACCACTGGAGCCAGCCCTGGGACCTGTGTAAATTAAGAGTGTCCCTATTTTTAGCGATTGTGTGGCCCTGACGAAGTTCAAACCTAGGAAAAAAGCTAGTCCTGGTCAAACTACACCACCATGCCAAATTTGGTAGGTCCAAAACTCTGGCGTGCATAAAGCACAAAATGTTGGACAGACAGACACGCTTTCTCGCTTATTATATAGATGTAATAGGAACAGCACAGAATAAATATATAGCTTAGTACACTTGCAAGAGGCATAATACAAGAATTCACAAGTGGATAAAGTGTCAGTAAACGAGACAGTAAAAAGGTGCTGTTAGCAAGAGTTTACAATCTAATAGGGATTATTCTGTATTCGAGCTTTACATGTGCCATCGGCGTCTTGTAATCTCCCAGTGCAATCATTATTATTATTATTTTTATAGTTTAACAATGGTTTTAGAGCTATGTTTTTAATTCTATATCCTGTGCTTTAATGCATTTGGGGAATTATTTCTAACATAAGGAGTTAATTGCTTTTCCTCTTTCCTGGCTCAATGTAACTGTGCAGCATCAGTTATATTTCTGAATATCCTGTTTTTATGGAGATCACCCATGTGTAGGTGGACATAAAATGGAAAATAAGAAGAAAAAGAAACTGTCAACTTTGATAATATTTTGTCAAGCACCATCCTCAGGGTCGGATTGACCTACAGGGATACAGAGGAAATCCCCAAAGGGCTTCATTGCCTATGGGTCCATCCCCTCTTCTAGGGTTCAGGTTCCAGACTGTGCACTCGAATTATACATTGTTACTCTATGAGAGGCTCAGTTACCTGTTGGGGTAGGATCACTGATGAACAGGTCATACTTTCCAACTTCTTTGAAATGGTAATCTGGGCATGACCTAGTGACGGGGGTGTGGCTTTGTGGGAAATGCCATCCCCGCAAGCCATGCCCCCCATATTCATAACACTGGGGGCATGCCCGGTGCTCCAGGAGCCGCTGGACATGACCCAATCCCCTCTCTGCTAAGCAGAGCAGCGTGTGAGAAAGGGCCTCCCAACCTCCCCTCCACCGTAGGACACTGCAGCCCACGGGTGGGATGAATGTGTCCAAAGAACGGGACTGTCCCCAATAAATTGGGGCGGTTGGGAGGTGTTCATGGGTGCTTGGTTCACTTCTATAGAAACTACACCAAGATTCGCCTTCTCCAAATCAAAGTGGATGGTCATGTCACACCTGTTTCCTCCTCTTGTTGGGAGTTTTAGCATAATGAACACAGCTCCTGCCGCATTGTAGCTCTGCATCCATTCATTAACCTCCAATTAAGTCATCCCATTGGTAAGAGCTTAAAAAGTTTAATTTGTTTTACAGTGGCATGTATTCCGCCTTTCCTAGACCTAATGCATTTCTCATTGAGTTTTAGACTCTGGTCGTTCAGTACTAGGGTTTCCTATCACATGTACAATGCAATAGTGTGGTATATATAGACAGGATCACCATCATTTGCTTCATTATTATGCATTATACTGTATTATCAAGACTATGTTGTGTTCTCTAATGTGCATTGCTGCTATCGATATGGTGCCTCATCATGAAAGTATTTACTAAATATATTTATTTACTAAATATATTTATAAAGGGGCCCAGAACATGCACTCTCCAATGGTTAGCTAAGCCTCTGTGGTGGCTGGCCACACCCCCTTTTGTTGATGGTCACACCCCCTCTGGTGGCTAGCCTCACTTCTAATACCACTACATTCCCCTATTGGGCTTGTATGCCCTGGTGCCACACGGACTATCCTGGCAAATACATTATTGGTAATATCAAAGAATCAGAAAACCTTATTGTTCCCTCACAACTTTTTCTGGGTTATACATTGGCAGACGGTAAATTTGACCCTGTGTGAATAAGCAGCACTGTTAGAAGATATTTTATGCTAGTCCCAGAATTAAAGTTAGGTCAAAATCTAGGGATCTGATTATAATTTGTGGCTGTGGGGATCCCCAAAACAATTCCTGAAGATAGTTATCCGAAAATCCCTCTCTGCCGAAAATATATATTTATAAAAAAAGAATAGTCTATAGGTTACAATTGTAATACCCCACTATGCGAGGTATTACGTTATACACTACATTCATAGTGCTATGTCATTATACAGGCACACCTCTGCAGCTGCTCAGGCGGTCAGGAGCAGGTCACATGAGCAGTGTCAGGTGATCAGACATGTGACAGTTGGAGGAAATGTCAGGTGGTCAGGGGCTGAGCTCAGGGAGCCGCCATAGAGAGCTGAGCTGTGCTGTGAGGAGGCACATTTTTGGCCAGTCCCCCTCCGTGGCTGACAGTGGAGGAGGCAGGACCTGGAGGTGCGGTTCCCCTAAGCTGGGTAGAGCCAGAGGTGGACCTGAGAGACTGCGCTGAGAGGAGGAACCTGACAGAGAGCAGAGCTGGGGGAGTCCCTGTGAGCCTGCGAGGAGGACAGGTATATGGGGCATCAGGGTGTAGTCACCACGTTACCCAGCACCTGTCACACTCACAGCTCCTCACAATCCGGAATAAAGTGTATAGAGAAAGCGATTACAGGGACAGTGCAGAACCAGTCACCTGCACAGGCACCTCTTAGTCATGAAAGGGTGATAATAAATAGAAAGAGACAGAAGATACAGTATGCAGATCTAAGTACCCAACCTGGACACAATGCAGGTAGCAGCTACTCAGTGTGTATAGAAGTACAAGGCCTCAGTGCTATTGGTGCAATGCAGTCAGTTTAGCTGTCCCAGCAATTATACAGAAGAGAAGTGTAATATTTTATAGCAAGCCCTTCGTGGAGGACAGTCTCACACTATAACCAGTATGCTATAAAGCAAGTTCCAGCAACCTTATTCACCTAACCACGGACTTTGCAGAATAAATGAATATAGCTAGACTCTCATAGACTAATCTGCTCAATTCATAACCATTACAACCTATATATCAACCAATTAACCAGCTGGAGCTGGCAGATACAGTACTAATAAATAAACTTGATGTGCATCGTCAATGTTGCAACATAGTTAAAACACTAGGGATATTGAGATTTGGGACTTTATACTGCAGTATAAGATTTAAGATATAGTAATAGCCAGGATTCATATTGTTGAAAAGTATATAGTACTCTAACCTGTAGTTGTAAGTTTATTTCTGGAATCATAGACAGAATTTATGCTTATTAAAATCTTAGATGTTGTTTTGTGCATATACAATATGTATATATATATGTATATATATATATATATATATGTTTACATCGGAACAATTGTACCTGATGGTCTAAATTGCTACCTTGGTCTCCAACTGTGGCTAATTATATAAAGTGTATTTAAAACCTATGTGGTTATTAGGCCTGGGGTCGGATTATCTTCACCTCTCTGCCATGATTGAGTGACCTACTGTACCCCAACCATTGGACACGGAAAGTGGGTATTACACAATCAGGTCCGTAACTAGGGGTGTCATCTCATTGCACAGTGCGCAGGGCCCTGTGGGCGGCATTGGCGCTGCCCCATGGCCCTTCTGGCTAGCAGAGTGTCATCATGCACAAGGGGTACATTATGGTTTCAGTGCTGTTTCCGCATGATATAAGTGGGTGATACGATTTAGAAATAGGGAAGAGGTGGGCCATGTGCAGGCCAGGCCCTCTCTTCACTGGCGCATGCACCCTGTAGACTCTGAACCATTTTCCCAGTGAATTGTCTACAGTGCATGCGAGAGCTCTCCAGGAAAATTATGCAGGTGATTTCTGCGCCTGCCAGCATAGTGGTAAGTATAGTCTATGGCACAGGTTCTCAAACTCAGTCCTCAGGACCCCAAAGATTGCATGTTTTCCAGGTCTCCTCACAGAATCAAAAGTGAAATAATTAGCTCCACCTGTGGATCTTTTAAAATGTATCAGTGAGTAAATAATACACCTGTGCACCTGCTGGGTGACCTGGAAAATGTGACCTGTGTGGGGTCCTGAGGACTGAGTTTGAGAACCACTGGTCTATAGGTATTGGCAGGGCCGGCGCTAGGCTTTGCTGTGCCCAGCGCCGTCCTGTGTTGCCGCCCCTTCCCTCCTCCACTCCCTCCCCCTGAGCGTTTATCATCAAAATAGCGCTGGGTGGGGAGGTGGTCTTTTCCTGTGCTTGCCGGATCCTATGACGCTCCGGGCGACAGATTGGCTTCCCCGTGCCTGGAGCCACTACTGGGTATAGGGTGTGTGGTGTGGGCCACCCTGGACATATTATAGGTATGCCCATGTCCCTGGTCTCATTTGCAATGCTGGCCCATATTTAATTTATATTTGGTGCATGTGCAATAACATGGCAGACTGATTTGTGTGCTAGCTATGTTAGGTATTCGATCCTCCCCCCCACCCACACACACTTATCCCACCACACTTTACTGCAGTGGGAGTTGTTAGCACCAAGGAGGGGGAGGCATGGGCGTGAGTATGTTCCGAGTCAGGCGCGCTCACAATGCGCATGTTTGACTCAGTTTGGACTTTGTAGAATTATTATATAGACATATAGCAAATGATAGTTTTTCTATAGTATTCTACCAGTCATAGGAATGTCATTTCTACCTATGCACCACAACCAACAACTTTTAGACGGTTCACATAATTCCCTCATACAGCAGTCCTAGTATATTTTATCTTGAGGAATGGTGCAGTACAGCAGTGTTTTTTTTCTAGGTGTGCCCCAGGAATATTAGATAACAATGCATTGTATTTCATTTCAGCATGGTGATAAAAAGACAGCTGGGGCACCGAAACCTACAGACAAGAAAGCTCCTGCAACAGCCGAGGTACATACTCAGGGTTATAAATATGTTCTAGCTTTGATTACTATAGATGTTGGTGCTTTAGAAGAGTATATACAGACAGTAGGGTGTGTACTGTCTTTGATATATAAGTACAAGCGGAAATAGTCCATTAAGTACTTCTACTTAATATAAACTGTTATTAGTATAATTACCAGTAACATAAACAAGAAAAGGTTTAATAATAAGATGAAAGATTTCACTGGTTATAGGTGGGATGGAGAAAGTTTGTTGCATTTATGTCCTACGGAATAAGTTTTTCCCCTGTGGTGTTTGGGATATACGTAATTACACTTTGCGTGTTGTGCTTTATAGCAGAGTGTTATTTGTATATTTGCATTTCCTATCTACTTAAAGTGAAATACTCCATTCTGCATCACTACATTGTGTGACTTACTTTGGTGAGTAACTGGCACAGAGAACAAAATCCCACTTGGACATTAGTCTCCATGGAAGATATTATTATTAATAAGACTTAATTCCACCTGCACATAATATAGGAACAGGTGGTTATGTGTTGGTGTACATTGTTCAATCCGGGTCATCATGACCTGGGATTTTACCGGGTGAACTGGATAGGCTGCGGTAAGAAAGGGGTGTCCCAGGTTACGCTACATGGGTTATGATCAAGGAACCTCATTGGAAGCTTTTAATGACGTAGCAATGTGATAACCCTGTTCTGCAGGACAGATATAGGTCCAGTGTGAAAGGCAACATCCCGGGATTTACCCGGGACCAAAGTGTGGTATGAAAAGATGCAACGTGGGTTGATCCTGTTCTCATTGTACCGTCTGTGACCCAGGGTTTATGTGTGAAAGGGTATTATTATTCAAAGCATTCCAGATAAATTAGGTGACAGCAAGAAAGTCTGTAAAATACTATGGAATGGAACAAAGGGAAGGGAATGACAGTCACTAACTCTGCACCTTGTTTACAGCTGAGAGCATGCAGATTGGCCACTGGGTTCACAGATCTTTATATTGAAAAGTATGTAGGGGACGGGATTCAGTCAGGAAGCTGACGGTGGAAATGCCGACCGCCAGCTTCCCGACTGTCAAATCCTGGCAGGGTACTAATGACAGGCGTTGAAATCCCGACGCCTGTCATTAGACCTACGCCGGGATCCCGACGCCCGGCATACCGAACGAAGGGTTAGGCACCCCCCCAGGAGAGTTAGGTTTAGGCTAGGGGAAAGGTGAGCTAGGGTTAGGGTTAGGCACCCCCGAGGGGAGGTTAGGTCGGCGGTATAACATACTGATTCCATATGGGACACCTCATACCGGTCACCTAGAAATATTTGTAGCAATAATAGTTTCTTGCAATTCCCCCTTATTTTCTGATTACAATAACCTGGCTTGAATTTATTTATTGGTATAAGAAACACTTTACTGGTTACGCCCAGTAAACTCTCCATGTTTATGTAATGTTATCCCACGATATCCCTCATTTCAGCAATGCCTGATAACATTTTGTTCATGTTTTAGCCTCCGATTCTTATAAAATCATAGTTAGGGGAGTTTTGGCCATGACTGGTCTATGACTGCTGCCTGTTATAGTAACTGTAGGAAAAGGTGTTAACCCCTTCCCAGCTAAGTCCTGACCCATGTGCTGAGCCTATTTTGGCACTTGTCAGGTTGGTCACTTTGCAACACATCAAAATGTGTTTGTGCAGTCCCCATGCATATTACACCCTACATTCTGAGAAAATACAATTAGTCTGCTTATTTCTTCAGACACTGGAAAAAAAACCCATAATACATAAACTTATCATCTACCACATTGACTATTGTAATACAGTAGCTTCCTTACTGGTCTTCCTCTAATCAGACTTGCACTCCTACAATCTACACTTGATGCCGTAACTAGACTGTTCTTCCTTGCAAAACATTGTTCTTCTACTCCACTCTGTCAGTTCCGACATTACTTGCCTGTATTTTACCAAATTGATAATAAAATACATCTACTAACATACAACGTCATATACAAGACTACAACAACATACATCTCTTCACTTGTCTCAAAATATCTCTGAACGTGGCCTTTCCGCTCTGCACAAGATCTAAGTCTCCCATCCACACTCATTATCTGTTCACATTGCCCGTCACAGGACTTTTTACAGGATACAACCAATCTTAGACAACACTCCTCTAGCCTCCAAGGAGTTTATTTACGAAGCATTGGGTTATAAAACCCAACGCTTCTGATTGCGTTTATACCCGATATTTAAAAGGGCAATGCTTTAATAGCCGTGTCTTACTAATATAAGCATTGCCCTTTTAAATATCGGGCATAAACATTACACGATCAGAAGCTTCGTAAAGAAACCCCCAAGCCTTCAAGCGTTACTGAAAACTCAACTCTTTAGGCAAGTTTATCAAATTCACAAGTCATCCACATAACCTCCATAAGCTATTGTACCCCAATGTTAGTAATAAAAAATAATGCATTTTATTTTTTCTCCCTGGTTATCACCATTTTCAATTAAACAGAAACAATCTTTTGGAATAATATGGTAGATTAACAAGACATAATTTTGAAAATTGTAAAACCTACCACAAGAATTGAGGGGACTTTTGTTTTTTATTTTATTTCACATGTGATCACCAGATGATAATTAATAAGGCGAACATTGTTTGGGGGCTTGGTAGGTAAGTTTTGTTCTTACCTACAGTGCTGCATTGCAGACGACAAGTCCTTAGCATTTTTGATGTACATGTTGATCCTTACCACTGGATCAGTTAAGGTAGGATCAGGATGGGTAAAGCTCCTTCCCAATATTATGTAATACAGAGCCATGTCATAGGCTGGAGATCCAACCAGTTATAGACCAACCCCATAGCGGATAGAAGGTAGACTAAAAGTACCGGAAAAATATTATAGAGTCACTTACAGAAGGGAAGCAGTATGGGCAAGGTCAGTTTTAGGAAACTGTAATTGCTGTAGTTACAGGAACCTCCATTGTCTGAACCTCCACAATCACCAAATTTGACATGTGGGAAAGAGGGTGGACATGTATGTATACTGCATATGACTAGGCGGCCAAACTGTCCACAATAAGAATTTCACCCAAAAGAAAACTATATGACCCTAAATTCTCGCTAGGCTGCATATTACAATTATATGCACCAATACGTAAAAAGGAATTCATAGAGCAGGTCCATAGTATTAGTCAGTATGTTGAAACTGCTTATGTCGACTGCACTTTCCCGGTATCAGTGTGCCGGCAAGGTTTAAATGCTACTTCCTGCAAAGCAGCATGTTTAATGCTACATTAGCGACACCGTTAATAATGCAGGTATTACCAATTAAACCGTGTCAGCATACTGGTGCCAGGAAAGTGCTGCCGATAGTGTTGATATAATGACTGTCGACCTATTGACTGCATCCCCATAAAAACACCATTCTAATAATTGTATCAGCCCAGTCTTAGCCCTGCCTGTGCAGAGCCTCGCGGCACCATTAATAATATTTTTCAATATTTTTTTGTGTAGGGGCATGGTCATGCCTCCACGATTAGGTCATGCCCCCTACAGTACCTGGCCCCGACCCCACTCTCTACGACCGTATACAGCAGTAGGAATACTATACAGAAGTTTCATAAACTTTGGGATAGATGGTCTCATTCCTCACTGGGTCTCCAGATGTCTGCTCATAGGACTCCTTTGTAGTTGTATTTTCCTTTACCGTTTTGATGCCCTCACATGCTGTATTTGTGTTACATGTTAATTGTGTTTTACATAAATTTTTACCATGTTCCCTGTATTGGGTTTTCACATTTCTTCTAAATTGCCTGTGCATGCTGACACTTATGCTATTACTGCTACAGAAAATACGGATATTTAGAAATCGCGGGCACTTATTAATGATACCATAGACCATGAGCACCATGTGTACACCAGCAGGGGTGCCGAAAGAGGGTGAGGGGAGCAGGCACTCATTTTACAAGCCCAGACAAGGTACTAGTGTACCTTGTCCTTTTCTGCCCTTTTTATTTTTGTAACTTGTTTTTCTTTTTCTCTTTATTTTATGAAAATCAATGAAAACTACTTGATTGATAAAGAAAAAAATTGTGTGTCCTGTCCATACACTTCCATAGGTGTAATTAGTTGACAATGTCACATAACTGGTAGCAGGTGGGGTGAACATATAAGCATGTGTGTGTGGCTAGGGCTGGTATTTTACACTACACGTTCATTCTGTAAATCAATGTAAACATTTCAATGTGCTGATCTCACAAGACTGACGCTTGACAGATTAACGGCTTTGGGATATATTGGCTTGGACGTTTAAACATCCTTATAAAATGCATTCCCAGAATTGTGTCTATTGTTTGCTCTTAACCAGTTCTTTGAATCTCAAGCTGCATTTGGGTTTATATTTTATATAATGTGACAAATGCCTAGCCTGGAAATTTAGGGCGTTGCAAGTATAAAAATTTAGGGCGACGTTGCAAGTATAAAAATATAGTGCAAACATCACCAAAAATACAAATACACAGGCTGGTGCATCCGTTTGTGGAGTATGTCAATATGCAGGCTCCGGAAATAGACACATACACATAGAATCATACACACTTCAGTCACTTATACCCCTTTTACACTAGCAGCAATAACCCGAGTTAATGCACGTGAACACGCAGCAACCCGGGTTACTGCGCAGAGTGTGATAGGGCCAGGTTGAAATAAGCCGGATCGAGCGACCTGGCATTTCAACCCTGGTCACGAGAAGGGTTGAACGCACGTTCTGTCCTGATCGTGATGCAGTGTAAACGGGTAACCCAAGTTGATGCGACCTAGATGCCGTACTCTGCATAGGAAGAGCCGGCGCTTGGAGATGATCCTTTCACCAAGCGCCGGCTCATCACGTGATGCCGATGGCATCATCGACCTGGCATTAGTGACAGGTCGGGCCGCCTGTCTGTCGCATCCGGGATAGGCACGTGAACAAAATCCCGGGTGCGATCTGTGTTTAATTGCGTCCTCGTAGCCCCACTGCCTGCTTTGCAATGCTGATAATCTTGGCATCGTATAGCACGGGGCGGGGCTGCCGCAATAACATGATCGCAACGCCACATCCCCGCACCGTCCCCCTATGACGCCACTATGCCCCTTCTGCACCGACCTGAGGGGGCTGCCGAAAATTCAGCAAGTATGAAATACTGTCTGTTTTAACATGCATACTAAATACTGTTTTTGCATGCAGGTTAAATAATGGCTGTTTTAGCATACAGGGTAAATACTGTTTTTGCATGCAGGGTAAATACTGGCTGCTTTTGCATGTAACCCACAAATACTGGACAGCTTATTTATACACTACAATTTAGTTCAGCTAGGACAATCTCTCTTTCTGAAATCTAAATCTCCCTGCACATTTTAAACCTGCCCCACCTGCAGTGCAACATGGTTTTGCCAAGATACAGATTTGTTCCTTTTTTCTTTTTAAAGGGGCCCATACATCAGCAATAATAAAACAATGATTTAATGATTTTGTGACTTTTCCCCCCAATATAAAGATTCCCCAATCCATCAATCTGTGCCCATACATTAAAGATATTTTTCAGTGATTTGCAGATCACTTTCAGGAAAGAAAGATTTGCCAATCTCGAAATGCTCATCATTTTACTAGTAACAGATCAGCTGATTGTTACCATATACTAGCAATCTACAGCTATGCTTGGTCTATGCAATCTAACATGTTGGACAACCTGATTTTTTTTCAATTGTGTTTTATTTTTGAAAGTTTGAATTATACACCCAAAGCAGCATAATAAGCACGGGATAAAGCAAATGCGTGCATATAAATAAAATAAAAAACAGTACAGTATGGAAGATTGGCAGAAATGAAAACTGGGATAAACAAAGAAAATAGTCAACATAAGCACGGAGAAGACACATACAGTGGGATATAAAACATACATAGAGATGAGACCGAAGTAACCGTATCCCTAGTGGACGCAGCGCATCAAGTAATAATATAGAGCACCCAGATACCCAAACCCATATGGCAGGATAGTAACCGGATGGGTGTCCAAAGGTGTCATTAAGACCCCACCCCACCCAGGAATACAAAGAAACAAGAAAGGAAAGGTTTGAACCAGCTGAAGAAAAGAAAGCTCCAGCCTTAAATGAAGAAATCAGTTCCTCAATTCAACATTTGAAAAGTATCTAAATAACAGACCATCATAATGGGGGGAAAAAAAAAGTGAAAACACGCATCTAACAAAGTCCCAGAAGAATGGACTACAACAAACAGCCACCCCCTGACCCCCCACCGTGTGTGGCCACCCTCCAACTTATGGCATACCTGGGTCCCCCGGATCACAGATTTAAAGGCAGCAGAGCACAGACAGACAGGAGGCCGCGCCACCATCACTGACAACATGGTGAGGAGAGGACACAGCCCCGGGACTGGAAACGCGGCACCAGACCCCCAGGTCAGTATCAACAATAAAGCTGGCCAGGTATGGAGTCTAAACGGGCTGCAGGATCAGTAAACAGGATCACAAAGGCTGGAGAGCTCAGGACAGATATCCTACTACATTACCGACCAGGCCACATCCCCTTGGACAACCTGATTTATCGATTCCGATCACTTTTTGGTTGGAATTGGTGATTGGCGTACCCCATACATTGCCCCCAATCCATTGCAGATATATGGGGGTCTTTACTGCAAACTCTGAATCATCCCCACAATGTTCTTCTACTTTATCCTCATAAAAAAGGATTTGTATATTTCATATACAATAAATGTACATGAAACTGAGTAAATCATCAGGAGTCAGGACAAAGCAGATGAGCATAAAATGACCAAGATGAGTAAAGGTCACAGCTTTGCTATGTCCATGTACTGGGCGTTTATAGCCATCTACCAGACTTTGGGAATGTGGAAATACCTCATTCCAATTCTGCTAGTGTCAGGTATCTGCTGGGATTGTGCAAAACATGAACACGCCACACCCAGGCTGTGTATAGTGGGGAAGGTGCGTTCTTCCATCACATATATGTCAGTACACAAGCACATTGCCAGTGTGTCACCATGACAGTAGCATCACAGATATGTGAACTCGCTATATAATAACAGTAGTGATGTGACTCACAGCACAACTGCAATGACAGTCACTACATCAGTACAATTAAATTGCCCGTACTATAGAACAGGATAGCTGCCAGAATAAAGACACACTGTGCTAATGTGACTCACACAGTGTTCATATTTTCTTTTCACCTGCAGCATTGGTGGGAATAGCTGCAACAAGGCTCTGACACTGCGAGCCAGAAAGCCGCGTTTTATGGGCTTTGGAACATTTCCAGTAGTTTAGCTAACTAAATTTTTGTCATTCTCTTTTTCTTGTTGATTCTGACTGGCAGTGGCCTATTTGTAATAAGTGCTTTGTAAGAACAAGATTGGACCTGTTTTCAGAAATCCTGGTACAGTAATTCTAATTCACTGAACATAGAAAATAATATAGATTTGCTGATGTATGTTGCTGAGATTTCTTTGCTGCTGATATGACAATGGCTTTGTTATTATCTGTGTATATTACTGATATTACACTCTGGGTCTGATTCAGAGATGGACGCAAATCCCATGGCGACTGCGATTCCATATGCAGTGGACTTGCGAAAATATGCTACTGATTTAGCTGATGTCTTGTGCACAGAGACACCCGCCTCTGCATACTTACTGAAATTCAGTGCAGCAGGGGGTGTTGGAGTGGCTGAAGAAGGTTGGCGCAGGGTCCTGCCGGCGCGATTGCGTCATCGCAGCCATGCCCCCCACTTTATAATTCCGATATTACCGGCATTATAAAGCAGGGGGTGGGGCTACAATAAGTGCGAAACGCGTCATTGGACCGCCGGAACACGGGGGGGGGGGAGTGGGGGGGAGCAGTCATTCCGGGACACTTATCCTCTCTTGCGGGGATCCGGAAGCAGCACCCAATTTTCGGGAGGCTCCCGGCAGTCCCGGGAGAATAGGCAAGTATGCACCTCCGGCGTCTCACATCCTCAGAAGCTGAAAAACTGGTCGCACATCGAACTTCTGTGTGAGCCTCTGCTGTCTCAGACAGAGCAGGTCTCCTAAGACGTCAAGACCTCTGCTGCTGTGAACAAATCGCAGAGCCTCACTAGAGCACGCCCAGAAAATGGTCCTGACACACCTGCGTTTTTTTCTAACCACTCCCGTTACTTTTCCCAAACACTGACTGTAACGGGCCCTCCATCTTCTCTTCCCTCCTGCTGCTTCTGTTTTCAGTCTCTTCACAGCCTGACAAGGTGCAAAATATCCAAGAAGACAGAAGCAGCAGAGAAAAGTGCCCCATTTCCGAAAGAGCAGCTTTTTGGAAGTGATAAGTATAGGAGGCATGATAAATGCCTCCGATACTTACATTGAACTCACAGCGAGTTTAATCCTAAATGATCACTGGGCACATCATAATGCATCGGGCCCTTAGATTACACACTTGTGTGGCACCGATGTGATTGCTAGCACTTGCACTACTGTGTATAAATGGTGCCCCCACCTTGAACTAAAAATTGTTGCCCCATCATCAATAAATGGTATATAAGTAGTATTTCCACTATCATCAAATAATACATTATATTGCCCCAGTTATACAATAATAAAGTATTTGTGGCCTTGTAAAAAAAAATATACATGTATATTGACTACTTAATAAATCTAATTATTATTGCCGTCATAATTAATCTATCAATGTTGTATCGCGGTTGTATCCCTAATACAGTCAGAATGTTGACATCAGAATTTCGACAGGTTCTGAATGTTGACATTGACATAAGGACAGCAAAAAAGTTGACATTCATAAATCAACATGGTTAAAATGTCGACATTTATCAACACCAGAATGTCAACAGTACATTTGTGTGTAATTTTTAGGGTTACGTTTAGTGTTAAAATTAGGTTTAGGGTTAGGCTAAAATATGAGAGAAAAAAAGTGTATGTCGACATTCTAGCGTCGGCATCACGAACATGTCGACGTTGACACCCAGAGCCTGTGACATTCTGAATGTCGACTTTTCCTACCACACCCCGGTAATTACCTTATTCATTTTCTTTCCTGATAGGCCAGGTTGTCCAAGCAGCATGCAGTTTGAGCTATGTCATATTTCAAAACCAAGTTTAAAATGTATGTGGTTTGAGTAACGGTTTTGCAAAGATTGATGCATTGTATGTATGTATTCTTTACACCTGTAAAATTAGCAATGACCATTTCAGAATTGACGCTTTGAAATAATGATGTGTGGATTTTAATAAAACACACAGTTTACAAAGCTTACATAAAACTGCTAAAAACACTGTGGTAAATCGCCATCTAAGGTTCAGATTTATTTAGCCAAGAGGTTCTGTCACGTGCACACCCCGGACCCAGAATATTAGGGTAGAAAAAAAATAGTTTGCTTTCATTATAGAGGGGAGAGTAAAAAAATAAGTGAGGTTTTCCTACCGTAACAAATGGAAAAGTGCGGAGTTGCACATCTCGGGACGTTGCGGCTAACTGAATCTCCCCCCAAGGCTCCAATGTGAAATATGTGGATACATACAGCCTTTATGTATGGTACAGTGCACTGCGTGTTGTAGCCTGCCCTCAAGTGGTAAATAAAGGGACAACAGACTAACTCCCTCTGATAGCTTACCATATTAGGGCCTGATTCAGAGCCGTTCGCTATTTGCGGTCGTTCGTTCAAAAACAAGGGGTGGCTATTCAAATGATCAGTTCGCAAATTGCAGTCTGTTCACACCTCTAAGTCTGAATGAGCGAGCAAAACATACGCTCGTTTATTTGTTAAAAACGCCCCCTGGCCGCACGCACCATACGTCATGTCCGCTATTTATTAGATTAATCGAGTACATCGACCAGCGTATGAACTGCTCGCTATTCTTGTGGTTGGTTTTTGCTACCACAATCTTGCGAGCAGTTCTGGCTATAAAATAACCCAGTGACGTGGTCAATGACGCTGCTGTATTAATTATGCACACCCATAAAACGCCCGTTTTGACCTTTAAGCACGCCTGCGTTCAGATCTCCACTCCCCATTTTCAAGCACCTTCCCCTGTTACCACCCACATACGCCTCATTCTGTCTCTCAAAATAGCAGGCATTCGCTATATTGCGAGCACATGAATTTCGGCCGCACTGACTGGTTCGCGCATGCGTATAACGATCCGTACGCATGCGCAGATGTGCGAACATCGCTCGGAACGAGCGTACTGCCGCTAGCGAGTGGCTCTGAATGAGGGCCTTAGTTTGGATTGCTATATTATATTATATGTGGTGGTAGAACCACCCTGGAAGAGAAAAATAACATTAATGACAAATTCTGTATTAAATAAAGCAGGTTTCACTAATAAAATGTAATAGAATTATTACAATGTGAATGGTGTCTCCCTTGATTCATAGGATTTCCTTGCTTTATATTGAAGGTCTTATGCACCAAATATAGGATGATGTTTCTACTATTTCCATCAAGCTCCGTACACTGGGGGAATATGTTCTGTAAAAATTATCATTACAAGATACAGAGCTCTACTTATTAACAAGTAAATTAAGATGAATACACATCATAGGGGGCGCTCATAAATTAAGGCAGCAAGCCTCCCAAATACGCTGGGGCAGAGGAAAAGTAAATGAATTGTCACTCCAACTGCCCTGAACGCTGAGTGGTGCACGCGCGTAGGCAACGCTGGTCAGATTTTTCGGAAGCTCGTTGGTGGCAAATCAACTGTAGAAGGGATAGTGGGAAAAGGTAAATCTTAAGCTTGACCGTCTCTGCACTCTAAGGGATATATTTACTAAAGTGTGAGTTTTAGAAGTGGAGATGTTGCCCATAGCAACCAATCAGATTTTAGCTATTATCTTCTAGAAGGTGCTAGTTAAATGTCAAGTAGAATCTGATTGGTTGCTATGGGCAACAACTCTCACTTCTAAAAAGTCTCACTTTAGTAAATTTATCCTTAAAGGTACCTACACACATGGCGATTTTTTACACGATTTGCCCGATTTTGACGAATCGTGATGACAACTCATGTAAAATATGCCCAAATCGTGAGTTTCTACTCACGATCACGATGCCGATGCGCGTCCCCGCTCGTCGTATGTCGCATCTTCAGATCTGCCGTGCTGTAGGGCAGATTTGCCAATCTGGAACACAATGCACTGGATGCACGATAGATCAGTCAGATAAGTCAGATTGGACATTTTTTACTCCAAATCGTGACCACGACTGCCGGGGAGCTGCCTGGGGAGAGTTCAGGGGAAATCGTGCCTCAGGTCGGATCGTGAGCACATCGCTATGTGTGTAGGCACCTTAAGTCTGTTTTGGAAGATTAGGACACAAGTGATTTCCAACCAAGAACAAGTTTATTGAACTTTACACATATATCTCTTGGAAACTGCTTTTGCAGTGATATCGGAACTGGAAAGAAAGAAAGAAAGAAACTGGAAACAGTATTGGTTGCACATTTCTGGACAAAGTTAAATGCTGGGCGGTAGGCTATTTTTGGTCCTTATTAGTGGCTGCTTGAGGCTTTTTTGGGTCCCTTGCTGTGCTTTGAGGGATAATAGGAGAAAAACTATCAATATCCAAAACATATTGTTTCATCTCCAGTGGAAACAACAGTCCTAGCCAAAGGAGAAAGGGTGGGTAGGGTGGGGGCTGTTGCTAGGTGGCAATCCTGTTCCCTAGAACAAATTCAGTTTGCAGGTCACAGATTCCTGCAAACTAGTGTTTTGTTCTTGGGGAGGCTTGCCACCTAGCAACAGCAGGTGGGCAGACTACCACATACCTGGTGGTTGCTCTGAGAAACTCGATTTCTGTAGATCGGTTGGTCTCCAATAGTGCTTAGCGTAGGTACGAGCTGAGGACCATCTTACTGCTAGCATTATTGAATGTAATGGGATGCTTTTAGCTGCTGCTTTTGTGGCTACTGCCCCACGTAGGGAGTGACATTTGAATTGGTTTGTATCTACCACCGCCTCTTTCATGGATGCTACAATCCATCCTCTGATAGTGGAGTATTTTGCTGGGCGAAAGGGTTTCTTACAGGTAATGAAGAGCTGTGTATTATGTCTCTCATGGTAGCAGTCAGGGCCAAATAAGGACAGACATGAAGCTACACAAAGGTTAGGTACTGAAGGGTCTTAGATAACATCAAAATCAACTATGTGGTTATTAAAAGAGGACGTTTTAGTGTGACCTTTTAGGATAATGTGGTATCCTGCAGGAATCTGCACTAACCACGGGTCTGAGACGTTAGTTAGGGTTAGTTTAGCTCCGCTGGCTGCAATGGCTAAAGCCAAGAAAGATGCTAACTTACAGGATAAAATTAAAATGTTGGAGTCTCCCAGGAATGTAGGAACGATAGGAAAGGCTCAATGTCCCAGGTATCTGAATATTTTTTTTTTTTTTTTTTTTTTAAATATCTTTTTATTGAACAGCAATAAAACAATTATACATTGCACAATCCAAGAATTAGAGAAAATAAAATTGTCTGATAAACGACTAGTCTGTTTCTTGGAACAAACAATATACAAACTACTGTTAATCTTTTCAAACTTTTTTGGAAAATAGTACAAATATAGATTGAAATTATGTCAAAGTACAAAGAAACAAAGTACTTGAATATAATATAATGTAGAAAATTACAAAATTACAAATACTGTATAAAAAAATCAATATAGTACACCGTATAGAAATGCAAGTAAATATACAATCAATGTCACTCAAACTATGCAACTTATAGAGCCAGTGTAAGCAGCAATTGAATTTTGAGTTAACCAATTATCACATCAACTTCGGTATATCAGTCAATCGTTGCGTCAATATAATCTACATCAATGCAGAATTATATTAGAAAAAAGGGGGGGAGAGTTAGAATAAAATGATAAAAGAAACAGAAGAAGAAAGAAAGGTGAAATAGAAATAGAGGGGGAATCACTGACAGAAGGTGAGAGATACCTTGTCTGGGGGGATTCACAGAGAGCTACATATAAATAGCACAAATAGGGGCATTTTAAGTGATATTTCTTAGCATAAACCATTCCGTGTGATCAAAGACTTTCCATATGTTATTCTGAATCTGGACCGGTAAACATTGTATGTATGGTTCCCATTTTTTGGAAAAAATCCGTACCCCTCTTTCGATGTTAAAGATAGCCATACGTCTCTCCGCATAAATAACCTCCAGCAGCGCAATTTTCCATTCCATTAGTGTAGGTGCTGATTTTGAGATCCAGTAATTAAGGATAAGTTGTTTAGCTACTGTAACCATGACTCTCAGAGCAGGTTTCCATGGGCCCAAGGAGGACTCAGACTCCCATATTGAAAATTCTGCGAAAATAAGAGCTGCCGCATTTTTGGACAATTTAAGATGTATCGTATTATTTAGATAACACAAAATTTTATTCCAAAATCTATGGATCTTTCTGCAGTACCAGAGGTTATGCGAGAGAGAGGCATTAGAGCAGTCACATTTCACACAATTTCCCTCCTCCAGTGGCACAAAATGTCTCCGTTGGGCCGGGGACATATATGTACGATTTAAAATTCTAAGATGAATTTCTTGAAGTCTCGCTGACTTAAGGCAGGGTAAAACACAATCCAGATTCGCAACAAATGGCTCCAAGTCACATAATTCGGGTATCTCTGTGTGCCAAGCTTCCGCAACTGGTGCCCAAGCATGTATAGGAATTTCAATCAGGTATTTATATAAATGAGCTATTCTGAATTTGGTTGAGCGACATAAGAGTAGAATGCGACCCATTGTATCTGTGTTAATTGAGATCCATAAAGGATTATCTAAGGATTGAATGAAATGACGTACTTGTAGAAACATAAAAAATTGTGTACGAGGGATGTCATATTTATCCTGTAATTGTACAAAGGAGAGCAAATTGCCACCCGGATCAAATACATCTTTGATGGACATGATTCCCTTTTGATTCCACATTTTAAAAAGAGGAATGTCAAGTGAAGGGGGAAAACAGGGATTACCCCATAAGGGGATGTACGGGGATGAAAAAGGATTTTTCCCCAAATGTGTATTAACCTTCAACCACGTAGTGTAAGTGTCCCAGAATAAAATATTAGAACGAAATATCTTAGGAATGTGTATTTTAGGGGTGTGTAACAAGGCTGCTGGGGCATATGGGTGAAATAATGCTTCCTCCAAGTCAGGATTAGTATAGTGATCGGTATGTAATAACCAATCAGTTATATATCGGAATATGGCAGCTTTTGCAAATGCAGAGATGCTTGGGATGCTCAGCCCTCCATTTTTTTTCAATAGGTAAGCTCGGGAACGCGGCATTCTGGGTTTCTTGTACTGCCAAATGAATTTAAAAAAGATCTGCGTAAACTTCAGTACATCCACTCTTGTTAAAGTAATGGGTAAAGTTTGTAAAAGATAGGCTAGTTTCGGGAACACCACACTCTTTATTACAGTTACTCGTCCGAGTAGAGAGAGTTTAAGATCTTTCCAATTCTGGAGTTGGGAGTTTAATCTATTTAGCAATGGAGAGAAATTAAAAGCATATAGAGAGGATAATTGAGCTGGTATAAATATACCTAAGTATTTTAATTTATGTGTTGCAATTGTGAAAAGAGAGGCTATGTGGGGATGTGTAGCTAAAAAAGTAGCTGCATCAATAGGGAGCAACTCAGATTTACTCACATTGATGCGATAACCTGCAAATGATCCAAATGTGGTAATTAGATCCAGAAGTGTAGGGATGGATCGTAGGGGATCAGATATAAAAAGCATCATATCGTCTGCAAATAAAGACAATTTACATGTTTGGTTTCTGATAGTAATACCCTTTACCTCCGTTTCCTGTCTTATTGCTATTGCCAATGGCTCTAGCGCAATTGCAAACAAAAGTGGAGAAAGCGGGCAACCCTGTCTCGTCCCTCTCTGTGTACAGAATACAGGTGATAAATATCTATTAGTGAGAATCTGAGTAAGGGGAGAAGTATATAAGGATCGTATGATCTCAACAAAAAGGGCGGGCATACCAAACCGACGCAGAGATTCAAACAGGTGATCCCAGGTTACCAGATCAAACGCTTTTTCTGCGTCTAAAGACAACAAGAACCTGGGATCACCCGTCTCGCCCATATGCAGAGACTGCAGCACCGTAAGGACTTTCCTAATGTTTGTGACAGAATTTCTGCCACAAATAAACCCGGTTTGGTCCGGGTGTATGATAGACGGGAGAATCAACTTCAACCGCTCTGCTAAAATTTTTGTCAATAATTTATAGTCTACGTTAAGTAGAGAAATGGGTCTATATGATGAAGGCAAAAGGGGGTCTCTGCCTGACTTCGGCAGAACTTTTATAATGGCCGAATTAAAATAGTGAGGGATTATTTTACTATCCATTATGGAGTTAAATACATTAGTTAAAGTCTCTGTGATTTGGGGACGTAATATTTTGAAAAACTCCCCACTCAGACCATCTGGGCCTGGGGCCTTGAACGTCTTGAGAGATTTAACAGCCTGATCTACCTCTTCATGTGTAATTTTGCCAATCAATATATCAGCCTGTGCAGATGAAATCTGTGGCAGGGTGTGTGATTCCCAAAAAGCCTCCTTTTTAGTGATATCTATTGGGTCTTGGGAATAGAGGTTTTGGTAGTAACGGAAAAAGATATTCGCGATATCTTTGCCATTGAATTGTATGGCAGAGCTTTCATCTTTGAGAGCTGCAATATTATTATGTGGCTTGGTACCTCTCAGCATGTTTGATAGGAGTCGGCTAGGTTTGTTGCCGTATCGAAAGAAATGTAATTTACCTGAGTATACATATTTATCATCCATTTGAGTGAGGATTTGATCAAAGTGTAACCTGCACTCACCATATGCGGCTCTAGTCACCGGTGAGGATGAAGCTCTTAGAGCTTGAAATGCGGATGTTAAGGCCGTCTGTGCAGATCTATAAGTGGCGTCCTGTTCAGCCTTATATTTTGTCATAAAGGAGATAATTTCCCCCCTAATCACCGCCTTAGCAGTTTGCCAATATAAACCTGGGTTATCTTTATGTATTTGGTTGTTCATTTCGTAATTGGCCCAAGCAGACTCTAGCATTGACTTAAATTTAAGGGATGAGGCTAATTTTGCCGGAAATCGCCATTGGGAGTATGAACCCAAAAGGAATTTCCCCTGTACATCCACCCACACCGGCGCATGATCCGAAATAGCTATAGTTTCAATCGATGTATCGATAATCATTGGGGATATTGAGTTAGATAAGTAAAAATAATCAAGCCTAGAAAAGGCGTTATGAGTGGCTGAGTAGTACGTGTATTCCAGATCAGTGGGGTGTCTCATTCTCCACACATCTAATAAATTCAATTCTTTGGCTATATAATTTAAACCTATTTTTGGTTGTTTGGGGGAGGAATGAGAGAAAGTTTTCCTATCTAAGGTTGGGGAAGCGACCAGATTGAAATCACCCCCTAATATAATCTTAGAATCTGCAAAAGAATATAATTTGTTAATCAATCCTAAGAAAAAAGATTTATCATATATATTGGGACCATAGACATTACACAAACAATATCTAGTGCCGTCTAGCGTGACATCCATAAGAATGTATCGGCCCTCTTGGTCTACATCAGAGGAGTGAATATCGAATTGAATACCCTTGCGTATTAGGATTACCACTCCACGTGACTTAGAACCAAATGATGATGACGCCAGTACCTGGTGGTGCAGTGTGTTTAGCTTGGCGTGTTCTGTGGGAGTTAAATGAGTCTCCTGTAAATAAGTGATATCGGATTTAAGCTTATTAAGATATGTCAATATGCGCTTTCTTTTCACTGGTGAGTGAATCCCCCTGACATTCCAGGTGCAAAACCTAAGGTGGGAATGCATCACAAGGTGTGGAAATTAGGTAATGCAAATAGTAAAAAAGTGTAGTATAAATGTTAATATACTCCCCATAATACCGGTTGGTGTTAGGTAGGTTCATAATAATATGAATGTCGGCTCTAGTATAAGTCATAAATAAGCTATGAAGGGCATGAGCTTCGTGATTCATACAGTATAAAGAAACAAATAAACAAATGGACATAGACATAAAAAGAAAATAAAGAAAGACGCTGATATGCAGAGATTGCGAATCAAATGCAAACATATAACCAAAACTATAGTCATTGATCTCAGCCTATTGAAAAGGAAAAAAAAAAAAAAGACAATAGTCTTAATAATAACTATAAAGCAACGTCACAAGTATATATGTAATTATAATCCTAAATCAGACTATAAACATATTTTTGAAGAAAAGGGTAAAACCTGGTAAAGGCATCAAAATAGGTATGGGACATCTTCCCGTAATCAATCATTATGGTCCATCGTGGAGGGGTCCGAGGACTCTTTTACTTCGTTAAGGAAAGCCTGGGCGTCAGCAACTTCTGTGAAATCTTTAGGGCCTTGAGATGAGAAAATGCGAAGTCTAGCTGGGAATAAGAGCGCGAAGCGAGTCCCTGATTGGATGAGCTGAGAGCAGACAGGGGACATAGTTCTGCGTGCTCTGGCAACCTCCGCGGAGTAGTCCTGGAACAAGAGGATACGTTGGCCATTCCACTGAAGAGGGCCCTTCTGTCGAGCAGTTGACCATATCAGATCCTTGTGACGAAAATTTAAGCACTTGAAGATAACAGCTCTAGGGCGTGAGATGTTAGAATCGCGAAAAGGACCTAATCTATGTGCTCGTTCTATCTCAAAATTATTCAGTTCAGCCGAGATGCCGAGTAGCTCAGGGAGATCGGTTTGAAGAAATTTAGTGAGATCGTTGCCTTTAATCGTTTCCTTAAGACCCAGAAGTCGCAGGTTGTTGCGTCTGGACCTATTTTCCAGATCGTCTACCTTGGATAGTAATTGTTGTTGTGTGGTCGACATGGTAGCAACTTGTTGTTTTAGTTCTGAAAGTTCATGAAAGTTGACTCCGATCCTGTTTTCATTTTCACGCACTTGTTGTGAGACAGAGGACATTTGCGTCTTAATATCCGCCAGTGCCCCCATGAATTTATCCGCTTGGTTTTGCAGTAGTGGTTCCACTGTTTCTTTAATGGCTCTAACTATCTCTGCATATGAGAGAGGAGCAGGAACCGGGCCCATTGTGTTATGGGTAGTAGCGGGTTCGGAACTATGTGTATGTGGCATGTTTTCCACAGAGTCTGTAGGTTGATCTGTACGTTTGCTACTACCCCTGGCTCGATTTGCCTTGGGGGTGGGCTGTGGAGCCATGAACTTATCCATGTAGAGATTGGTCTTAATTTTCACCAGGTTATGATAATACTGAGGAGTGTGTTGCTTAGAAATGGCTGTGATCACAGACAGGAGATCCTTTACATTTCAAATAATTGTGAAGTAACTTGAAAAATAGGGCTGGAGCACCATCTGGTGGTAGAAGCTGGCACTGTAACTATTCCCCAGAGTAAAGGATATGTACATAAATATTGCCAAATTTATCATCAGCTATAGCTGGGGATTCAAAAGAAGTATAGAGTTGCAAGACTTCTGTTTATAAGCAGCTGTACGTTCTCCAGTATAGGGCTTTAACTGGTAACACACAGTACCTTGTCTCCTGTATATGCAGTGTCTGCAAAATGGCGCCGTCTGTAAAAGGACCTTGAAAGGAGCCAGCGTCTGCCTTCTGCAATTATGATATGCTGTCGCGGGGACCCGTCCAGCGGCGTCCCCGTGTGTTCCCCTTGCTGCTCGCACCCACCAGCTGACTGTCTGTGAGCCAGCGTCGCGGGGTTTGGCAGTGGACCAGGCGCGATGCAGGAGCCGGGAGCCGAGGGCCGGAATCCAGCACCACGCACCGCGTCTGCAGTAGGCCGCGAGGTCCGGCAGCCCGAGTCCGGGAACCAGGATCCCGCTAGGCAATGGGAACACCCGCCTTGGGGGCAGAGATGGCTTGTGGCGGTAGGAGAGCCAAGAAGCACCGCGCACGGCCGGAGGGACTGGATCAGCAGGCTCAGTCGTAACGGAGCCCCGACTCCATGCAGCTTTCCTCCTCGGCTTCCAGGCCACGCCCCTCCAGGTATCTGAATATTTGGAACTATGGGCCTAGAAAGATATATGCCTCTTAATAAATGTAGGTATACCGTAGCTTGCTGTCCGTTAAGTTTGGGATCATAATAGTTAAAGCGGAACCATATGATTTACTGGTAACTGATGCTAGGCCTGACTCAGAGGTTAGGAAATCTAAAGATAAATGGATAGTGAAGACTGGTGAGAGAGTTTGTTTTGGATCGTCAAAGGTTAAATTCCTTAATGATTGTACAATATCTAGCTCTCGTCCTGGTTCTTAAAAAGACATTGATTAGGAGTTTTGTGGGGGATGCTAGAGCTACATCTGTTAACAGCCTAGTAATATTGCCATCCACATACATTGGGGAAGTGTCTCTAATAAGAATGGAGTCCCCTGAAAGCATTCTTGGGATAACCCTAGAGGAATTTTCGGTCCTATAAGTAACTGGTTGATCAGAGGGAACCAGACTCTGGATGGCCATACAGTGTATACTCCCACAATTTGCGGCACTCTGTCCTCCCTGATTTTTTTGTAAGACTTTCAGGAGTAGGGTGGGGGAAGACATAGCATAGGGGCAAGTCAGGTCCGTCCAAAGGAAGGACATTGCATCCATCCTCCACACCCTTTTTGTCCATATTCTGGAAACAAACCACTGAATCTGAGCGTTCGTGGGACTGGCGAATAGATCTATCTCTAATCTCCAGAATGTGTGAACTATTTCTGAAAGATTTGACTTTTCAGTGCCACTGAATCTAGGGGGATCTGTGAGTCTGCTAATTTGTTAAAGACCCCTGGGACATGTTGTGAACAGAAGTATGTCTCTTTGGACGGCCCAATCCCATACTTCTAATGCCTCTTTGCATAAGGATGTTGACTTGTTGCCACCCAGTTTGTTTATATAGGTCCCTGTGGTCATATTGTTCAGGCATAGCTGGGTACAGACCCCTGTAAGGTGACTGGGGACTAGAGCCTGTAGGGCTAATTTTGCTGCCCGTAATTCCCAAATGTTTATGAAGAATCGGGATTACTCATTTGACCAGGCGCCGCTTACTGCTTTGTCTTGTGAGAAACCTCCCCAACCTGTTAGGGTTGTATCCGTGGTGATCGTCATGCAGGGAGAAGAATCTAGGAGGGGATGAGAAGACTGTTCATTTGGACAGTTCTATTTTTACTCTTCTGGAGAGATATATGGTGTTGGATTTCACAGATTTGCCAAACACGATCAAAATATCAACGTGATTTGCAAATCGGTGAAATTTAACATGTATAATTTTACCTATACGACGATGGATGGCGGAACATCAATGGCGTTTCCAATCCCGTCACAGTATCCAGCAATCTGTCGGATAGTGTATAGGGGCCTGAAGCCAGGTCTGATAATGCTTCCTGTTCACTCCTTGTCTGTCATTGAACTGGAGGAAGCCATCACTCAGGCCCTTTTGCTCCATATTGATATGTGGGTGGAGAAAATGAAACTGAAATTAAATGTTCTGCTCACTAAAACAGAGACTCCAGATAACTTTGTCACCACAATTGTTGCTAGTCCAAGCAGACTAGGTGACACAGGATAGTACCCTTCTATCCCAGGATGTGAGGCTAATATTCTCCATTATCAGCAAAATCAGAATACCCTCAGAGGCATATTCATGTGCAAGGGGGATTTCTGGTGCAAAAATTAAGCGGCATCGCGACCAATTTTGAATTATTGTGGGCATGTGTGCTCCCGATATCCATGGTATTCAATTGATAAAGTTTGTCAAGTATTAAGTGTGATATGCATAACAGTTAATTAAACAGTTGCACAAACTTCGACCAAAATTTGAGACCAGATTATATCAACTAAATTTGTTACAGTTTTATGTGTTTAATGAACATGATTTGGACTACGAGATGCCCTAAGAAAACTCTTATAGCTATGTATGCAAATGATAGGAGCTGTGCTGATACAATTTTCAGAATTAACTGCAATAGTAACAAAGGATGATCTGGATATTGTGCCTATTATGGAGTCATATCCTAGATACTCTCATAAGCTGGAACTTGGTGACCTGGCCGTGAGTATATCCTCCCCGTCTACCCCATCTGTGTCACACCTGTTTGTCTGCCCTACCCTTTTAGAATGTAAGCTCTTACGAGCAGGGCCCTCTACCCTCTTGTGCTTCTCCTTACTCTACTTTCATCTACTTCTTACTCCCCACTAGGGCACCTAACACTTGGTTGCTTAAGCTCTGCTGCTTATGTTGGTGTTATGGTCGCTAATGTGACTATGTATATTATCCATGTCCTTGTCCTGTATTGTATTGTTTTGTACTGTAAGTCTTTTGTCACCTATTTGTTTTCATACATTGTAAGGCACTGTGGAACACTTGTGACGCCATATAAATAAATGATAATAATAATAATAATAATAATAATAATAATAATAATAATAATATATAAGCAGTATTTAGATAGACAGTCAAAAGACAGACACCAGAAGGTAGACAGGCAATAGGTTGACAGGGACAAAAGGTCGACAGAGATAAAGGGTTGACAGGTAAATTGTCAACTCATAAAAGGTCGATGTGTATTTTTATTTTTTATTTTAACCCTAACTCTAACTATCCCCCTAGTGCCTAACCGTAACGTTCTCCTTCCTGCAGCCTAACCCTCTGCCTAAACCTAATCCTAGTCCTAAAAATCATGAAAAAAGTAGTGTATACCTTTTTTGTGTTGACCTTTTAACCCTGTTGACCGTTTAACCATGTCGACCTATTCACTGTCTACCTTCTTGTGTCTATCTATTGGCTGTCTATCTAGCGGTCTACTATCCCAATACTTTCAAGCCAAACAGCTACAATTGCCTGCACTTTCACAATGTTTCCCTACAACATGAATATTTGGCATGTAAAATAAAGGGCACGGTTCATTTTATTAGACAGACTGTTAACAGTGCATTTGTTTTAGTTTTTTTTAAAACTAACATGTTACACAACTGGCTGGCTGAGCATGTAATATTATATATTATATATTTTTTTATTTATTCTTATAAAATGGGAGTGTAGGTGAATGGAGAAGGAGGAACCAGGGAAAGGAACACAAGATACATGTTTAAGATTCTCTTTTAAGAATTTAATAATAAACAGTTTATAGCAGGCTTACTCCACACACTACTTGGCTGGCTCAGCATTTAATAATCCCTTTTAATAATTGAATGTGTTTTCTGTAGGCAGCGCTCAGACATATTATAAGAGACACACTCAGCAAACATTTAATATGTAATGCAGATTTGCAGTAACATTTTTTTTTTAAGAATTGTGTAAGCATCTACAGGCTGGCAGGCTCTGTCAGAAAGCAGTCAGGCAGGGCGTACTGGGAGGGTCAAGAGAGGGTCCAGGAGGAGTTTAGGGCGAGTCCACTGTAGTCCATGAAGCAGACTTATTTACAGCTCTTGCACACCACTGTGTTGTGATGGGCATCGGTATGATTGGCTGGAATCCTGACAGCGGCTGCCCGACATGGGTGAAAATCCTGATCGTCCCTAAGGTAAGTATTGACTAACCTAATTCCCTCCCCAAACCTTAACCCTCCCTTCAGTGGCGGGCTGGGCTGGGGGGCAGGGTGCCATGTCAGTCCTTGGGGGCCGCCATCTGCCTGCAGCCGAACGCTAATAGAATGGCTGGAGACAGGCAGAGGATGCTGCTGGGCCACCCGCTCCATTTGTGTTACTCACATAATGGAGCCAGAGCCGGATTAAGGAGCGGGCACAGGGGGTAGGTGATAAGTGCCCCCGTGCCCTCCCTTTCGCAGAAGCCTCCCCCCCTAGCCCCTGATCGCAGATAAACTAAAGCTAAGCGCAGCGATCATCTGATTCTGTTACACTGAAGAAATGAATGCTGGAGACGGAGTCCTAGTAGGGGGCGGAGCTACACGGCACTGGAGCAGGGCCAGGAGCAGCATGATGGAGCTGCAGCCAGTAACGTCACAGTGGTAGAGTTTAATGTAAGTGGGAGGGAGAACACTAATGTCTATATGTATATATGTGACAAGTGTATGATTGTATGTATATGTGACTGTTATGCATGTATGTGTATGTGACTGTGATGTCTGTATGTATAGATGTGTATGTGACTGTGATGCATGTATGTATATGTGACTGTGATGACTATGTATGTGTGTGTGTATGTATACAACTATGTATGTATATGTGACTATGTGATGACTGTATGTATGTAAGTGTATGTGACTGTATGTATGTGTGACTATGTGATGCCTGTATGTATGTATATATGTGTATGTGACTGTATGTATGTGATGCCTGTTTGTATGTGTGTGTGACGGTGATGACAGTATATATGTGTGACTATGTGATACGTGTGTCACTGTTTGTATGTGTATATGTGTGTGATAATTTTGTATGAATAGATGTGACTGTATACATATATGTGTGTGACAGTATGCATGAGTAGAAGTGTGTTACTGCATATCTGTGTGACAGTATGGGCGGAATTCAATTGATTCCAGCCCCCTTCGTGCCCGACGGAGCGATTCAATTGTTGCTCCTGTCGGGCGCGATCAGCTGCCAGTGCGCCATTGCAGCTCGCAGCCCCAGGGGTGTGCTAGCTGAAATGGGCGAAAAGTGTCCTGTTTGGGCGCCCAAATGGCACTTTTCGTGATCACACCCAGCACTTTGATCGGGGGAAGCCGATTTACGCGACTAAACCCGACCACTTTGGGCGTGATCAGCACGAAAAGTAGTAACAGTTGAATAGCGCCCCGCGATCACCCGTCACTTTAGACAGGAGAACTGGACCGCTAAAACAATTGAATACCATCCTATGTATTCATACTTGTCTACCCTCCCGATTCGGCCAGGAGCCTCCCGAAAATCTGGTGCCGCTCCCGGGCCCCTGGGAAGGCAGGCAAGCCTCCTGGCCCCCAGTGATGTGCCCACCCCCCCCCCTCCGCAGTTGAAAGTATAAACCCCAGCAGCGGGGAGGCGGTGATGCGATTCACGCTGAATCGCGTCATCGTGGCTCCGTCCCCTGCTGCACAATGCCATTAATGTCTGCAATGTGAAGAGGGGGCAGAGCCTCGATGACTCGATCACGCTGTCACAGCCCCATGCTCTGCCCCAATGATGCGTCAGTTGTGGGTCACGCCTCCTTTGACAGCACCCTCCCAGAAGGTGGGAGCTAAATGTCGGCAAGCCTGATGTATGTGTTGCTATGTGTACAACAGTACGTATGTAAATATATGTGACTATATGTATGTGTATATGTGTAGCTATGTGTACTACAGTACGTATGTAAATGTATGTGACTATATATGTGTGTGTATATGTGTACTACAGTACGTATGTAAATGTAAGTGACTATATATGTGTGTATATGTGTACTACAGTACGTATGTAAATGTATGAGACTATATATGTGTGTATATGTGTACTACAGTACGTATGTAAATGTAAGTGACTATATATGTGTGTGTATATGTGTACTACAGTACGTATGTAAATGTATGTGACTATGGCCCTGATTCAGAGCCGGACGCTCTGATAGAGCGCTGGGTCTGATTCAGGGCCGGCCTTCTTGTTTTTTAGAGCGGCCTCCTGGCCGCTCGCATAGCTGTGGGTGACCACCCACAGCTATAGCGAGCGGCCAGGAAGATGGTCAAGACCATCGCGACCATCGGGCTTGCGACGAGACCCTTGTGGTAGGTCTCGTTGCCGCAAGCCCCAGAGAGATTTCGGCTCTCACAGAGCTGAAATCTCTCCCACTGACATCACTCGTGGAAACACATGGAAACGCCTCCGTTTGGGCCACTCCCCCGGCCCGCCCACCAAAGGGGGCGTGCTGTCACTCAACATCGACAGCACGCTCCCTTTGGTACGAGACCCGGAGCGACGGTTTGACCGTCGCTATCCGGCTCTCGCGCATGCGCACTGGGCCACCATCGACCCGCTTGCGAGCGCATAGCGCTCGCGGCGGGTCTGAATCAGGCCCTGTATGTGTGTGTATATGTGTACTACAGTACGTATGTAAATGTATGTGACTATATGTGTGTGTGTATGTGTACTACAGTACGTTTGTAAATGTATATGTACGTGCCTGCGTATGTGTAAAACAGTACATATACAGTGCATGTGTGCATACCCCCCAACCATCATGACTGAGGTGCGACAGTCCTGTTTTTTGGGTGCTGTCACACCTGTAGGCTGGAGGAAAGGTAGAGAGTGCAGCCTAGCCTATAGGAAAGTGATGTGTATGCCCCAAGCATGAAATGAAATGGGGACGTGCTTTGTGGCCATGCAACTTTTTCATTAATGTGCCCAAAGCTGGCACACAAGGACTTGATCCCCGTGTCCCATATGTTGCCATCTAGGGCCCCCCAGCTTAAGTGCCCTGGACCCCCCCAAAACATAAAACAGCTCTGATTGGAGCAACTGATCACCATTGTTGAATCGTAAATAAACCTTTAGTACATTCCTGCCTATAAACCTCTAAGATTCACCTGCCTAGAACCTCTAAGACAAAACCTGCCTATACCTTCTAAAACCACAAGATGTCGCTAATTAGCGCTGTGTTTAATTATACCATTAATAAAACTCTAAGACAGTTGAATAGTGGTCCAACGCACTAAAGATTATTATTCAGGTAAAAGTACAGATGTTACCACGCTATGATCTAACATTGAGCGCAAAATAAATTGTACAAACATTAGGTCATAAGGTACAGTCAATACATACGCGTGCGCTCTGGGACCAGTTACCGGCATCAATAATGAGACCTCCGTCAAACAGCATAACAGGAACACTGCAGACTGGCATCTTGTTTCAGAGCACTCACATATATACCCGTACTGGGATAAGCAATACAATAGAATACGTTGGCAGGTTCTCATTGGTTCCTCTTCTTGCTTCTTCCGTTACGGTACAATTCATAGGTCAGTGCAAAGACACAACCCAGCCTCCAACAACCTGATTGTGTCCACTTTCCCGCTGCATAATAAATCTAGTCTAAACTATGGCATACAACATTTCAAGAAGTTATTCTCTCTAACATTCATATTTCATAGCCGCATGTTCTGATCTTCTTACCGATGCCACCGGAACGCTGTGGGAACAGAGTAGATCCGTACGGTACCAAACACAGTCCAATTGTCATTTACTAAGCCATAGTTACAGAAAACATTCATTTCTTTATATACTGACATTGCGTTTAAACCAAGTAATAATTATCCTTTTTGCGTTACGGGACCATTGCTTTTAAATGTATGTATGCGGGGAGAAACAGCACTGAATTGCGTGTTGTGCGTCTGAGGGTCGGTGGGGCACTCAGCGAGCAGCACTAAGCTGGAAGGGCATCTATGTGTGTGTGTGGCCATGGCAGTATGATTTTGGGAAGGATCACTAAAAAGCTGACTGTGTTCTGTTTAACATTGTGTGTATGAGTTGCAGGGAATTTTGCTACTTTTCAAATATAAGTCTGTGTGTGATATTATACACATAAGTCCATGCATGATGGGCCACATGTACACACATACATACATATATATATATATATACACATAAGCACACCTGTATTTTTCTGATGTTTTTAAACTGCAATTGCAAAATGTGTTTATACAGTGAATTCAATTCTCATACAGGAAGGAGGCTTCCAGCTGTGCTGTCGGAGCCTCCCCGTTTATTCTGCCTGTTTTGGGTTGAAGATGGGCTTTGTATAGGGTTCCAAATGCTAATAAGTTAGTGTTTGTGTTAAACACTGTCTGCTTATGTACCGTTTTTTTACAAAATAGTGCTGTGAGATTTTATTTCTAAGATGGAGTCTTGTCGCCCTTTACAAGATAGCATTGCGCAAATTCCAATTGCAAACAGATTCTGTCTTCGCCAATTATCCGGTTTTGACAGTCCACCCTTTGATAGCCAATCAAGCGCTATCACAACCTGTTCTGAATCTGTTTAGCCATGCATGAAAATATACCGTTCAATGTTATTATGGTATGACACAGTGTGGTCATTTGAACCATTCAGATAATGCGTCTCCGGGAGGGACATAAAACTGCCCTCATACGCACACCGCGGATCCTTAAGGGATCATGGGAAAGATGTGGGGATGCACCTATCTTATAAGGAGAGCCTTGGAAGGGGTTGGGACTGCATTACCTAAGATAACTTAAAACAACATAAACGTTATATCCACTCAAACTCAGGCTATATTGTTATACACTACTTCATAACTCAGGATTGTAATACAGTTCTTCCTTATTATTGTTATTCATATTTTCACAACAATTTACTGTACTGAAATTGGACCGGCACTCCCCTGATTGGCATTGCACTCCTCCTGACTCCACTCCATCAGCTCCGCCATCAGCTCACATCTCCTTTATCGGTCCCCCATCACAGACACTGAGTATCCCCAAACAGATCATCATGACAAAAACTCTGGAAAGAAAAAGAACTAGGATGACCACAGCAGACCACTCCATTGCTGGAAGCACTGATATACACATTTCTTTAGCTCAGATATCTCACCATCACCTTTTTAATCCTTCCGGCACAAGCTCGCAATCGACAGGTCCACGTTATCGGCCTTGTCTCTGCCTTGTATCTCCACCGGTTGGTTAACCTCCCTATAGTGAGTGGAATGGACCCACGTATCTTCCACGGCCACCCTTTGAGGATGCTGTATCGTCAGATACGGACCTTTCCACCAATCAGTCAAACAACCTGAGCTAAAAAAAATTTTTGGATCATAACAAATTCTTCCAGATTTGACATCATGACAGGTTGCATTAGACATGTGAGTTAATAACACTTTCAATTTCGGTTATTCTCAATCATCTTCGTGAGACCCTGCACAGTAACCTCATTATCATATTTTCACATGAGGCTGCCTGTTTGGACAGTATCTCAAAGGGGGGCAAATAAAGGAAAAGACAGTCTGGGATAATCTTAGTGTTGTTACCAGTGCTCGAAGTGAAAATTTTGAAGTGGGGGTATGGAAATTTTTGTTGAATACCCCCCCCCTCCTGAGCTTTAGGGATATTGATAATGAGAAGTAGCCTCTGCTTCCCTCTCTCACCCCCTGCACCTAGCACTACCTTATTCCCTCTCACCTCCTGCTCCTCACAGTGCCCACCCTACACTACCCACAGTACTTCTCAGTCCAAGTCTGTTGTCTGCGCTGACAGAGATGCTTCCCAATCCCCCGGCTCACAGTGGGCTCTCTGTGGGTGGCACTGCACAATCAGGGTCACATCTTTGATCAGCGTTTGCTGAGACAGCTGCTTCTCCACCTCTCCTTCCCGGTTTCAGTGGGCGCTCCTCAGCCGCCCGGCACCAAGCAGGGGCACAGCTTTGGTCAGAGTATCGGGTCCCAGCGCCAGGGCATGAGTGGAGATGCAGTGGCATGTTAAGCATTGTGCCGGCCGTGAACCAATCATGGGGTGGACCGGCAGCCAATCAGAAGCAGCCATGTGACTACTTCCGATTGGCTGCTGTTCCGCAAGCCGTGATTGGCTACTTCCAAATTTAAATGGCCACAGCCGATGCTTCTCTTTGATTGGTCGCCAGTCTGCGATTGACCCACGCGGCTGGCAACAAGTATAAACTGACGCCGAATATGCCCCTGGCACCAGACCTGATGCTAGGTTAAGCTAGCACTGATAAGAGATGTGTCCCTAGTGGAACACATCTCCAAATAATCCTGCCGCTGCTGTTTTGCTGCTGGGATCCCATATTTGGTCCCAGCCAGGGCCGGTGCTAGGGTGTTTGGTGCCCCTCTGTAAATTTTTTAATTTGCGCCTTCCCATTATTTATAAAGGGACAGTGTGCGCCTTTGGCATGCACTGCAAAAAAGGAACATGGTCTCACTAGGAGCATCACATTGCCAGCTATATAATGCAGAGAGCGTCTCAATGACTGACATATACTGTAATACAGAGCAATGCAGTGACCATCAGATAATACAGAGAGCATTGCAGTGACTGTCATACTGTTTAATGAAGAGACCATCAGTGCTGTTAATGTAATACAGAGAGCATAGCAGTGACCTCCATATAATTCAAAGAGCATTGCAGTGACCACCACATAATGTAGAGCACATAGCAGAGAGCATTGTAGTGACTGCCATATAATATAGGGAGTGTTGCAGTGCCCGCAATATAATGCAGAGACCATCAGTGATCACGATATAATACAAAAAGCATCGCAGTGACCACCATATAATGCAGCTACCATCAGTGCCCTCCATACAGGCCTGGTTCTAGACCAAGTAGAGTCCTGAGCGAAAGTCCCTTTGTAGCCCCCTTAAAAAAAATATATATAGTTTTTTGTGTGTACTAAATAAAAATACACCTTACCTATATGGTGGTTTCTCTGCGATGGGGAACCTCTGAAGAAATTGATCCTCCCTGGGCAGATGATGTCTTCCTTCAGTATTCACTATTCATGTAGGAAATCCCATGGTCTGGAAGACGCCTGTTTATGTAAGAAATAGAATATAACCAATGTCGTCATCATACAACCCAACGTATCCCCTTCAGCCTCATGCTTCGTGTCTCTCCAGCCTCATGCTCACTGTGTTAATTCTGGCCTCGTGCTTCTTGTGTCACCTCCTGCCCTGTGTGTAATTTCAGCCACATGCCCCCTGTTGCACTAGGCTCCTGCTTCCGGGAATTTCCATCCACATCCTCCACCAGTATCTCTCCATCTGCCTAATCCTCGTCTCTCTCCAGCTGCCTCCTCACTTCTTCTGTGTAACAACAGCGGCCTCATCCCTAATGTGACTGTCCAGCAAACTCATTCCACCCCCCACTACCCCTGCATTTCGACAGCATGCATCCACCTCCCTATGGGGACTGTTTACTAAGCCTTGGATGGAGATAAAGTGATCGGAGATAAGGTACCAGCCAATCAGCTCCTAACTGCCATGTCACAGGATATGTTTGAAAAATGACAGTTAGGAGCTGGTTGTTTGGCAAATTATCTCTATCTCCATTGAAGGCTGAGGGGTCTATTTACTAAGCAGTGTTAGGAGACAGAGTTAAAAGTGATAAGGTGCCAGCCAATCAGCTCCCAACTGTCATTTTTCAAACAAAGCCTGTGAGATGACAGTTGGGAGCTGATTGGCTGCCACCTTATCACTTTTCACTCTGTCTCCTAACACTGCTTATGCTGGCCATACACGCTACAATTATCGGGGCGATCCGCCTGATATCAGTGGATCGCCTCCCGATAATTGTAGTGTGTGTGCGGGCGACCGAGGGTTAAATATTGTTCGGTCGGGCATGCAGGATTGTCCAGCATGCCCGTCCGATGCGATATTTACCCGGTAAACTGTCGGCCGCATCGGGCAGTGTATGCCCAGCGCGGCCAACAGACAGACATTTCCTGACAGGGAAATGTCTCCTCCCCCGGGGGCGGAGCGCGGATGTCAGGCTATACACTGTGAGATTTCTCTCACAGTGTATGCCGGCGACATCTGCGGCTGGCATGCTGCCAGATAAAATGTCTGTCGGTCCAACAGACATTTTATCTGGCTGTGTTTGCCCAGCAATAGTAACTAGACCCCTCAGTAGCTAGACCCCTGTGTCTCTCTGGCTTCAGCTCTGCACATGTTACTCTAGCTCCCCCATGTGTCACTTTAGTTCCACAATGACAGTACAGCCCCCCAAATATCACTCCATCACCACCTGTGTCAGATTCTAGCCCCCCCATATAACACACCTGCTCCCACCTGTCAGTTTTGCCCCATACAACACACCTGCTCCCACCTGTCAGTTTAGCCCCCATACAACACACCTGCTCCCACCTGTGTCACAGTCTAACCCCCCCATATATAACACTCCTGCTCTCACCTGTCAGTTTAGCCCCCATATAACACACCTACTCCCACCTGTGTCACAGTCTAGCCCCCCCCCACCCCCATATATAACACTGCTGCTCCCTCCTGTGTCAGGCGCATCTACAAGCTACTTGCCACTATACAAGTGTATTCAATAGTGTTTGAATACACTTGTAAAATGGCAAATAGTTAGCTGACACTCCCTTGTCCTCAGCGAGCTCTCACAGACTGGGAGAGATCGGATTACACTGCAGGGAGACAGGCAGCTGCTCAGCTGTCATCCACCCCGGCGGCTCCTGTAATGTGTTACACCACAGAGCAAACTGAAAGTGAACACCCCCATTATTAATATATGCCCCCCCATATTGGATGCACCCCTTCACCCATTGTTAATACATGCCTCCCCCCGTTTTTTCTGCAGGAGAGGCAGCACTTACCTGAGCCTTTGCTGCTGCAGCCTGCATCTTCATGTCGCTAGGTGGGTCCTACTCCTCTTCATGACGGCCGGCCCGGCTCCTCTCCACATCTAAGGAGCCGGCAGGAGAGAAGAAGGAGGGGCGGCCAGGGGGGAGAAGTGTAGCGGTTCTGTTGGTTAAGGGCCACTTAGGGCAGGCTCAGATCGCTGTCTGTCATTAAGTTTGACAGGCAGCACAGTAAGTCAGTTGTAGCGCAGCAGGGAGGGGAGGAAGGGGAGGACTTGGCAGGAGGCGGAACAGCCGGTGGTGGGACTTGGAAGCGCTCAGGTTCTGCCGCTTGTCTCCGCAGCAAGCTGCTGCTGCCTTGTCATACAGTGTGACAGGCACAGCAGCAGCCGGCAGCAAGAACAGCGGACTCTGCAGCATCTGCAGGGAGAGCGCCTCTCCAGCCTGGCGCCTCCCTCCAGTGCAGGATCCGCTAAGCGGTTTGCGCCGGCCCTGGTCCCAGCACAAACTTTAAATCGGGGCACAGACTGAAGTGGCGGTATGACATACCGCCGTATACCGGCTCACTTCGAGCACTGGTTGTTACCCATCATTTTACACATGTTCTTGAAAACGTCACCTGTAAAATAAGTCCCCCTATCATTTTTAATAATTCTAGGGATATAGTATCTGCATACAGGTTCCTGCAATTAAATTTTGTTATTAATAGCTACTGCTCTAAATAATGCCTGTGCCACTGGGTTGAATAATATTCCGAGTAGTTGACCTTAGCCTGGCATGGCTGCCGTTTATCCTTAGCAACCTTGTGTCCTATGAGTGGGAGACAAAGCACAACAGTTTAATATCATTTAAACATGACCTAAAATACAACAATAAATCGTCCACATTTTACATTAGAACAGATCCATTGGCAAGTTGAAAAGATTTCAAACAGTCTTATAAGGCTTTGGCAGACAATACTGGGTTTGTCCATGAGACCCTGGGACTCTCGTGTCTGCTTGCAGTGTACCCTTCCCCTTATTATTGAAGCAAGAGGGTACTGACAGTCAGGGTGTGAGAAAAATAATGAAAACAAAACAGATATGGGTTATCAGTTACATCAACTACCGTTATCAGTCTTTCCCTATTAATGGTGTGACCTAACCCCTAAGGTTGACTGTCCTGTTCTAAAGCAGCATTCACGGCCGCGATGTGGGCAGGTGACAGCTGTGGCTGTCCTGAATGGTGTGGGTGTCCCTCCCTGTTACATTTTAAAACATCTCCGTGTGTGACGTGTGTTGGGAGGTTGTTGTTGTGTGAGGGGAAAATATGAAAAGACAGAGTTTGAAAAGATTGAGGTTGTGTATGAGGATATATGGTTGGCCGTGTGTGATAAGTGCGTTGCGGTGGTATTTGTATTACTGCTAGAGCTTGAATACTAACGGCCATTAATTTCTCGCTCAGCAATTCTCTCTTCTTAAGGATGTTTTCGTCATGCTCAATTGCAGGTTCCCTGAGAGTGTCCACTGTAATTCCCCTCCACCCAGGAAGTGAGGTCTGAATCCTGTTCACTGGTGAGACCCCCTCCCTTGCTGACACTGGTGGGATTGTTACATGGGAAAGAGCGGACATTACAACAGGTTCATTATCTGCATCATAAACATGTTCCTTATAGTTACTTAGAAGAGGGTACAATTTACTTGTTACATTTTTATGTTTTTTTTTACATTGACTGTATCTACACCTCCATCCGCATAGGGCGGGGGTGGTGCGCGTGAACCATCTGTACTACCTTCCACAACGCTACCATGCCGCACGTGCGCGCTATTTCGCAGGTCGCACGCATTGCAATTCAGCGCTGCTGGTTTACTCTCTGGTAATGTGCTCATGACGCTAGTTTGCGTCGTTTGCACATTGTTAAGCCACGCATCCCATTCATGCTGCCACAGTTTTAAACAAAATACTTAATCTTTTTCTCTCGGGATCGCACCATACTGATGTGATCCTGGACATTGTCTAACATATTTTTATCAAAACTACCAATTCTGGGAAACGGTCTAACACTCTTCCTCGTCATATTAAACCATAAATCACAATACCTTATTGCATAAGTACCATACTTAGTATGCATAATACGACGGGCCGATCCAATCAGAGCTTTCATTAGCAGCACATCATTGTCTAACATCTCTACTGTTTGCATGGCTCCCATTCTGAGACAAAAATCCTACGCTTTTCAATAAAGATTTAGACTGGTGAAAGACAATCAAGATACTCTCACTTACCTACAGAAGAAATTTCTAGATGCCCCCGCTCACCTACGGAAGAAATTCTAGATGCCCCCGGTCACCTACGGAAGACATTCTAGATGCCCCCGGTCACCTACGGAAGACATTCTAGATGCCCCCGCTCACCTACGGAAGAAATTCTAGATGCCCCCCGCTCACCTATTATCTCTCAGCTCACAATTACACCTAGTGCGGCTCAACTACAATGCTCAAATATTATTGAACACTGCAGTCACACTGAGAGCCGGTCCCTAACAAAAATAACAAACCATACACCTGCTCTGTGTACTGAACGGTAAGCTGCTTACCGAGCGGCTAGACTAACCCTTGCACCTAGCCCTTAAGGATCATACGATACCCTTAACTTTGTTCAACAAATATTCACTGTTACACACTTTTTCTCTGCGCAGAAAAATACACATTACCCAGATATTGGTAATAGAATAAAATGTAAACCTCAATGGCTTTGTTCAAACATGTGGCAGCAGAACCGGAAGTGCGTATACGCTATTGTGCGCCCAGCCACATACACATTAATGCGACTACCACACAACTGTATAATGACTTTTTAACTGCGTACGCAAAAATGCGTCTCAGCCGCATACTCAATACTGCGGCACCCCTCCAAACGTAAGGTTCTATCAACAGAGAAAAAAAACAAAACTTTTTTTCTCTCTCTTGTCCCTGGATTCTGATCAGCGCTTCCTCTACACAATAACCGGCAGTACGCTCTCAGCAACACTGTGGTAATGAAAGACTAATGCGTCTCTCACAAGGCGCCTCCACCCTTTTGCTGAGAGAGAACTGACCGAGTGTTACCGTGTATCAGATAACGTGATAAACCAACAAGCCCCAACTGTTGAATCGTAAATAAACCTTTAGTACATTCCTGCCTATAAACCTCTAAGATTCACCTGCCTAGAACCTCTAAGACAAAACCTGCCTATACCTTCTAAAACCACAAGATGTCGCTAATTAGCGCTGTGTTTAATTATACCATTAATAAAACTCTAAGACAGCTGAATAGCGGTCCAACACGCTAAAGATTATTATTCAGGTAAAAGTACAGATGTTACCACGCTATGATCTAACATTGAGCGCAAAATAAATTGTACAAATATTAGGTCATAAGGTACAGTCAATACATACGCGTGCGCTCTGGGACCAGTTACCGGCATCAATAATGAGACCTCCGTCAAACAGCATAACAGGAACACCGCAGACTGGCATCTTGTTTCAGAGCACTCACATATATACCCGTACTGGGATAAGCAATACAATAGAATACGTTGGCAGGTTCTCATTGGTTCCTCTTCTTGCTTCTTCCGTTACGGTACAATTCATAGGTCAGTGCAAAGACACAACCCAGCCTCCAACAACCTGATTGTGTCCACTTTCCCGCTGCATAATAAATCTAGTCTAAACTATGGCATACAACATTTCAAGAAGTTATTCTCTCTAACATTCATATTTCATAGCCGCATGTTCTGATCTTCTTACCGATGCCACCGGAACGCTGTGGGAACAGAGTAGATCCGTACGGTACCAAACACAGTCCAGTTGTTATTTACTAAGCCATAGTTACAGAAAACATCATTGCGTTTACACCAAGTAATAATTATCCTTTTTGCATTATGGGACCATTGCTTTTAAATGTATGTATGCGGGGAGAAACAGCACTGAATTGCGTTGTGCGTCTGAGGGTCGGTGGGGCACTCAGCGAGCAGCACTAAGCTGGAAGGGCATCTATGTGTGTGCGTGGCCATGCCAGTATGATTTTGGGAAGGATCACTAAAAAGCTGACTGTGTTCTGTTTAACATTGTGTGTATGAGTTGCAGGGAATTTTGCTACTTTTCAAATATAAGTCTGTGTGTGATATTATACACATAAGTCCATGCATGATGGGCCACATGTACACACATACATACATATACATATATATATATATATATATATATATACACATAAGCACACCTGTATTTTTCTGATGTTTTTAAACTGCAATTGCAAAATGTGTTTATACAGTGAATTTAATTCTCATACAGGAAGGAGGCTTCCAGCTGTGCTGTCGGAGCCTCCCTGTTTATTCTGCCTGTTTGGGTTGAAGATGGGCTTTGTATAGGGTTCCAAATGCTAATAAGTTAGTGTTTGTGTTAAACACTGTCTGCCTGTGTTTGAGGAAGGCTGACTATGTACCTTTTTTTTACAAAATAGTGCTGTGAGATTTTATTTCTAAGATGGAGTCTTGTCGCCCTTTACAAGATAGCATTGCGCAGATTCCAATTGCAAACAGATTCTGTCTTCGCCAATTATCCGGTTTTGACACCATCTTCTGGCTGTCTCTTCTGGCCACAGCATGTACATGATTCCGTACGGCCATGCTGATAGGCTGCTGATTGGTGGAAGGCTCTTTTCATCCACCAGTCACAGTGGTGGGGATTTCCACCAATTAGAATGCATGAGGCTGCAGAGACAAACTAGGGACGGAGAAGGCTGCTGGTAGAGTGAGTACCTCGTGTGGGTCACCTCGTAGGTTACAATTCAGCAATGTAATTTCTATTGTACTGTGTATGTGTTGTTCGTAAATAAGTTATGACTGCTCCACTATAATTTTCTGTCACTTTTTCTTATTGAGAGAAAACCCGGGGCCACTGACTTGGGTTTGCCCTCCAGCCTGAAAGTTGCCAGCCATCCCCTGCCTCCCTTAGGGGTGCCTAACCCTATCCTTCCCCCCAGTGCCTAACCTAATAACCCCTCTAAGTGCCTAAACCTAACCCTCCCTTCCCCGCCGCCTAAACCTGTCCCCCGGGGGGGTGCCTAACCCTAAGTCCCCCCCGGGGGTGCCTAACCCTAACCCTCCCTCCCCCTAGCCTAACCCTAACATCCCAGGGGGGTGCCTAACCCTAAGTCCCCCCCGGGAATCCTAAGCCTAACTCCCCCTCCCCGCGCGGCTGTCCGCGATGGCCGCCCGGCATCCCTCTGATCGGGATGCCGGGCCCCGGTCTCCCGGCATCGGTAAAATGACAGGCGTCTAGATTTAGACGCCTGTCATTTAACCCTCGCCGGGATTAAGCAGTCGGGAAGCCAGCTGTCGGGATTAGGTCCGCCGGCTTCCTGACTGCATACCGTTGTGATGTTATGGCACCTGTACGCTCGCTGCAACCAGAATCTTGCAAGCGCAATTTGCAAAATGGATGGAGCATTTGAGATTCCAGGAATATCTGAATGACCCTCCCAGGGCAGCAGGAGATTTCCCATTGTTCTGTGGGCCTCCTGGAGGGCAGGCAACTATGAATAGCGGATTACAACAATTTGACCCGGCTCACATACCAACTGTATACACACAAATGTATGATATGTGTGGTATGATATGATGACAGTCATGATGTCGGCATTCATCATGTAGACAGTGGTGACATTTTGACATGTTAGAATGTCAACATATATCGTTCCTGGCGGCCTAGTCGTCACTTACATACTCCAGATGGCTGCAGAGGCTCCAGCGCAGCTTCCGGGTCCCGACGGTCATGTGACTGTCCCTTCTGGGTCCAACCTCCGATCCTCTGGCATTCATGTAAGTATTTTTCTGCTATCCCTATCCCTCCGTCTAGTTCCTAACCTAAACCCCCCACCCCCATGCAGCCTAAACATAACCCTCCTGCCCGCAGACTAAAATTAAAATCAACATGTCACATGTCAACATTATGAGCATGGTGATACATTGTCATTGGCAAACTTTGACTAAATCCCCACATAAATGGCCATAAAACACACATGGCTAAAGTACATTATGCATAACAGTGTCACAGTGCAAAATACAGTGGATTGTGCACCTTAATTTATGCAGATATGTCTAGATTTCCACCAATACAAGATGGCAGTGAAGCTGGCAGAGCACTGAGAGCAGGGGTGAATTGGGAACATAAAGTGGCCCCTAGAAATAATTATGAAAGTGGGCTCATGTAGCCTGGCACCAAATCAGCTGTAGATGGAACAACACAAACTAAGCCAGATTTAAAATAGATTTTCCATAGAAATGTAACAGAAATAAAAAAAAATAATACATTGTTTTGAACTATCTGTATCTGTACTCAAAATTTAATCCACCTAGTTATAATACAGAGAGCATCCAAGTGACAATAACATAATATAGAGAGCATGCTAATGACCTACAAACGATACAAAGAGCATCCAAGTGCCTAATATACAATACAGAGAGTATTCTTGTGATGCACATGCAATACAGAGAACATCCTAATGACACCATACAATTCAGAGATCATCCTATTCATTAACTCTCTCAGCATCTTCATAACAACCATATTCAACATAATTAACCCTATTATTTTGAATACACTGCAAGGCAAGGGGAGAGCTAGTACTTGGTCTTTGAAGACTGAGGGCCTGATTCAGACGCACTCGCAAGCCCTATGTGCTCGCAAGCGGGTCGATTGTTAGGCAGTGTGCACGCGAGCCCCGGAGCGAGTGGGTGGTCAAATCGGGAGGTTGGGGACCCCCACCGCCGCACAGCCCCCAAAGTGTGAATGGATGCAGTGCGCATGCGTGCGGCATCCATTCACTGACGGGAGAGGGCTGGGGGAAGCCCAGCCAGTGACGGAGGGCTGGGCTTTACCCCCAGCCTGATGTTTGTTTGGAGGCGTGCCATGCGGGTATGCCTCCAAATAACGTCACGTAGGGGGCGTAGCGTACCGGCCTGGCACAGGGTGCTCAGACCCCTGGAGCCAGCTGCCGGCTTGCATAGATGGCCCTGATCATGGGGCAGCAGCATGAGCTGGGTAGTGCTACCCTCATCCATTGGATAACACAGCAGAATGAGACGGCTGCTTCTGCTCTCTCCTACTTGTTACTGCTGCTGGTATCTTACATTCTGTTCTGCTTGGTCAGATTTTGCAATTGTGGTCAGTTCTGGCAAAAGTCCCTAGTGTGCTGGGCTGTGTTTTCCATAGAGACAGACCTGAAATACAGCTGGGTAAATGACTTTCAGCAGGTTCTGACCGTCTTTGCCAGCAGATTCATTATAACTCTCAGGGGTTTCAGGGCGAGTCCCTGCATAAATAACACCTACTATAGGCACTTGCTCTTTATGATATTACTGGTGAATTAGTTGTATGTAGGCTTCTAAAAAGTAAAAACTGGGACAACCACATGACACAAAATTTGCTGAATCCATTAAAAACACCCTGTAGTCCCTATCTTGTGTGTGGCACATGGTCTCATCTTCCTCAGTACATTGGTTCATAGATTGCTATGGATGTTTCTGCTGCTAGTTATGAACAGGTGCAGGCTATAAAAGAGAGTTGGTATACAGATGTGTCCACATACATCTATCCTCCGTGCGTCTCAGGTTGCGCCACATATAACGCGAGAGCTCAGTGTGACTCAGTAGCGCTGAACGTCTTTTCGTGCATCTTTTTGTATTCAAATGCGTCTTATTCGCACAAGCAGCTTCTGCTGAGTAAAATGATATGCAGCATGCCTATGTTCTGTGAGCGAGTGCGGGTGTATCTGCATGTGAAATGCTACGTTACAGTGTCAGCGGCTGTAACACTGTAATGTAGTGTTTAGTATGCAGATACACTCGCAGATGCACAGATGGCCTAGTTCAGACCTGCTCCGTCGTGCGCATGCGCGAGACCCGAATAACGACGGACACCAAAGGGGGCGAAGCACCAAAGGGGGCGTGCTGTCGATGGTGATTGACAGCACGCCCCCTTTGGTGGGCGTGCCGAGGGCGTGACTGCCCAGTTGGAGGCGTTCCTATGGGAACGCCTACCGTCTGGGGCCGGCCCCACTGACATCACCAGTGATGTCAGTTGGAGTGCTTTTAGCTCTGATAGAGCCAAAAGCACTCCAGGGCTTGCGGCAGCGAGACCCTACAGCAAGGGTGTCGTCGCAAGCCCGATGGTCGCGCTGGTCTTGACCATCGCGACCATCATTTTGGCCGTTCACTATAGCTGTGAGTGGTCACCCACAGCTATGCGAGCAGCCAGGAGGCCGCTCCAAATAGGAGCAGGGACGGCCTGATTCAGAGCGAGTGCTCTGTCAGAACGTCCGGCTCTGAATCAGGGCCAGAGAACATAGACATGCTGCATATCATTTTAATTAGAAGCTGCTTTTGCTATCTATTCGCATCGTTGTGCGAATAAGATGCATTTGAAGGTAAAGATATGCACAAAAAGACGCACTGTGCTACTGAGCCACAGCATGACTTGACTAGAAGGGTTGTTTAACGTGCCAGGAGGCTAGATGTATGTGGACCAAACTTTGTACCTATAGTTACCATACTTGCCTACTCTTCTGGGAGTCGCGGGAGGCTCACGATTTTACGGGTAACCCCCCGGTACCCCCGGAAGTGTAGGCAGACCTCCCGCATCCTGCCCACTTTATAGTAAAGTGGGCAGGATGGGGAGATTTTCCAGTAAATTTGCGGGCCCATAGGGAGCTCCGCCCCCTCCTCGCGGACCTGTGAATCTCGGGATTTTAATGTAAATAGACGGGGCCTAATGACAGCTATAGCCTGGCCCCGCCCCCCAAAGCTGGGAGGTGCAGGTCTTCTCCAGCTGCTCCCGAAAAAGACTACTTAAAAGTCGGTAGGTATGATCTGCCCTTTTACTGGGTTGCATCCTGTAGTGGCCTACTTTAGTGATCCATAATGAGAACAGTTCCAATGTATCCTTATTCTCATTATTATTTTAAGATAAATGAGGCTAAAGAAATATTTGAGAAAACTTTTTTTTTAATTAATGAAGATAGTGGCCTAAAAGTGAGAGTAAGATGAACTTTGATGTGCTGTCTTTGCTGTTCCCTTTATGCATATCTTTTGTCAATACCTCGTCTAGCTGAGAGCTGCAATTCCTTGAACAAGGAATATGACCCGCTTGGTATGTAAAACGAATTAAAGGGAGATTTAACCCGTAATCACCGGCCTGTGGTAATCTTTCTCTACTCTAAGTAGGATTGTTTTAGAGTTTTGTGGGGGGGAAGGGTATGTGGGTGAACTTACCATAGTTGTGGCCTCTTTTGGCACTATTCCAAGTGTTTGAGGATGATCCTCTTGAGGCGCCATTGGATCTGTGTGCAAAACCTCCTCTCTGGGCTCTTCTTGTGCCTTGGAAGTCTCGGTTCGGACCTGTGGGTCGTGAAGTCCGACCCCCTTGAAGAAAGGGTCTCTTAAAGGGCTCATTTCCTTTTTTAGGTCTGAGAAGGATTTTTGTGTCTTATGTCCAGTTTTGACCTCCTCTATGAACTGAGGGTCGAAGAGGTTGGCATCAGTAAGGTTAGGAAATTCTAGGGATTTGGTTTCTAGATCTGCAAGTCCTGCGCTAGTGTGCCATCTAGACCTGCGGATGTTGGTGATATAGGTCTGACCTATTATGAGCGTTGCTCTGCTAATGGCCTTAAGAGGAGCAAGCTTGAACGCCACCATAGAGTCTAGTGAAACACTGGACTCCCCTTCCCTCTCTGCTTTATCTAACACGAACAGCAGGGGGCCAGCTGCGTCTGCTATTTTATACTGAATGTTCCTCAGAGTACAGTCTGTGGAATTGTTGTGTTTCTTTTCTCCCACTATGGAGGCTAGGCCTGGATCAATGCTGAGGGTGAATAGTGCGGGTACATCAGGTAACCCCGTGTAGGATTGTAACACCAACTCATCTTATTTCATGAGGGTTGCTCTGAATGCCAACTGGGCAAATTGACATAAAGCTTTTTTTATTTATATTTAGTGCTATTTAGTGCTGTATCATACCTGGGCATAGGTCATACTTGATAGCAAAAGATGTGATACTTACCTACTCTCCCGGAACGTCCAGGAGGCTCTAGTGTGGTGCTCCAGGAAGCCCGGAAGAGTGAGCAAGACTTCTGGAGCTTTCTGAGTGAAGTGGGCGGTCTGGACAGACATTATCTGTAATGTAGTACAGCGCACATACAGTTTCCTTTGGGGACGGGGTAGGGCTCTCCACGTCATTAGGCCCCACCCTGTTGTGGTAAAATACAGCTAATCACTGGTCCGTGGGGTGGTGGCGGGATCAAATGATGTGATCTGCATCATTTTATTCCTACCCCCCTCCCTAAGGACTCGAGATTATTTGTATTACCTCCCCAGCCTGCCCACTTTACTAGGAACTGGGTGGGATGCGTGAGATCTGCCTACCCTTCTGGGGGTGTTTGGGAGTACCTGAAAAATAGGCAGCCTCCCGCATCTCCATGCAACCTTTTTACTCATCTGAACCGTACATTCAGGAGCTGTATCAGTGAGGCAGAAGTGAACAAGTGGCTAATGACCCCAGGTTTTGCCATATAAGTATTAGAGGAAGAAAATGTGATAACAGTACTGAGAATGGTCTGTAAGAACAAAAGGGCTGGGCTGCAGTACAGTAGTTTGTTATCAGTTCATATCCATTACTAAATGCAATCTGAACTGTAATAAAACTTCCGTTCTACTTCGATTTATTGGTCTTCAGGCACTATCCCAGTTCACATGTGGACTGCATAAAAGTAAACAAAACATTTAATTTGTAATTTGTAATTGATCATTTAAATAATTATTTACTTTATCTAATTTCATGTAAGTTTATTATGTAAATATTTACAGATGATGAGAGACAGGCAGAGGGGCTGATTCTGAGTTAGACGCAGCGGAGCAATGTTTTTCTGTATGCGTCTGAGTCACACCACGCATGCGTCCTGAAATTGTACGTACAGGGTTGCAAGTTGCAGAAATGTGAGGGGTGTTCCTGGTCTGTGACTGGGAGGTAACGGGGGGTCATGCAACTTTGCCTTATAAATGGAATATGTTATTAATTTATTCTGTCTTTTCTTTAATTCCCACTCTGCAGTCATTTATAAATAAACTGATATTTGTGAACGAGCCTGAACTATTTCTCTTTTACTACATACTGCACGATACAGGAAATGGAACCCTCCATTAATGCCATATAATATAAATGAGATCTTACGATCTCTCTGTTCTCCATTGGGATTATAGCTCATCTTTCAGTTAGATATGAAATCCCGGCAGCTATATAGCCGTCGGGTGAAATGCCGATACTTGAAGCCCGAAGCCACAGAATCCCGATGGGGCAGATAAGTAAGCTAACCCTACCTTCCCCCTTAACCCTCCATTGGTGGTGCCTAACCCTAAAACTCCCGAGGTGGTGCTTAACCCTAAGTCCCCACCCCACAGGTGCCTAAGCCTAACCCCCCCCCTCCCCACACCCTAAACCTAACCCTAACATCCCCCCCGGTGGTGCCTAACCCCCCCCTTCACCTAGCCTAACCCTCCCCAGGGGGTGTCTATTCCTAAGTCTCCTCGTGGTGCCTAAACTTAACCTCCCCCCCCTCTCCGCGGCTAAGTGCTAACATTCCCCGTCTGTCGGGATTCCGGCATCGGGCTAAAGAAGGGCATTGGCATTTAGACGCCTATCTTTAGTACCAAGTCGGGATTTCGTCAGGCGGCTTCCCGAGTGTCACGATTCTGGCTACATCCCCTCATCTTTGTATCTCAAACATTCTGCAGTTTTGTATTTTGAATGTATCTAGCTGGCAGTGAGGTAGAAAGCAGGAGTTTGGGATGACATTGTTACAGAATGTACAGTCTTATGACAGCGCACTGTTGGAGATGATTGTGCGAAGCATCTGCATGGAAACTCCTAAAAGCAGAATGGAAGCATTCCCTTATGTATGTGCATAGAGGCCCAATGTGCTCACTGCACATTCAGTGCCGTTTTCTGAAAAAATGCAGATGGTGATGAAACATGTCAGTATTTAAAGAAAATCCCCTTATTCAGAGTCTTTCAGTATTGTGCAGTGCTGGAAACTTTGTAACTTTGCAAAATGAACATTGTTACAACCTTTTCTTGGTTACAGCCTATATACCACTTAACTTCCTAAGGAGGAAACTCTGATTCTAAAGCTGGGTACACACTAAAATATGTGTGTACACAGCGATGTCGCCGACGATCCTACCGCCGATTGGTCTACATATTGGGCGGTCCGTACACACTGGGCGATCTGGTGCCGAATGCCCGATATGTCGCCCCCCTGTATAGCGCTGCATGGGATCGTCAGCCGCATCGCCTGATCTTACATGCAGTATATAAGATCCACGGGACCGCGTACTACACGATGTAGTGCCTACACACTACACATTTTTAATGATTCCGATGTGTAGGAATCGACAAAATCGTTAAAGATATTGTGTAGTGTGTAGGGGCCTTAAGGGGTATATTTACTATTGGTCAAATTTAATAGATTTTAAACGATTTAAATCGATCAACATCGATGTTGTGTTTCTGGGGCTAAATCCCACATTTACTAACACTTAAAAAAAAACAAATCAAAAATTGTCTGTTAGTAAATGGGTGATTTAGCCCCGAAACAAAACATCAGTGTTGATCAATTTTGACTGATTTTTAATCAATTAAAATTGACCTTTAGTAAAGAATACCCCCTATCGTTGAGTGAAAGACATACCATTTACCAAGTGGTACTTTCTGCTGGAGGACTTTTTTCTATTAAGCATTTAAACTCTTCAAATAAATTTTTGCTAATTCGGGCTCCTTGGCTCTTGGAACTTTGGCCCTGATTCAGAGCCGCTCGTTAGCGGCAGTACGCTCGTTCCGAGCGATGTTCGCACATCTGCGCATGCGTACGGTTTTTATTACGCATGCGCGAACCAGTCAGTGCGACCGAAAATCGTTTGTACGCTATATAGCGAGTGCCTGCTAATATGAGTGACAGAATGAGGCATATGTGGGTGGTAACATGGGAAGGTGTTTGAAAACAGGGAGTGGAGATCAGAACGCAGGCGTGCTTAAAGGTCAAAACGGGCGTTTTATGGGTGTGCATAATTAAAACAGCAGCGTCATCGACCACGTCAGTTGGGTGTCTTTTAGCCAGAACTGCTCGCAATATAGCGGTTGAAAAAACCAACCCCAAGAATAGCGAGCAGTTCATACGCTGTTCGATGTACTCGATTAATCTAATAAAAAGCGGACATGACGTATGTTGCGAGCGGCCACGGGGCGTTTTTATCAAATAAACGAGCGTATGTTTTGCTCGCTCGTTCAGACTTAGAGGTGTGAACAGACCGCAATGTGCGTACGGATCATTTGAATAGCCACCCCTTGTTTTTGAACGAACGACCGCAAATAGCCAACGGCTCTGAATCAGGGCCTTTACTCAGATCATCAGCTGTAAGAGACTCTTGGATACTAGTGATTGCCTATTAAGTGGTGGTTCTACAGATATTTGTTAGATGCTTAATAATGTTGATGATCATGTTATGCTAACAATATATTCAAAGAATAAATAAATGTATTGCACTTTAAAATGTGTTTTAGCCCAGTATGTATGGTGTATTTTATATATTTATACATTTGTTTTTAGCATTTTTGTAGAAAACACTCACAGGATTGTTGTTATCAATTATTATTATTAATATTGTTATTATTTTTTTTGTTTGAGTTGTAGAATTAAAAGCTGCAGTGGAACTATTCTACTCCGCATCTTCAGGTTTTTTGTTTTTATTTTCTATAACCTTCCTACACCTCTTCATTGTTGGTAACCCGAACATGTCACCAGACTAAACCTTTGAGCATTCCAGAGATAGTGAGATTTTGGGGTTTGTTTTGTTATGAAACTAGGGGCTCTATTTATTATCATTATTTTTACTAAAATAAAGTGAAAAAGGGTGTTTTCACACCCTTTTCACATTATTTTAGTTTCACCTAAAGTTACTAAAGGGCAATTGTAGTAGAATTCGCAAATTTCTACTCCAACCTGTAATTATCACTTCTTTTTAGTAATCAGATCGCATTTCCCATAATTGTAATGGCAAATGCGATCTGTTTCGTAGTTACTAAAAATTGTGTAAAAAATATCGGGGGAAGCCCTGTTATAATAACGCCACCAGGGTCTCCCCCGGTTATCGAACTCCTGCTCCGCTCTAACATGCAGAGCAGAGCCCGGAGTTGGCCCCAGTGATAAGCTGTGTGGTCTAAACAGACCACATGCTAGTCTCTGCTAAAAAAAAAAAAGTTAGAAAAAAAAATAACTGGGACCGGAGATCGGTGCTCCGGTGATGTACTCTCTCCGGTCAGCTGGTCTCCCATCCTGCATCACCGGAGCCCTGATCACTGTAGGTAAGTGCAATTAAGTGAGGGGGGTCGCGGGGGGAGTCGCGGGGGGGGGGTCGCGATCGTGGGGGCGGGGCTTAGCGATGGGGATTCGGGGATTAACGGCAGCTGGTCGGCGCATGCAAGAGTATTTTCGCAATAAAAGTGTGCAGAGGTGATTCGCAGGGACATAGCTTTATCGCAAGCTCTGTCCCTGCAAGGGATTTTTAGTAAATCCCTGTGAAATTGGCTGAATTCGCAATGCGAATTTAGTCGGTAATATCACACTACAATCAGCATTCAAAATGCGGATTGTAGTAAATAGAGCCCTAAAGCTCTAAACCTAAAGGCTACTCACTTGTTCATCTCTCTTGATGATTTGATCGAGAGGCTGCTCAAAAACATTTCACAAGTATGGTTATATTTTATTATAGCATTTATTAATGCTCTTAAAACTGAAAAAGCCATAGGTCTTCGCAAGGGCGTATCTATAATGGGTGCAGGGTGTGTGGGGAACACGGGTCCCTGGGTCCTGGGGGGCCCCGCACCGTACACCCTGCACCCATAATAATACTTACCTCTCCGGAGTCCCACATCGGCGCGGGAGTCTGGCGCTGTCAAACGTCTGGAAAATGGCCGCGTCGGCCATTTTCCTGACGTTTGCGCATGCGCAGCACAGGGAAAATGGCCGCCATTTTCCCAGTGACCTGTGCATACACTATAGACTCTGGACACATTCTAGTGCCCAGAGTCTATAACTCCGGCGCTGGCCAGGCGGAGAGGAGGGGGCCTGTGTCGGAGACTGCACACGGGCCCCCTCCTCTCTAGAAACGCCCCTGGGTCTTCGATCGTATATATATACAGTCAGGTGCATAAATATTGGGACATTGACAGAATTTTCATATTTTGGCCTCTATTCACCACCACAATGGCTTTGAAATGAAACAAACAAGATATGCTTTAACTGCAGACTTTCAGATTTAATTTGAGGGTAATTACATCCAAATCAGGTGAACGGTGTAGGAATTACAACGGTTTCTATATGTGCCTCCCACTTTTTAAGGGGCCAAAAGTAATGGGACTATCAACTCAAAAGCTATTTCATGAACTGGTGTGGGCTATTCCCTCGTTATTTCATTATCAATTAAGCAGGTAAAAGGTCTGATTCTAGGTGTGACATTTGCATTTGGAATCAGTTGCTGTCGACTCTCAATATGAGATCCAAAGAGCTGTCACTATCAGTGAAGCAAGCCATCATTAGGCTGAAAAATCAAAACAAACCCATCAGAGAGATAGCAAAAACATTAGGTGTGGCCAAATCAACTGTTTGGAACATTCTTAAAAAGAAAGAACGCACCGGAGAGCTCTGCAACACCAAAAGACCCAGAAGACCACAGAAAACAACTGTGGTGGATGACAGAAGAATTATTTCCCTGGTGAAGAAAAGCCCCTTCACAACAGTTGGGCAAATCAAGAACACTCTCCAGAAGGTAGGTGTATGTGTGTCAAAGTCAACAATCAAGAGAAGACTTCACAAGAGTGAATATAGAGGGTTCACCACAAGATGTAAACCATTGGTGAGCCTCAAAAACAGGAAGACCAGATTAGAGTTTGCCAAACAACATCTAAAAAAGCCATTACAGTTCTGGAACAACATCCTATGGACAGATGAGACAAAGATCAACTTGTACCAGAGTGATGGGAAGAGAAGAGTATGGAGAAGGAAAGGAACTGCTCATGATCCAAAACATACCACCTCATCAGTGAAGCATGGTGGTGGTAGTGTCATGGCGTGGGCATGTATGGCTGCCAATGGAACTGGTTCCCTTGTATATATTTATGATGTGACTGCTGACAAAAGCAGCAGAATGACTTCTGAAGTATTTCGGGCAGAGCATCATCAGGGATGAAACCCAGCGTCTGGTGATGTCTATGCGTTCCAGACTTCAGGCTGTAATTGCCTGCAAAGGATTTGCAAGAAAGTATTAAAAAGTGAAAGTTAGATTTAGGATTGTTTAGTTTGTCCCATTACTTTTGGCCCCTTAAAAAGTGGGAGGCACATATAGAAACCGTTATAATTCCTACACCGTTCACCTGATTTGGGAAGCAATCGGGAAGCCGACTGCCTAAATACTGGCAGCCGGCTTCCCGACTGTCTTATCCCGGCATGGGTGAAATGCCGGGCGTCTAGATGTAGACGCCCGCATTTCCCCGATGCTGGGAGACCGGCGCCCGGCATCACAATCGTAGTGATGCCAGGCGCCGCGAGCGGACAGCCGCGGGGGAAGGAGGGTTAGGTTTAGGGCTCCCGGGGGGGACTTAGGGTTAGACACCCCCCCGAGAGGGTTAGGGTTAGGCTAGGGGGAGGGAGGGTTAGGGTTAGGCACCCCCGGGGGGGACTTAGGGTTAGTCACCCCCCCGCGGGACTTAGGTTTCGGCAGCGAGGATGGGGGTGGTTAGGGTTAGGCACTTAGAGGGGGGATTAGGGTTAGGCACTTGGGGGGGAAGTTAGGGTTAGGCACCCCTAAGGAGGGTTAGGGGGGTTAGGTTAGGTTAGTCTATACTTACCTATCCACGATCGGGATTTCCAGCGCTGTCTGGCTTCCGCTGCTTCGCACTCTGCTCCTGTCGGGCTGCTGCTGATGGGAATCGAACCGCCGGCCATTCCCCTGAGTTGGATGTAATTACCCTCAAATTAAATCTGAAAGTCTGCAGTTAAAGCACATCTTGTTTGTTTCATTTCAAAGCCATTGTGGTGGTGAATAGAGACCAAAATATGAAAATTCTGTCAATGTCCCAATATTTATGCACCTGACTGTACATCTCTACTTTTCAGCAAGAAGATGACTTACCTCAATTCTCTATTTCTTTTTATTAGAATCAGATAATACTCCCATGCCAAAACATGGTTGGTTCCCTGCCAGATGAGAATTTGAGGAGGAATATCTAGCAAAGGATGGGCAGTGGTTCTATATCCATGTTGATTTGGGAAAAACTCTTTAAAATGCACTATACATGGTATCTGGTCCCAACTAGATTGCATTATTTTTATTAATAATAACTTATTTATGGCAACTCAAGCCATCAGTGATAAAAAAACACAAAAGATAGCCTAACCATGAACACAATGATAAAACCAAATACATTGATGGGATAGGAGAGTAGAAGGTAGGATTGAGAGAGAGGTAGTTGAGCTGGCGCTCAGAATGCCAATGCCGGAATCCTGACACCAGTCAGAATCCCGGCACCGGCATCCCGACGGTAAGTAGTGGAGTTAGGGGTTATGGATAGTCACTAGGGGAGGGTTAGGCACTAAGGGGGTAGAGTTAGGGTTAGGCACTGGGGGGGAGGGTTAGGCCACTGCTCCATAAAGCACAGTTGTATGAAGTGTCTGGGCTACGGTTGTCTATTGGGCAGTTATTCCATTTCTGCCCTGGACATCTGTAACTCTGTCACAGTTGTTATAGGCCTTCCTAGAAGCCTTAACTAGTCCTCTTACTAGCGGCCTCCCTAACAATCTACTACCTAGCAGAATCCCTAACAAGCCCCCTTCCTAGCGGCCTCCCTAACAAGTCCACTTCCTAGCGTTCCACCTAACAAGTCCCCTTCTTAGCAGTCTCCCTAACGTCCCCTTCCTAGTTGCCTCCCTAAGAAGTCCCCTTCCTAGCAGCCTCCCTAACAAGTAGTCTTCTTAGCAGCTACCCTAACAAGTAGTCTTCTTAGCAGTCACCCTAACGTCCCCTTCCTAGTTGCCTCCCTAAGAAGTCCCCTTCCTAGAGGCCTCCCTAAGAAGTCCTCTTCCTACCGGCCTCCCTAACAAGTCCTCTTCTTAGCGGCTACCCTAACAAGTACCCTTCTCGTCTGGTTGCTTAGTTTTCAGAGAATGATCTGATTCACAATAGTGCCATATTCTCTTTATAGATGTATATGTGAGGCACAAACTGTATATCAAATATGGTGGCAAAAGCACAATTAAATTTTTTACATTACACTTTATATAGTAATTGTTAAACGACGCTGCATGCTGTTCTCCTTTTCATGGATGCTCATAAGTGAACTTTTATTTAGTCATTAACAAAGACAATATCAACATTATCAACAACATTTGGCTTCAGCTGATGGCTGATTTCTCTGGAGAGACATTATTGCACTGGCCATAGGCAACTCTCCAAAATTTAGGACAAAACAATGATGAAGAAAAAGTAGAACATGCTCTATACTATCGCCTTGCTACTACATGCGTGTATCCAGCACAGATGTCTCTGCAATGCCATCGATGATCTCACATATGGTCAACAAGAGCCTTACATAGACCAGAAGTAAATTCAATTCAAATATAAAAAGTGTACTGATATAAAAAGACGCATGTCTTATCATGTGACCAAGAGCCTAAGATTGTGTAACACATATTTAAAGTGTACAGACTGAAAAATGTGCTCATCAAGCCCCAGGGAGTTTGTCATCCCCACAAATTCTATTGTCAGCATATCCGATGAGTAACCTGCTTCTATGGGACGGTTCAGCTGTGTATGATATGTGAGATTACCTGTTTGCAATTATTGTAAGGTCATTATTATTAGGTGTGGCCCTATACAGCATTCCATAACTATACCTATAGCAGACACCCCTCCTGCAATTCATACATTTGTGCATTTCATAGCAATTACAAACACAAAACAACTTCTACCTTATAAATAGTACAAATACTCCTATACAATTATATTATAAGACTTGTTTTCAATATCTTCAACTATTATTTTCCAAACTTTTACCAACAGACTCTTATATTCTGATCAGCGAGATATATCATAAACCCTATTTTCAACAGTCCTGTATCAGTAAATAGGAGAGAAATGCAAATCAATAGAAAACTGCCACATTGCAGCATCTGTCTGGTTTAAATTCACTAATCTGCTTTTAAGCCTAGGGGCGTACTGTCTGTTGGACGCAGACGCGGCCGTATTTGCGTCTTTTGCAGCAGTCACATCTGCCGCTTTATGCTAATGCCACTACACAGCCCTTCCCGGGTGTACAGCCGTGCATCCGAATGTGCAAGGACTGAGACGCCCACTGTCAGAGCCCGAAATACCATCAGTCGCACAACTGAAATTTGCACCAGCCCTATGGTGAATGGTTGAGCGCCTCTGTAAGCAACTGTTTTTAGCACACACTCACGTGACACACCTTCGACACTCCCATAAGATGCAACATCTCTCTGCGTCTGCATAGCCACCCCTCTGTTACTTCCCAGTCACAGCCCAGGAACGCCCCTCACATTTCTGGTACCGTGTGTCTAAATTTGTACAGCGACTCTGTACGAAAACAATTGGGACACATGTGGTGCTACTCTGACACATGAGCATATGCAAACCATCGCTCCACAGCATCCCAGTCATAATCACACCCTATAGCTGGGTACAAAATGGATACCAAAATGATATACACACTGCACAGATATATCTGCAGATCGAGTGATCTGCAGATGTTGGTTGTTCATACACTATGAACAACCATCATCTGTGTTCTGTGTTGGAGGGGGACGGGTCCCGCTGGACGGGAGCGTGTCACGCCCCCCTCCCCACGGCCGACGCTGTAAGTGTACGGATAGTTGGCTGACCTCCCATACACACAGCACGATGCCCATATATATCTGCAGATATATTGGGCATCAGCTGTGCAGCACAGCCAGCGTGATATGTCTGTGAATGACGTCGTTCATAGAGATATCGCTGGTACACACTGGCTGTCGGGCACCTGCTATACTGGCCGATCAATTGATCGGCCAATATATTGGGCAGTGTGTACCCAGCATATGTCTTCTAATGAAGGTTACAGTTCTATATATGACTGATAACAGTGTGATCCAGAAGCAGGAAAGGAATTTATAAAGCATAAAAAAAACCTGTTTATTACATTTGTAAATTATTCTCCTTTAAAAGTGCACGCCAGCCAAATACTTATTTTTTTCAATGTATTCCACACCTAATTTTTAATGCACCTTTACCCATGGACCACCAGAGTTCAGGAGGCTGTGCACTCAGCTGCTCTCTGATAAACTTACACTGCACAGTTTACTGGCCAAGAAACAGGGTTCCTGCTGTACATAGTAGGCTCAGCGGGTCCACTACTCTGGGAGATTTTCCTAAAATTCTCCTGGACATTCTGGGAGGCAGGTATGCTAAATCTGGAGACATAAAATACATGGAAAAGTGTTTGCTTTAGGTATGTTTCTACCAAAATGATATCCGAGTACAAAACTGAAATGACTGAAATATTCAGACAACAAACATCTCCAAGAAGCATATAATGATTTATGACACATTTACATACTATTTTCCTGCTATTTTCCTGCTTGTTGAATCATGCCACTCAACTCTACAAACAGGTAAAACAAACTGAGGCTTCATACCAGTAACAAAATGACACTGCCCTCCCTGGTAGCAAGAGCATACACCGATTAGCCATAAAGTTAAAACTACTCTCAGGTGAAGTGTATAACATTGAGTATCTTGTTACAATGGCACCTGTCAATGGATGGAATATATTAGGCAGCAAGTAAACAGTTCTTGAAGTTGATGTGTTGGAAGTAGGTAAAATGGGAAAGTGTAAGGATCTGAGGGACTTTGACAAGGGCCAAATTGTGATGGCTAGAGTACTGGGTCAGAGCATCTCCAAAACGGTAGGTCTTGTGGGGTCTTCCCAGAATGTAGTGTTTAGTACCTAACAAAAGTGGAGAAGGAAAGACAACCAGTGAACAGTTGACAGGGTAATGGGCACCCAAGTCTTATTAAAGTACAGTACGTGGATTGTGAAGGCTAGCCTGTTCTATCCCACAGAAGATCTACTGTAACACAAATTGCTAAAAAAAAAAATTAATGCCGACTATGATATAAAAGGGGTCAGACACTGAATCGCAGCTTGCTGTGTATGTGGCTACATAGCTGCAGACTGGTCAGAGTGCCCATGCTGACCCCTGTCCACTGCTGAAAGTACCTATAATGAGCATCAGAACTGGACAATGAAGCAATGGAAGAAGGTGGCCTGGACTGATGAATTATGTTTTTATTTACATCATGGGTACATGTGTATCATTTACCTGAGGAAGAGGTGGAACCAGGATGCACTATAGGAAGAAGGCAAGCCCGCAGAGTCAGTGTGATCCTCTTGGTAATGTTCTGCAGGTAAGCCTTGGGACCTAGCAGTAATGTAGACGTTACTTTGACACATACCACCTGCCTAAATATTGTTGCAGATCAAGTACATCGCTTCATGGCAACAGTAATCCACGATGGCAGTGGCATATTTCAGCAGGATAATGCAACCTGCCACACTGCAGTAATTGGAATGTTTTGAAGAACACAACAAAGAGTTCAAATTGTTGACCTCCAAATTACGCAGATCTCAATCCGATTGAGCATCCGTGGGATGTTCTGGAAAAACAAGTCCGAGCCATGGAGTCCCCACATTGCAACTTACAGGACTTAAAGGATCTGCTGCTAATGTCTTGGTGCCATAAATCATAGAACATCATGAGCCGTCCATGCCTTGATGGGTCAGAGCTGTTTTGGTGGCACAAGGGGGACCTACACAATATTAAGCAGTTGGTTTTAATGTTTTGGCTGATCATGTAGGTGTCCTATGAATGGCTATAGTGCAGGCCGACGCTACTATTTAGGCAGTTGCCTAGGGCGCCGCTGAGCCGCCTAACAAAAAAAAAAGAAGGATGTCTCCGAGAGGCACCCTTCGGCCCCCGACACGTATCAGCCACTGATATCCTTCTCTCACCCCATGCACTATACTACTAGCCCAGTCTTAGTGCTGGTCTCAGTGTGGCTACAACATCAGCCCTGACAGTCACATGACTGACGTGCTTTGTGATGTCGGCAGCCAGCACGGCACCAACCATCTGCTCTCTTGTCCTGGCTCTAGTCACTTCCCTTCCTGGTCATCACTGGATCCCACCCACCCCCTTTCGTTTTGGGGACGTTTTTTGTTTTACAAACTGCTGCTGGCAGATGCACACATTCATTGTATGCGTTCCGGATCAGCATGGTATTATTCTTTCCTATCCCCACTGTGTGAATCCGATTTTCCCCTTGATGACAGGCAGCATATAACACATACACCGCATGCAGCATCTCACAACATTTGGCCACCGCAGCTGCAGATCCTGGGAGTTATGCAAGACCTGTATTAATTAATGTAACTGACATGACCATGCCCCCACCAGCAGGGAGGGGAGCACAAGTATCCAGCAGTAATGGTACTACAAGTCCAAATACACCTGCAGTTTGAGATTTCCTGAGATGTCAAGAGTTGTTGATATTTACCATTGATATATACAATATATATATATATATATATATATATATATATATACACACAGTACCAGTCAAAAGTTTGGACACAACTTCTCATTCAATGGTTTTTGTTTATTTAAATCATTTTCAACATACAGTAGTATACTGTATGTTTGAGACCATCAGTTGTGTTGTGCAGAGGTAGGGTTAGTACACAGTGGACACCACTATTTGACTACTGTTGTAATCCATATTATGGCACCAACCACTCAACTCAGTAAAGAGAAACGACAGTCCTTCATTACTTTAAGACATGAAGGTCAGTCGATATGGAAAATTTCAAGAACTTTGAATGTATCCTCAAGTGCAGTTGCAAAAACCATCAAGCACTATGATGAAACTGGCTCTCATGAGGACTGCCCCAGGAAAGAAAGACCAAAAGTTACCTCTGCTGCACAGGATAAGTTCATTAGAGTTACCAGCCTCAGAAACTGCTACTTAACAGCACCTCATATTAGAGACCACATAAAGTCTTCACAGAGTTCAAGTAGCAGACAAATCTTAACATCAACTGTTCAGAGGAGACTGTGTGAATCAGGCCTTCATGGTCATATTGCTGCGAAGTAGCCACTACTGAGGATGAACAACAAGAAGAAGAGAATTGTTTGGGCCAAGAAACACAAGGAATGGACGTTAGACCAGTGGAAATCTGTACTTTGGTCTGATGAGTCCAAATTTGAGATTTTTTTTTCCAACCGCCGTGTCTTTGTGAGACACAGACAAGGTGAGCGGATGGTTTCTGCATGTGTGGTTCCCACTGTGAAGCATGGAGGAGGAGGTGTAATGGTGTGGGGGTACTTTGCTGGTGACACTGTTGGTGATTTATTCAAAATTCAAGGCACACTTAACCAGCATGGCTACCATAGCATTTTGCAGCGCTATGCCATCCCATCTGGTTTGCGCTTACTGGGACCATCATTTGTTTTTCAACAAGACAATGACCCCAAACACACCTCCAGGCTATGTAAGGGCTACTTGACCAAGAAGGAAAGTGATGGAGTGCTGCGTCAGTGACCTGGCCTTCACAATCACCCAACCTAAACCCAATTGAGCTGGTTTGGGATGAGTTGGACCGCAGAGTGAAGGAAAAGCAGCCAACAAGTGCTCAGCACCTCTGGGAACTCCTTCAAGACTGTTGGAAAACCATTCCAGGAGACTACCTCATGAAGCTGATTGAGAGAATGCCAAGAGTGTGCAAAGCTGTCATCCAAGCAAAAGGGGGCTACTTTGAGGAATCTAAAATATAAAATATTTTGATTTGTTTAACACTTTTTTGTTTACAACATAATTCCATATGTGTTCTTTCATAGTTTTTATGTCTTCAGTATTAATCTACTATGTTGAAAATTATTTAAATAAACAAAAACATTGAATGAGAAGGTGTGATCCGTCAAAGTGTGTCCAAACTTTTGACTGGTACTGTATATACATATATATGTATATATATATATATATATATATATATATATATATATATATATAAAACGAGAGAGAGAGTGAGTAGAAAAAGATCCAGCACATCCAAAAGATACAAGCACATATGTTTATATCAATGTACTGTAACAGATCCATAAAGTGCAAAAAGCGAGGGAAGTCAATAGACATAGCAGCAATTCATGTTGCTCTTGACGATGGTAGTGGTTACACAACAAAACAGCTGTCGAGCTGACCTAGCTTCCATGAGGGGATATCATTTGATGCTGCTATAATGCCGATAAGTACTGGTTCTATGTCACAATATATGAATTGCTGCTATATCTATTGACGGATGCAGTTTATTTACCGGAATGCAGGATGTTGGAATCCCGATGCTGGAAGCCCGACTCTGTACTAAAGATAGGCATCTAAATACTGACGCCTATCTTTAGCCAGACGCCGATATCTAGACGCCTGCCATCCCAAACTATGGTAAGTGGGGACTGTTAGCTGTCAGCCGCAGGGGGGTGGGGAGGAGGGTTAGTTTTAGACACCACTGGGGGGGCACATAGGGTTAGGCTCCCCCGGGGAGGGTTAGGCTAGGGGAAGGGGGGGTTATGGTTAGGCGCCACTGGGGGGAGGTTAGGGTTAGGCACCCCCCCGGGAGGGTTAGGTTTAGGGTGCAGGAAGGGTGGGGGTTAGGGTTAGGCATCACCGGGTGGAGGTTAGGGTTAGCCACCAATGGGGGAAGGTTAGGGATAGGCACCACTAAGGGAGGGTTGGGAGGGGAGAGGGGATGGTTTAGGTATTTACCAGCCCCAGTCGGTATCCTGTCGGTTCGGGCTTCCAGCGTCGGTATTTAGTCTGCTGGCTGTACATCCGGCTGCATTACATACCGATTCCGTTTATTGACCTCCCTCGCTTACTGCACCGTATGGATCTATTTACATTGATATAAACTATTTGCTTGTACCTTTTGGATATGCAGGCTCTTTTTCTGCTCTGCAACATTAATATGTGCCTAGCACTCCCTGTGCTTTTCTTATACATAGAAAGTGTGCAGTTTTTCACATTTTTTATATATGTATAAAACTGTGAGAGATACCAGTTTGAAATACTATATATATATATATATATATATATATATATATATACTAATATTATAAGAACGCCGTGTCCATTTGTTCCAAGTTGGCGCAGACACTACTGAACCGATTATCATGAAAACAGCATAATTTTGTAATGGAACCTCCTAGAAATAATCTGCGCTTTGTTTAATTGTGATCCGTCAAGTTAAAGATGAGCAATAACAAAACAAACAACAATTATTGACATCATCAATGCAAGAGATAGGTGTGGCACCATGTGCGTAGCTGGTAAGGGGTGGGGGGAGTGGTGCTTTGGGTCCATGTTAGGATAGGCTATATAGCAATCTGTGCACAGAGCACACACTGACATTGGTGTGAGTGGTGGGTGAATAGGATAGGCTCCATAGTAGTCTGTGCACAGAGCCAGACGCTCTGACAGAGCACTCAACATCGACAGCTCGCCCCCTTTGGTGCGAGACCCGAAGCAACGGATTGCCCGTCGCTAGCCGGGTCTTGCGCATGCGCTCTGGGCCACCATCGACCCAGTTGCGAGCGCTCAGCGCTTGCGACCGGGTCTGAATCAGGCCCTCAGTGTGCTGTACAGCATTGTGACTATCAGTATGTCACACGTGATGGTTGTGTGAGAGGCCGAGGGTCTGTTTTTTGCTTTTACACCAATTTTTCTTTTAATCTCATTTGCTACAATATTGTATTAAGGTAGGAGCCCCTTTCTAAAGAAGGCAACATTATGTATATGCAGTAGGAGAGCATGGTTAGGTATTCTGTAACGGATTATCACAACTTTCTTCCAGCAACACGCAAGGGAAGTATTGTGTAACTTTGCCTAGGGCAACTAGAAACCTTGCACTGGCCCTGCTATAGCAGCAGGCTGGTTTAGCAAGTCTAGTGGCTTTTATGCCAGTTACTAATGATGACGTTTATTTCAGATGTATGTAGGTGTTGGCTGACATACCTATTTTATTAATATAAGAGTAATATATGTTTAGTCTTAATATTAAAAGCAAGCTCCGCTAAAGTGTTTAGGTTTAACAGATTATGGGACTGATTCATCAGCGGAAGCTAATGCAATGGCAGCTGCGATATCGCATGGAACGCAGCTGCGAATGTATGATAATGCCTGCCAATGCGCAGCCAGCATAATGATGCCCACTGCTACTTTCTCATAACAATCCAATGTCGCTCTTCTGTGTAAATATCGGTAACATCGGACCCCCACCAGCTCTCATGCTGCGTATGCAATCGCAGTGGCTCATTTACGCACGCTTATGAAACGGCGTATAAACGTACAGACACGCCGGCATTCTTCTGACCGCCCCCGACACCACCCCAAATGCAGAGAGCCTGTCACTCACTTGCGATGAATTCCTCTGCGCATCTGTAATCGCAATGTGATTGCTGTGCTCGCGCAGTGTGGCTTATACCCATGTGCAATGGCAAACAATCGCTCAATCTGCATCCGTAATCGCCATCGCGTACACTGCTGAATCAGACCCTATGTACAATATAAAAGAGAAATTGTTTAAAAAGATATTTTAAATGTAAAATCGTTAGTAATGCACTTTGAGTACTTTGCACTTTTTGTAATTTTTTTCAATGAATGGAAAGTTAAATGAAGCCATCTGAAATGGCAGCAACGCAACAATTTTGTAATATTAAACAATTTGACTTATGTTCAAATGTAATTTCCCCTGTGATGATCATTTACAAAATGCACTGTGCAGTGCAACATGTGTTGGTCTTGCTCTCATGCATCTGGATGGCCTGCCCAGCGCATATTTTGGGCAGCACAGTTGGTGTAATGGTTAGCTTTACTGCCTCACAGCAATTAGGTTATTGGTTAGATTCCCATCTCAATTCTGACTGTGTGGAGTTTGTATATTCTCCGTGTGTTTACATGGGTTTCCTCCTGGTAGTCTGGTTTCCTCCCACACTCCAAAAATATACTGGCAGGTTAACCCTAGTGTGTAAGTGTGTGCGTGTACATGTGGTAGGGAATATAGAGTGTAAGCTCTACTGGGGCAGGGACTGACGCGTGTGAGGAATATGGGCCTGATTCAGAGGAGTTCCCTGTCTGAATCAGGGTGGGGTTTCTTGTTTTTTTTTCGGCCTCCAGGCCACTCGCTAAGCTGTGGGCGATAATCGCGACCACCGGGCTTGCGAGGAGACCCTGTGGTAGGGTCTCTCTGCTCTCGCAAGCCCGAGTGGACTTCCTGTTCTAATAGAGCAGGAAGGCCACTACTGACATCACAAGTGATGTCAGTAGGGCCGCCCACAAAAGCCAGGCGTTCCTAAGGGAATGCCTGCGTTTGTGCAGCCACCAATCCCTCCCCGCCTACAAAACGTGGCGAGCTGTCAATCAACATCAACAGCCACCCCGTCTTGTAGCGAGACCCGTTGCAACGGAGCTTCCGTTGCAGTATGGGTCTCACGCATGCGCACGCCGTAGGCAGTGCATGCGCAGTCGGGGACCATTGACCCGCTTGCGACCGCTGTGCACTCACGAGTGGGTCTGAATCAGGCCCTATATGTGCACTATATAAATAATTGGCAATAAACAATGATAAATAAATAATTAAGGTGCACTGTCTGACTCCGTACTCATTGGGACATGCTTACACAAGCTATTTATGCACTTGATGTGAAGAGATAACAGCTTTGCATAGTGCTCCTCATAAGATTATTCTGTCTACATGCAAACCTAGGTCCAACCACTTCTAACTCTTTATTTAAATTAAACTCAGTTTTTCCTGCCAAAATAGTTTTCAGTTAAACCTAATATGTAGATTACTTTAAGCATTAAACGGATGGATATTGTACTGCTCCCAACTCTCCCAGTAAGCCGGTGCAAAAGTCTCTTGAATGTTGCCATCTTCCTTTGGCAGTAATCTAGGGGCACTAACAGAAATTGAAGCTCATGGCATCACCAAAAAAAAAAAAATCACATTGTGTGTAACTATAAATTGGAAGGCAAATAGTAATCTTTGGGCCTGATTCAGAGCCGGTCGCTATTTGCGCTCGCTCATCCAGAAAATAGGGGTGGCTATTCAAATGAACCGTTCGCTGTTTGCGGTCTGTTCACGCCTCTAGGTCTGAACGAGCGAACAAAACTTGTGGTCGTTTTTTGGGAAACTACGTCCCCTGGCCGCTCGCATCCTACGTCATGTCCGCTATTTATTAGATTAATCGAGTACATCGAACAGGGTATGAGTTCTGACTATAAAATAACCCAGTGACGTGGTCAATGACGCTGCTGCTGTTTTAAATATGCACACCCATAAAACACCCGTTTTGACCTTCAAGCACGCCTGCGATCGGATCTCCACTCCCCGTTTTCAAGCACCTTCCCCTGTTACCACCCACATACGCCTCATCCTGTCACTCAAATTATCAGGCATTCGCTATTTTGCGAGCACATGAATTTCGGCCGCACTGACTGGTTCGCGCATGCGTATAACGATCCGTACGCATGCGCAGTTGGGCAAACATCGCTCGGAGCGAACGAGCTGCCACTTACGAGTGGCTCTGAATCAGGCCCTTTGTGTTTTGAGGCTTTGTATCTGCAGCTCATGTTATCTCTTTAGTTAAACATTATTTTAAGGGACCCATTTAACAATGAACCTAAACACCAGTGGCATATTTTGTTTAGTATTGCAGTAATGTAAACGATTATGCCACTGGTATTCATCATTATGTACCCGTCCGGCGAGATCCAGTGACGTCCCCCTCGTCATAGGCGTCCTTTGATCAGCTGCTGGCAGCCTAACAATGTCAGCAATCGGCCTCTATGTCATGCGCATGCACGAAGGTCAGTCTGTACATGTGCATGTCTGTTTCACCCACCGGGGACCCGGCAGTGCCTGGAAGGCTGCTGGCGGATTGGGGGACAATACAGTGACAGTGGTTATCTTAGATTACCGCTGTCTGGGCCTGATTCAACAGAGATCGTAACTGCGTTTATGCACACAATCAGCCGATTGTTGCGTTCAGCGCATACGTATATATCGCAGTGCGCGAAGACCACTGGGATCGTGACTACTATTGCAGTGACTACACAGATCCATCGCAGAGTGATTGACAGGAAGGGGGGGGTGGCGAAATGCAGACGTGCCAGTCCGTTTGAACACCCTCACAGGGGCGTGCATGCGATGCCATGCGCAGCTTGGCCTTTCACTACTTGCGATGAGGTTAGCAAATCCTGAGTAAGGTCAGAGCTTGTGCAAGCGCCCGTGAGGCTGCGATTGTACTCGATGTTACCGATGGTTTTGCAGTCTTGCTAAGTATTACGGATGTGTGTAAGGTAAGGTGGGCGTTCTTATGTTGTGCTGCGACGGCATAGAGCAATCGCAGAGGATTAGCATATCTTCACAGTGAGACTGCGTGAATAATCACTATTGCGATGGCAGTTGCGATCTGTACTGAATCAGGCCCTTTGTTACAAATTAAAAGGATGACATGACCCTTTTAGCGATTGTTAAAGGGGTTATGTATCGTTGTTAACTGGGGCCCTAAGTTTATTTTAGTTTTTCTTACAGAAGTGAGCCCATGGCTCACTTCTCCTACCTGTGAGATGCACCTGACTTCCGTGCGACTCTGCAGATCCACAGAGATGCGTATGCAAGTCTTGAGGCATACACAGTGTCAAAAATCACAGATGCGGCTGCTTTGCATGCCAACTATAAATCAGGCCAAGAGTCTATATTCTGGCAGCTCAAAGGGCGGGATGTACTAAATGCGCATTCCTCGATGGGTAACGCCATGTTCAGGTGGCGTTACCCAATGGAAGCCCATGGGCTTCTTTTCGGGATGGCTGTCCTGGGAGGGATCCAATCGGTAATCAACCACGGTATGTACCCGAAGACAGGCTTGATGTACCACATCACGGATGCGATGCTTAGTACATCCCACCCAAAATCTGATAATTGAAGACTACAAATGAGTTAAGCTGGGTACATACTTGCCGCTGACCGAGCGGCCAATTTGTATTTGCCCGCCCAGTTGTGGTGTCAGAGGCCCTTGCAGCCAGTGTATGGGCAGTTGGCGGTTCTACTGTACACACATGCAGAAGCAGCAATATATCTGCATGATATGTCGGCATAGGCAGTGCTGCAGGGCCCACCTGATATGTCTGTAAACGACGTCGTTCACAGACATATCAGGTGTACTCACCCGCCGATTCGCTACCGATATATCGTTCCTCTTTTGATCAAACGATATTTCTATTAGTGTGTAACTTGTTTACACACCCATTGGCTTCTGTGTTAGTATCAAATGTATTTCAATCCTGGATTCTCAGAATACACACGCCATTAGAGATAGGAAAATAATTGAATTCCACAAACTGTCGAAGCTCCATAGGAGGAACCTCCCCTAGGTAATAATAACTAGTAGTAGTTAGTGGCAACGAAAGTGATGTAGACCTATTGGACATTCCCTGTAAGTCTTCCATTGTGCGATGTCCTATGTGATGCTGATGATGTTTTATGTGAGCACAATTTGCTATAAGCTTTCTCACGTTACAGGTGCATGAGTTGATCTAACAAAGAACTTACTGTAGTTTTGTTTCTTATTCTGTTTTTCAGAAACAACATGGGAGCACAAGTGCCACTACCAGTGCCAGTGAACCGGCAGCTGCAGCTGGGAGTAGTAAGGTAATTAATAATAAAAACATTTATTATTAAAATATACGAATTGTGGGGTTACATCTATTTAGGCTTAAAGCACTAAATTTGATAGGGAGTGGGCTATTATTTTTTAAAAATAATGGCTATATAATAATAAAGCTATGTGTTTTGTCTAATACACAACAGAACGTTTAGATACCTTGTCAGAATTCAGAGGGCCTGATTCAGAGGTGACACTAATGCATGCGTGGCCGCGAATGTTTGCGAAGTTGCATCGGCTGTAATATGCAAATGCTAGTTTCATCCATCTTCTTGTGCACTAGCGTATGACAGACTTTTGGGTGTTTTAGGGGTATACTTACTAAGCAACGGGTTCACCCATCGGTTGTTTTACAACCGATTGGCATCTCTGGTGGTCAAAATACAGTATTTAGTAATCTCCGGTTTTGACTATTTTAAAAACCGCATATTGATGATGCCTATCGGTTTCCTAGCGTGGTACAAACCCGACACAGTTGGCAAGTCTCCCTAGGATCTGTGCATGTTTCTATATTAAAATGATAAAATACTCAAAATGAAAAATGCTGTACCCCACCACTATATATATATATATATATATATATATATATATATATATATATAAAATATATCAGAGCCGTAACTAGACTTTTTGGTGCCCTGTGCCAGAAAGAGCATTGGTGCCCCCTTCATTTTTCAAAGGGACATAATACACCCAAAAAAGGGCCATGGCTTCATGGGGAAGGGCCAGGGAAGAGATAGGAGAGGCCAGGAGATGCTGGGGATGAAACAAGTGGAAACTACAAGCAAGAATGATAATAAAGAAATTTGACAGGCCCAAACAGCGCCCCCTGACCTGTGGTGCCCTGTGCGATGGCTGCACTACCCTAGCTACGGCCCTGATATATACACACATGTATAAATGACACTGATTCTGTGGCTAGCTGCCTTCAACTCTCCATTTCACCTGGTAATCGGCTACAGAACCTGTGTAATTCACTTGTCCGTAATTTAAGGGATGATATGGGAATATCATTTATATATATATATATATATATATATATATATATATATATATATATACACACATACATATATACTAGGGGTGAATAATTATATTGTATATAAATAATATAGTTAATGGCACAAAGAAATAGAATTAGAAATAATATTTGGATGGAAATACAATCACTGTAATGCCATGGTACTGTATAGTTAGTCTTAAGCTTTGTGTTCTGTATTCAGTACATAGTGTTCCCCTGATGTGCATGCAATTTGTATATGTCTCATACATCACTAAGGCCTGCGGGGGTTAAGTCCTGTGAAGGGATAGGTGGAGTTATTCTGTCCTTTGGGTGGAGATTAAGCTGTTACAGATGCAGTTTGGAATGGCTGCATCATGTCATGTGTCAGTGAGATTTGGGAAGAGCTTAATTACGTAGCAGGCACAGGCAGGGTGATTTGCCAACACACTAAAAAGATATTCTGATGTTGTGGCTAAATTGTGCTGTAATATATCGCTGGGGACGTAAAGCTGTCTGTTGAGAAATCAGGTATGTGTTTTACTTCTCACTGACCTCTCTGCTTCTGTGCGAGCAGCTGTCATTAGCACTGTGCAGCTTACTATAGTGATATTTGGGGGTTTTGCAGAAATTCTGAGACAACTTCAGGATGTGTTTGTCTGGGCTGGGTGTGTGCAAAGTTTTTTTTGTTTTACAATATCTGGAAAGTTATATGTATGTAGTACAGTACTCCAAGATCATATACATTGCAATAACCAAGTTGTTCGAAGTAGTCTTATTTACAGGGTGTGGTATTTGTTTATGTGCTTTTGTTTTACTCTGTGAGTGTAATGAGTGAATATTGGCCCCATACTGAATAATCTAGTTCACATTTTGCACCTGCATTTAGCTTAATAAAGTCAGGATGCTGCATCTTTGCTGTAAAATGGGGCCACATAGGTATAATATTCATCCAGCGTAGTTATGGGATGTATGTGGACAGCTTATATATCAGCACCAATATAAGTGATTGGGTGCAGGATTTCTATTGCTTCATGCTGTGTGTCCATAGAGAGCTCAACATGGATTGTTCCCTATACAGTATATGTGTAAATATATTTTAACAGTATCTAAAAGCTGTCAAGGGATATTTGTTAAGTATCTGACGTTTTATTACCTAGCATCAATATGTTCACACACGCCAGAACAGGGTAGCTCTTTCAGGTAAAAGTAACCAAACTAGGCACTAGCTGTTTATCTGCTAATGGAGTTATTATAACCAACCTGCATTGATGTTTTACTGCTGGGTGATGATGGTTATTGAATAATGTAGAAGTGTATGTAGAGCTGACCTCCTATATTCCAATGCAGAGGCATGTGCAAGGTTTTGTCCGGGTGATTGAGAGAGGCTGTACTAACTTTTATCAATATATTCCTTGTATATATCTGAGCACTGGTGACATGGGATAGATTCTGACCAGGGACCTAGCTTTGTGGATTTTTAAATGTGCTCCCAGTGTGGGTTTCCTCTGGGTGCTATGGTTTCCTCCCACACTCTTATGCATACTGCTAAGTTAACTGGCCTAGTATGTGTGTGTACGTGTGGTGGTAGGAAACATATGGGCCTAGTCATTATCGGCCTATTGGCCCCCGATAAATTTACTTAACTGCTAATTCAGTGCTCTGAAAAGCAGCTGTTCCCACGATCCCTAACACAGCTACCGTAGTAACATTATTACATACCCCTTCCAATGTGGTTGACTGTGCATGCAGGACCTGAGTACATTCATTCGCACAGCCGTAGGGCATGCAGTCAGCCTCTCTTTGCAACCTGGAGTTGCTTCCTAGTAGGAGGTACTAGCGGGGCTCCAGGAACCAACTCCGGGGCCCATAAGGGATCATGAATAGGCCTCATAGATTGTAAACTGCACTTGTGTAGGGACTGATGTGAACGAAACATGTCTGCTCTTTAATTGTTAAGCAGGGATCTATTCATTCAACTGTAATTATGCTGGATACCTGACAACTGCATGTTATTGCTATATACGCTGACACTCTTCTGTGGGTATGGGCAGCTTGAGACTCTCTAGCTGATGGAATAGGGTATTGCCTACCAGGACAATAGTTGGCTACAGATTTAGCTCTTATGTTTATACTATTCAACAAATCAAGGTTCTATATTCTATACCGGTCAGGTCAGTGAGGCTGTGCCATGTGTATAGGCCAACAGAATGGGCTCTGGTGTGTATACTGGTCAACAGAATGGGCTCTGCCATGTATACTGGCTGACATAATAGATAGGGCTGTGTACACTTATTAACAGAATTAATCCCATCTCTTTATGTTGGCTGCAAGAATTTGTATTTTCAGAAACAATCTGTGTTAGATAGATACACAAAAACATATGTCTATCTGTAAAGTGCTGTATATGGACTATATAGCGTCACTTCGACAATCATTATGTCTGTGCCCCGTTGCCTTCACCAGCAACATTAAAATGATACTTAAATGTGTCCCTAATATAACATCATTGTAGCTGTAGTTGTCTCTTTTTCTTATTTACCTCATGGCTTGTTGTGTAAGAAAGTAGTTAAAGCTCAACAGATGATGCTGCCCAAATGAATGGGCAGGATGGCACATGCCACGTGTATGGATGGATACTGACCAGGCTTATCAGCCTAATTAGCTGTAATCTAAATCTAGCCATACACCTAAAGGTTATCATTCCAACCAGCCAACCAGTTATTATATGGGCGCAAACGCCAATCGGCTGTTTGATCACAAATGCTGGAAAGCGTCCGAAAACAGTGTTCAGACAATTTGGTTACGTTTGTTTTACTAACTTGTCAGAACTACTGTTTCGGACGTCTTCAGCATTTGAGATTAAGCAGACAATTGTTGTTTGCTCCCATATAACTGCAGATTTTCGTTCCAAACTGTCAACTAGTTGCCTGGTTGGAATGATCACCTTTAGTTTTGTGGCCGTTGTGTGGCCAGATTTAGCAGTCTGAGTCAGATTTGGGTTGGTTTAACATCTGCCTCTGCAGCATATAAATGATACGTTGAACAAAAATACATCTAACTTCTTTCTTAGCCCATTTGAGTTTAGCATGTGAGTACTAAAAATGGTGAGTGCATACAGCATTTACGGTATGTGCTGTATGATGTGCACAAATAAATACCCCATGCTTACTGTCATAAGGGCTGTCACCGAGTTGATCGTACTGTCATTTGCAGAGTGTATCTTGCATGAATTTGCACTGCGTATGCTCCTGAAATAATGGAACGAATGTATGGGCGATGCATAATCTAGTATTCCCACTAGGCTATTTTAGTGGGGCGCTGTGCCCTGCCCTTTTAGTGCGCACCGCTAAAACAGCATGCCCTGAGAAATCACCACCGGGTGAATAAATGTTGTGCGCTTGTGCACAGCATCTATTCACCATGAGAGGAGAGCTTGGGGGAACCCAGCACCTCTATATGTGCTGAGCACACCCCCAAGTGCGACGAATTGGGGGTGGTTCCGCAAGGACACGATCCCATCCCCGATCGCCCACGCCCCCTTTTTGGGAAGGCGCGCACATAGGATACACTGGCCGCGAGTCTGCGCCCTGCCTTCCCCGCTTCTTAGCGGGAACACAATATATACATTTTGATCGCATTTACACTTATGAATGTAACAGATGTGTAACTGGGCATTCTCACATAGCCGAGTTCTGTGAGGGTGCATCAACACTTGTGGGCAGGGCAGAGCTGGATATAAGTGAAAATATACCTTTTGCACCTACTGTAGTATTTGCAAAATATTGTTTACTAGAAGTAAGCTAGAATCACATGCAGATGCGGTTGTATCTCTAGATGGGTACAGCTCTGTATATAAGCAATTAAAATATGCTTTTTTTTCCCTATGCACAGTGTATAACCAGGCCCACAGGGTTCAGTGGAGGTTATGTATGAACATAGCAACCAATCAGTCAGCAAATAGTTCTGAACAATCTGACACAAATTATGTAAATGAAAGCAAATGTCTGGTTGGGATGTAGTTAGGATCCCGACGCCGGAATCCCGACCGCTGACATCCTATAGGTTAGGGTTAGACTATGGGAGGGGAGGGTTACGGTTAGGCTATGGGAAAGGTTGGTTAGGTGGAGGGTTAGGGTAAGGGTTATAATCATTACAAAAATCTGTCGGGAGCTCGGCTGTTGGCATCCTGACCGCCGAGTTCACATACCCAACCCGTCTGGTTGCTATGGATATCGCATCTGTGCAAAGTAACTTCACGTACATTTTGTGTGCATTGGGCCTACTCTGGTCTGAAAACTCACACATACACTATGGGCCAAATATAATAGGTTACGGATTTGTAAAAAATTTGAGTTTAGTGCTAAATTCACATTTTTTTACTCACTCGCAAATGTAATCGGATGCAACTATAGTAAAACTCTCAATTTTCGGGCTTTACTATAACTCGCAAAAAACCTCTTGCATCCAGATGTTTACACTTGAACATATTACTGCCTGAGAAATCACAAAAAAAAAAATAGACCAGCTTCAAGATAGCGAGTTTATCCTGAGCAGGTCAGAGTAACACAGAAACATGCACATATCTATGAGATACGTGCATGTTTCTGTGTGTACATATGAAAGCACTTAAACATTTCATCTTCTTCTTTTTTTTTTTTTTGATGATGATATGCTTCCCCAGAAGCATAATCAGCCCCGGGCTCTGTACAGCCTGTCCTGGTTCTAAAAATACAGGGGCCATAATGCGTAGGGGGCCCCTGTATATTAAGTACTAGAACCGTGCCTTTCTGAGCCTACTGTGGAAAAAACGGGATAAAACGAGTAGGGGTCGCCTGTAATTTCCATAACCAGCATCGGACTCTCTCTTGCAGGGGAGTAATGCGACAGCCAGGGAAACCCTTTCACCGGGTTCCCCATCCAAAGCATTACCCCGACCGCAAATCAGCCCAGGCCGGGGATCCCTGGGGAGATGGGGACCCCCCCAATAAAGGGGTCCCCCTCTCCAGGGTACCCCAGGCCTAGGCTGATAGCCCAGGGCTATCTTCGGCACCCCTGGCCCTTGGGTGCCCGGCTTGATAGTGTAAATGTGTTGTGGAAAATAGAACTGTCAATACTGTTTTTTGCTGTGGAACTACAGGTCCCAGCAAGCCTCCCCCGCATGCTGGTACTTGGAGAACCACAATTACCAGTATGCTGGGCATTACGGGCCTGCTGGTACCTGTAGTTCCACTGCAAAATAAATATTTAAATAAAGGCAACACACATCGTGAAAGTACAATTTTATTTAAACATGCATGCACACTCACTGACACACATACTCGCCTCTCCTGTGCAATGTTCATGTGCTCTTCGGTCCCTGTAGGCATCCAGGGGGTTAAAACAAAAAAAAAAAGCAAAAACCTGAAACCATGCCGGACAGGAGGAAAGGTATGTGTTTACACATACCTTTCCTCCGTGCGAATGACTGGGGCACACGTGGCCAGCCATTAACGGAGCCACCAGCCAATGGCGTCTCTGTCAGAGCTGCTCGCTGATTGGCTGTGTGCTGTCCGCCTGTCTCCGTAGACTTCAATGGTGTGAAATCTTCATTGAAGTCTATGGTGGGAACCGCTACATTGTATCCAATGATGTAACCACAAGGTTACTTGAGGTGAACCTTGTTTGCAGGCTATTACATTTGCGAGTCCTGACACCAACTCGCACCTTCAAAAAATGTGAGAAGGTGCGAGTTGGATTTTTACTTTAAAACGCGACCTATTACATTTACCCCTATATTTCCAAAAGGGCACATTTGTATGTCAAAAGAAATGTATGTCTACAATACGATCTCTAATGAACAGACTTTGTTTATGTCATACTCTGTTATAGTACTCAAGTGACGCTAATTTTTGTATGAAGATTTGCAAACAATCTTCTATATATAATTAGCTTAGGCCCTTTTATCCGGAACGCTCTTTGAATTTGAATATCTCAAAGACTAATTAAGATATTAATGTGATTCTTTTGGGACGAATTTCAATCAGCAATAAATTACAGAATTTAGAATAAAACTGGATAAAATTGACAAAAACTATAAGAAATGCTGTGGTATAGCTACAATAATTTGAAAACTACCAGAACACGAAGCCGGCACAGTGACCTGGGGGAAGCGGGATAGGGGTGACCGCCGCCGGCTGCTGTTCTCACGCACTACTGGTGGTCTATGCTCTTACATGGACCCGGCGCCATAGCCATGTGCGGACACTGTTTACGCTCTCCTCAGTTTGACTCCGCCTGGCTGTGTGACATAGCTATTACATAATGAGGGAGGGCGCGCGGGCGGCACGACACCTGAGGCTGCTACTGTAAGGGGTGCCCTTCCCTCACTTTCTTCAACACGTCAATTCCAGCCTCGCAACTCCCAGCCAATCAGTGCCGGGTTTGCACCTTCTAAAGCGACGCCACTTTCCACGAGTGCTGCTGGCAGCCGCTTATTAGTGGGAGGCTGGGAGACAGTGAGGCGGAGTAATAGTGCTTTATCATTTGCATCTATAGGGGCTCAGCTTACAATATCCCCTGGAAACGGTCCATTTTCCTTCAGAGTCCATGGGCAAATATATCATTGCACGTACAAATTGGCGAAATGTTGCAGTAAAAAATCCCCCAAAACCATAAAAGGGCGTGGCTTAGCCGGTTATGTTTCACACACATCTTTTATTACCAGATCCCGTCGTATTAACATATGATCTAGCCCAGTGCTCGAAGTGTGCCGGTATGCAACGGTATGACATACCGGCACTTCAAGCATTAGTCATTTTTTTCTTGTCTCAGGACTGCAGAGCTGAAAGCGGAGGGCAGAGGTGTGGCTTGAGCGCCTAGTGGGAAAGTTGTGCATGCCGAGTGACAGTTTCACTCAGGCATGCTCCGGAACTCTGCTGTGCCGCCCGCTACCCTAACAGCCCCTCATACTGCCCGCCGCAGCACAAGTCAGTGTCTGTGCGGGTGGGTTCTCTGAGTCCACAGCGTCAGTGCCATAAAGCATCCTCACTCTTACCGTGCTGCAGAACAAGGCATGGTACCGGTGCTGGCCTTCTGTGTCTGTGTCCCATCTGAAAGGTCTCACTCACCGACGCTGGGGAGCCCTGCAGTGTTCCCGCGGCCCGCCTGTTTCTGCCCTTCCCCTGCCGGAACGAGTCTGTTTCACTCATACATGCTGCAGAGCCCTCCAGTGTGCCGCCTGCCCGCCTGTGTGCGCCTGTCCCCCGCCAGTCACAGGACAGCCTGCTATACTGGGCCGCTATGATGATGACTTGGTGTAGCTGTCTGAGCCTGAAGCTGTTCCTGCTGCTGAGGCCATTTAATTGCTGGGCTTCTCCCACTCCCTATAGTACAACATTTGCTGCCACTGGCACCTGCTCTGCTCCCTGCTTCCCTCTGAGTCCTCATCACTCCTCCAGATGGATCCCAATCCACCATCACAGCCCTCAGTCAGTCATACAGCCTCCTCCTCAGCTCTGCACAGAAGCAAGTGGTGAGTAATATCAGAAACCACAGTTATTGTTCCTGCGCAGTGTCCCCCACCACCCCTGTGTCCCCCACCACCCCTGTGTACCTCACCATCTGTGTGCCTCATTACTTCTGTGTATCCCATCACCCCTGTGTACCCCACCACATCTGTGTACCCCACAGTTTCCTATGGGTGCCAATGTATGTTTTTATTTTCCAAGCAAAGCTTATGTGTTTTATTTTTTTCTGCGGGGGCCTATGTATTTCTTTATTTTCCTATCTGTGCTGTTTTTTTTTTTTATTCATGCAAAGCCTATGGGAGGGGAAGTTCAATTCTTCTGGGTGGCATCTAAGTAATGGGATCCCGACGGAGCAATTCAATTGTTCAGCCACCCATAACACAAGTATTGGTTGCAGCCCCAAGCAGCCCTGTAGGGCTGCCCGAAAGGCAGAGCAGCGGCTTCCGACTGGAAGTTGCTCTCTGCTGATCTCAGCCCAGACTGGCCGTCCCAGGGGAAGGAGACTTCCCCTGGGGCTGCCTGTCTTCAGTGTGACTGGCAGGTGACGTTTCCAATAGGAAGCCACCTCCAGTCACAGTGAAGCTGCACTGGCTTCACTGAAGTGGCTGATTTTACTGGGGGATGCAGACTCGCAGCTCTAGGTAAGATCCGCCACTGGTCATGTGTACTATATATGAGCGGTGTATGACCTGTCTATATCATTCAATGACAGTCTGTAGGGAGTAAGAGAGGAAAGGAGGGAGTAAGAGGTACAGGGATGAGAAAAGAAAGCAGGGAGTGAGAGATGCAGGAGGTTACAAAGAGAGGGGAGGGAGTGAGAGGTGCAGAGGCGAGAAAGGGAAGGAAGGAGTGAGTGGTGCAAAGGGTGAGCAATTGATGCTGACACCACCCAATTTTGAGTGACCACGCCCCTCAGGATGTGATACCACAACCCCATGTGACATGTGGCCACACCCAATTTTTTTGGGCGCACCTTCGCTGTGCATACACAAAGAGCCTCCATACCCCCACTTCAAAATTCCCACTTCGACCACTGATCTAGCCATTATCTAGCTACATATGTTCTGGGTTCAAATTGTCAAAATGTTCACCACGGGCATACTAGTATTTAAATAAACAACGAGATCAGAGGTCACCGCTTATAATTGGTGAGTTTTCATATCATACATCATTGTTCAGTAAGGCGGATCCTGCTTATTATAAGGAATAATACAGTCCTTGCAGCAAATTACTATGGGTATAAGAAGTTACTGTATCTTGCCTTTCTATATGTATACACTTGTGCTACATTCTCATGCCTTTATATCATCACAGGCCTACATGACTTATAATAGTCTTCTATTTTACAATAGGCATTGCAATATCCCATATAATAATTCAATCTATACATTTTATGTTGCAAATGACCTCAAAATGAGACTCATCATGTGAATTTATAAAGGTCCAGCTGTCACTTCATACTTGCATACAGTATGTTACATTTAGCAGACTTCTGTGATATTCTACTTAAGCATGTTACCAGTTGGTGCTGAGTTTAGAAGATATAATTAAGCTATTTTTAAAATACATAAAATAAAATAGTACATTGCATTAACCAAAACATTTGATGTGTAAGAAAATAAATGAATACATAGTCCCATAAATACACAGTATATTGTGCTGAATGACACCATGTATCCCAGAGGGTTGTAGTTTAAATCCCAGCTGTAGTGATGCCGGCATCAGAATCCCAGCGACAGCATTCCGACTGCAAGTGGTGGGGTTGGGGTTAGGCACTGGGGGGGGGGGGGGGGGGGGTTGGGGTTAGGCACTAGGACAGTGTTGGCTAACCTTGACACTCCAGCTGTTGTGGAACTATATATCCCAGAATGCCCTGCCACAGTTTTAGCATGCCCTAATAGCAAAACTGTGGCAGTGCATGCTGGGTTATGTAGTTCCATAACAGCTGGAGTGTCAAGGTTAGCCATCACTGCACTAGGGGGAGTGTTGGGTTTATGCTGCAGGGGAGGGCTAGATTTAGGCTGTGGGGGGTGGGAGGTTTAGGGGTAGGGTTAGGATACTTACCGACAGGTGAGGGTATCCTAACTCTGTTGGATGCTGGAATTGGGATTCTGACTGCTGGCATCCCGTACCCAATCCGTCTCAAAAGACCATTTCTCAGTCGTACTGTAAGCTGGAGTGTTTTCACTTCCAGATATATTATACATAGAAACCAGAATACACCACTCCATACAGTATTTCTAGATGTATCCTATACATTTAGAACTAATATTTGAATTGTCTGGATATTAAATATACTAGGATACTTTACTATAAAAACCAGATCTTCCATATTTCCGCTCTCAGGTCTATCTTTAATGTTCTATTATCCCAGGCAGGAACTATTCCAGCTTGTTGCTAGCAGGACATAATAATAATATTTAAAAATATAGAACACTATTATGCTACAAAATATCTAATATTATAGCAACATGTGCTAATAAGGGCTATTGAGAGGGCGATTCATTTACTATGATGTGCTACCAGAAGAGTTGGGCAAAGTCACTCCACATCCCAAAGAGGTGCACAGGAATATGAGTGAAGATTGACTACTATATTATGGTAACATGCGCAACCAGACATGCCAGTGATGTATGGCGGCACATTGTGCTGAATCGAATATGCCCCAGAGAGATAGAGATTTGTTAATATCAGTGTACCATACCTACCCTTTTTAATGAGGGAGGACTGCCGCCGCTGAAAAAGACAGGATCACTCACCTGCTCCTGGCCTGGTCCTGGTGCAAAACTCACTGTAAATTTAGGAGTCTCCAGGACCGTTCGGGAGAGTAGGTAAATATGCTTAATTGTGCCATGATTGTTAGCCAAAGCTCGTGGACTTAACACTTCATATTGGCCACTCCCTATACTGCACTGCTGATGGAGGTCAACTGTGGCAACTATATCTAAATGAGTCTTAACTATTTAATAGTTGAGGTTTTTTTGGTGGCCCACTATATACCACTTAGTTTTTTAATTAGTATATGTATATAAAAAAAAGTGCATCAGTTTCTTGACTGCATTAACCAGGGCTGAATTAATTAACTAATACCCCTTTCACATCAGAATGCTGATTCGCACCTGGGATTTTGTTCATACGACCATCCCGGTGCAAATCGGCTGAGACCCCTTTCAGACTGGTGGCCCGACCTGCACTATTGCCGGGTCGATGAAGTCACTGCCATCAGGTGCGGAGACGCCCCTTGGAGATGAGTTCCTATACTTGTGAACAGGACCCGGGTTGCACCGACCTGGATTACTTGTTCCCTAAGCATCACAAACCGGGTTGAACCAGTGTTATTTCAACCTGGCCCTTTCACACTGCACAGTAACCAGGGTTCCTGCGTGTTAACATGCAATAACCCGAGTTATTGCTTGTAGTGGGAAATACTAAATCAGACTGAGGTCTCTCTCCCTGATTAAATGTTTCCTGCTGCTATTTCTGCTCTAGTCATTATGATAAAACCTAAGATCATTTTCTTGAGGCCTGATCTAGCAAGGTGAGAAAGTAAGGTAAATAGTCATATTAATTGTTTAGACAAAAAAAACTGGCTGCGCAGTCTCTCTACAAAAAATAGTCTCAAATGGTAAACTATGCTCTCAAATGTGTTTTAAATAAACATAATTAAAACATTGGTATCTTCTGGTATGCGTAAGTAACACTAAATGTGTCCCAGTCTCCTCAGATCTACTTCACAGTAATTGGTGACTTGATTCAAGACCCCCATACATCTGAAGGGGGATTGCGCGGATCGGAAAATGCAGATCTGCCGGTCAGAAATGCCGACCGGCGGCAATCGATGTTCCGCGGTCCGTCACAGGATCGGTGAAATTCTACATGTTAAATTTCACCGATCTGCCATTCATGATAATTTTTTGATTGTGATCAGCATAGCTGTGAAATCCAACATGTTTGATTTTAGCGATCCTGCGATGCCGGGTTGCAGGATCGCGACATCGCAGCAATCCGATGCTGATGTATGGGGGCCTATAGTGAAGGCAGTGATGCAATAACTGTAGATTGTAAATTGGATCTCAAATTAGGTACATGTGTGGTTTAGTGCCTGAGTGGCACCTTCCTCCCACTATTGTACAGTACACTGGGGCAAGACACCAATGCTTAAATTGTTTGTATAAAATATATTTTTTAAATATTTACTATTGACACTACAGTTTTATAGCGACACTGGGCCTGATCCAGCAAAGAATGCAATTCTGCATATACCGCAGTTGCTAATATCAGTGGTGCCATGTAAATGTGTGCATTCACATTGCGTACGCAGCCTGACATAAGGACACCCACTTTCCCTTACTCACATCTGTATACTACGGTAACATACTGTAGCGAAACAACCGGTAACATCGGACCCATGTGCACAGTTAAGGGAGCCCAGACCTCACTCAGGAATTGCTTACTTCTGCGCATGCTGTGAGTCCTCGCGCTGCGTCTTGTAGTGCAGTGGCTAACTTATGCACGCCCATGCAATGGCATTGAGATGCGCTGGAACGCCTGCGTTAACCCAACCACCCCCTGTTACCACCCACAAACGGCACTTCCTATCAATCACTCTGTAAAGAGTCTGCATTGCCTATGCGTACGCAGCTCTGACTGCAGCGTCTGGCTCACGCGCACTATGATGCATGTGCAGTGCGAATTAATCAACTAATTGCGTGTGTATACGCAACTGCGTTCCTTGCTGAAACAGGCCCACTGTGCAGATTATATATTATTTCATACATTCTATGAATTGGAGGCATTGCACACCCTTCTTCCTGGCCCTGCATCCAACGTATTAGTTCTTTTCTTTAAAGTGTTGCAGGCGATAATATACTTTGTCTTATGTTCCTTTTTGAAGGGAAACTTTTCCAAAACATAAACAGTATCATGTGGGACTCTCCCTTGTGTAGGAAAACAATAAAATATCCTTGTGAAATCATATGATCTATGCACAAGCAATGAGCAAAGCACCTACCTGCCAGCTTCAGCTGTACATTTGCAATCAGCCAGTCAGAAGTGGCTAGCCAGTGCTGGTGACCAATCATTACTGTGTATTTCCACCAGCCCTCGGTTATCTGCAGAGTGTCAGATATAATGGGCCCCATTTAACCATGTAACTTAATACAAGTGGCATATTTTGTTTAGTATCATTGTGATACTAATGAATGTGCAACTGGTATTCAAAATTACTAACCTCTCCGGCGAGGTCCAGCAATGTCCCCTTCTTCTGCGGCATCCCCCACTCTGCTTCTGGCAGCCTAGCGCTGCCAGCGACGGGCTGCCGTGTCTGCAGATGCCCAATGGCCAGTCTGCTCATGCGCATGACTTTCACCCAGCGGGGACACGGCAAAGCCGGAAAGGCTGTTGCTGGGGACTGTATCGCTCTCCCCATCTATAGATAGCATAAGCGATACAGTGACAAACAGTGGTAATCTTAGCTTATCGCTGTTTGTTAGAAAGGACCTCCTTTAGCGAGTAATTAATTGGTTATGTCTCATTGTTAAATGGGGCCCTAAGACTTATGAGCATGTTAATATTAGAACAGCTGTACTTTTTTCTTGTTTTTTTTGGGGGGGGGGAGCAGTACTAAATGCAAATATACGCCTATATGCATAGTTGTACGCATCTCTGTGGCCTCCCCTAGCCGTGAGCTTGCTTCCATTGCTGTCGTCATTATAAGGGCGTGCATGTAACAGCCCTATCCCTGCTGCAAAAGAGCTGACTGAAAACAGTCTTGGGGGGTCTATTTATCAAGCAGTGAAAATGTGGAGAAGTGAACCAGTAGAGATGTTGCCCAAAGCAACCAATCAGCTTTGAAATAGCATTTATCACATACAGTCTATAAAATAATATGTAAGAGCTGATTGGTTGCTATAGGCAACTTCTCCACTGGTCCACTTCTCCACACTTTTCACTGCTTGATAAATAGACCCCTATATTATAATCTTCTGTCTATATACTAGTGGACTAGGGAATTAAACCAGAACTGGTTACCCCATAAAGATTATACAACATCAATTTAAATAGGAAGGTGGTATCTTGGACCTGGATATGATATAACAATAGTCTGTCCATAGGCTAGTGCACAGCTTCTCAAACTCAGTCCTCAGGACCACAAACAGTGCATGTTTTCCAGGTCTCCTCCCAGAATCACAAGTTAAATAAGTAGCTGTCAATCTTTTAAAATGTGTCAGTGAGTAATGACTACACCTGTGCTCCTGCTGGGTGACCTGGAAAAACATGAACTGTGTGGGGTCCTGAGGACCGAGTTTGAGAACCACTGTGCTAGTGGAATAATTAAGAGGGTCATAAACCAAGACTGCTTTAACACCTGTGAAGAGACGTACAGGAAATGAATCCCATTTATCCACAATATTTCTACAGATCTGTGCATGAAGTTATATTACTTTAAATATATAATGCATATAGATATTTGATCTGTTTTGAATCAACAAATAAATGTGAAGAATATTCAATTGGCGGACACAATATACTATTTAATTCTTTAATTTTTCTATGTTGAATGTAGTACTATGAGAAATATATACCATCATAATTGTTGCATATACCTGAATACACATTATAGTCAAACTCCATAATATTTGGAAGAAACACACAGTGGGACTTTTTGTTTTAAATACACTCTTTATTTGTATTGTAGTCACTAGTATTTGTCTTCCGATGTAGGTTTTAAATATTTTGCTGTAAACATTTACATTTTATTAGGAAGAAATAAAGGTTAAATTTTAACAATAAAAAATGAATGTGTCACAAACAAGAAAACTCATACCTGCCAAGCTACCTGCTCAGAGACATTGCTCCACCAATACCTGCATTTATTAGTTAAAGCCCAGCTAATTGTTGTTTTGCTCACGTGTGTTCACACCTGTCAAGCTGCTTGATAAACTCTTCCAGCTCTTTTCTCCGGAATAGCAGCCACATTCCCTGGAAGTGATATTGTGTAAGTTAGCTGCATATTTTTCTCACCATCGTGTGTGCATACTTGTCAAACCATCAGCTACATTTATCTATAAAATCCCTGCTTGATGTCATTTTTACATGTGCCTTTCTTAATTGCTAAAAGCAGCTTTCTAGTGACTGTGCTCTGTTATATATGTCTAGTCCTGGTGCAGGGATATCGAGCCGTGATTGACTATCATTTCTGTTGTACAGCCAGCTGTGGCTGCACATTCGTTCTTTAAAACAAGGATTGACCTGATAGTTAATTTTTGCCTGCTACAGTATCAAAGTTGTTACTTTTTGGTAATTACGGTTGCAAGACACTTAATACTGCTTAAATTCTAACAAGTTGTCTTTGATTGGGTTTAAGCCTGTAAAAGTAACTTCATTATCATTTTTAATGTATGTTGCATTTTTCATGCTACAGTAAAATAGTGTTGTATCCTTACAAAGCCTGATCAAAGCAAACTAACAAACATTGTAACCGGGAGATCCTGAGCTGTATAATAAGCTACAGCTGTCTTGTGGCATCAGACCAGTTTGTCCAGGTAAACTCTAAAGGTGCATACACACACACGTAACGATTTTTTTGAACGATTTAACTATAAGGACGTCGTAATCGTTCAAAAAATCGTTCAGTTTCTGAGTTATAACGATGAATGAAAATCGTTCAAGCGCGCTCCCATTTGTAGTTAATTTCACACTGTCCAACATAACGATTTTCATTAAGGGAAGGAACATTTTTCGGTCATCGTTGTAAAAATCGTTTATTACACTTAAAAAATCGTTCACTTTTTTAAGGGAAAATCTGACAGAAAATCGTTGGTTACAAAATCGTTACGTGTGTATGTACCATAATGTTGGGCATACACTATGCAATTATCTGTCAGATATTTGTCCAATCTGGCTGGTCGGAATGAAAACCTGGTAATGTATGGGAGCAAATGACAGTCGATCATATGGTCTTAAACCGTGGAAAACTGACAAAAACAATTGTTCAAATTAGTTAAATTCATTTGATTTAACCAGTTTGTCAGAACGACCATTTTTGTCTTGTTTTCCAGTGTTTGTGAGCAAATGGTTGACTGTCATTTGCTCCCATACATTACCAGGTTTTCACTCCAACCAGACAGATATCTGACAGATAATTGCAGAGTGTATGCCCAGCACAAGGAAAGGATATAATATATTAAAGGCAGACCTATTGTTTACAGAGTACTATAAGCACTTTATACTTTCATTGGACTCTGAGCATCAGGTATCTGTGTGCAGCACATTTAAACCAGTGCTTTGCTTTATAAGATGGCAGAAGAGTTCACATTTCTAACCTTTTGACAAAATGAAACTGCAAAGCTGTTCAGTCATGCATGGGTGTGTCCCCCAGCCTTGGTCCTCCTCCCAGGCAATCCGAATGGCGTGATGAGTCACTGTCAGCTATTGTGTGAGTTGTTAGGCAACCGTGCAATATTTTGTAGGCAGAAATGTCACTGGAAGTAATAAGCACAGCAAACTGCTCTGTCTCTCTTATGCTCATGTGCTACTGTTTGTAAATATCTTCTCTTCCACACTGCGTCAATTTAAATGCTATTATTGTCTTTTCATTTTCCATCAGTACTTTCTGGCAGTGTAATATAAAGTTCAGTGCAATAGTGGGGGATGTTTCAGATAACTGTACATGTAATGCTGGTTACCTGTGGGTTAAATTAGTAGTGAAGGTGTTAACAGTACTGTGGTAATTTATAGTATGGAGAAAAGGAGCCAGATGCATGCTGGGAACGGAGCTGATAAATACAGGTGCTGCGAGCGGCAGTTGGCAGTTGTGAGAGCAGCAGTGCGGGTGTCAGGACACGGGGCTCGTTCTCCTGCACCTCAGAGGATGAGGCCAAGTGTCGTGGTCACAATATAACTGTCCCGTGGGGGTGAGCGGGGAACAGCGCTGCGTAGTGACCACCTATGGTGTCATGCCCTGTGCCTAAAAGCCTGATCCATCGATACCCATAGGGACGTGTGCTGTACATCGTCCCTCTAAGGCTGGTGAATAGGTGAGGGCTGGGGAAAGGTGATTAATCTGGAGTGGTGGGCTTTATGAAAGGCTGCTGTGTTACACTGCTGGATCATTAGGAAGTAGAGATGTGCGCAGACCCCCCGTATTTTGGTTCTAAATCATGGTTGTGTTTTGGTTTTGCCAAAACCATCATCAAGCGTTTTTGTTTTGGATTTCTGTATAAATTGATAAAAACAGCTAAAATCATGTAATGTTGGCCTGTGTTTGTTCATATAGCATTATTAACCTCAATAACAGTAATTTCCAGTCAATTTTGACCACCTCACAGCTCACAATAGTGTTTTCATCCATATTGGCCAAAGACTGCAGCGAGCTGACTTTCTAAACTAAAACTGGGTACACACTGGAGCCTATTGGCTGTCTTGTAATGTCGAATTGCCTACATCGCTCAGTATGTACTGGCGATTGCACGCTCCCACGGTTACTAGCAACGGTCGCTAAATTTGATGTGCTGCACATCAAACCTAGCGATATCACTAGCGACGGACTGATCACTGTTCCGTCCTTTATAACCTTACTACAGGTAGCTAGCGATATACCTAGGTGCAGCGCATCAAACCTAGCAACCACTGTAAGCGGCCGTGGGAGCGCGCAATCGCCAGTAGATACTAAGATATGTAGGCGAGTTGTCATTATGAAATGGCAAATCGGCCTGACATCGCTCCATTGTGAAACCAGCTTTAATGAAGGACGGAACAGTGTTCGTTCCATCGTTCATTAACTCGTTCCAGTGTGTGCGGGCAGTCTCCATTCAAGGGCATTATTTCCGATGTCAAAATGAATGCCCATTGCTCCAGTGTGTACCTAGCTTTAGCGAGAGAGCAGCGGCATAAACACATGGCAGTTTAAAAAAAAAAATATTATATATATTTATTATTATTATTATTATTATTCACATCAATGAAAAATTATTCTCAGACTACTTTTTGCGGGTCCTGAGGTGGTTAGCACAAATTTGGGCACCCACGTCCAATTGGAGCAACAATTGAATCCCCTCTCCCCGCCCTCCCATGTGAATGTTAAATGTGTTATAAGTGCAATTTTGATTTTTTTTCAGCTGTTTATTCATTGTAGTTCCTACTCTAAACTTGTTCTTCATGGTGATATATTTACTAAACTGTCAAAACCAATCCTTTTCTATACTAGATAATTAACATCTATAATCTGATTGGTTGCTGCTGATTACACCTACACTTTTTAGTTTCATTAAATCTACTTCCATGTATCTCATTATGCATGTATCAGACTGATTACCGTCACTTTAGTGCTAAGATTCTCATCCGTTCCTCACTGTTTTGCTGCACCAACCCATCAGCAATGTGCCTGATATATGATCCTATATAAAGCAAGCATTACCGCATTTATATTATTTACATAATGTAATTACAATATTAAACATAATTTTATGTATGTGAGTTTGCAGAGAAGGGAACAAGTAATTAGTAATCATTGTAATTAGATGCCTGTGCTGTATGTGTACCACTCCTCTTATTCTTATATTTGAATACATTTTTATTCTGGCCAGTATGGTCATTCACATCTGTTTTATTGTATAGCGAAAGTACTTGTATCATACCTACCCACTCTCCTGAAACTGCTCCCAATAATCAGGTGGAGCTCCCGGCTGCCCGGTAAAGCGAGCAAGTCTCCCGACCAGCCGTCTACCCCCAAACCTCCCCGCAGTGGGGAAGTGGGGGGGGGGGGGGGCGTGATGGCGCTATTTGTGCTGAATCACGTCATCATGACCCTGCTCCCTGCTTCACAATGCTGGTAATCTGGGCACTGTGTAGTGGGGATGCTATCGCGTGGTCATGCCATCGCCCCATCCCTAATGCCAGGTAATGTTGGCTACGCCCCCCTGCTATGCTGTCCCGGGTGTCCTCTCCCGGAAGGGACAGCCAGAATGCCAGCAAGTATGACATATCTGTATTAAGTGCATACTATAACACTTAAAATGAAGAGAGAGATACAGTACCAACCAATCAGCTCCTAACTGTTACTTTACAGACTGTTTGAAAAATAACAGGAGCTGATTGGTTGGTACTTTATCTCCATCCATTTTATCGCTCTCAAAGGCTTAGTACATTTACCGCTAAATCCAGTGTGAATGGACTATGGCCCTCATTCAGAGCCGCTCGTTAGCGGCAGTACGCTCGTTCCGAGCGATGTTTGCACATCTGCGCATGCGTACGGTTTTTAGTACGCATGCGCGAACCAGTCAGTGCGGCCGAAAATCGTTTGTACGCTATATAGCGAGTGCCTGCTATTTTGAGTGACAGAATGAGGCGTATGTGGGTGGTAACAGGGGAAGGTGCTTGAAAATGGGGAGTGGAGATCCGAACGCAGGCGTGCTTAAAGGTCAAAACGGGCGTTTTATGTGTGTGTATATTTAAAACAGCAGCGTCATTGACCACGTCACTGGGTTATTTTAGAGCCAGAACTGCTCGCAAATTTGTGGTAGCAAACACCAACCACAAGAATAGCGAGCAGTTCATACGCTGGTCGATGTACTCGATTAATCTAATAAATAGCGGACATGACGTATGGTGCGAGCGGCCAGGGGGCGTTTTTAACAAATAAACGAGCGTATGTTTTGCTCGTTCGTTCAGACTTAGAGGTGTGAACAGACTGCAATGTGCGTACGGATCATTTGAATAGCCACCCCTTGTTTTTAAACGAACGACCGCAAATAGCGAACGGCTCTGAATGAGGGCCTATGTTGTTATTGCTTTACTACTTCATGGTGTGTGTTTGGAAAAATGAATTGAAGTTTGTTTGTGATAGCAGACATTCCTGCTGTAATATAAACCCCCAAACTTTGTAGTATTACCCTCCACACTGATAGATAATTGAATGTGGACATTTATGAAATATATATTACATTTCTTGCTGTTGGGGCCTATTCATTAACACACAAAATTCTCTGGAGATAATTAGGTTTAGAACTCACATGGGGCTCTATTTACTACAATCCGCATTTTGTAATGCAGATTGTAGTGTGATATTACCGACTGAATGCGCATTGCAAATTCAGGCAATATCACAGGGATTTACTACAAATCCTTTGCAGGGACAGAGCTTGCGAGAAAGCTCTGTCCCTGCGAATCCCTTCCGCACACTAGTCACAGTATTTTCGCAAAAAAATACAGTGACAAAGTGCCCGCACATGCGCCAGCCACCTCTGCTACCCCTCCCCTGTCGCCAAGCCCCGCCCCCGTCGTTAAGCCCTGCACCCCGCGACCACCCCCCTCCCTTAATTACACTTGCCTGCAGTTATTGGGCCTCCGGTGATGTCCTCTGTCGCTCCGGTCAGGTGACATCCCATACTGCACTGGGACCCTGTCAGGTGACGACCGGGCCCCAGTGCACCATAGGAGACCAGCTAACCGGAGGGAGGACATCACTGGAGCCCCTAACTCCGTTCCCTGGACTCAGGTAAGTTTGTTTTTATTTTACTTTTTTTTTTTTTTTTGCAGTGTAGCAGCGTGTGGTCTGTTTAGACCATGGCTTGAGCATGTTAGCAGATGATTGATGTGCCTACACTGAACGACTGCTCGTTTCAGTGCAGGCTCATTGTCGTAATCGTGCACTCTTTTGCCGGTCTTCTAATGAATGGGCACCTTAACATGCCGCAGACACCTCGGGTCTCCAGACACCCAGAGGGCTCTCCTGCTGTGAGCAAGTTTGTAGTGGCTAATTAATGCACGTCCAGAAAACAGTGTTTAAATGGTCAAACACGCCTGTGTTTACCTCCCCCCAAATGCTGACTACCTGTCACTTTGCGAGTGATTCCTCTGTGCAAGCGTAATCGCAAATCAATTGCTGCTCGTGCGCAGTGCTGCTTATATGCATGCGCAATGGCTAACAATCACTCTTTCTGCGAAAATATCAGCACTGCATATATCTCTGAATCATCTCAGGGTCTGTAACTTATTAAGGAGCATAGAGTGGTGCTTGAAAGTTTGTGAACTCTTCAGAATGTTCTATATTTCTGCTGAAATTTTGGCCTAAAACTACCTCAGATTTTCACGCAAGTCCTAAAAGTAGATAAAGAACCGAATCAAATGGGACAAAAAAAAATTAGACATGCTCATTTTGTTCATTGAGGTAAATTATCCAATATCACATATCTGTGAGTGGCAAAAGTATGCGAACCTTTGATTTCAGTATCTGGTATGACTTTCATGACTGAGGCAAAAACGCCTATGCAGAAAAAATATATGTTGTAGCTTAAAGTCTGCTCTTTTTAATGAATATTGTTTAAAAAAAAATTTTTATACATCTTTTTTGCTATTGGACTTAAATGATGGCGGAAAATTTAACGCGTGATTTGTGAAAGAAATTTTAGATGACATCACAGGAACTAAGTTGCTTTAAAGTCTGTTATGTTATGATTGTGATGGTGTCCACTTGGATAGTTAGCTATACTAATGTCATACTAAAATAATGATATTGGCAGCTGAATTCCAGAAAAAAAAGTTAAACTACAGATTTTTTAGTTCTACTTTTGGCCTCATACTACTTTGTAGTTTTTTGTAAGCCTTGAGGCAGCGATTTTTAAAATCCACATCAAAAGTTGTATAAGCCTGTGCTCTTTCACAATGTCAAGACCATCGCGACCATCGGGCTTGCAACGAGACCCTTGTGGGAGGGTCTCATTGCTGCAAGCCCTAGAGTGCTTTCGGCTCTACCAGAGCCGAAAGCACTCCCACTGACATCAATTGTGATGTCAGTGGGGCCGGCCCCAGACTGTAGGCTTTCTCATGGGAACGCCTCCGTCTGGCCAGCTATGCCCCCGGCCCGCCCACCAAAGGGCGCATGCTGTCACTCAACATCGACAGCACACCCCCTTTGGCACGAGACCCGGAGCGACGGCTTGCCCGTCGCTATACGGGTCTCGCGCATGCGCACGACTGAGCCGGCTCCGTCATGCGCACTGGGCCACCATCGACCCGCTTGCGAGCGCATAGTGGTCGCGATCGGGTCTGAATCAGGCCCTGAAACTTTAACAAAGATAGTTATATCTACATATATAGCAACCTTCATGCAAAATGTCATCAAAATCTGAGATTGTCAAGTGCGGATGATTTCTTTCAAAATTGGTCCACTTGACACGAAATGACCCTATAGTAACAACCAGCTATTAGCTTTGCATAATATAGTGCAAATTAGACAATGAAAGAATGAAAGCAAATTTTTGATTGGTTTCTATGGATCGAATTCTGGTGTCGTCCTGCGCCAATAGATATCTTTGGGATAACACTCTAATGACAATCTAAGTTCGCAACCAAGAACAGCAGGACCCTTTCAACATAGTTCCTCAAAGCAGACTATAGAAGAAATGAAGATTAAATTTCGCCCTTTTCTGGTTATATAAGCGTTGGACAGTTTTTACACCGATGTCCTTCGGTGGTAGCAAACGCAACAGACGGAGATCATTCGAGCTGCAGATACCCATCCCTGAAGTTTCTCATCCATTCATTAGGGATGTTTAGGAACTTCCTTCAGCGATCTTCTTTCAATGTTGGATAACTCAAATAGGATGATATAGTTTGCCAGACATCGTACACATCAATTATTAAGATGTTATTTAGAAACAGGTGGGTTATTATACTCACCACCTTTTTATTAATAAAGCGCTCTGGACATTTATTTCAAGTACCCGATGTCCATCGGTTATTATTACCAAAAATGGATCCAAAAAGACAATTTTGGAAAAGAATGTAAACTGTTGCCTGAATGGTGCTTGAAAGCTAAATAATATTGAATTTAAAAATATATATATCTATTTTAAAAAATACAAAAGAATGCACACTAGTACAAGCATTTTAAAAGAGATTAAATGTGAGTATACGTAAAATGCAATAAAAAGAACATCCATCCGCTTCCTCAGGCTGGCTTCCATGGATGCCTCCTCTTTTGGTCTTTGGTGTTTGTTACATGGGTGCCTTGTGTGTCAGCATACTGTATTTGTTGTCTGTAAAGGGGCCTATCCATTAGCAGATCATTCTCTACGATGAAAGACAAAAGATTTATCCCTTGAAAATTCCTGGGGCTGCGGTGACTTATATCTGTCATGTACATGACAGATTTTTATGAACGACATTGTATGACATCATTCAGGGAGTGGATTTTTTTTGGGGGGGGTTTCTATTAATTTTCATTAATAATATCGTTCGTCGTTTACAAACTGACAGATATTTCTAATATCTGTCAGCGATAATTGACCAACATGTTGGAGAGACGAAAGACACAATTTGTCGGCCGCGGGAGTGAATATCTGTCATCGTTCAGGGCCTATCAGATAAATTGAACGACTGAACGATATATCGTTCATCGTTCAAATTTATCTGCTAAGAGTTTCCATTTTTTTTTAATAAAACATACAAGCCATCTTAAAAATATAGGAGCCAGACTATTGTTGTTGATATCTTAAAGGTGGCATTAAGCAGTTGGCCATGGTTGTTGTTTTTTTTTTTACCTATAAAATTAATTGACAAAGTGTATGGAGTTATTTTGGATAAATCACAGATCTTTTTGGCCTTGTACAGAATTATGATTAAAACCCTTATCTAGAAAGTCTCATGCATTCTGCACCAAAGTCCCCACGCCATCACTATTCTTATTATATATTGTGAATATATTGCTCCGAGCCAGGTTATAGCCGGGGTTTTATGTCTGAAAAGGGTATTAGTGTGTGTATAGAAAATATTGATTTGTAAACTCTACTGATATAAGGGGGGTGTGGGCCGCACCCAGGTATCACCTGCCGAGGGGTGACCAAGGTGCAGACTCCCCCTCAGTGACGGGACGCGGGTGCTGCACTGTATAATAAGTGCAGCACTCTGCTCCTGACACTGTGAGGGAGCCGGCCGGCAATGCACACAGAGCAGCCGGCACCTCTGGCACCCCCCTGCCCCGTAGTAATAACTGGGCCAAGCTCTGTCCCTGAGGCCACACCCCCTTTTTGCTGGCGCGCACACAGCATCCCTCCCCACTCCGTGGGACACCACTGGAATGACCTAATATTCTCTCAAGTGCTCCATGATATGTGTGCGAGATATAGATATAGATCTACTTTGTGTAGCCATGAAATAGTTGAAATGATGTCCTATAACTGTGCTTAGATAGTATTGCATAGTATAGAATAGTGACAGAAACTACTTACTGGTTCTATTTAAAAAAAAAAGAAAACACTGTGACCTGACTTTGTATTAGGTTTATGTTGTTAGTTTTATATTATATTAACAAGAAAAAAATGTATTACAACATGGAACAGTTACATTTACAGACAATAATCAGTAGATAAAGTTACCAAAATTATTGGATTAATTTGAAAGTGGTTTTTTTTTTTCCCTGAGGAATAAGATTTATTGGAAAAATAGGTTCTATGCTGTTAACTGTGGCTACCAGTTTTGGCTCTATTAATAATCTTCTTACATAACCTCCCCTCCCTAAACCTTTACCTTCCCCACATAACTCTAAAAAGTATTATTCCTCTTAAAAGCCTATTATATGGAGTCTTCTCTCTGTTGGGACACCATACCCCTTCTGAGCTGGGGGGTTGGCATCACTTTCTTTCCTAATGCAAAGATCCCTTAAGTGTCTAACAAGGACAGTATGACGAGTACCACATGTGTGTCGCAGGCAAAGTATTCTTATGCTGTTCTCTTATTTACATTTTTTCATACTTCAGACTAGTAGTTAAATGTACCTGTTTAATTTATTCAATATAAATTAAACTGTCCCCTCCCTTTGTGTCACAAATGTCTTTAGGCAGTATTTAAATTAGCTGCTAGGAAATTGGTTTATGCCCTTACTATCACCCTTCAGAGCTTACCTGCAGAAACCTATTAGTTTCTAATGTCGCAGAACATTCAGCACTGTGTAATTGGATGGTCACACTCCTCTGCAGTGGTGTAACTAGTGTTTAAGGAGCCCAGGGCAAGATGAAAAATGGCACACCCCCTCTCCCACGTACACAGTACACACAATATGTGTGCGTGTTAAAGAGGGCGTGGCCACTGAAAACTGAGGGCGTGTCACTCTGGGAACATTCCTTTCCATTCCATATGCACCTTGATGCCCCCAGTAGTAGTGACCCTTATGCATTGCACCCAGTCAAGGGCGTATCTATAATGGGTGCAAGGTGTGCGGGGAACACTGGGTCCAGAGGGGCCCCGCACCACACACCCTGCACCCATAATATTACTTACCACTCCGGAGTCCCACGTCGGCGCTGGTGTCCGGTGCTGTAAAACGACTGGAAAATGGCCTTGGCGGCCATTTTCCCGTCGTTTGCGCAGTACAGTGAAAATGGCCGTCGCAGCCATTTTCCTGGTGATCTGTGCATACACTATAGACTCTGGGCACACTCTAGTGCCCAGAGTCTATAATTCCGGCGCTGGCCGCGCACAGCTCAGTGCGCTGCTGGACGGAGAGGAGGAGGCCCGTGTCGGAGACTGCACGCGGGCCCCCTCCTCTCTAAAAACGCCCCTGCACTCATTAGTAGTGCCCCTTATACAGTGCCCTCTGTAGTAGTGCCCCTTATGCATTGCCCTCAGTAGTAGTGCCCTTTATGTAATGCCCCCAGTAGTAGTGCCCCTTATGCAATGCCCTCTGTAGTAGTGCCCCTTACATATAAGCAGGGCCTTCCTACCTATATATCTGTCTTATTACCCAGTTTTGTTCTATTAATGTTTCCAATTGTAAAGCGCAACGGAATATGCTGTGCTACATAAGAAACTGTTAATAAATAAATAAGACACACACACACACACACACACACACACACACACACACCTCAAATCACAATATTTAACCGAATCCCTGCTCCTGCGTCTCCCTTCGCCCACTGCGGGAGCCGGAAGGTGGAGCTCATGAGTGATCTATAGCGTGGTTCCGGCCCTACACTACTACCAGGCACCGGCTGCAGTGTGTTTGTTTTTGCTGTGTAGTGGGGACTGCTCATTGCCAGAACAACTCTTTCTTCTCCCTAAGTAAAGTCTCCTGGCTGCAGTGACTTCCAGCTTTGTTCCAGTTTCTGCATAGAACTGACTCAGCTTCCAGTTTCCTACGCTTATAAAATGCATCTGCATTAGTATCGGCTTTCTTTGTCCTGCTCTGTAAGGGTGGGTGGGATGTGTGAGGGTTGACTACTCTCCTCACAGAAAATTATGGGAGAGTAGGCGAGTATGCAGTATATGCAATATTCTGTATGTTTAGTTGCATGCTATGGGCCAGATTTATTAAGCTCTGGAAAGTGTTAAAGTGGAGAGTGATAACCAACCAGCCACTCAGCTCCTAACTGTCATGTTACAGGCTGTGTTTGAAAACTGGCAGTTAGGAGCTGAGTGGCTGGTAGTTTATCATTCTCCACTTTATCACTTCCCAGAGCTTAATACATCTGCCCCTATGTGTGCTGTTTATATGTGTACTACTTATATGTGCTCAATGCATCATTGTCTATAGATGACAGGCACTCTTTAAGTGAATCAGGATAGATATACAGGGGAGAAGCTGACTGCTGCCTCTGCAGTAAAAGTCAGCAGCCAGAGCAAAGCATAAGCATTTGCCTTTTACATTGCATAGAAAGTGGAAGGATTTTCCTGGAAACATTGATTTTTTTTTTTTGATTTTTTTTTTTTTTTAGAGGATTATGATTTGGGATGAGAAGTATAACTTCTATATATTAACTACGCTTCTGGCTGGACTGCAAGCTGGAAGTGTTTTTATTCTGTTAATTGTATTGTCTTCCTTCGCTTAGTATGGGTTAATTGTCTTTATATTTACATTTCCAGACTGCTACATAGAAGAGCCCATAGTTGCTGAACGGAGACTATGGGAGGAATTCAATTAGATCCGTTAATTTTAACGTGTGTGAAAAAGGGTGGTAGCCTTCGGTTTTAACGCCTGGGGATATTCAATTAGAGATCCTTTTCACCTGAGACCCTTTTTAATGCCCATCAACATGTTATTTTAATATAAATTAACGCATAGAATCCGTGAAACGTTCACTGACCTATGCGTTAACGGGGTATTTTTTATCCGTCAACAGCCTATTTATTGGGTATTTCTATTTGTAAAAAAAAAAAACCCATTAAGTAGAGCCTGCGGGTCTAATTGAAAAGCCCGGGGGATCAATTAGCATGTGGTAAATTACCACGGATAATTGAAATTCCCCCTAAATAATCACAACCTCAGCAGTTAGGAAGGGTCATGGCATTTGTCTTTCCCAGCAAACACCCTCACCTGGCAAACTGAAGGTGTAACAAATCTATAAACTATTTGTGCCTTTGTAAGAACTTTAATAAGAATGACTGAGGAATGGGGTCTGTATATTTGCACATGTCGATCTGCTAGCAAAAATGTTGTTTAAATGTGCGTATTCACTTACAGAATGTGAAACGACTGCACGTTTACGACATTGTAATCGTGCAGTCATTTCAGTTTGTGCTGTGCCTACGCTGAACGATCAGTCATTCAGTGTAGGCTCATCAATCATCCCCGAACATGGCCAACCTGACGAGGTCGTCAGGTTGACCAGCACGTTCGGGCGATGATAGATGTCAAAAACGACCAGAGGGCATGCGCATCGCTGGTCATTTTTGGATTGAATGATAACAATGTTGTTATCGTTCAATCGGCCTGTTTAATGGCATAGTGGATACGCACCTTAAGTCATTTTAATATTAAGTTTTTTTATGGGTGCCTAAACTTAGCACTCAACTATTTAGCACTAACAAAATGATGTTGTTACATTGTTAATAGAATCTTTGTTTTGGCCTCAGAGTGTGATAAAGCAGCAAGTAATTACATTTTTGTTACAGGTATCAACATCACAGGAAAGGACTATGAAACCAGCAGATACAAAGGTAAATCACTTATTTATTCAATCTCGAAATGTACACAATACAGATGTGTCCTCATACATTGTTGCTGCCCTCACTCCAAACTGCCCCTCTCGGCGCGCCAGGTACCGTACGTCTCTGCTTTACAACTCTTTTACACATACATAATAATCCTGGGTTTTTGCATGTGATCGCGAATCGACCCAGGATAATGGTATGCTCTTTACCAGGGTCAGACTGAGACCCGGGTTGAAAGACCCCAAAAATTCCCGGATCATAAGTCTGAAAGGGGTGTAAGTTACAATGCGATTTTAAAATGCACCAGGATAGTGGTTCCCAAACTGCACACCTTGGCACCCTGGGGAGCCTTAGGACACTTGCAGGGGTGCCTCAGGTTGGTGGTCCAGCACCAAATCCAATTATTTATGGTCAATGTAATGTAAATATGTGAACAAACAGAAGCTTAAACCTGTCACCACCACATAACTGACCCTAAGGATGACAAGTCAGCACAATTTACTTCACTTTACTATTTTACTAGATTTTTTCTGAATTTCTCAATAATAACTTAAAGTTAGAGGTGACGTGCAAACAATGCTGATACTCTGGAGCACCATGATTCAAGAAAGTTTGGGAACCACTGAACCAGGACTCAGGAGACTGTACTGATTAATTTGATATGCGTCACTTGTATACTGTATCTGTGTGCGACTGAGTCTGTGTACAAATTGCTTCTATGATGTCACAGCTTTTTTCAACACCATGTTCCGTCGTTCTTCATTTACAGACTCAGTCACACACAGGTATACAAGTGTCTCATATCAAATTAATCAGTACAGTCTCCTGGTGTGACCTAGTCGCATCGCATTGCACATACAAAAATGCATGTGCTGGTCTTGAGGAGTGTCTGTGCTTTGCAACGCATCATAGATGCATGTACATGCATTATCCGTCACATTCACAGACTGCATTCCTTGGGCCTGATTCCGAGTTAGGAACAAATCATAGAAAGGAGCAATTTGATCCTAGAACAAATAATGTTGCAATGCTAGTGGAGCAAATGCATTTATTTATTTTTTGCATGTAGGGTAAATGTGGGCTGCTTTTGCATGGGGAGCTTTGTTTCTACACTGAACTTTAGAACTGAGCTAGGGCACAACCCTTCCAACTAAAAATGTCTCTGTACATTTTAAATCTACCCGGCCTGCAGTGCTACATGGCTTTGCCAAGGTGCAAATTGCACTTTTATTTGCTTCTAACTCTGAATCAGGCCTGTGTATAACGGGTAAATTTACTAAAGCCAGAGTTTTTAGAAGTGAGTTTTAGAAGAGATGTTGCCCATAGCAACCAGTCAGATTCTAGCTATTATCTTCTAGAAGGTGCTAGTTAAATGTTAAGTAGAATCTGATTGGTTGCTATGGGCAACATCTCTTCTAACACTCACTTCTGAAAACTCTCACTTTAGTAAATTTACCCCCTAGGTCTCCTCCAGTTTGTTTAAATATTGATGCTCACTTGGGACAATCGTCAATATAAAATTCTATTTTTGACAGTTGGTTAATATAGCAGATAACAGGGGCGCTCTGGTATCTATGGCTATTACTAGATTTAGGGAAATATCACATGCTGTTTTGTCTGTATTTATAATATAACATTCACTGGTGTGAAATACTAGGAAAGAGCACACTGTACAGGTCTAGTAAATGTTTATTTCTTACCACCCCCGTGTCTTTATTGTTATGTTTTTGTTTGTGTGTTTTTTATTTTGAATACTTATAATTACTGTTCTAATTTTAGGCAGCACCAAAGGCTGAGCCACCTAAATCCACACAAACCACAAAGGTATGCAGAGCTCTACACATTGTTACATTAGATCTCTAAATGTGTTGCAGTTACTAGTACTAAAAACACTATGGGGTGGATTCAGTTGGCCGCAAATTAGGTCGACTGTCTTTTTTTTTTTTTTCCCACAGCTAAAACCCACGGTCACTTCTAATTGGTATTAAGTTACAAAATCGAGTTAACCCAGTTTTGAAAGGGAAAAATAATGACTTTTAGGGCCCGATTCATAGATTAAAGCAATACCGATATTTACGCAGTTTAGTGATTAATGGTAAATTGGGTATGCGTCTCACACTGTGCATGCATTAGGGTACAATACTGTAGCCGCTCCCAGCAGCTTTTTACTGGCAGTGTGATTGACACACAGGGAGGGTTAGTGGGAGGTTACGGAGAGTGACGGCAAAGAACGCAGGCGTGTTGCAACTGTTTTCAAAGCGTGTCGCAGCCTGCTTCTGTGATCCTGCCTAAGCCGAAATTGGCTCCGGTGGCCATTCTGAGTAGTCATAGGGTTACTCAGAACTGCGATAATTGAAGAATCTGCAACCGATGTTGCGTCTGTTTGGATTTGCAAAGATGCAGATGTGTGTTTCAGTACATTCCTTTGCTTCTATGACATTTGCATATTTTCGCACAGCAGCTGAAGTCTGGTCTGTGTAACACATGCAGGCCCGCCAAGAGCCGTGGCGGGCCCCGGTAATAGGGGGCGTGACCTAATAGGGGAGGCGTGACCACGCCCCCTTGCGTGCTGGGGAGGGGGGGAGCTCTGAGCCCCCTCAGCCCGGCGCAAAGCCAGGGGGGGCGCGATCAGTGTGATCGCTCCCCCGCACAGGCATAGGAGACTGCTCGTGGCTGCTGCTCAGCAGCCACGAGCAGTCTCCCACTGCAGCTCAACACACACTGTGTGCTGGGCTGCTGTGAGGTAGGGGGAGCCGCGTCGGACCCGGGCCCCTCAGGAAGCCCGGGTAATCTGTACCGGCGCCCCTGAACACATGGCGTCTCTTCTCACATGGTGATCATGAGATCACCATTAAACTGTTTATGCCTACGTTTTGTTACCTCCCTCAAAACGCTGACTACCTGTCACTCAAATAGCGAGTGGACCCTCTAGGCCATCATAATTGCTAACAATCGCTCAATCTCCATAAATATTCGCATTGCGTAAATCTCAGAATCGGGCACTGTGTTTTTAAGTTGCAGCAGTTATTTTTCCAGTTTGTTATTACTTGTTACAAACACTTACAATACACAATAGTAACATTTAAAATGTGCCCCCAATATACTCTAAATGCATTTATTGGCTGAAATACAATTGCTGGCTATCATTTTACATTCATAAATATAGGGTTTCAAAGGCTTCAATATTAAAACCTTTAATAGCCTCTTACGGCCACTAACAGCCTCCTACACTTTCCTTATGGCCACTAGCTATCTGATTTACCATTTCTCTGGGTTTATGCACCTCGCATAGATCACGCACTGCAGAAGTAACATTCAGCACCTGCAAGATGGCTGTGAATTGACGTTTGTAATAGAATTGTGCAGTTTGTTACTGTATTATTGGTACAGTTAGCACACACAGCCTGCAGATTATTAATGCAGGAGTACTCAGCACAGCACTCGTGGCTAATGGGATCTGCTCTATGACGTATAAACTTGTTTTCTTTGTAGGAATTACTCAGTTACTGAACCTCTATTCAGAAATGAATGTCACTATTGCCATATTATAGTTATTACTTTTTAACGTCCCAACATGAAGTTATTCTGTATTACATGCTGATGCATGGTGTATTGGTGCATTCTTGTGTTGGGCATGTAAAGCGCAGTGTTGTTCATTTCTTAATGTTCCCATTTTACCTTCCATCTTACACACTTCTAGACATCTGGTGCTCAAATTTACTTCAAAAGAATTGAGGGCTTAGAGCTTGATTAAGAGATGTATCCAATGGGGATTTTTACGCAGATTGAGATGTTTGTTTTGTATTGCGCATGCGTCAAAGTTGCCCTTTGCACGCGCAGTGATTGTCTTGCGTTTCAGCACGGACAAAACGCCTGACTGGTAGTCTGTGTTCGAGCGAGGTAATGGGGAATGATTAGAAAAACGCAGACGTGTCTGACCGTATAAGCACTGTTACATGGGTGTGCATAAATTAGCCATTGCTATCTCCTACACAGCATGAGAGTTCTATGCATGTTAGGAGAGCGGCTGTACTTTAGACAGGTCAGACCTGCCGCAAGGGCTGCATGGCTGGTCGATGTTACCGATATTTACGGTGGTGCACGAAGTCTGACGCAGATGTGAAGGCAGCAGGGGGCGTCCCTATGCTTGGGTAAGCTTTGAAACTATTAGCATATTTTCGAAGCTGCGGTCCGTGTGATATCGCAGTTGAATTAGTGTCCATCTCTGAATCAGGCCCTTAGTTGTTAGGCTTTAGACAAAAAGCCATAGCAGGTCTTTACATATTTCCACTATAACTCATAATTGAGTTGTGCTAAACCTCATAGCATTAAGAAACGGCCTAGTGACGGGGGCAGTGTCTGGCCTCACTGGGCTGAGATATGCCATGGGGGTATGACCAAGTCTCAACAAACAGAGGATGTCAAGCGAATGAGAGAAGCACATCCTCTTAAATGTACACAGTGCTTGTAAGGAATGAGATAATTAAGCATTAGGGTGCGTACACACGGTACTATATCTATGAACGATAACTCGTTCATATCGTTAATTTTTATGCAGCGAACGACCAACAATGTGCGTTCCCGCATGGACGATAACGATATCCATGGTCGTCTGTACATGCAGGCCAACTTGGACGATTTCATCAAGATTTGCCTGTTCAGAGATGTGGCCGGATGACTTCACTGAAATATATCTATCAGTGTGTACACCCAATATCGTTTGTCCTGCACTACAGAAAGTTCAAGGGAAATCATTCAGCGATATCATTGGTTGTGTACATCGTACCGCGTGTATGCAGCATTACTCTTTGCTTTGCAGAAATGATTCAATGTTTTATATGGTTAGAGCGCCTTTTTAAACCAAGTTTTAAGTGATAGTCTTGCGTTGTTTTCATTTTATTTAAAAAAAAATGCCCAAATATTAGTTGCTTATCAGTTTTATATGAATGTTAAAAATGATGTTAAGATTATAAATGAACAGTTAAGTAATCCTCTGACTATTGGAAAAGAGGACAACATTGGGGGCGATTCAATTCAGCGCGATGGTGAATAGCGCTGGCAGGGAGATCACAGAGCTTTTCAATTTACAGCACTGTTAATTCCGACTACAGGATTCCTTCTCGCACCCCCTCCTGAGGTGCGAGCAGAAATCGGACTATTGCTGTTTTCCGGATTAGTGTGGTGCTAACAGCCTCGCAGCTGGTACTTTAGTCGAGGAATGACGGTTGGCACGCTAACCGGAACTCTCCTACTTAAGTGGTTTTAGTTGGACTTAGCACGGTGAATTGAATAGCTCTGGGAACTCTTTCCCGGAGGCTATTCAGCATCGTGCTGAATTGAATCTCCCCATTATGATGTAATTTTCAAAGGGGAATGTTTAGAATCTGCTCTTATACCCTCTATTCTAGAGAGGATCTTATTATGTTCACAACTGCGCAAGGATAACATGCAGATTCGTGTAGTTATCCTTGCCAAAGGAAATGTACATAATGCCAGAGCGTCATTCCACACCAAATCAACACAGGGTTTCAACCTGACCATTTCAGATTGTAGTGAACTTGGTATATTAATTGATGCCTTGCGTGTGAAGATAAATTCAAAATCATAGGCTGATATGTGCAATGGCTTTGAAGTTACAAAAAAATTGCTATAACCTTTTTTAATTGCTTTTGCGGCTCACCTAAATGATGTAGAGAGTTGTGCAAGGTCTCATTTAATACCTCTTTTTATGGGTTTTCATATGATATATAACTCAGTAGTATGTTTCAATCAAAATAAACAACATTTTCAAATCAAAAGTTTGATTTTGTCAAAAAGCCAATTTTTAAAAAAATCTCTCAAATATTGTTCATACTGTTGTTAATAAATCCCCAAAGTTTTATTTTGGGATCATCTGCTACATGGGGTTTTCACTTTGGACTATTAGTTCTTATTTTCATGATTTTAACAATCTAGGCCTGTTCATTACTATAATGATACAGTATGTTAATACTAAAATTATTTAAAAAAAAATTCTGATCATTTTATGTCTTTCACATATTGTAAGAAAGCTTTCTGCAGATCATTACCATTTGGTGGTGCTGCTGCTCTGGATGGATGGTACTGCTTGATGGGTTGGAACTGGCTGAAGGCTTCATTTGTTTTTAGTATTTCCATCTCAGAAAGGGTGCACATTCCACCTGTTGGAGTCACCTTATATACAGAACATGTGCCATAGGAATCCATAAATCATCTGGCTTTCTTGGGTATGAAAAAGATGGTGATAGAGCAGCTAGACAGAGGAATGTCGCTTACACTTCATCGATCTTTTCATCTTTCTCCAGAAAAATGCGAGCCACCATTTGTTGTCATAGACAGCAGTTACATACCCTCTATGGGACTATGGTAACAGCACTGGTCGCTTAATCAGAGTGCAGTGTGCAGTGCAGCTGCTTGCCAGGTCAGTCATCAAGGCTGTTTTGACTGTTCTGGCAGCGGCTGAAGGTGGCCGGAGGGTTATTGGGGTCCAGCAGTAACTGAGGCAATGCGCTACTGTGAAATAATTCCCATGAGACTTCTGAGGTGTCAGAGGACCATGTGCTGAGCTCTGATTGCAGGAGCCCATCACATGTTCCTCTGACCTGTGGAGATCAGCAGCAGCCTCATGGGCTGTGCCTAATCTTCTCTGCCTGGCCGTGTGACTGAGGCTTCTTCTTGTGAGTACAGTGTTACTCAGTCTGCTGTGTCTCTTACTCCCTCCCAGCACACCTTCTCCATGTTGTTGTTCCTCCCTGCTCTCAGCACACATTCTCCCAGTCTAATACTCCACTGTAATTAAACACTCTGCTTTTTCAATTGTGACATAAATGGTCCAGGAACAGGTTTGGTGGGCGTAAATTAGTGACCAATGGGCTATTCACTAATTAAAGCCCACCCTAACCTGTTCCTGGACCACTTGTAGTGGTCATGGGAAATGTAAAATGCGGGCCTATTCAACACAAGTGAAGTCTTTCCTCATGGACCATCGTTCTACGGAAGTTTGCACGCCTGTGCAAAAGAGGGAGCAGGCGCTGTATGTAGAATCTCATTCCCAAACATTATTTTAACAAACAGTCCAAAGTGAAAACCTCATGTAGCAGATAATCCCATCATGATCCCAAAATAAAACTTTGGGGATTTATTAACAACAGTATTAACAATTTTTGAGAGTTTTTCTTTCAAAAATTGTAAATATTGGCTGTTTGAGAAAATCACAATTCAGATTTTGTAAATTGTACAAAAGGGAATGAGCCCAGAACCTTACTCTGGAAAGCCAAACTTCCCTAGATTTCCTCTGATTTAATAGTTAGTTGGTGTTTACTCCCTGACAGGATTTTTCTAGCATCTTATAAAACTTAATAAAGACCTATCTAAGCCTAGGAAAGATAATGGAGTAATATGCATTCATATGGGTCTGAAGAGCGTTGCCTTAACCTATTTGGATATTGTACAATGTTGCGCATAATGCATAGCTTAATGGCTGATCTCACTGCCAACAGCATCTTTTTAGTGAATTCATTAAACAGTAGTAAAGATTTGTTAGTGCAATAAATATGTATTGTTCCGATCCCCAAACCAAACAAAGAATCAACGCTCGTTTCTTCATACAGACAATTTCTCTGTTAAATCAAGACTTCAAAATCTTTACAAAAATGATGGCTTCTCACCTCCAGTTGATATTACCTAAACTACTACACCCAGCACAAACAGGTTTCCTTAAAAACAGACACTCTGTACATAATGTCCGCACCTTACTGGCGACCATGCATCACACACATAACTCAATAGAACAAGAAAATATAGTTGTCAGCTGTGACGCTGATAAAGTTTCCTGTCCCATTTAACCAGAATCCTCCAACTTCAGGAGTTTGGCCCTGAGTTCCTACATGTATTTCACACAATATACCAGACACCAAGAGCTTTTCTGACCATAAGTGCTCAGAATACGAATTACTTTAATTTATCCCGAGGTACAAGACAGGGATGCCCACTCTCACCATTACTATTTAACTTGGCACTTGACCCCCTATTTAGACGCTTTTTAAAGGAGGATAGATGGCAGGGTATCAAATTGAATCATTTAGAAATTAAATTTTCGGCATTTGCCGATGACATACTGCTTTACTTCAGGAATCCACGGGCCGCTATTCCTCATCTATTAAAGTAAGTAGAAATTTTCAATTTGGTATCTGGATTTAAAATTAATTATAATAAGACAAAAGCCTTAGCTTTTCTTTCCATCTGCAAAATTGAGATGGGGTGCCTCCTTTCCATTCCACTGGGCCACTGCCAACTGTCTTACTTAGGCGTAAAAGTTCCTAACCACCCTTCTTGGCTATATACTTCAAACTACTTACCTCTCTTTACTAGAACCTATTCTGGTTTTAGAAAATGGGCCCATCTCACTCTGACATACACAGGCCGATGTCACTTATAAAAACCTCGGGAAACAGATCATTTTGTATATGTACTACAAATGCTCCCTTTAATTCCACCCAAATCTGCTATTGACCAATTTAATAAAATATTATCTAAATTTATTTGGGCAGGGAAACGTCCAAGAGTTTCTCTATTTAAACTGCAACAATCAAAATATATGGGAGGCCTTAACGTACCCTGCATACGTACCTATGCGCTAGCAGTTAATTACAGAATTGCTCTAGACTGGATAGGAGGTTATAATACATATACAACACTGGGTCTGGAACAAAATTTTTCACCCCATTGGGATTTGGTATCACTTCTACATACACCCCACAAGCCATCCCAGAACAGGTTAAAAACAATATGTTATTGTCAACTACCTGTATGGCGTGGAGAGCGATTCGTCTAAAACTAAAGGTATCAAGATGATACTCTATTTTTTTGTCCTAAATTTGCCCCGTATAAATCCCCGATTTTTAGGACATGGTATAATGGGAGTTTTCATTATGCTTACCAATTTTTACAAGACGATACCTTTACCCTCCTCACCCACTCCCAGATACAGGAGAAATATCCCTCACTAATAATCCCACTATTTCAATTTCTACAAGCTAACGGCTATATATCAACTATTCTTTCATCCTTAACCGATAAAGACAGAGATTGTTGGTTGGATGGAATGGTCCGATGTAAAATGAGGTCCTCCTTTTCCACTTCTCTCATCTACACTCACTCCTGACCATTGCTTAATTTAGAGTCTGGTAATGTGGGATTGTTGAAATGGCAGTCAGGCTTCCCTGAACTTACAATAAATAAGATTTTGGAGGCCAACACTAAACTAGACAAGCAGTTAGTTTCTATTTCATACACTGAAATGCATCAAAAAATTCTACATAGATCCTATTTTATGCCCAAGTTAAAATTTTTAATTGGAGATGCTCCCAACTCTAACTGCTACAAATGTGGATCACCAGAGGCGGATATTGTACATTGTCTGTGGACTTGTCCACAGGTGCAGACCTTATGGAAATCACTTCAAACCTATATCATTAGCAAAATAAAAATCCAGTTCAATATTGACAAAACTTGGGCCTTCTGAGAAATCTACCCAAGTACTCATTCGACTATTTTGACAAAAGGTAACCGTATTTTACTTAATAAACTAGCTGCAGCCACAAAGAAAACCATACTTTCCCAGTGGATTACCCCTGAACCAATCCCTATCTCACTAATACATCCTAGGCTCTCATTCCTATTTTCAATGGATTGGACAAACACCACTTTACAAAAAGAGAAACTAGCAGGGAAATTCTTCGACACCTGACTTCCCTATATACATACCCTATCAGTTACATTAAGAGAGGCCCTAAGGAAATGTTTTGCTATCACATCCTGGTATAATATGGATATACTAAAGTCTGGGAACCTTTTTTGACACTAATTTGGCAATTTTTTGGATTGGTATATGCATTATTCGCATTTGTTTTGAATGTTTTCAATACCATTGTGTGAAAATTTTATATAAGATTTGTTATTTTTCTCTATTATGTTGTAACATGATTGTTATATTGAAATATTTTTGTTTGTGTACTACGTACCTTGTGCTAGAAACCTGTCAATAAAAATGTATTTGAAAAAAAATAAAATATGTATTGTTCCTAGATGTCCTAATCGTTCTAAAACAATTTAATCTTCCAATATTGTCCTATAAGCAACTCCTCCATTTGGTGAGCAACTGCAATCTCACTACATGAGAGTGCTGAAAATCTGCAGTTGTTCCCTGGGTTTGATGGCATACTATATCTGCAGGGGTAGTGTTCCACCCAGGAATTGGGGCAGTAGCGTGCGAGTCTGAAAAGTGGGTCACGGCCGGCCAATGAAAGGGACGCGGCCCCACCGACGTCACTGTTGGGGGCGGTGCGACCCCTCCAATGTCAATATTGGTGGCGTGCCCGGTTGGCGGCGTCTCTAATGGGGACAAGCTTCCCCAAAGCTCTCCCTTAATGTGAATTTATGCCGTGTGCATGGCATCTATTCATGCGGCAGGAGAATGGCAGTGGCCAGGCTGTTTTTAGCAGGGTGCTGCTAAAATGGCAGGGCGCATTTTGCCCTTTAAAAACCGGGCAGGGTGTAGCACCTTGCTAAAACAGCCTAGCATGAACACTTACTAATCTGCAGGGGGCTAGAACTATGAGGGCCCCATAGCAAAATTTCTGCAACCTTCCCCTTCCTCACCAAGTAGAAATTTTGCTGTTCATCCAGTACTCGCTACACCAAAAGTGGATGAAGGGGTGAGGCGGGCCCCATAGCAACCGCACCCACAGTAACTTCTCCTCAGCATATGTGTATTGTGCAAGGAACATGTCTATTAAGGACATCCTTAATTATCGGAATGCTTTTTTTAGTTGGAGTATAAGAGTCACAACAGTAGATCATGAATAAGAAGCCTTAATAGGAGATTTTGGTGAAAAATAATATTTGTTTACTGGGAAAAATTAGGACATGAGGGTGCTCTAGGCTGATTTTAACAGGTTATCAACTGAAAACCAATGGCAGTTGGTACACCTGAAAGGAAACTACAAAGGAACATTTTATATAGGTTGTACCCAACACCTTTTAGGTGATTTAGAATCTACCTTCGGATCTCGCGTGATGGCTGGAGACTGTATGGGAATGCAGAGATTTTGCTACATGTACGGTACGGCGGCCATGTTACAGCGCTGTCCGTTATTGGAAAGCTGTTTTTAAACTAAATTCTGACCACATTGGCTACATCTTCTCTCCTGATTTTTACCTTCCTAAATATTGGGATTGAGAAATGTGGACAGTGATGTGTACCAACAGCATACATTACGTAATGCTTGGTCTGCAGACGTTTTATCTTTGCTGTATGTTATCTCTGTTTGGCACCAATTGTTATCTAAAGTTAAATGTAAACTTTTGTAATCTGTTATTGCTTACACATATTCTATAAAAACTGAAAAAACAAAAAGGAAATGCTGTCTTGCTACACAGACAGAGCAGGTTTAGCGGAGGAGAACTGTGTGATCGGGCACAGTACTCTAGCTTTGGGCCTAGATAGGCCCCATAACTTTTATGTTAAAGATAGATACCAGTGCACCCAAGTACTATCTGCATTAAATCATATTCCGGAAGATCCTTAAAACGTTACCAAGCCAGATTTGTATATGATTAATGCATATATATTTCACTTGCTTTGTGTGTTTATATTAGGGGTGTGCACCGGACACTTTTCGTGTTTTGTGTTTTGGTTTTGGATCTGGATCTTTCTTCGTGTTTTGGATCTGGATTGGTTTTGCCAAAACCACCCTTCCGTGTTTTGGGTTCTGGGTTTTGTGTTTTGGATCTGGATTTTTTCTTAAAAAATAAAAAAAAAACGCTAAAATCACATAAATGGGCCTTTTTTTGTTCCTACGCTATTAATAACCCCAATAACATTAATTTCCACTCATTTCCACTCTATTCTGAACACCTCACACCTCACAATATTGTTTTTAGGCCAAAAGGTTGTACCGAGGAAGCTGGATGACTATGCTAAGCGACACAAGGGGGCGGCACAAACATGTGGCCCATCTAGGAGTGGCACTGCAGTGGCAGACAGGAAGCCAATCAGCGTTATGGTGCCCATTTGCATGTAGCACGAACCCGGGAGATCCGTGCTACATGCATCTGTGTGATTGGCACAGAGCAATGACAGGTCCGTGAGACCCGTCTGTGCTGCTGTGGTAAAAAAAAAAAAAAAAAAACCTGTGTAAAAAAAGAAAAAAATGGCGTGCACCCCCCCAAAAAAGAGCAACCAGCCCCGGGCATTAGTAACCCAGTGCTGGGTGTGCTTAAATACAGGGGACAAACGACGTAGGGGTCCCCTGTACTTAAGCACAACCAGCACCGGGCTAGTCAGAACCAGCGCTGGTTGCCAAAATACGGGGGACAAACGACGTAGGGGTCCCCTGTATTCTGCGCAACCAGCTCTGGGCTCTGATCCGGTCCTGGTTCTGGAAATATAGGGGACAAAAAATGAGTAGGGTTCCCCTGTATGTTCCAGAACCAGCACTGGATTTTTTCTAGCGGGGGGCTGATGCCACAGCCAGGGGAGCCCTTTCACCGGGCCCCCCAGCCGCAGCATCAACCCTGACCGCTAGTCAGCCCAGGCCGGGGATCCCTGGAGAGCTGGGGACCCCCCCAATAAAGGGGTCACCCTCTCCAGGGCACCCCAGGCCCAGGCTGATAGCCCGGGGCTATCCCCGCCACCCCTGGTGGCGGTGGGTGGCGGGTTGATTGTGTGGTGTGGTGTAAATAAAGAATATCAAACATTGTCTTTACAAGTAGAACTGCAAGTCCCAGCTAGCCTGCCCCGCATGCTGGTACTTGGAGAACCACAAGTACCAGCATGCAGGGCATTAAGGGCCCACTAGTACCTGTAGTTCACCTGTAAAAAAAATGTTTAAAAAAACACAGGACACACACACCGTGACAGTATAAGTTTATTAAACATACATACACACACACACATGTACACATACTCACCTATGTAACCTGTAGCATCGGTCCACTTGTCCGGTAAAGTATCCCTAGGGGACCTGTGAAAAAAAACATACTCACCATCTCCTATGCGAGGTTCTGTCCTCTTCGTTCCAAAGTAGGCATCCCCGGACTTGGCAAAAAAAAAAAACGAAAACGCGATCCACGAACTTAGTACCGTTCTATAGAACGGTACTTCCCGAATGAGAGCTTAGCGGCAGGGTATCACCATGGAAACCCCGCTGCTAAGCGTTCATTGGCTGAGAGAGGTCATCTCCCGTCTCTCAGCCAATGAACGGCTCCCTCCATTGTAGTCAATGGTGGGAACCGCAGGGTAAACTTTAATAACCTTGCGGCTCCCAGCATTGACTACAATGGAGGGAGCCGTTCATTGGCTGAGAGAGACGGGAGATGGCCTCTCTCAGCCAATGAACGCTTAGCAGCGGGGTTTCCATGGTGATACCCCGCCGCTAAGCTCTCATTCGGGAAGTACCGTTCTATAGAACGGTACTAAGTTCGTGGATCGCGTTTTCGTTTTTTTTTTTTGCCAAGTCCGGGGATGCCTACTTTGGAACGAAGAGGACAGAACCTCGCATAGGAGATGGTGAGTATGTTTTTTTTCACAGGTCCCCTAGGGATACTTTACCGGACAAGTGGACCGATGCTACAGGTTACATAGGTGAGTATGTGTACATGTGTGTGTGTGTATGTATGTTTAATAAACTTATACTGTCACGGTGTGTGTGTGTCCTGTGTTTTTTTTAAACATTTTTTTACAGGTGAACTACAGGTACTAGTGGGCCCTTAATGCCCTGCATGCTGGTACTTGTGGTTCTCCAAGTACCAGCATGCGGGGCAAGCTTGCTGGGACTTGCAGTTCTACTTGTAAAGACAATGTTTGATATTCTTTATTTACACCACACCACACAATCAACCCGCCACCCACCGCCACCAGGGGTGGCGGGGATAGCCCCGGGCTATCAGCCTGGGCCTGGGGTGCCCTGGAGAGGGTGACCCCTTTATTGGGGGGGTCCCCAGCTCTCCAGGGATCCCCGGCCTGGGCTGACTAGCGGTCAGGGCTGATGCTGCGGCTGGGGGGCCCGGTGAAAGGGCTCCCCTGGCTGTGGCATCAGCCCCCCGCTAGAAAAAGTCCAGTGCTGGTTCTGGAACATACAGGGGAACCCTACTCATTTTTTTCCCCTGTATTTCCAGAACCAGGACCGGATCAGAGCCCAGAGCTGGTTGCGCAGAATACGGGGGACCCCTACGTCGTTTGTCCCCCGTATTTTGGCAACCAGCTCTGGTTCTGACTAGCCCGGTGCTGGTTGTGTTTAAGTACAGGGGACCCCTATGTCGTTTGTCCCCTGTATTTAAGCACACCCAGCACTGGGTCACTAATGCCCGGGGCTGGTTGCTCTTTTTTTGGGGGGGGGGCACGCAATTTTTTTCTCTTTTTACACAGGTTTTTTTTTTTTTATTTACCACAGCAGCACAGACGGGTCTCACGGACCCGTTAGTGCTCTGTGTCAATGACACAGATGCAAGTAGCACGGATCTCCTGGTCCGTGCGTGCATCTGTGTCATTGAAATACACAGCAGCACAGACGGGTCTCACTGACCCATCTGTGCTCTGTGTCACTGTCAATCACACAGATGCATGTAGCACGGATCTCACGAGTCCGTGCTACATGCAAATGAGCACCATAATGCTGATTGGCTGAGAGCCGTGACAGACGGCTCTGTCAGCCAATCAGCACTTTGCCCATTAAAGGCAAAGGCATTTTTTTTTAAATGGCCGCTCGAGGCAAAACCTCGAGATCCGACAGCAGATCTCGAGGTTTTGCCTCGGGAGAGGGATCCGGGGCAGACAGGGAGATCCGAGCTTGGGCTCGGATCGCCCCGGATCCCCGAAGTTCGGGTGGGTTCGGTTCTCAGGGAACCGAATCCGCTCATCCCTAGTTTATATCTGTGTATTCATCATTTTATATATAGGTTTGAAGAAAAAAAATACATTTACAATATAAAATGTGTATCCTCATCAATATTTGCTCTGCAACAATTTTTATTTAGCAAACATCAGCTCATTTTGTTATGACTATCAGTATGACTAATTGGCTATATTGTCTATTACCTTAATGTGAAGCTTTACCAAACAATTGCTAGTTAGGAAATGTCACATGTAAAGGTGTGCTATTGCATCATATATTCTGTTATTCACTCCACTATACGATGTTTGGACAACAGTGATGTCATACAAATGACTCGTGTAACTCATTCAGTCAGACTAGACAAGCAAGCCGGGTGACGCGACCTTGTTTTCCTTGACCGCAACGCACCTTAAACTGACACTGATTTATCTAAAATATTGTCCTCATAGGAAGAACTCATTTAGAAATGAATTACAAAATTTTACCTATTACTTCATCTATTCTGCTTCTTTCATAATGGTGTCAACAGTCAGCTACAATATATCGTCAAATTGTCCAGAACTCAGTATGGGGGCAATGTATCAAACCTTAAATAGAGATAAAGTGGAGAAGTTGACCATAGCAACCAATCAGCTTCTACCTGTAATTTTATAAACTGTGCTAGTTGAATGATAGCTAGAAGCTGATTGGTTACTAGGTAATTTTCTCCACTTTATCTCTATTGAAAGTTTGATACATCTCCCCACATGGTGGGGAGATGTATCAGTATGCCTGGAGTTTTACAATACAAATATTTGTGAGTTAAGCTGGGTACACACCTATCCAATCGTCGGCCCTTTCTTTTGATTTTGAGCCGTTCGTTCGATATCGAAAGACTGTGGGCCTGATTCAGACCCGGTCGCTAGATGCGGACGCTCGCTCCCAGCGTATGCAAATTCAACTAAGTGACGTCAAGGCATGCGATCGCAAGGCATAGGCACGCCCACTATGTCTTGGTGTGCGATCACTTTGTGTATGAGTACGCCCACCAGCCTGTCTTTAGCCGCCCACTAGCTAACGTCATCTCGAGGAAGTATATACAACCTTTGGTACAACGGGTTCCATCGGAACTGACCACAGCACTTGCGGTTGACTGTACCCTAGCGCAAGCACTGCGAGCAATTCAGTGTATAATTCAACCAGGTGACGTGTACTATGACGCTGCCTGTTAATTATGCACGCCTCTGAAACGGCGTTAAGATGCTCAGGCACAACTGATTTTGCACCTCCACTCCCCCGTTTCCAGGGGCCTGCCCCTGTTACCACCCACAAACTGCTTGACCTGCCACTCATTCAGCTGGGCTGTGTCTGCTGGGCGAGCGATTGTTTCCCGATCGATCGGACTAGTTCGCGCACTGCGATGCATATGCATGCGCACTTTGCAAAACATTGCTCGCTCCGAGTGATCGCTTGCTAGCGAACGGGTCTGAAACAGGCCCTGTGTATGCACGTTCGATCCTGTTATGTCGGATGAAAACTGGTCGAATCGGAGGATCGCATCTTCTGTGCAGTTTTTATTTTTCATCCAATTCGACAGGGCCTGGTCATACCGAAAGTGCTGTGTGTATGCACCTTCCACCGTTCTTGCGACCGTTCTTACAATTGTACACCAAACGTGGGGCTGTCTCTCTGGGCGTGCATAATTACACTCAGGAAGGTTCAGGAAGCATTCAGTGTGACACGCTCCTCTTCATGTACATATTCTCCATTTTTGTACCTTTATCCCACCACTTATACTGTAAGGCTTTGCTTGCTGGAGAGTGTAGTTCCACAACTTGTTGCAATTGATAGTGGACACAAGCATCATAATCACACCGCCTCCCTGCCCATTATGTTAATTTTAGGTACAGCCACTGTGAGCGCAGCCTGAAATCGGTAAAATGTGTACGTTGGTACAATCATTTCTTTGTGATATTTCGGCAGTACGGGATCAAAGGTCGCACATTGGATTGTATATGTGTGTGTGTGTACGCACGTATCGGGACTGTGATTGTCACTTCCGAATGGGAGCATTGTCGATTGAACCGTCGCATGTGTGATTATATAGGTGTGTACCCAGCTTAAATGTAACAGCCCGATCAGTCCAATGTGGCCACATTCTGCACGCCTCTGAAACGGCGTTAAGATGATTTTGCACCTCCACTCCTGATCAGTCCAATGTGACTGCATTCTCTTCTGTGCATGTGGGCCAAGCCCAGTTATCAGTTCATTAGTAATTAGTTCTAGCTGTTCATGATAAGCCCTAGGGGCATTTATTGATGAGCTTTGTTGTACAGTCCATACATTTTAGTAACCAGTATATCTGAATAGTTTTTACTTTTACTAAAGTATATTTGAGGCAGAGTAATTTGAGATACCCACAATATTTAATGTATGATTAATGTGGATTATATAGTATCAATATAGCTTCCCCTTTATATGCTACTAATATCTCTTCACATGCAACCACGTACTGTGGCACTTTTTGTCCTGACTTATTTGGACCTCTTGCTTATCATCATGTCTTGTATGATAACTTCTGTGCTCCTTTCCTTTGTTGTTGCTTATAGTACCTTTTTATCACTCGTTATTTTGGATTGTTCCCTCTGTACCACAGAGATTTTTATTTAGATGAATGAAATGATACCACACTGTAACATTCAACCTACTGCCCCAGGGCTGTTTTCCACATATGGATCTGTAGCTCCCCCTGCACACACATTTAGGGACTGGTCAGAGTGGAACATATGCACTTTTGAGGAGTGTATCTTGCATTTTTTTTGCACTGAACATGTTCCAACCCAAACGTATGCAACTATGGATGATGCAGATCATGTACAATTCAGTCGCATCTCCACTAATGACTCAATGGGGCAAAGCTGGGCTGTTAGGGTGTTTTCACATAGACGATGTTCAGGCGTGTCGTCAGAAGTGCGGCCTATGCAGAGTTATCTTGCGCCCCGGGGATAGGGATGTTGCGAATGCACATGGTGATAGATATCAGACCATCCATAAGCATAGAGGTGGCCCGCTCACATAGATGCACAACTCTGCATGCGGGTGAATGTATTCAGGTCCGTGCATGCAATGCAGCAGCAATTCTAGCCATATTGTGTCCAACCCAGCATCAGCCCCTTAATATACTCATCCGGCTGCTTCCAGTTTAACAACCTCTCTAGAATTTGTCTCTTCCTCACTGATGATTCTGCCAAACACCTGATCCAAGTCCTAATTTCCAAGCTTGACTCGTTTTTGGTGTTTTGTATTTACTGAGCTAAGCATCCCACTTTGCTATAACCTTTACATTTCACATTCTTGCGGTTTTTCATGATTTAAACACAGATCGCACTGCTCTGTAGTACTACATATCACGCTAATGAGAACTCATTACCTTTGTAAACTGTTATTTCATTTTAACCTTTACTAATACAATTCCAAATGAAATATATTTGTTTTTTTACAGCCAAAAAGTACAACGACAGCATCATCATCAACCGTAAAACCCAGCACAGGGAAAGGCCTGACCAAACAAGATGCAAAATCAGTTCCTGGAAAACCGAAAGCAGACGCTATAGTAATTCTCCTTTTTTTTTTCTTTTTTTTTTTTTAATGTATGGGGGAAGAGGGGGCAAAATAAGGCATAGGCGCTGGGATGAAGGCAGTTGCAAGCGCATAATTTGAGTTTTTAGCAAAAGAAAAAAACCAAAGGAAAAAAAAAATAATAATAATAAAATATATATATATAGATATATATTATATTACACACACACGGCACTCCAAGTCTGACAGCAGCACAAGTCATATGTATATGTAGAAGTTGACTGGTTGCAATGGGCAAATGTCTTCCATTGTACACTTCAAGGATTGATACATCTTCCCTATACTTTTGTAAAAGAGGTGCTACTGTACGTCTTAACACTGAACTGTTAATTACAAGTGCACTGTATTTACTGAAGGGATTTCACTCTGCTCCTTAATTGACCCCATACAATTAGGTTTAGGTGTAGGTCTATCAGTGTTTGTTGTACTATAATGATGATGATTTATTTGACATGTCAAAATAATAAAAAAGAAAAACCTTCTAAAAGTATAATGTCTTGTAGAGGCCACAAAGTCAGTCTGTCTAGCTCTGTTTTCCTGTGAGCTTTTGTACACTCCTGGTTAAATTGTGCATTATTATTGTTCAGTGTGTCAGCCCACGCGTACCCTATTTATATGTGTGTTGTGACGTGTTCTATAACTATAGCTGAATGGTTTGCAGAAAGCATATAATTTGGAAAAACAAAATTACAAATTGAATAAAAAGCTAAGGTCTGCTACTCCAAACGTTAATTAAAATAAAATAGAAAAACATTTAGAAATACTTTGTGCTAGTAAAAAAAAAAAAAAAAGTAAACGCATCAATATGAAATTCAGTGCTGTCTTCTGTAGCCAAATATCCCTGATCTTTTTCTCTGTTTTACTGGCTCATATGGGTCATTATATTAATCACATGTATTGTCAAATAAAAAAAAATTATATATATATATTTTGTCTTCTTGTTTTCCTCTAGAGCTCAGCAGGAGCAGCCAGCAAAGCAGCAGCTGCCACTGTTGTCGCGGCTACTAAAGCAAAAGATGTGGTAAGTATAGGGAGTTATTTATTGGGTATGCTGCAGATCTCTTACTGCTAATGCAGTTTTGAGAAGGAGGAACCTCTGACTCCAGGTTTGGGTGGGTAACTCAGACATGCCCAGGAGGAAGGTCATGTGTAACTAATGCAGCGCATGAATAGTCGCAAACTGTGGCCAATCCCATGATGTGTCTGCAGTGGATAACTGTAATGCTGCAGTGCTAGAAGCACTGGAGCTCCTCTCCTGTGACCACAGCTGAAAGATGGAAACGGCAAAGGGGACTGCTTTAAATACCCTAATTGGAGCACTAGTGAACCCAATGGAGCTGTCCAAATGTGGAGAATCTCATTAAGTTTCAGAAGTATTGTATTTTTAAGACAATTAAGGTAAATGTTGCTGTCAAATGCTATTGATTGTTTTAACAAATGGAATTCCAAATCACATTTCTCCTACTAAAATGTATTTTGTTCTAATTGTTACAGGTAAAAGAAGAAAAGAAATCTGTGAGTGTAGCTAAGATTGCCGCTGCTGCTGCACCTGTCAAGGTAACAGCTGCTTTTTAGTTATGTATATCATGGTTTTAATTCATTCAATTACAGATACTTTACAAAGTACTGTATCAAATGAGCTAGCTCTGCATGCATTGCACGTGTATATCCTTAAACAGCAGAGTAACATTCTCTCCATCTAGTGGTCATTATGTATATTGCACAACACCTATGAGAAGCACTTATTTGTGAATAACTTGGTCATCACTCATAACATTTAAAGTGGCCAAGAAGGGAAACGCCAGCACACAGCAAATGTGAGCTATGACAAATTACACTGAACTTCATCTCAATAGGAAGGTCTAACTCACTGCTTCGTACCTTTCTATCAAGTGCTAGATCACATACCACTTTTGTTGTAGCGCCAAGGATACACGGTGCTTGCACTGCTTAGGTGTCTTACTTAGGTAGTCACCTGGTTCACTCCATCTCTCTCTCTCTGCAATCTTCACCTGGTCACTCTAGCAGTTTTCACTGTCTTCTAACAATCCCAGGAGAACACACTACGTGTTGATCATATTGGGGGAATACCAAACTCTAAATCAGGAACAGGTTGCAAATTAGCACCATACATGTAGTTTACCTTTGAATTACTCATACTATTGTCTACCCCTAACTGCCCACTTGGTTGCTGCCGCCCTGCTGCTTCTTTGAGTGTTATCATCGCTAATGCAGCAATATTTATATATCGTGTCCTTGTCCTGCATTGTTTTGTACTGTAAGTCTTTGGTTTCTTGTTCACTTTATTTTTGTACTTTGTAAGGTGCTGCGGAACCCTTGTGGCACCATATAAATAAATGATGATGATAATAATAATCCTATTATGCATATTAAATACCAAATAAAGAAATGTAGTTCTGTACACTTACCCTAAAGTAGTATGAAATGTATCTTGCAGTCATTTGCTATAGACATAAATTGTAATATTATTAGAAAGAGAAATTGATCAGTGCTATAAAAGGACTATTGCAGAATCAGATTGCATGCCTTGTAATCAGAGCCATTATATATTTATGTTCTGAGAACATAGTTGGAACGTAAATATTTTATTTTAGTATCTGTTAAAGCACACTATGGCCCGTATTTAATTGCCGTACTTTTCGGATGGTGTACTTTCTGCCGTCATCGCTAGTTTTGACTCCGGAAAAATATCGCGCTCGTAACCGCTTTTCGCCCTATTCAATTCCAAAAGGCGCAAAAACGCGTCCCAGCGAAACTCAAACAGGCGAAAAGTGCTGTTAGATTTGGGGAAATCAGCCTGACACCCCCCAAAAGATGCACTGACATGGGGGATCACTATGGATACCCCCGAATAGCCCTGCTGAAGGTATTTGGAGTGCTTAAATGCTCTCAATTGGTGCTATTTAGCATCTTTGCATAAGTGGTGAAGAATAGCATGTAGCAGTTATTTTTTTTTCTAAAAATAATTAGTCCCAGAAAGTTTGGGGTACATGAAAATGGGTGCAAGCATGGTTAAAATTCGCTAAAGTTATGTTTTAAAAAACATAAAAAACGCACCTACAGCAAACACCTGCAATCAAAAAAACACCTGGGGGGACCCCCCCTGAGTCTATTTCGCTAGTTTTTAAGTTTGCCTCCCAACTTTGAATTTTGTCACCCCCAAAATGAAAGTACTTTTTTTGGGGAGTTCTAAAGTATTTTTCTAACTTTTTTTGACGCAGTTTACCTTTGGGGGACTGTCCCAAGGGTGCAGGGGTGTTGCCGCAACTTTGCACCCCAAACCCCCAATTCTGCACTTTTTTCTGCCTCCTTTCAAAGGCGAATCTTTCCTGCTGGTTACAAAGCGCAGACTTTTCGCACTGGCGAAAAGTCTTTAGAATTGAATACGGGGAAAAGTTCTCGCCTGGCTAAATGATGTCACCGGCGTGAACTTTTCGCCAGCAATTGAATACGGGCCTTAATGTCCCTTTTAACCTTTTACTTAGTTGGTCGGCGATGACAGTTAATGTACTGTATTTGTATCTCTTTTCCAGAGTGCGCAAGATGACGCTTTGGATCAGTTGATTGATTCTCTTGGGGGTCCGGACAATGTTCCCGAGTCTCCAAAATTCACTGGGCCAGAGATCGCTGTAAGTGTTACTTAATGCGTGTTTTTTTACTACATTTTCTTTGAAAGGTGATGGTTGTAGAGTTTATGTTCCTGATAAATATTTTAAACTTTGCATTACTAAGTTAGTCACATAAATAATACAGGCATCATTATATGGGAGAGGAAATTAATGAGAGGAAGGAGGGGAGAAAGCTAACAGAAACCATGATCAAGCTCCCATGCGAAACATTCATATATGAGTATGTAACAGTATACTGATAATAGTAGTATCTTGGTTATTCCTCGGATCCTATGCCTCCTCCTATTTATTGCTTGCCATCTGTACTTTTAGTCTGTCATTCTCCTTCTCTGCTACCATGCTCAGGTGCATTTCTTGCCCAGTAGCCTGAAGGGCTTCCTAAACACTGAAGTCTTGCTGGTACATTATGTGTTGTCCCTGTTTCCATCCTATTATCCTGTGTCTGCCCTGCTCCAGTGTGCACTGTCTTTGTATCTTTGTCTGTTAAGACTTGTGCGTGCATGGTCTCTTTATTGTCTTCTCTATCTATCCTTCCCAGACTTTGGACCTCGAGCCTTTGCATGTCATGTTGTAGTATACAGTAGATGTACCTCTTGCTACTAAGTACTGATGAAACCTCAGTACAAAAGTCTGACCCGTTTGCACGTCACTCTCTCTCTTGTAGACTGTGCAGTCAGACTTCACCTTGAACACTGCTTAAGACTTCTCTTACTAAAGTGATTTATGATCTTCTCCTGGGTCACTTATTGCTTCTCATCCTTCTTGACCTCTTGATACTGGTGGTGCCATTAGTCAGCTTCTCAGGGGCGCCCCTGGTCTACTAGTACCCGGTGAGAGAATTTTTGGAGTTTCTCTCCAAACCCCCTCCTCCCAATTTAAAAAATAATAATAATTTTATTGAGATTTTATGTCCTACAAGCAATAGTATATAGAAATCTAACAAAGTGCAAGTGACTTCAAATGACATCGAACAATGAAGTCGGCATACAATTATGTCGAGAAACAGTAAAATTGCAAGCTAGAATATCTAAGAAAATTTTAGGCAGGCAGAAAAGGGAAGAGGAAGGTAGTATGGAAGGTATATAGAGGACGTAGGGGCACTTGGCAAGCATAGCTCATGATGAGAAGCTATAGGATATCAAGTAGGAGCCCAATGATAAGAAATCCAGGAAGACCAGATTTTAGCAAATTTGTGTGGGCACTCATGTAAATGGCTAGTGATATGTTCTAAATGGAAAGTGTGCCAAATGGAGTTGTGTAGAGCAGAAGAGGAGGAGGGTCTACCTTTTTCCAGCAAGCAGCGATAGCACAATTAGCTGCATTAAGAATGTGCCGAATAAGTGTTTGAGTGCGTCTATCACCATCAGGGAGGGGTCACGGTAGAATACAATAGGAAAAGCAAAACAGGAGTGAAATTAGGGAGAGAATCGGATGATGAACCATGTCCCAAAAACACTTAATTTTAGGGCAGTGCCACCAGATATGTGCAAGGGTACCCTCCTCTCCACAGCCTCTCCAGCATCTATCTGATGACTGTGGAAATATGGCTTGAATGCAAGTAGGTACCAGAAACTATCTATATAAATGTTTATAAGTATTTTCCTGGATTCTAAGGTAACTAGAGGATTTAGCAGCAAGTTCTGGAATTTTAACCCACTCCTCCGGCTCCAGGGTCTCTCCTATGTCTCTCTCCCAGGCCAGCTCATGAGATTCTTTGGGAGGTTGGTTGTGGGCAATCAGGAGACTATAAAAGTAGATATGAGACCCTTGGAGTCAGATCTGAGGAGACAAAATGTTTCCAAGAGGGTATAGATTGGACTGGATCAGGATCCCATAAGTGATGTCTATAAGTGATGTCTAGAGGTGGCGGAGTTGAAAATATTGGTGGAAGTATTTGGTCGGTATGCCGAACCTATCTTGGAGAACAGAGAACTTAGAAAAAACTCACAAAGGGGCAATGTATCTGAGAAATTTTATGTTGTGATTGGTCCAGGGTGCGAAAGGTTTAGGATCAAGGCCAGGTAGGAACTCTTTGTTGTTCCATAGAGGGGTCATAGAAAGGCGGCTTTGCACCAATGAAAAAGCTCTACTGCAATAATCCCATATCGACAGGGAGAAATGAAGAGTAAGGAGGGAGGTTAGGCGAGAAAGGTCTATGTCTGGGCTGCATCCAGTAGAGTGAGTAGCGAGAAAGGAAGTTGGCAAGTTGAGCCTCAAGATCTACCAAGTCTCTAGAATGAAGATCAGCATGTGCAAGAACCACTTGGGTTAGATGGGCTGCAAGGGAGTATTTGTGAAAGTTTGGTAGGCCTAGTGTTGCAACATAATATCCGAAATCTCACTCTGGGCTTTCTGCCCGACCATATGAATCTAGAAACTAACCCCTGAAGGGTAGGCAACAAGATGCAGGGTACTCTAATTGGGAGCGTCTGAAAAAGCTATAAAATCTTGGGAGGACATTCATTTTAATGGCTTATATGTGGCCAATCCAAGATATAAAGTGAGTTCCCCAAGTGCCAAGGTCACGGCGATTCTTCTCTAAAAGAGGGGGAAAGTTTGCAGCAAACAGCTTATCGTAGGAGCTGGTGAGCTGTACACCCAGGTATTTCAACGCCACCGAAATCAAAGGCGTCTTGCAACTGGTGGAGTGTGTTGGGATCAATGTGTAGAGGAAGAACTTCAGTTTTGTCTTGGTTAACCTTAAATTAGATACAGTGCATCCGCAAAGTATTCACAGCGCTTCACTTTTTCAACATTATATGTTACAGCCTTATTCCAAAATGGAATAAATTCATTTTTGTCCTTTAAAATTCTACACACAATACCCCATAATGACAACATTTAAAAAGTTTTTTTGAGATTTTTGCAAATTTTATTAAAAAAAAAACCTAAGAAATCACATGTACATAAGTATTCACAGCCTTTGCTCAATACTTTGTTGATGCACCTTTGGCAGCAATTACAGCCTCAAGTCTTTTTGAATATGATGCCACAAGCTTGGCACACCTATCTTTGGGCAGTTTTGCCCATTCCTCTTTGCAGCACCTCTCAAGCACCATCAGGTTGGATGGGAAGTGTTGGTGCACAGCCATTTTCAGATCTCTTCAAAGATGTTCAATCGGATTCAAGTCTGGGCTCTGGCTGGGCCACTCAAGGACATTCACAGAGTTGTCCTGAAGCCACTCCTTTGATATCTGGCTGTGTGCTTAGGGTCGTTGTCCTGCTGAAAGATTAACAGTCACCCCAGTCTGAGGTCAAGAGCGCTCTGGAGCAGGTTTTCATCCAGGATGTCTCTGTCTTGTGTCTATCTGTTAGCCCTTGTTTTAGCAGTGTCCCTATAGATGGTCTCATTCTTACCCCTGGCCATTCTGCACAGTTATGTCTGAATTTGCCTCTCTTCGCTGTGTCCATGCCTTTTTATTAAATCAACATTAGATTCCCATAGATCAGAGGTTCCCAAATGTGGGCCTCAAGGCTCCCCAACAGTTCAGGTTTTAAAGATACCCATGGTTGAGCACAGGTGACTTAATTAGTACCTCAGTCAATTGATTTAACCACCTATGCTCATCCATAGATATTTCTAAAACCTGGACTGTTGGGGAGCCTTGAGGACCGCATTTGGGAACCTCTGCCATAGATCCTACTCTTGGATTCCATAGCTCCTCTGTAATTGATCAGCAATTAGCTTCTTAATATTCTGAAGAGCTCTAAAATGGGTCCAGTATTTAGGTTTGTTGCAATTTATTTTACTATTCAAATACTTTACACCAAACACTTCTGTCTACCATCTGAATACCGACCCCCTACAAACAACATGCCTATGATGGCTATAACAGAACCCCAGGGGTTGGGTACATGATGCAGACGGTCAGAATCCATACCCCTAACCCTCCCTCCCTGGTGCCAAACTTAACTCCCCCCCCCCCCCCCCCCCTTGTGCCTAAACCTAACCTCCCCCTATCTGCTCCCTAAACCCAACCCCCTCCCCCTTAGTGCTTGACCCTAACCGTCCCCCTAGTGCCTAACCATAATCCCTAACCCCAGTACTATACCGTCGTGATGCCGGGATTGACAGGTGTCGGGATTCCAGCGCCAGTATCCCGACTGTCTGGCTATTAACCACATCCCATCCCCAGAATTCATTTAAATTAAACTGCTGGAGACATAATGGACATATATGAAAACTGCTCTAAATGGGATATGTTTAGTATGCCGGCGCAGGGGATGACAGCACTTAGGATCCCGTCTAAACCTAGCAAGACCATAAAATTCTCGGCGATATGCGCAAATTATGGTAGAGGAACTTCGGAAATGTTCCTGTGCACCTGGGTAGGTTGCAAAAGGGTATCTGTGAGGCTTGTGGGAATTTGGAACTTTCCATAGCAACTGGTGGCCATCAGGCACAGTTAAATAGCCTCTTTCACAATATGAATTAATTGTTAATTTGGGACAGTAACAATGTGTTTATGGTGGGGCAACAATTATTACTACAGGTTGAGTCTCCCATATCCAAAATCCTTGGGACCAGGGGTATTTTGGATAACGGAATATTCCGTATTTTGGAATAATTGCATATTGTAATGAAATATATTGGGAATGGGACCCAAATATACACACACAATGCATTTATGTGTTATATACACCTTATACACACAGCCTTTAAATCATTTTATACAATATTTTCAATATTTTTGTGGCTCAAGCAAAGTTTGTGTACATACATGAAATTCATTTATGTTTCATATACACCTTATACACACAGCCTGAAGGTAATTTTATACAATATTTTTAATAATTTGTGCCTTAGACAAAGCTTGTATACATTGAACCATCAAAAATCAAAGGTTTCATTATTTCAGTCATGCCAAAATTATTCCGTATTTCGGAATATTTGGATATGGGAGACTCAACCTGTATATGGCTGAATAAATGGTGCCCACATCATAAATGGAGTGCCCCTTTTGGGTCACATACTGATAATCAACTGACTGGTCAGTAGAAGTTTCTAGTCCAAGACGGAGAGAATATTTGTAAATATGGCATTATAAAGTCTTTCTCTTTTTATTTAAGGACACTCCGGCAACATCCGAGTACTTGGAAGAACTAGGAAAGAGAGAAAGCTCAATACCCCCAGAATACAGACATCTTTTGGATGTGAGTTTGGATTCTGATGAAACATTCACTAAACATGTACTGTCAGCATTTCTGAAAAATATTTTAATCATCTTCTACATTTGTTTTAGGGTAAAGGTGAGAAACCGGCACCACCTCCACCTAAGGAAGCTGAAAAGGTAACATAGGCCATAACCTGCTTCTTTGTTAGCTACAGAACTTACTTTCTATATTCTGTTTTCCGGTTCTAATACAGGGTGGATACAGATGAAAATGACAGGAGCGGCGCCACCTTAGGGGAAGGATGGGGGGCGGGGGCAGCAGTAGTGCCCAGAAAAGGGGGCTTAGCTGTGGTGCAAAGGGTGTGGTCTCTCAGTATGTGCCGTACACACGAGCCACACCCCCTGTTTTTGTGACGCCCAGGGCATGAGGTGCATACAATAAACAAGGCCAAGACAAGGTATTTCCTGCCTGCACTTGCAGCTTTGACAAATTGTTGCTGCCAGATGGTGCATGTGTAAATCTTGAAAAGTTTCAGACCTGTCTGGAAGAGAGAGGGAATAACTACCTGCATTTCAAAAGTGTCAAATAATTTATATCCCTCCCCCTGAATATGCAAATGCCAGCCTACATAAAGTATTATAATATATAGGTCTCTCTCACTGCCCCTTCATACATCTCAGTACCCATATCTATTATCCTGCCCCTTCCATAGCTGTCTAATAGCACCCTCCCTCCATATTGCTCTAATTGCCCCTCCATCATCGTTTCGTTGTCCTTATATATCTTTATGATTGTAGACTCCATAGCTGTCTCATTAAGCACTGCCTGATTACCCCTGGGCCCCCTCCACGGCTGTCTCTTTGCTCCCTCACTCCATATCATCCTGACCCTCTAACAGCATTTTCTGCCCTCCTCCCAACTCATTCATTGCCTCCCCCACAGTAAACAGAGCCCCTTTATAGCACTTGCTGACCCCTCACAGCACTAACACTACACCCCCCCCCCGCTCACACATTGACCCCTCCACAGCACACACTGACCCTCCTCACAGAACCACATATTCCACCTTCACTGCCCACCTCAAAGCACATACTGCTCTTCTCACAGCACAGCATACTGCCCAGTTCACAGTACCACCACATACTCTGCTCCCTTACAGCACCACCACATTCTGCCCCCCTCACAGCACAACATAGTGCAGGGAACTGAGCATGCAGGGAAAGAGGGGGAATGCTGGCTGTGCTCTCCTGCACCATGGATTGTACATGACCACTCACTGCTGCTGAGGAGGGGATAGCTGATGATATGTTGGTGCAGTATGAAAGTCTGCATCTGATTGGTGGTCATAGCAGGCCATTGTACAAGTGATCTACCACTATCATAAATCCAGGAATGGAATGGAGTATCTCTGATGGTGAAAACTTTAATTGGCTAACACTGGTTCCTGCTAATAAGAGATCCTGGTTGCTGCCAGCCAGGAATCTGAGAGTGATACAGAAAAAAGGTTTTGTTGGAGATTTACATGTAATCCGTGTTGTATTGTCTCATATACATGTGTCCCAGAAAACTGTGATCTCTGCATAGCGAATAGAATCCATGGATGTAATGTGAGTGAGATTCCAGTATGTGCATTTGCTTCTTGTGTTATATCAGTATTATTTGTTTGTTTCTCCAAGAGTTTGGGCGATGATGATCTTGTTGCAGCCTTCTCATCGGATTTTGTCAGCTGTCAAACTGTCCCTGAAGTAAAGAAGCCAAGACTAGAAGAGGTAGCAATGCACTGTATTACTTATGCAGTATGCCCTCTTCCGCTTTATTATTATTATGTTTTACGTTAACCCTTTCCGTTTAGAGCACCTTTGCAATTTTGTTGCCATACTTTTATTCTTATTGGATACTTACAGCCTAAGCAATTGATCTCCAGTTGTTACTTTATAAAGATGATTGGCCATTGTGTACTTTACACACTAGCTGTTCAGGACTCTTCTGTCTTTCATTTCATTATTTATTTTTGGGAGGCTCGCACTGGTCAGCTGATCCAAAAAGGGCAGCAATGGGCACACTTCCCACCACGACTAGGAAAAATAATGTGTTCCATGTTGATCCTTGCTTTTGCAAGGATCAACCTCAATGATGGTTTTCATTTTAAGTAACAAAAAAAGAAAATGTTGAAAGTGTTCTAATGAAATAACTGTCTGCCTATTAGAGAAAGCAAGCTACATTATACAGCCGTGCCCCACCCCCCTTACTATCACTGAACTGTAGGCAGTGACTTATAGAAACTGCTACCTGAGGATGTGTATCTGAGAGGGCAGTGTTAGTTCATGTCCGGCACTATTAATAACAGGGCTGATGGTGGAAGCCTTTCCTGGGTACCGTCATACTGCACAGGGAAAAGGAGCACGGTAAACAGTCATCAATGTGAATCATGTTAACCTCACTTTAAAATGACTCCCAAGTCAGATTGTTACTTCCCCTCACCCTTTGTGATTGCCGGTACTGACACCAAAGTAATCTCTTATGATGTAAATTCCCTTTGTAAAATACTATAATCTTTTTTTTTTTAAATGTTCTTGCCATTGCCCCATCAATACTAGAGACACACATTGATGTTATGTAAGCATTTGTCTGTTGTTCATACAAGAAGCCTAGTCATATCTATCTGCTACAAGACAAATCAACATTAAACCTCTTCGTACTTATTGTAGTATGCACTGGTCTGTAATGTGGTTATAACTCAGGTGGCTGATTTTTACTTCTGTTTCATTGATAGAAAATAGATGCAAAATCAACATCAACAGCCCAGACTGCTCCTACAGAACCTAGTTCTACGGTAAGAGCACTGATTTATTCGGTTTTAATCTCGGGGAGATTTGAGTGATATGATATTAGCTGGTATGACCATAGCAGCAGAGATGGATAATACTTCCATAGAGTTTACAATGCACTAATGTGCAGGCATTCTACACTTATTACTGATGGAACTATAACAGTGGACAATGGGAACTAGGGGGTCTATTTACTAAGCAGTGTTAGGAGACAGAGTGAAAAGTGATAAGGTGCCAGCCAATCAGCTCCTAACTGTCATCTCACAGGCTGTGTTTGAAAAATGACAGTTGAGATCTGATTGGCTGGCACCTTATCACTTTTCACTCTGTCTCCTAACACTGCTTAGTAAATGGACCCCTTGATCTCCTAGCCATGTATGCCCTTTCTTTTTAGTGCTGCTTAATTTTTTATGTAGGAGGCTTTCTCCTGCAATAGGCTATCTATCGGGTGCAACTTCATTGACACCAGCATGGCCTTGGCAGGCTCTACTGGCTGTTGATAAATTCTTATTATTTACTAATCTTAATTCATTGGCCTTGTAGACAACACTGAGGCCCGATGCCGGCATCCCGACAGGGTTAGAATACTGACACTTTGTTGGTCGGTATCCTAACCCTCCCCCTAGTGCCTAACCCCTAAACCTCCCCCCTAACCCAGTACTTACCTTACTTATCGGGATGCTGGCCATGGGTATTCTGACTAGTGTCAGGATTCCGGCGTCGGCTATCTGACTGCCGGAATCCCAGCGGTCGGGATACTGACCGCATCCCGTACATGAGGTTTCCTGTAGCCTCAGTGGAACCCCAAAGTGCTGGGCTAAACATTGTGCTATCCTTCCGGCGTCGGCTATCTGACTGCCGGAATCCCAGTGGTCGGGATACTGACCGCATCCCGTACATGAGGTTTCCTGTAGCCTCAGTGGAATCCCAAAGTGCTGGGCTAAACATTGTGCAATCCTTGCTGATCATTTCCCACCTTGCTATCCGAATTTCCCAAATGTTTTCAAATTCAATATTTTAATGGATTTGATTATTTATTCTTTGTTTGATTTTTTTATTTTTATTAAAAGATTAAATCTACATTTGGATATTTACAGCCTAAGGAGGTATAATTTTTGTACACCACAGACTGTATTATTTATGGCAAATAAAGTAATTTTGCAGGAATCAAGTGACTGCTTTTATGCAAACACAATGTCTTTCTGTGTGCTGTATCTCATGCAATATTGATGTACATAGCAGCCAAGCATGCCGGGGAATCCTGCTTGTCCTTTACGATAACATTCATTTTTTGAGGAGCTTTTTAGATCACATCATTTGGACCAATTCAGTCCTTTATTTCTCTCATTTTAATCTGTAAGAAACCAACCCTATTGGTGGGTAAGATTTAGGGGCCTTACATGCAGGAACCAGATTCTTCAATGGAAGACATTGTTTTCCTTTTTTTTTGTTTTTTTGTTTTAAAAAATGAATATGAATAACAAAAATGTCTTATTAATATTTTAATGAATTGGCGGCCTCTTTTGGGGTGCATTATATAACATTGCTGTTACTATGACAAATAATAGGTCAACAGTAGCTGTAAAGATGAATTGTCTTGCAGCAGTGTGGTCCATTAATATGCCAGCAGTAGAAGTGTGCAGCAGTGAAAGTCATGTCTATTAATATGCCTCCTACATTAGTAATGTCAAGTAATATGTCACTACTACCGGGGGCTTATTTGGTATTACTGGGCATTACTAAGCTTCCTGCTGTAATAATACCCAATAATACATAAGAATATTGCCCGGTAACATGCCTGCAGCTAAAATAAAGCCTATTAATATTATTACTGACATTAGAAGCAGTCCTTCGCATTAAATAAACCATTTTTATGGCTGCTTTTACAGACCAGCTGTTTGCTTTGCTTCTTGCATCTCTGCCCAAGTGGCGCGGGCTGTTCCGTTTCACTTGAGGTGATATGAGCATTATACTGCTGGCTTCTAATTGGTCACTGCATGATGTCAATTAGAGCGCTAGACCTGTGCCTATTTCTCTAATTCACCAGGTGGGATGAAATTAAATGTTAATTTCCTCCCAATATGTGCTCAGTCATTGGCTGGAAGGGAAGGAGGATTCATTTTTATTTGGTAAGGAGTTAGAGTCCTCCAGCTCTTTAGTCCACATAGACACTCCACTAAGGACTTGTCACATTTCTCAGCCCTCTAACCTCCTAATAAAGTAGCTGGTGGACAAGGGAAGCAAGAGGAAATGCATTCACAGTCGTATTAAAGCAAATAAAGTATGCTAAGCCTTCTACCAAAGGAGATATGAGTCCAATAAAGCTAAGGCCTAGAAACATTGACCTAATCAATGGGTTGAGATATTCTTATGAAAAGGTCTGAATAATATACAGTTGGCAATAAGCAGAACTTTGTTGTATTGTCAGAAGGAAAAAGGACATTAACCACACAGGAGACAAGCGCTTCACTATAGTCGTGGGTGAAGTAGCCTTGTACAGCACTTATCAGACACTGTTACAGAGAGCTTAATGTGAGCACTAAGGGGTTGGTTCAGCGTTTGGAGCAAAACAAAACCATGTAGCACTGCAGGTGGGGCAGATAGAAAACATGCAGAGAGATTTAGAGGTCCAAACTCAGATCTAACTTGTAGCATAACAATACAGCTATCCAGCATTTGTGGGCTACATGCAAAGCAGACAATATTTAGCCTGCATGCAAATAAATAAATGAATGCATTTACACCCCTTGCAATGCACCGTGGTTAGTCTAGGAATGGACAGTTACTCCTTTTTATGCTAGCACGCTCCCACTGCACTTTGCCTTCACATTATAACTCTGTTACGCAGTTTCAGCCACAAGTGTGATGGAACTTAATTCAATACTGCTGTGCATCACCCGCACTTGTGTGCACTCCGCTCCGGAGCATACACAGCAAGAAAACATGCTCAGCACACGTACTTGTGTTCAGCATGAATGTAACTGGAATTCTGTGCTTCTAAAATCTGTAGTGAGAGATTAAGTACCAACCAATCCGCTCTTAACTGCCATTTTTCAAACACAGCCTGTAAAATGACAGGTAGGAGCTGATAGGTTTGTATTTTATCTCTCTCCACTTTATCTCTCTCCAAGGCTTGGTAAATCTTACCCAATATGTCTGTGAACGACATTGTTCAGACATATCTGGTCGACCTTGCAGATATATCTGTACATCTGCCAGTGTGTACGGGCGGCCAAGCAACCACCCATACAGTGGCCACAGGAACCGCTGACACTGACATCACAGCTGAGCGTGCAAATTTAAATGCCCGTTCAGTTGTGATGTCTGACCAGGCATATAGAGAGAGAGACTGGTAATTGTGTATAGCTTACCAAATTAGCCGCATAGTTTGAAGGAAAACCAGTTGACCGCTGAGTTGGCTAAGTGTGTACCCAGCTTAAACATTGTATACTCGTGACCAGATTTATTTATTTTTTTATTATTATTATCATTCTGTTTTATACACATAGGTGACTTATGTTGCGGCCTTACTTTTATCTTTCATTGGTGCAGTTTTCTTTTACAATAAATTCCTACTCTTGCCGTAACAAGTTGTGGGTGCTGGAATGGCGGAACTTTCGCTGCCCCGACCACAACCAGTTTACAGCTTATGGAGTACCTAGGGAGGCACCCTGCTACATAGAAAGGCTCATTACAATAGTTATTACTTTTTAGATTAGTGCAAAATACAGTATACAAAAATGTGGTTAACTGATGAAGCAATGGGCAGCACTGGCCACCCCTTCATCGGGCATGGGCCGCTTTGGATGAACCTGTAGCTTTTCCACAAACCCAGCCTACAAATCATGCTGATTCTTATAGTGTCGTTAGATTGTTCTGTTTACTCTGGCACCCATGAGTGACTGGTTAGTGTCATCTGTATTTACCAGCCAGTAATATCTTTATGCTGCACCATTGGCAGCACAGCTAGCGACATGTGACAGTCACAAAGCTCTGTTATAAAACCTCACACACTGATCTTATTGTCTTTTTATCTTGTATTTTGCTAGGCATTATCAGAAGATGCTTTAGACCAGCTTTTGGACACTCTTGAGGGTCCCCCTGCCAGTGTGCCAGAATCCCCCCAATATACCGGTCCGGAAATAACAGTAAGGCTGTGTATACTCTTTTGCAGCCGCAGCATATTATGAAGTGTTTGTGGTGGTAATTACCTTTCTCCTATAGAGATTAGTGAGTGTTTCTATTTACATGCTGGAATTTTGCCTTTTCGTGTGACTTTTGTTTTTATGATGCACATTTCTCCCACATGTAAATGACCTGCATTTAACGTCATCCATTATTTCATGTATATTTATTTTGTGGGTACAGAATAAACAAAATACACCGATGATTAAGCCAGTGCCTTTTTTACCAGGAAACCATTACACCTTCATACCTGGAAGAGCTTGGTAAGAGAGAGAGCACAATTCCCCCAGCATACAGACACTTGTTGGATGTGAGTATACTGCTATATTTCCTAGATACTGTTGTTAACTTTTTTTTTTTTTGTAATTAAAAATATAAAGAACATGTATACCCGTCAGAAATACTGTATTCAACCTCCCTGTGCCTCTTGCCCTGTTGTGCGTAGCTTTATGGAGAAGCTGCTGGACTAGCACCACACAGCAGCAGGCCTATTTTTTGACTGGACAGCCCAGCATGCAGGCTGAAAGGGCCTTGTCTCTTGCTGTGTTTTAAACCTGAAATGGGAGAGGCTGGGATTGCGAGTAGTACAATCCAGGACTTGTATGACAGCCAAGTACTGTCCGCACTTAGCATTCATCTGTGCTTAAACCACGGGACTCCCATCAGTGGAATAGGACAACATAGTAAAGACCAGAAGAGAGAGGGGCATGTAAACCTGTCAGCATAGTGTCAGGAGAGGTGCTACATTTTTGGCTGCTCTGTGAAAACCTCTATCTTGTGATTTTGATTTCCGTGTTGGCCTCATAAGAAGTACAGCTAGAATACAGTGACGGGAGGAAATACGATAAGTGGGCAGCAGAGTTCTGTGTCGGAGGTTCCATTGCAAATCGTCTGGAAAATGGCCAACACCGCCATTTTCCCAACGTTTTGCGCAGGTGCAGTGAGCTGCAGCGCCATTTTCAAAGTGACCTGCGCATGTGAGTAGACTCCGGCAGAGCGCTAGAGTTTACTCTAGTGCCCAGAGTCTGCCGCACTCAGTGCGCTGCCGGCAGCCGGGTGGAGAGGAGGGGGCACAGGACTCTGTTCATACGCCCCTCTATAAGGGTATTCAAGTTTTATTTGTATACCTGTTGTTGTGGTTATATTCTGGTCCTATTTGAACCCTATCAAAATAGAAAGGAGTGCTACTGATGATCCTTAAGTAAAATCCTGAAAAATACAAAGAAGAGAAGGAAGGTTCCTTACTCAGTGCACATGCCCTTATTATTACTAAACATACAGTAATATTACTTCTTAATGTAAGGTATTTTTATTTTGTTTCTGATTACAGCTTTAATTCAATTTCTTTATTAAAATATATAACCAATCACTTAACTTGATTGTTAAAGCAAAATATGTTTTAATAAAATATAGTGTGTAATCTAGTAAAGAAATAAGTGAATTCAAATTATTATTATTATTATTATTATCCTTTATTTATATGGCGCCACAAGTGTTCCGCAGCGCCTTACATAGTACATAGAACTAATAAGTGAACAAGAAACAAGTAACTTACAGTACATTACAGTGCAGGACAGGGACACAACTTATATACATTGCTGAAATAGTGATTAAAGCACTCACAATAAGCTGCCGGGAGTTGGCGGTCCCGTGTTAGGTGCCCTAATGGGGAGTAGAGAGTAGAAGAAAATGTAAAGAGAAGCACATGAGGGAAGAGGTCCCTGCTCATGAGAGCTTACATTCTAAGGGGAGGGGCAGACAGACAGGCGTGACACAGAAGGGGAAGATAGGAAGGAAAGAGCATGAGGTGGGTTAGGAGGAGTGCTGGAAGGCCTTGATGAAGTAGTGGGTCTTGAGACCCCGTTTGAAGATTTGTAGAGAGGTGGAGAGTCTGATAGGGAGAGGGAGAGCATTCCAAAGGTAGGGAGCAGCACGGGCAAAATCTCGGATGCGGGAGTGGGAGGAAGTAATCAGTTGGCAAGAGAGGCGGCATGCATTAGTTGAGCGAAGTGGGCGGGTGGGAGTGTGAAGGGAGAGAAGGTCAGAAATGTATGCGGGAGAGGATTTGGTGAGGGCTTTGTAGGTGAATGTAAGAACCTTGAATTGGCATCTGAAGGGGAAGGGGAGCCAGTGTAGGGCTTGAAGGAGAGGGGAAGCAGATATAGAACGTCTGGAGAGGAAGATGAGCCGAGCAGCAGCATTGAGAACAGATTGTAGTGGAGAGAGGTGAGAGACTGGGAGGCCAGCTAGGAGAAGGTTACAGTAGTCCAATCTGGATATGACCAGTGAGTGGATGAGGGTTTTAGTGGCATCCTGGGTGAGGAAGGGTCTAATCCTGGAGATATTTTTTAGGTGAAAACGGCAGGACTGCGAGATGTGCTGAATGTGCGGTTTAAAGGAGAGGGAGGAGTCTAGGATAACTCCAAGACAGCGCACTTTGGGGCTAGAGGAGATAGTTGTGCCATCAATAGATAACGAAATTGTGGAAAGTGATGTAGTGGAAGAGGGTGGGAAGATGATCAGCTCAGTCTTAGACATGTTAAGTTTAAGAAGCGCTGGGACATCCACGAAGAGACAGCAGAGAGACAGTTGGAGATACGGGTAAGGAGCTCAGGGGTGAGCTCAGGGGTGGAAAGGTAAATTTGAGTATCATCTGCATAGAGATGATATTGGAGGTCAAAGGAGTTAATGAGTTCACCTAAAGAGGATGTATATAGGGAGAAAAGGAGAGGTCCAAGAACAGAACCTTGGGGAACTCCTACCTTTAGTGGAAGTGGAGGGGAAGAGGAGTCATGAGAGGACACAGCGAAGGAACGATCAGAGAGGTAGGAGGAAAGCCAGGAGAGGGCAGTTTCACGTAAACCGAGAGAGTAAAGGATTTGCAGGAGGAGAGGGTGGTCTACAGTGTCAAATGCAGCAGAGAGGTCAAGGAGAATGAGCAGAGAGTAGTGACCCTTGGATTTGGCAGCAAGGAGGTCGTTGCTGACTTTCGTGAGGGCAGTTTCCGTGGAGTGGAGAGATCGGAAGCCAGATTGAAATGAGTCAAGGAGGGAGTGGGAGGAAAGAAAGGTGGTAAGGCGGTTGTAGACAATACGCTCAAGGAGTTTGGAAGCAAAAGGGAGAAGAGAGATGGGTCGATAGTTTGAAAGTATGTTAGGATCAAGGGTAGGTTTTTTAAGAATGGGGGAGACAAGAGCATGTTTGAATGCAGAAGGGACAGTGCCAGATGATAGGGAAAGATTAAGGAGGTGAGCCAGATGGGAACAGGCAGAAGGAGACAAGTGGGAGAGGAGACGGGAAGGGATAGGGTCAAGAGGGGAGGTGGAAGGAGGGGAGGACCGGATGAGGGCCAAGACTTCCTCTCCAGAAGCAGGGGAGAAGGATGTCAGAGTTGGTGAGACAGAAGGGGAGGGGTGGTAAGGGCAAGGAGGGAGAGGAGTGCTAAGGGTCTGATGGGATATGATGTCCTCACGTATGGAGTCAATTTTAGATGTAAAGTAGGTGGCAAAGTCGAGGGCAGAGAGCGAGGAGGGAAGGCGAGGAGGGGAAGGGCAGAGTAGGGAGTTGAAAGTGGCAAAGAGACGCCGGGGGTTTGAGGACTGGGAGGAGATGAGGTTCTTGAAATATGTTTGTTTGGAGAGAGACAGGGAAGCACTGTAGGAGGAGAGAATAAATTTGAAATGGAGGAAGTCAGCCTTAGAGCGTGACTTTCTCCACTGACGCTCCGCAATTCTTGAACACTTTTGTAGGTATCTGGTGCATTTGGAATGCCAGGGTTGTGGTGTGGATCTGCGAGGGTGAGTGGTTATTGCTGGAGCAACAGAATCAAGAGCAGAAGCAAGGGAGGAATTGTACAGGGAAGTAGCTTGTTCAGGACAGGAGAGAGAAATGATAGGGGAGAGAAGAGAGTCCAGCAGGGAGGAAAAAGCAACAGTGTCAATAGCCTCAATATTACGCTTAGTAATGGTAGCCTTAGGAGTTAGAGGAGGGCAAGGAGAGAGGGATAGGTTAAAAGAGAGAAGGTGATGGTCAGAGAGGGGGAATGGGCAATTGGAGTAATCAGAAATATCACAACGGTGCGTAAAGACCAGGTCAAGTGAGTGCCCACTCACATGGGAGGGTGAGGAGGTCCATTGGGCGAGACCAAATGAAGAGGTGAGGGTAAGGAGTTTAGCTGCAGAGGATTCTGTGGGAATGTCAATAGGAATATTAAAATCACCTAGGATAATGGAGGGAAGATCTGAGGAGAGAAAGTGAGGGAGCCAGGAAGCGAAGTTGTCAAGGAATTTGGAGGGAGAGCCAGGGGGACGGTAAATGACAGCTACTCTGAGGTTTACTGGTTGGAAGAGTCGTATAGCATGAACCTCAAATGTGGGGAATGTAAGGGATGGTTCAGAGGGTATTAGCTGGTATGAGTAACTGGTGGATAGAAGGACCCCAACTCCACCACCATGGCGACCCCCAGGCCGGGGGGTATGGGAGAAGGCAAAGCCCCCAGAGGATAGAGCAGCAGGAGAAGTGGTGTCAGAGGGTGAGATCCAAGTTTCAGTGATGGCTAGGAGATTCAGAGAGTTGGAGATAAAAAGGTCATGGGTGGGGACCAGTTTATTACAGACTGACCTGGCGTTCCAGAGGGCACAGGATAGAGAGATAGCATTTGTGGGGGAGATGTGAATGAGATTGTCCGGGTTGCTGTAACGTGGAGGTGAGATTAATTTGGGGGACCGATATGAATAGAGTTTAGTGATGGTGCGGGCACCTGAGCTGGAAAGGGAACCAATAGGAGGTGGGCAGGGAGGGAGATGTGGATGGCAGTGGGGTGAAGTGACAGGGAGAGGAGTGTAGGAGGAGGGTTTGGTGGTGGGGTAGTAGGACAGAGGGGGGGTAGAACAGGAAGAAAGTGGAGTAATGGGTGAGGAGTGAAGAGTAGGCAGACAGGCGTGTGTCTGCCAATAACACAACTTTTTACTTTCCAATACATAGTTATTTCTATTTTCTGATATGGAAGGATTATATTTTAATTCTTCAATAGTATTCTATTACTTCAATATATTTCCTTTTTCAGAACAGTGGTACAATTTTTAATGAATTCCTTTTCGTGTCTGACACTATTGGAATCATAATTTAATACTACACTGCTAGTTATTCTTTAATATTTAATGGGGTAGCGCTTTGCTGCTAGATTGCACTATCTTGCACTAGTGGTGACTCTATGGCTCCATTAGATTTCCCAGAGACACGAAAAGGAATTCATTAAAAACTGTACCACTGTTCTGAAAAAGGAAATATATTGAAGTAATAGAATACTATTGAAGAATTAAAATCTAATCCTTCCATATATCAGAAAATAAGAAAATAGAAATAACTATTTTTTGGAAACTAAAAAGTTTTGTTATTGGCAGACAAACATTTTGAATTTTAATTTACTTATTTCTTTACTAGATTACACTCTCGATATTTTATTAAAACCTATTTCGCTTTAACTACCAAGTGATTGGGTATGCATTTTAATAAGAAACTGAATAAAAGCTGTATTTTAATGTGTACAGAAACCAAATAAAAATACCTTACATTAAGAAGTAATATTACTGTATGTTTAATAATAAGGGCATGTGCACTGAGTAAGGAACCTTCCTTCTCTTCTTTGTATTTTTCAAATTAATAAAACCTGTCAGAGGGGAGCAGGGACTACTACATGACGCAGCCAAATAGCTATCCTTGCAGCACTGCCTGTGGAAGAAAATGCAACTGTTTAGCCATTAAGAGACTTTGCCAAAGAGAGAGTCCCACTGACTTTCTGGGGTTGATTCTAACAGTACAGTAGCGATGTGCCTGTTGAGACAGCGTTTGAATGATATCGATGGCACCCTGAATCGCCCCTACTTTGTGCATTTTTAGAGCACTCTTTGGGGCTGTAAGGTAAAATGCACAATGTAAGTCTAGCGTATATATACGGAATTTGTGCGCAGTGCACATTGCCAGGGCATCTCGCCGGAACGTGCAATGTAAGATCGCTTCTATTTGAATTGACCCAGAATGGCTCTTTGCTTATTGCCCAGAGTGAGCACAATATAAATCTTATGAATCTTTGAGCTTAAAAATGGCAGTGCTCCCTGCTCTTTGCTGTTCAGCTTTTGGGGAGAGGACAATGAAGGCAGGGGCAGAAGTATGGGAGACAATGGAGGCGCCTGCCGCCAGGCGCCAGCCCTGAAGCGGCACCTCCTCCATCACCCACAATGTCTTCACCCCATTTAGGGCTGTATATATGGGGGATAGGGGGGCACTAAATGATAACTTGCCTCCGGGCATCTGGTATGAACTTACGCCACTGAATGACGGGGTCTATTGATGGTAACAAGGGTTGATTTTTGATGGTATACGGGGCACTTTTTAATTGAATGTGCTTTTAAATAGAGTCCAATAGATTTAATAGAACATGGTTTTAGAAGATGCAGACTTCCATGGGTATATGAAATTATAATTATTTTTAACAATATTTACATATTGTAATAGCATGTACTGTGTTTTTAGGGGAAAGATCATGGTACACCCATACCTCCACCTCCAGCCGAGCCACCTCAGGTAAAGTATCTCCAACATACATTTTCTGAATACGTCCAAACATTATTATTTTTGGTGTTTGTTTTGGATATCTTAACTTTTTATTTTGGAGCGGGAACCAATCACTAATTAGCTTTCTCTCTGTTGTATAATGTAGACTATACTAGCAATATTGGCGTGGTTATTACCATTAAGCCTGGTCTGATATATGCCCATTTGCGTAGTGGACCGTATTATACACCTATCAGTAGCCATATCCGGTGCCTGGGGGCTGGTTCACAGAAAAAAAGGAATATTCCCTCCAGCACACTGCAGCAATATCAACAAAAATACTTGAATCCTACATAATAATAGAAATTCAGAGGTATTAGTAGCATAAATTTGCAAATAAATGATTAAGCGCCGGGCCAACATCAAGGCTCTTCTATACCGGCGTCCCTAACATTAAGGGGTTCACGTCCGAGGCGTAAGGCACCCCAAAATAATCCAGCCAAGGACCATCCCCAGGGCATCACACGAAAAGTGAAAAAATATAATGAGAGAGAATTAAAATGACATAAATAATGAACAAACAAATAGAAAGGTGATGAAAAAGTATCTGTGAATGATGCCCTGAAAAAAGCCCAGCCAGTGCAACTCTGGGGGCCCCCCCGCCCAAACACTCACCCCAAAATTATTATTGCTACCTAATAGTAGCACCCACTCTGGGTCATATAATTACAAATTAATGTACTGCATGATAACAGCACATGTATAAGCCGAGAGCCTGGGGGCTGGTGCATACACATTTTGTGATGCCTACCCCTCAGCAAAAGGGCACAAATACACTACATGGGCCCCTTTTTAGAACTTCATCTTTGAGCATGTATGTGGCCAGTTCACCATCAGACCCTTTGCATGTTTGTCTTTAATTTTCCGTTTACTAACCAAGCTATTGCCTACTTTCTCACCAATTGATGTTTCCTTTGGCCTAGGCAGCAAACCTTGACATGATGAAACCACTGAAAGTGATGACATTTTAATCACAATAACATAATTTGTATCTTGCATCCTTCAGCCACTGAGTGAAGATGACTTTTTAGACGAATTCTCAAAGGATTTCGAATCTTCACCTTCTCCCACTGTCCAGACAGCTCCTGCTGTGGGACCCAAGGTACACGCTTAGAAATATTTATTGTGTATGTTTTATGCCATAGCCAATAGCACAGATTATACTCACTATTCCTTCTGTACAGTAAATACAGATAAAGGAGCTCTTTCTACTTCAGGGTCCATAGGGGGTCCACAGGGTTGACCTTGGGGTATAGGTTGGGAACCAAATCCGGGCACCACGCAGTTAAAGCTTTTAGCTCCCAGGATACACTTGGGTCCACTCTCCCTATAACCCCACCCCCGAGCCAGTGGCACCTCAGTTTAAGTTCGTGCCCGGCCGGAGTTGGGTCACCGTTACTGCAGGGGGGCTGCTTAGCAGCCCCTAAGCTTAAAAGAGTTTTATTTTATTATTTTTTACTACTCTTCAGAGCGGCAGCATCAGACTGTCCAATGGACGTCTGAGCTGCCGCTCCTACACCCCGCCGGCGCTGCGACGCCAGTACAGATCTGGGGATCGCAGCGGGACCCCAGAGTCTGTACTAAACGGGCTCTGGAGGAATCCCTGGGCTGCTGCCGGATCGACGGGGACAGGTAAGTCGCGTGGTCACCGCTTGCGGTGATCCACGTGTGAATATGCAGCCTTATGCCTCCGGTCTCTGGGGACAGACCGGAGGCGCTAGCGGTGGCGGCGGGCTCCCCCTCCATGGAGGCATACCCCGTGTGTCCACAGCCCACCAGGGATTATAGCGGCAGCGGGAGCCGGCATCCCGGGGGGTTAATTGCTAGCCAGGGGAGGAAGCCTTCCCTGTCTAGCGGCTCCTCCCCTCAGCTCAGCGCGCCTTTCAATAATACAGTCTGGCGTCGCTGAGCTGCTTCCTCCGCGGGCCACGCTTCTTCTGAGGTCTCCAGTGGCCATTTTCTCTCTGTGGTGCTGCAGAACTCTTAGGATGTCAGTGAGCCCAGTCCCCCTGCGTAACTGGCCATTTTGGGTGAGTGTACACAGCGCTATAGCCTTCCCAGACACTGAATCTGGGCAGTTGAATGTAGCGACATTGTGCAGTATATTATATGTCATGCTTATGTATGTATATATATTTTTCTGCATTGTATGTGACTTATGCTAGTGCTGACTGTCTGCTTTTTCTCTCACCTGTCAGTGTATATCTATCCCTTTTCTTTATCTGCCCTAATACAGGTGTACCTGGGGTGGTTCTGAGACCTCACATATATATATTTGTTAATATCTGTGAGGTTTGTCACATACTGTTGCGTGCTGCACGTTGCCATATTTTAGATGGAACTGTGAGTTGCATACGCTGATAATGGGTCCCTGCAGCTAATCTTAGCGTCAGTCAGGACCGGTATGGCGCTGCTTAATATTTCCGTCAAGATAGTCAGATATATCTGACCAGGAGATTGCACACGATACTGCACCCATTATTGCTATCCTGCAAGTCATAGCCTGCAGGAATTAGTGCGGAGGATTTTAACTCAGAAAGGTTTATGTATGCGGCACCATCTGGTGCGGGGCACCTTGCACGACCCCCTTAAAGGGCGGTTTATTTCTCAGGATCCTCTCCTTTGAGGATCGCCGGGCGGGCCCCATTGTCGTCACTCGCTTGGAGTTACTTCACCATACTGCCCTTTTGAACTCGGGGTATCTCGCAATTTCTTGTAATTTACCCCTGTGCAACAGACTGTCGCTCCCCGCCGGGGTTTTTCACAGTACATGAATTACCTCCGATACCACATCGGTCTGTCATTCCCCTTGCAGGGATTACCACAACGGCCACCCTGGTGGATGTCGTTTTATACGAAATACTAATTGGCGTGATATACGCCCTTTGGTTACTGACCAGTGGCTCTGCCGTGAACTGGATGGTATATTCGGCTCTTTCCCTCTCACATGGGGGGAGCCGATTTCAAGTATTATTATCCCTGCTTTGGGGCTGGTAGCCAGGTTCATTCTGGATATAGAGAATGTCGATCCTGCACCTGTATCATACATCTCCCGTTTTCTGCCCAGTGGGTGGATCTCATAGCGGGAGTCTGGCTGTCGCCAGATACGAGGAGTCACAAAGGCCTCCTGTTACCCATTCCCTGAGGGTCCTCACAAGTAATGGAAATCCCCTTCTGGGATGGATTTGTATGTTAATCATCGGGTTACAGGCATTAATACGCCTCCCATCCCCGCCTGGACGGATTTTACGGATCCGTAGGTGGTAACTTTGCCTGAAATCAATGTACTCGTTTTCAGGGCCTGTTGCCCGTCCTACCATGGCCATCGCATGGTGATGCTTTTGTGACGTTTTTCCCCTCCAACACGTCTGAGGTTCAAATATCTTTTGCCGCTCACATAAAATATGCAGTGGTCATATGTGGGATTACCTCATGGGATGCCGGTCTTCTAACTTTCAGGGTTTTGGCGGCGTCTGTATCCGCCGCAGTACCCTATGGCTGCGTTATGGGAAAGCAGAGGTGCACACTCCTTCCATGGGGAAGATCTTGTTTGGTCCTGACCTTGACAAGATCGTTGCATCATTGGCAGTATCACTAATGGGGAGATACCGTCTTTAGCTACTCCCACTACATTCGGACTAACTCTGTTAAGCCTTTTTGTCCTCAGGGTCAGCCTAAAGGCCTGTTTTTTCCTAGGCTGTCGGCCTCCATGGGGGCCACCATATCCAATACCGAGCAGTCCTGGACTTCCGGACGACCCTGTTTCTACACCTGAGGATATACCCTCAGCCTGTCGGGACAGGTCTACATCTGGGGAATTTCCAGAGTGAGGTACTGATTCTCAACGGCCTCTCATTGCTCAGGCAGCCTCCTCACAGGCATTGTTACACGGGCCCTTCTTCAGACCTGATCAGGGCCTTACAATCCCAGAAAGCTATACAGTCTTTGTGGTAAGCAGAGCTATTTCGGCCAACCTCACTATCTCAGTGAGGGACTGGTTGTTCTACTTTCTTTCTGGGGTGGTGACCGACTGGTCCTCATTTGCCTATACTCTGTCTCAAATCCCTGAATCAGATTCCAACGGTGCCTGGACTCAGGTGGAATCGTCCATGCTCCATCATCCGACGTTTGGAACCTGGGGATTTTAGGGTATATCTGAGTATTCAGGATACGTACCTACGGGTACGTACAGAGCCCTCTCATCAGCATGGGTTCAGGTTTGCTGTGCCACAGCAACACTTGTAAGTTTCGGGCTCTGCCTTTTGGGACTGTCCTCAACTCCACCGGGGTTTACCAGCCTTATGGATTTTCTGACAGTTCACCTGTTCAGGGTATCCGAATGCTCCTTTCTCTGGACGGTCTCCTGCTTTTAGCAGGATCACCAAGGTACTTTACCGCCAGGTCAGGATAACCGTGGCTTCTTCTCGGCACAGATAATTAGTCAACGGAGAAAAAAGTTCTCCCTACATCCCTCACAGGGTTTTCTTCATCTGGGAGCACTGCTGGATTCTCAGACTCTGAGAATTTTTCTGGCGTAAGACAAGATCTCCACTCTTCAACTTGGAGTGTGCGGATATCTACGCATTCGACATATGTCATTACTCTTTGTGATGCGCGGTCTACCAGAGTGTCTACCTTTTGGTAGGGCGGAATGTGCTCCGTTCCATTCCAGGCCTTGCCATAATTGACTCCCCTCCAGATGGATCGAGTTTTTCCCATCGGATCGCTGTTCGAACGATGATACTTTCACCGGAGGCGAGTTGGTCTCTGTCCGGGTGGCTATGGCCATCTCGTCCAGGGTGTTCTTTGCTACAGACAGTGTCTGGTCCGCATTCGTTTCGGGGCAGTTGGACGTCTGTCGTTTCTGCCCCGCCACTTAACTTGTTGATACTTTAGGCTGTCTTGGACCTTCACTCTGGCCTAACCCATATGTCATGGTAAACCTGAATAGGTTCAGTCCGACAGTGTCACAACAGTGACTTCCATCTAGGCAACACTGGTAGTTGGGTGGCAATGTCAGGTATGTCATCCATTCTGACATAGTCCAAGGGTCTTCTCCTGGCCAACTCTGCAGTGTTTATTCCTGGAGCTCTCCATTGGGAAGCGGGCTTCCTCAGCCGTCGCGACGTGCATCCCGGGGACTAGTCTCTTCTCCAAGAGAGGTTTCAACTCCTGGTGAGCAGAGGGGGCCTCCCTGAGGGGATTGATCCTCATGGCCTTCTGACTTGATCACACATTACCGGTGTTACAGTCCAGCTCCAGGAGTACTGAAGCTACCTTCAGTGACTCTTTGTCAGTGAAGTGGTCCTTCCACTTTGTGTACCTGTGTCCTCCGGTCTCCCTTCTTCCTCGAGGTCTTCGGAAGTTTAATTCGAGAAGGAGGGGCTTTCCTTCTGGGGGCTCCAGTTCGTCCCAGACATCACTGGTACTAAGATTTTCGGAGTCTCCTCATCGATACTCCGTTCCTACTGCTTCACTATCTGGACCTGTTGTCTCAGGGTCCTTGTTTTTCCCTGGACCTGGATCGTTTGTCTTTGACTGCGCCCCTACTGTGGTCCTAGGGCTTTCCTGGCTCTGTCTTCATTGAGATGTTTAGAGCAGATAGGCCAGACTTTGCTGGGATCTGCCACGGACTGTGGCATACATAATTTTTATGGTATCGTACCTGTCGATACGATCCTCCGGTGTCCAGGATTTTCAGATATTCTGGCATTCCTTCCGGCTGGCTTGGGTTTCACCCTTGGCCTGGCCTTCCTGACAGTGCGGATCTCTACACTGTCGGTATGGTTAAGATATGGAATTGCTCCGCTCTGGTATCCAGTTCATCCTTTTGGAGTGTTTTCTGGATTATGCCTCCACTTGTCCTCCCTAGGGACTCCTGGGGAGTTAGTAGTGGTTCTTTGTTCCTTCCGGGGACAGTCAATGGAACCGCTGGTTGTGATAGCCATTACATGGTCTATTGTTTAAGCTCTCTCTCTCTCGGGTTGTTTAAATCAACCAGGAGAGTGTCTGAATTGGGAGCGTTCTCATGTGGCTCCCTCTTCTGGAGGGCATCATGTCAGGGTGTGAGTTGCTCTCGCCCTGTATTTCTTCTTAGAGTGGTTTTTGGGTTCCATATTATTCTGGAACTTATGGTACGGCCATTCAGTCCCCAGTCTTCTCGGCTGGTGTGGCCTCATTGACTGTGGTCCGGCCTCTTTGGCTTTATATGATCCGTTCAAGTTCCTTATGGTAATCGGACTCCTTATTGGTGGTCTGCGGTTTCTGGTTTTCACAGGAAACGATGGCCGGCCTATAATGAAATGTTGGCTGGATGGCCTCGTATGTCTTCCTCAGGGGCCTACCCATGGGTAGGCATTTCTGTCGTTGAGGCTTGTTTTTTCTCGGGCCATGTAACCCTCGTGGGCGGCTCGTTGTGGCGCCTCGGCTGTTTTGCCTTACTAGGTGTCCACGTGGTCTTCTGTCCATACCTTTTTAAGGTTCTAGGCATTGGTTTCCTTTGCCTCTCAGGATGCTTCCTTTTTGGCAACGGATTCTCCTCTCAGCACAGGAGCGTCCCCACCCTTGGTTGAACTGCTTTGGGACATCCCCAAGGTCAACCCTGTGGACCCCCTATGGACCCTGAAGTAGAAAACAAGAGATATGGTAAGAACTTACCTTTGTTATCTCTGTTTCTACGAAGTCCATAGGGTCCACAGGGCGCCCACCCTGACGCACCTGGCTTCATATGGGCTGTGTTACTGGTCACCGGTTTCCCGTCTCCTTTTCTGTGAGTATAGTTCTAGAGTGTTCCAGTTTTCTCTCTCTTTTTCTCTCCTCCTCCGGCCTTTGGCTACTTACAAACTGAGGTGCCTCTGGCTGGGGGGTGGGGTTATAGGGAGAGTGGACCCAAGTGCATCCTGGGAGCTAAAAGCTTTAACTGCGTGGTGCCCGGATTTAGTTCCCAACCTATACCCCAAGGTCAACCCTGTGGACCCTATGGACTTCGTAGAAACAGAGATACCATATCTTACCATATCTCTTGTTTTTCCACAGTATGTGAGATTGGAGATTTTCCGGATATGGAGTTTTTACTTATTTTTGGAGCTCTGAGAAAAATAATAATTTGTTCCCTTTAAATATGACCCTGTAATTTCTCACAGTAACCTTACAATTCCCCCAAAATGTTTAGTAGGGACTGTAGGCACCCTGGACATTGCAGAACGTTCTGGGAAACTGTAGAAGATCATCTCATGCCTTACTACAGTATCTCAGCTTTATCTTTTAACCAGTCCTCAAAACCAATGTGTTCTTTTTTTTTTAATGTACATATTACTAAATAAAATATTTTCCTGTGTTATTTTTTTAGGACACTGCACAAGATAAACAAGCTAAAGCTGACGTAGTCGTTCCTTCTGCTGCATCGTCTGTTCAGGCTGCCACAACACCTTCTGTACGTAAATACGTGTTACAGCATTTCCTAAGGAGGTAGAGCAGAAGTAAACATGCTAAATCTCTTAAGGAATCCTTTATAGCTAGTGCTAAAGGAAGATTGAATGAATGAATGTATCATGGCTAGCACTAGTCACTGCTGTTCTCTATCCATAGAACAGCTTAATGTAGAAGATGTCAGCCTTGTGAATTGGCCTGCAGTGACCTCTTTTGCATTACATAATAGATGTAAATACGCCCCAATGATTCCTGGTTTGTCCTTCCCATCAATACTTTTGATGCATGAAATATGGCAAGGGCATGTTACCCTACCGCAGTCCACAGCTTGCTTAGGTGTCTCCAGTGGGCCAAGCGTCCAAACTATAAATGTATCTGGTGGGTTTAGGTGGTAGTGGGCAGGTGTTCTGGTTGGTATGGGGATCCCCACACACCTTAATCCGGCCCTGAGGGGTGTGGACAGCCACCACAGAGGCTTGGCCAACCATTAGAGATGACAGGCTGCAGACAACGTGGCCACTACAGTGTATAATCTGGTCCCCTTTATAGATATATAGTAATTTATAGTTCATGCAGTATAATTTACCAGATTACGCAGTATAGTGAATACAACATAGTCCCTGGGAATGCAGTGTAATGTATGTATAATAATAAAGCACATCATTGTGAACCTGTCTCTCTCTCTCCCTCTCTCTCTCTCTCACTATATATATATATATATATATATATATATATATATATATATATATATATATATATATATGTCTCCTATTAATGCACTCTACATATGACCGTAGATCCCTGTACATATCAGCCAGTGACTAACAGTCAGGACAGGATGCCTCAAGCAATGCGTTCTGCCACTGATGGCATGCATATCGGAGTTTAGTAACGCCGTATGTATGAACATTTAAGCGAAGAACAGCTCTTCCGGTAAGACCTGTCCTCTGGTTTTCTTCTGGGAAAACTCTGAAAAGAAGCCCATAGGCTTCTGTTAGGCAACGCCATCTAATTTTTCAGAGATTTGACCGTATTTTTGCTTTTGATGCATCCTGCCCACAATGAGCACTGCATTTGGTCTAGTAAAGGCCAAATACATGCTCTTGTTAAAAGAAAATACAGAGGATTTCCCCTGTACCCCTGTGTGCCAGTCTGACCCTGGCACAGTGTTTACTGCAGGTTTGGCATTAGCCTATAATACAGGCTAGGCAATGGTTGCTTCGCTACTGAAGCGGATACATGTAATAATCAGAACAGCTCATTAACTGAGCACAGCGAACCGTTCACTAAACTAAAATACCCATTCAGACACTTTATCTCACTGTCTAACTTCTGCTAGGCTGACTGCAGGCCGATTACAGTTTTGTTTGCATGTGATTTTCTCATTTTATTTTTTATCTTCCATGATGTAGGCTGATATGGAGGATGCTTTAGATGAACTAATGGGTACTCTGGAAGGCCCCGAGTTCAATGTACCAGAATCTCCCACTTTCACAGGTCCAGTAGTGACGGTAATTCTATATAATTTTTGTTTCATCTATTTATTTGAAGTGCAGAGTAAACACATATTGGTATCTGTATATTTGTCCAAAGGATAAGTCTGTTTGAGGAGATCTCTAAATGGTTTGGACAAATTTGTTGCTGACCAGACATTAACATGTAGTCATTTAGCAGTTTGTCGAAATCGGTATGACTGAGTTAGCTAGTGGATTTGGCCTGATACTGAGCCATGGTGGGCCAATGTGGTTTTACATATCCATGTTGCCCAACATGATTGCTCAGTGTCCTGCCAGGGGTGCAGTACAAATTGTCAGCATCAGAATGTCTACATATGTGTCCACATACATCTAGCCTCCTTGCACGTTAAACAGCCCTAGGTGTGACTCTGTAGCACCGAGCGTCTTTTCGTGCCACTTTTTACCTTCAAATGCGTCTTATTCGCAAAGCAGTGTGAGTAGAATGCACCAGGGACATGCAGTCAGGGTAGGCAGGGGAGATATCTCAGGGAGATGAGAGATGAGGCAGCATCAGCTCAGCCTCGCTTTTGTATAGTCAGACACTGCTTGCGGAGCTCAGTAAGCTGCACAGAAAGAGAGCTAATAGCCTTTGACACTGTAATGTAAGATTTTACATGCAGATACACCTGTAGTCGCACACAGAAGATAGGCATGCCGCATATAATATTAACCAGCAGAAGCTGCTTGTGCGTTCCAATGACGTGTGGTGAGATCAAAGGCTGGGGAGGCACACATGGAGATGAGTCTGAGTGCTGGGAGCCTGTCTCACCCCCTAATCCCTGTAACTCTACCCTCACTACACTAAGTTTAAGTGTCCATTGATTCTCCTACCTGCCTCACTGTGTCTTCTCTTGCTGCTGAGCTCCGATCTCTAAACACTGCAGTGCACTTCCTGGTCACATGATGCATCCAAGGTGTCCATCAGTGCTCTAGGCATGCCCCCATAGTCAGAGGCATTCCTCTATTAGCTCTCTTTCTGTGCAGCTTACTGAGCTCTGCAAGCAGTGTCTGACTATACAGAAGCGAGGCTGAGCTGTTGCTGCCTCATCTCTCATCACTGCTGTGTGAATAAGACGCATTTGAAAGTAAAAAGTTGTGCGGAAAGACGCTTTGTGCTACCAAGTCTCTCGGCACTCACGCGTTATGTGTAACGCGACTTGTAGCGCACGGAGGTAGTTGTATGTGGACACTTCTGTACATGGGCTAAATGTTGACCAACCGCTTACTGTGCATCAGGACTTCCGGTCGTGGGCAAAGCAGGGCTCAGCACAGAACAACCTAATGATGTATCGGGTTGTTGGGGTTACCGGAATACAGTAGGCATCTCACAGGAACAGAGCACAGTCGTTACTAGGAGTAGTGATGTATAAAGATTGTTATTATTGTTGTAGTGACACTTCAAATATATTTTGATTAATAGTTTTCTAATTCCATGAATCCACCTGGGGGCGGCATGTACTAAAATGCGGAAAACTTTTGTTTTCAGAGGTTTGCCACAATTCCGATATGTATCAAGCACCGGAAAGCAAAACTTTCCGGAGCTTGTACCCGATCGGCAAGACTGTGGGCTCCTGTCCACACAAATCCCCAAAGAATAATCCGAAAGATCCCTCTGTCTCCCCCCTCCCAGCGGATCACTGTTTTTTTACCACTGCTTTCTGGTTGTAGGAAACAAGAACAGCAACCTATATTGAGGAACTTGGCAAAAGAGAGAGCTCCATCCCACCAGAATACAGGCACCTGCTAGATGTAAGTGGGAGTAGTCCAAGATTGCACACTATGCATTTTATTGTTGCTGTAGGTAAACATATTACTTTTTATTTTTTTTCCCAGGGAAAAGTAGATGGTAAAGAGGTGCCTCCGCCTCCTGGAGAAAAGGTAAATCCATTTTATTTTTAACTTTAATAAATCGAACACAAACAATGAAAGAAGTTGGGAAGTTTACGTATTAACAGATTTGTTATTTCTACTAATGCTGAGTTACCGCTATCATAATAATGATACATCCTCACAGCTGGTTACTGAGCCACCCACTTACAATAACACTTCAGTGTGCTACAGTCACAGCTTAAGCAGGCATCAGGTTGGATCTGCTGGTCACTAGATGGACTGCACCGCTGGTACTCACCACTTTGATGTACTCACCTCCTGATACATGCAGCGCTGGGCTTTGTTCCAGTACCGTCACCTGGGAGTATGAGCCCTTACTATTGTGTTGTGCAGCATTGGGTGTTGACAATACCGTTTCCATAACATGTGGATGTCACAACAACTACACTCTTTGACTATAAACTAATTTAGCATGGAAAGGTAATTAACCTGCTAATGAGAATACAAGCAGACATTAGCAATTGGGTATAATGATGTTTGTGATTAATGAATTTAATTGCCTGTTTATTTCAGCCCATGAGTGATAGTGAACTGGCAGATGAGTTTGATAAAGACTTCACTTGTCCTCAGCCCCCACCTGTACAGCAGACACCACCCGTCAAACCAAAAGTAAGTGACTATGTGTTGTATCTAGAGGGAAAGGAGGGGAGAGTACAGGGTGCTGGGACTTGGGCCTGCCAAAGAGTTGAGTTACGTCCCCATGTGGTTACACCCCCTTCATCTACAAAGAGGGCACTAAACTCTCAACATGTGATGGCCCTGTCCACAGGCACATGACCACCCTTTCCTCGTACAGGAGTCTGCAAATTCTCATGGCATCCCTGGTAGTATAACCAATTGTTACTGAACAAATAATAGGGGGGGGTTACATTACAATTTCCTCCTAACAATTGCTCCATTAGAGTCCCCTGTTTATTTGTTATATATATGTCTCTTAAGGATGCGTCTGAAGGAAAAAAGTCAGAACCTGAATCTGTAGTGGTTAGCGCCTCCTCGTCAGCTGTCCAGGCTGCCCCCGCACCTTCTGTAAGTACCAAAACTTATTCCAAAAATGCTATCATTTTCTTACTGTAACCTACAAGAATATGCACAACATATTAAAATATCATGTGTTACAGTTACTGCATGTTCCAGCTCTATAGTGTCTTCTAAACGTACCTTTTATACATGTCTGCAGAAATGAAGCATATCAAATATTCATGTGTATTGAGTACTACAGGGACTAACAACATCTGCCCTAAGCATCTAGAGTTTTGCTTGTCTCTACATTACTATGTGAGAATAGTGCCCCAGGATCTTTATGCAACAGGATAGCCTACATCACTTCTAATTTAACTAGTGCCTAAAACATTATAACAAAGATTTAAAGCAAACAGTGAGTGATCCACTTATAGCTGGATTGCAGATAGATGATCAATAAGCTACAAGCACTACCTACACCATGTGAAGAACCATTAATGCACTCTTGAGGTACAACTTCATTCTACTTCTGAAGCATTATTCTTGCTTTGAATAACAGTGTTCAGGCAACCAGGAACAGATTCCTGACACCGTTACTCAAGACATGAAGACTGCTAGGATTACTTACCTCAATAGTGCATCAACGGGGAGTTACCATTTCTGCAGACATTCCTCACACTAATGCCAGTATATAAACACAAGTTGTAGCTTATCATTGTGTACAACAAGCCAAATGTCAAGTTGTACATATCACTGTTATTTCTAAAGTGTAGTTCTTGTATTTTATTGATCATCTATCTTTGGGTCTGATTCAGCAGCGTTCGCAATAGTGATCACGGACGCACAAAATAATTAATCACAAAGTGAGTGACAGACTGTCAGCGTTTGGATGCCGTTTCATGGGCATGCATAAAAAAACCACTGCGATTGCATATGCAGTTTGAGTACTTACTGCGTGCAACAAGTCTTTCAGGTTCTGCGGCTGGTCAGACCGGCTGTAAATGCAGAGTAACGGGCCGATGTGAGTCGATGGTACCGATGTATATGCAGATAAGCGAGGTTGGATAGATATGAGAAATTAGCAGTGGGTGTCCCTATGCCGGCTGAGCTTTGGCAAGCATTAGCACATTTTCGCAGCTGCGTTCCGTACGAAATTGCATCTGAGATCGTTACAGACAATTGCATCTTGTTAAAGACAAGACTTAGGCAGGGCCGGATTAAGGGGGGCAAGAGGGACCCCCACTCTGGGTCGATGTGACCCTGCCGAGAACAGGTGTCCAGTGGCAGTGAGTCATCAGCGGTGGGAATGGAGCAGTAGGTGCTGTGTGGCTTGGGGGGGGGGGGTTGGTATGCTCTGTGGGGCTTATGGGAGGGGGGTGTAGCCTCCATGTGGCTTGGAGGGGGCTTCCACAACTTAGTTAATCCGGCCCTGGAAGGAGGAAACTTCTCAGCTCCTACAGCAAATACTGTATCTAACAATCACTGATGTACAAACTATCACACTTATATTCTACAGTATAGTATGCGCTAATAATTTTATATTGCAATTAGGCTTTACTCAAGCTATACAGTACTATTCAGTGTTTGAATAGTGCACCTGAGTGGGATGTAGTCAGCATCCCGGCAGACAGGATGCCGACTGTCTAAATGCCGTGCCGGAAGGTAAGTATTGGGGGTTAGTTTTAGGGTTAAGTTTAGGGGTTAGGCACTAGGGAGAGGGTTGGAGTTAGGCACTAAGGGGGGAGGGTTAGGTTTAGGGTGCTGGGAGGAGGAGGTTAGGTTTAGGCACCGGGGAGGCAGGGTTAGGGTAGGGGTTAGGTGTAGGGAGCTTGCCAGAATTGTGACTGGCGGGTATTCTGACATCCGGCATCCAGACAGCCGGGATCCCATACCCAACCCCACCTGAGGGTATGTTCTCCCATCTTTAATACTTAATAATGAAAAGTAGTGCTGCAGCATTTTAAAGTAAAAAGGGAACTCCTAAGCACTCTGGACGAAATGTATGTAGGAGGTTTGTAAAAAGTGAATTCAGAGCATTATATTTAGTATTACACTACAAGGCTCTTGTCTTTTTATTTATTATAGAAACTTTTACAGATGTGTTCTTATGCATCTTCGATGCAGTAACGATAAAAAGCCCCTTTCGGAGTGCCAGGTCCCATGAGACTCTGCTAGCACCGGGCGTCTTTTTTCTCCAAAAATGTATCTGTCATAATGCGATGCGACTTGGACACACCAGCAGACTGTGCTGATTAATTTGATATGTAACACTTTTATATCTGTGTGCGACTGAGTCCCAGAATCTGTATGTGAAGTGCTACAATGTAGCTGCCACAGCTTTTTTTTTTTGTTCCAAGTTCAATTGTTCTCCATATACAGACTCAGGTGCACACAGATATACAAGTGTCCTATATCAAATTAATCAGCATAGTCAGCTGGTGCGTCCTAGTCACATTGCATTGAGACATATGTGCATTTACGGCAAAGAGAGCCGCAGAGTAGCATGGGAGGTAGGTGGAGACTCACGCCAGGCAAGATGCTCTGCATGGCGTATTGAGGTTAGATGTATGAGAACACATGTAATATTGTTGTGCTGCACCTGCACTTTGTTATGTTGGTACAGTAGTACCATGTTATACCTTACAAAGCTCAATAATGCTCATTTACCATCTACGGAATATGTGAACATGAAGCATATTTCTTCAACTAGCGCGTAATAAAGCTCTCTCCTGCTTCAGGAAGTACCTCAGAACAAATGTTCTGTCAACCATTTTCCAGGCCTAGCTGGAAGCACGTAATGTGGAACCCCCCCCCCCCCACACACACACACATAAATTGCTACACGTCCTGTGTATAATCATAATTCAGCACCACCCTTTTATTCATTTTTACATTAACTTTATTTTAAGTGCTTCTGGGAACATAGGCTATTTAAGTGACACATTCTAATGTTTATATTGCACTTCTATCCCCCGCCATAAAGTTCTTCTGGAAGGTGCAAAACATTCTAGTAAAAAATATAAACTGCCACCCAATCACCACAATGTCCATAAACCTGCGAACATCAAGTTCGTTTGAACGGGTGCAAGGCTTTTTGTCATGTGCAATCTTGGTAACACCCCATTAAGTGTGCTCGCCTAATGCCTTCAAGCTGGTTTAAATCTCTAACTCCACAACAGGAAATTGGGATTTTGCATCAGTGTGCAGGCCCAGACCCATGACTGTGGCTAGCCCACATTTAGCTGGATCCGTCCAGCTTCTCCCAACAAAGTCAGCAAGCTCCTGCACATCATGCAGCCAGTATGTTTATACCACAAAATGGCCTTTACACTGTGGTGCCACGTTTGCAATTTTCACTACAGTATGGATAATTTTCAGTTGTCATTGCCGTTACAGAGGATTACACTGCATTATAAATGTGCTACAGTTTTGCACATTTTAATAATGCATTTTCTTCATTTTAGATTTCTTAAAATTGCCAGCAAGGCCCTAGTCCTCCTCTGACCCTAACACGAGCAATAAACTGTAGCTCAGACGGAAAATGTATTTCAGAAATGTTTTGAAGTAGATTGTCAGCCATACTGATGATTATGATAAAATATAAAATGAATACTTTTTGTAATATTTTGTAAATGTTTTAATATTAATAAATGCAAGAATGTTTATTGATGTCAATTTGTGCCCCTTCTCTGGTTCTAGAAAGCACCTACGGCCAAAGTTGACCCAATTGAGGGCCTGGCTTGCTCGCTGGTTGCTAGACCGGAAGAACCAAAAGACAAGAAGCCTGCTGCAGATGCAGTAAAGGTAATTATTTACGGAATGCTAAGGAAGAATTATAACCCATTGGCCTGTGTACATACTGGCGTTAACAGATCTAATGTATATGCTATGCAGTATGTGTAAACAATTCTGCTCTTGACTTCAGTTGTGCTTTTTTTGTTGTTGTCGGGATTCTTTTTACTCTTGGGACCTGATTCAGCGGTGAACGCAGTGTCGATGCCACACAGGAGCAGCCAATGTTTTCAGCCTGCGCATGTATCTGTGCCGCACTGCGCAGAACGATGGTTACCGATGGGAGCCGCAGAACAAATTTGGACGCAGCCAATGGGTGTTTCTGGGTGGTAACGGGAGTGGCTAGCCAGGTGCGGCCGTGTTGCGGTCAGCGACTGCAAGTTTTGCTGCAGCTGCATTGACAGTGGCAGCCATGTTTGTACGGAGATTCTGCGCCTCCTTATGCCTGGTGTAATCTCTGATGGTGAGGCCAATGGTGCATCTTCATGCACACAGCTGCTAATTAGCGCCACAGCCACTGGGCGCCTTGGTACGAATCCCATCAGCTGCGGCAGTAGCATAAAGACGCAGTTGCGCTGCAGCAAAAGACGAATTATCGGCTTCAACTGCCTCCAGCTCTGAAACAGGCCCTTTGTGTTCCATCTGTTCCCATCTCCAAACTTGCATTTATCCATACTTGGCTCACATATTTCAGGGAGTCCTCCTGGATTCCACATCCCGATGGCGGTTTATCTCGGTTTTGCGATTTACATTGAATTATTATTATTATTATTATTATCCTTTATTTATATGGCGCCACAAGGGTTCCGCAGCGCCTTACATAGTACAGAAACATAGTACATAAACAGTTGAACAGAACAAGAAAACAGTGTCATACAGTTTAAGACACTACAAGACAAGTACATGGTATATAAACTGCTGCAACAGAAGCAGGATGGCAAAAGTCACGGGTTAGGTGCTTTTGAGTATAGAGCAGATAATATAAGTAAAGAAAGGATAAGCACAAGAGGATAGAGAGCCCTGCTCGTGAGAGCTTACATTCTAAAGGGGATAGACAGACAGGGGTGACACAGATGGGGTAGACAGTGAGCGTGGGACAGAGGGTTAGGATGACAGATGGCTGGATTCCTATTTTACAGTATGTGTGGAAGTCATTTGAATTAAGATTTACGCCACTGACATTCTACTTTAAGAGGCAGATAATGTGATCATGTGGATGGCGGCAGTGCACTGACATGGGTGGAGACAACAATAGTGCCGCCACTCCCCCAGGACCCTCCTCTCCAGGATCTCCCACAGGGAAGCCCAAAATGTCAGCAAATATGCATTCATGTCAATAAGATGCAGTTAGGAAGCGTTTTCACATGTGTTTGTGCCAGAACAGGAAGTGGTTATCTTGTCATAAGCCATATGCATGTTTAAAAAGCAAACATTTAATGCACTTGTAAACACGTACCAAACACAGACATGGCTTATGTGTGTTTTTACTTACGTCTTAACAAGTTTAAAACTCCTTGCAAACATTACCGTTTACAAAGCCTTCCAATTGTCAGTGCAGATAGATAGTAACCCATGTGGTACCATTTTATCTGCAGCATTAAACAATTAATTATTGTTTAGCATGTCCAGTCACACAAGTCTTTACTGAAACATTATAAGCAGAAATTATATTTCAATTTCTACAATAACATTGAATTCTAGGAGATGAGTTACGGCTCTCAAACATGCTGGAAGCAGTGAGTCCATAAAAGTTGGACAAAGATTTCCTAATACCTGTAGTGTGTCATACAGACGGACATGATACTTTTCTGTGTTTTTGAAATTTGTGGGGGTTATTATTCCAGGAAAAAACAGACAAAGAAAATAGGGAAAAACTTGGTGAAGATGAAGAAACAATACCTCCTGAGTATAGGCTAAAGGAAGTTAAGGTAGGTAGCAATTTGCATTTCCTCAACATTTTTTGGGCTGCAGTGATGAGCTCAATGTTGGTTGAGCCACAAGATGGCCGCCTCAAGACTGTACAGGTGACTGTTACATTTTAAAGCCTATAAATAGCTTTCTTGTTACAGGATAAAGATGGGAAGCCTCTTTTGCCAAAACCTGAAGAAAAGCCACAGGTGAGATGTGTTTTCTATAAATAAATACATATAATCTCAGATAAGGAGGGTCAGATATGCCGTCCTGCCTCTGACAATGGCTTGGTGAATTGCGCTGTTGCCATGTTAATGTTTCCTGCAAAACATGATATTACAACACACGAAAAACACTTCAGTATCACTATACGACGTCCCCCGTATGTTATGCGGAGTGGTAGCATGTTATATAGAGGTGATGAGGATCTTATAGAGAGTGAAGCAGATTTACTATCCAATTAGATAATAATATTAATTATTACGCACTGATCAATTTTTTTTAATGTTTTTATTGCTTATAACATTCATGTATTTAACTTCGAACAACCAGAATATAGTAAAATAATACTTTGCAAACAGCTTTTCAGAATTCGTCAACTCCAAAGCAACATTTAACTGAAAAAAACCCCCACATCATTTTATAGTTCACCTGCTTAGAGTCGTTTCTATGAGTACAGATGGTTGTATCTGGGGTTTGTTTCTAGAACGTTGCTGGGCAGAAGTTTTTTGTCTGTTCCGTCTGGTTCTGTTTCACATGTATTATGTGCTGCAGTGTCACATTACAGCTCTGCTCACATAACACCCTCATACTCGGCATAAAACCTTGCTGCTCACTCTCCTTTCACTCTGTGCTCCTTATATCCTGTGAACATGCAGCCGATGAGCGAGGACGACTTGCTGGATGCTTTGACTGAAGGCTTTGTTACATCTCCCACCACCTCCCAGTGTGCGTCATTACAGTCTTCTGCGGTAAGTCGAACAAGGAAGGAGAGAGCGCTGATGTATTGCAGACACTTGCACATATAGAAATATTGGAACTGTCTGCACACAGAGATGATTAATGAACTATAGGAACTGATGTACTATTCCAATACTGGTTAGTAGTAATGCATGCAGTCAGACAGAAATATGAGCCAATTGGTGACGAAGTTGAAGTTCGCCTTTATATTATAGCTGGCATTTGGTAGTTGAAAACATACAGTTTGATGCTAGTGGCCTGCAGCAGTCCGCAGCATATACAATATAATGCAGTCATTCTGCAGTAAGTTCCCTGTTTCATACTCCCTGCAGTGCAGCAAAAAATGTTTCTGTTGTGTTATTTATTCCTCCTTATATTTATGCTTTTATCCATCTCTTTAAGTGGCCAGAATGGACGTACCCCTTCATCTAAGTAAATAGGCATAATTACACCTTTGTAGACTGAACACAAAATTAAACGCCGCTTACTGAAGAAAACACACATTTTATAAAGCTCTAATATACACAACAATAAGCAAATGACATTAAATGTAATTGAACAAATAAAAAATAAAAAGAATGCGGATATCCATGAATAAATAGGTGTTCAGAGGCAGCCATTTTGTTTTTATGCTCATTATAATGACTGTATTTGTAAAGCGACCCCAAGGATTAGTGGATCATCTTTATTCTTTAGCAGTCCAAAGCTTACTCACATTACTGTTTTTAATGTGACTAAATTATAAACATTTTAGAACCAGTCCTTTATAAAATCGCACAGTTTGAGCCAACTTGCACAGTTTGAAGGATATTGGTGTATTTGAAATGTTTTAATTTTTCTTTTATTGTGAACTGCAAACACTACAATAGTGTTTACAGTTCAATTTAAAGAAAGATTAGAGTAATTTTATATAAAAAATATTACTTTTAGTTTTTTAAAAAAAACAAAACACTAATTTGTATCTTGTTCAGTAGCTGATTGTACTGCACACCTGTACTGATTGTACTGCACACCTGTACTGATTGTACTGCACACCTGTACTGATTGTACTGCACACCTGTACTGATTGTACTGCACACCTGTACTGATTGTACTGCACACCTGTACTGATTGTACTGCACACCTGTACTGATTGTACTGCACACCTGTTCAGGGTCACCGAGCCTGCACACCTGTACTGATTGTACTGCACACCTGTTCAGGGTCACCGAGCCTGCACACCTGTACTGATTGTACTGCACACCTGTACTGATTGTACTGCACACCTGTTCAGGGTCACCGAGCCTGCACACCTGTACTGATTGCTGTACTGCACACCTGTTCAGGGTCACCGAGCCTGCACACCTGTACTGATTGTACTGCACACCTGTTCAGGGTCACCGAGCCTGCACACCTGTACTGATTGTACTGCACACCTGTACTGATTGTACTGCACACCTGTACTGATTGTACTGCACACCTGTACTGATTGTACTGCACACCTGTTCAGGGTCACCGAGCCTGCACACCTGTACTGATTGTACTGCACACCTGTACTGATTGTACTGCACACCTGTACTGATTGTACTGCACACCTGTTCAGGGTCACCTAGCCTGCACACCTGTACTGATTGCTGTACTGCACACCTGTTCAGGGTCACCGAGCCTGCACACCTGTACTGATTGTACTGCACACCTGTTCAGGGTCACCGAGCCTGCACACCTGTACTGATTGCTGTACTGCACACCTGTTCAGGGTCACCGAGCCTGCACACCTGTACTGATTGTTGTACTGTACACCTGTTCAGGGTCACGGAACCAATGACATCTATAGAATTTTGTATTGATTTGAATTTTTCAACCATCTCTGTAAGTAAGGTCAGGTGAGCGACGTGGAGAAGAGGCCAAGGCAATGTTGAAGATTCTGCGGGGAGTGTAATAGAATACAAATTAGTGCGAGGTTTAAAGTCAAGATTTTTATTCAGAGGAAAACCAACCTGATAATATCACCGCTTAAAATCCAGTGGAAAAATCTTCACTTTTACAACCTCCAAACCTGGAGAATCACAAAACAGACCTTGTATATATTCCTCCCTATAATATACTTAGTGACCGTGAAAGTATTGAGGACCGTTTGACAACATTTGAGCAAACTTTAAAAAGGTCCTAAATATCTGTACTTTTCTTTTTAGAAAGCACCTGGAAAATCTGGATCAGAAGAGATTGTGTCCTGTTCCAAAGCTTCTGCTGTTCAGTCCGAAGCTCCAAAGACCCCTGCTTCTGTGAGTCCGTGACTGATACTGCCCCACTGGCATTTTGCCGATCAGTCCCCAATTTCCTCCCTTAAATGGTGCCTTCCTGTCAATCACACTGTGATCCCTGAAGATATGTGTACGAGATCACAGGGGGGGCTTGGCGCATGCGTATATCGATGCATGTGCAGTCTACCGATAATTGCGTGAAAATCAGAACAGAGTACTTCATGTCATGTCATAAATAGTCAGAAAATACCATACTCTAGACATAGCTACATACATTGCAATACATACTTTATACATTGCACGCTATAGAGGCACAATTTGGTGATATATAAGGGGAGATCATAATATTCAAAGAATTAGCTCTCCAAAAGTTGCAGAGGGTGTGTGCAATATTAATGTACAGTACCATTTGTAAGAATGACAACAACATTCCCAACATTATTCAATGAGTTTCTATACCTTTATAATGTACAGATACCTGACGATGCTCTAGATCTGCTCTCCGGATCACTGGGAACAAGAGAAGCTGACCCCGATGAGAACAAGCCTGTTGTGGACTTGGTAAAGGTGAGCAATGCAAAGAATTATAATAATATCATCTGTAGCAGTCTCCTGGATCATGCGGATCTGCAGCTCCTGTTTAGCCACAACTCCCAGCTGCCATTTTAGGACAACTCTGCCTTAGTCAAACATGCCCCATCTCCTTGCTCCCCAGCTGACTTCTCTGTTAACTGTAAGAGCATAAAAATGTGCATGGTTCAGATAATGGAGTCAATTCAATTAGATGCAAGTTTGCAAAAGCAAACTCACATCACAAAACTAATCTAGATCGTGGCAATGCGCTCACTTCCGAATTGCAATATTCAATAAATACGGCGATTTGCGGGACTCACCGCAAAGGTCTCTACAAAACGTGACCTAGGAGAAGTGTATAAAAATGTGGGGAAATCATCCTGGACCCCAAAAAGGGGGCAACTGGGATAGCTTGACTATATAGAAGGCTGTTAGTGACCATAAGAAAAGTACTGGAGGTTCTTAAAAAAATGCCAAAATCTGTCATTTTACACCTTTTATTAATGTTGGAAAAATGATAAGCAACACTTGTTTTTCAGCAAATGTCTTTACAATATTCTGGGGTACATAAAATGTTTTTCTAGTGATTATATTAGGATTTTAAACAGTTGGAAAAAAACACTGTTAGCTCCCATCTGAAATATCTAAAACGTCCTCTCCCATCACTACAACACCTCTACATACCTGTCCCACATCATTTACACCTCCATGTACCTGTCCCACCTCATTTACACCACCACGTACCTGTCCCACCTCATTTACACCACCACGTACCTGTCCCACCTCATTTACACCTCCACGTACCTGTCACACATCATGTACACCTCCACGTACCTGTCACACATCATGTACACCTCCACGTACCTGTCACACCATTTACACCTCCACGTACCTGTCACACATCATGTACACCTCCACGTACCTGTCACACATCATGTACACCTCCACGTACCTGTCACACCATGTACACCACCACGTACCTGTCACACATCATTTACACCTCCACGTACCTGTCCCACCTCATTTACACCTCCACGTACCTGTCACACATCATTTACACCTCCACGTACCTGTCACAGATCATTTACACCTCCACGTACCTGTCACACATCCTTTATACCTCCCCATACCTGTCACACCATGTACACCTCCACGTACCTGTCACACATCCTTTATACCTCCCCATACCTGTCCCACCTCATTTACACCACCACGTACCTGTCACACATCATTTACACCTCCACGTACCTGTCCCACCTCATTTACACCTCCACGTACCTGTCACACATCATTTACACCTCCACGTACCTGTCACACATCATTTACACCTCCACGTACCTGTCACACATCCTTTATACCTCCACGTACCTGTCACACCATGTACACCTCCACGTACCTGTCACACATCCTTTATACCTCCCCATACCTGTCCCACCTCATTTACACCACCACGTACCTGTCCCACCTCATTTACACCTCCACGTACCTGTCCCACCTCATTTACACCTCCACGTACCTGTCCCACCTCATTTACACCTCCACGTACCTGTCACACATCATTTACACCTCCACGTACCTGTCACACATCCTTTATACCTCCCCATACCTGTCACACCATGTACACCTCCACGTACCTGTCACACATCCTTTATACCTCCCCATACCTGTCCCACCTCATTTACACCTCCACGTACCTGTCACACATCATTTACACCTCCCCGTACCTGTCCCACCTCATTTACACCTCCACGTACCTGTCACACATCATTTACACCTCCCCGTACCTGTCCCACCTCATTTACACCTCCACGTACCTGTCACACATCATTTACACCTCCCCGTACCTGTCACACATCATTTACACCTCCCCGTACCTGTCACACATCATTTACACCTCCCCGTACCTGTCACACATCATTTACACCTCCCCGTACCTGTCCCACCTCATTTACACCTCCACGTACCTGTCACACATCATTTACACCTCCCCGTACCTGTCACACATCATTTACACCTCCACGTACCTGTCACACATCATTTACACCTCCCCGTACCTGTCACACATCATTTACACCTCCCCGTACCTGTCACACATCATTTACACCTCCCCGTACCTGTCACACATCATTTACACCTCCCCGTACCTGTCCCACCTCATTTACACCTCCCCGTACCTGTCACACATCATTTACACCTCCCCGTACCTGTCCCACCTCATTTACACCTCCCCGTACCTGTCACACATCATTTACACCTCCCCGTACCTGTCACACATCATTTACACCTCCACGTACCTGTCACACATCATTTACACCTCCCCGTACCTGTCACACATCATTTACACCTCCCCGTACCTGTCACACATCATTTACACCTCCCCGTACCTGTCACACATCATTTACACCTCCCCGTACCTGTCACACATCATTTACACCTCCCCGTACCTGTCCCACCTCATTTACACCTCCACGTACCTGTCACACATCATTTACACCTCCACGTACCTGTCACACATCATTTACACCTCCACGTACCTGTCACACATCATTTACACCTCCACGTACCTGTCACACATCATTTACACCTCCCCGTACCTGTCCCACCTCATTTACACCTCCCCGTACCTGTCACACATCATTTACACCTCCCCGTACCTGTCACACATCATTTACACCTCCCCGTACCTGTCACACATCATTTACACCTCCCCGTACCTGTCACACATCATTTACACCTCCCCGTACCTGTCACACATCATTTACACCTCCCCGTACCTGTCACACATCATTTACACCTCCCCGTACCTGTCCCACCTCATTTACACCTCCCCGTACCTGTCACACATCATTTACACCTCCCCGTACCTGTCACACATCATTTACACCTCCCCGTACCTGTCACACATCATTTACACCTCCCCGTACCTGTCACACATCATTTACACCTCCACATACCTCTCAATAGCAGGACAGCAATCTAATTCTAAAGTTCTCCCTCATTTGCAGGAAAAAGCAAAAGAAAAGCACATTGACAAGCTCGGAGATAGAGATGACACAATCCCTCCTGACTACAGGCACCTGTTGGATGGTAAAGATCAGGTAATATTCTATGTGTACATTGCTATATGTACTGTGTAATTTCATGTGTATACATCTTTGTGTATCATTTATGCTCATGTATATGTACGCTTACAGGGGAAACCTGCAAAACCAGAAGAGGTGAAACCTAAGGTAAGAATAAAATGTCAGCATTATACTTTTATTACTTTTATATTTGTAGTCCTGACCTTGGGGTCTAGCAGCGGATGTTTTGGCTGCTTTTTTATGGTAATTGCTGTGCGGCCATCAAATAATACTATCCTCTATGACCCGTAATATACGTGTACTGTGTACAATGTATTAGAGAAGCAGCAATTTTATTTATTTCCTTAAGAATGCAGATACACTTGTATATGTTAGTGGGTTGGGGTTGATAGGGAGCTGGATCACATGCACAATCTGTATTTGCATCCAAAAGTCGCTGTACAGGTGCAGACAGCATTTCCTAGATATTCACTAAAGTGACTTTTCTTCCAGAAACCGCTGGATGATGATGCAGCTATCGGTGCTCTTTCCAGTGACTTTGCTTCCTGCGCTACCAGCTCCACTGACAAATCACAGGATTCATCAAAGGTATTTATTTTATTTATTTTAATAATCTGGTTTATTGAATTTTTGTTTTTCTACTTCAGGGTCCATAGGGGGTCCACAGGGTTGACCTTGGGGTATAGGTTGGGAACCAAATCCGGGCACCACGCAGTTAAAGCTTTTAGCTCCCAGGATGCACTGGGTCCACTCTCCCTATAACCCCACCCCCAAGCCAGAGGCACCTCAGTTTAAGTTGGTGCCCGGCCGGAGTCGGGTCACCGTTAGCGCAGGGGGAGCTGATTAGCAGCCCCTAAGCTTATTTTATTTTTTTTAGGGACAAAGTTTTTTCCATGGACTTTGGACTCTTCAGAGCGGCAGCGTCGGACTGTCCATAGGACGTCTAAGCTGCCGCTCCGTCACCCCGCTGGCGCTGAGACGCCAGTACAGATCTGGGGATCTCAGCGGGACCCCAGAGTCTGTACTAGCCGGACTCTGTGGGCGCCCAGGACTGCTGCCGGATCCACGGGGAGCAGGTAAGGTCGCGGATCACCGCTTGCGGTGATCCGCGCATTTCAAATGCAGTCCTGTGCCTCCGGTCTCAGGGGACAGACCGGAGGCGCCGGCAGTGGCGGCGGGCCCCCCATACCCCGTGTGTCCACTAGACCACCAGGGACTTAACGATCGGTGCAGGGAGCCGGCGTCCCGGGGGTTAATAGCCGGCCAGGGGAGGCAGCCTTCCCTGTTACAGCGGCTCCTCCCCTCAGCTCAGCGCGCCTTTCAGTATCCATAGTCTGGCGTCGCTGAGCTGCTTCCTCCGCGGGCCACGCTTCCTCTGAGGTCTCCAGCGGCCATTTTATCTCTGTGGTGCAGCAGAAATCTCTCAGGATGGCAGTGAGTCCAGTCCCCCTGCGTACCTCACCATCAGGTCAGTGTACACAGCACTGTAGCCTTCCCAGACACTGAATCTGGGCAGTTGAATGCAGTGTAATAGTGCAGTATATTATATGACATGTTTATGTATATATGTATATATCTGCATTGTATGTGACTTATGCTAGTGCTGACTGTACTTTATTCTCTCACCTGTCAGTGTATATCTATCCCTTTTCTTTATCTGCCCTAATACAGCTGTACTTAGGGTGGTTCTGAGACCTCACATTTATATACTTGTTAATATTTGTGTGGTTTGTCACATACTGTTGCGTGCTGCACGTTGCCATATTTTAGATGGAACTGTGTGTTGCATACGCTGAAAATGGGTCCCTGCAGCTAATTTTTGGCATCAGTCAGGACCAGTATAGCGCTGCTTATTATTTCCGCCAAGATTGGTCAGATATGTCTGACCAGGAGATAGAGCGTTATACTGCACCCATTTTTACTATCCTGCAAGTCATGTGCTGCAGGTGTTAGTGCGGAGGATTTGACTCATAAAGGGTTCTGTATGTGGCGTCATCTGGTGCCGGCCTCTTTCACGACCCCCTTGGGCGGTTTGTTTTCTCGGGATCCTCTCAATTGCGGATCGCCGGGCGGGCCCCATTGTTGTACCTCACTTGGGGTTACTTCACCATACTGCCCTTTTCATCTCAGGGTATCTCGCAGCTTCTTGCTCTCTTCCCCTGTGACACAGACTACCGCTCCCTGCAGGGGTTTTTCGCAGTATATGAATTCCCCCTGGTGCCACAATAGTCTGTCATTCCCCTTGCAGGGATTACCACAACAGCCACCCTGGGTGGATGTCGTTTTCTACGAAACGCTAATTGGCGTGGTTGACGCCCTGTGGTTACTTCCCAGTTGGCTCTGCCGTGAACTGGGTACTGTTCGGGGCTCTTTCCCTCTTACACGGGGGGGAAGCCTATTTCAGGTATTATTATCCCTGCTTTAGGGCTGGTAGCAGGTCCATTCTGGTTAGAGTGAATGTTGACCTGCACCTGTATCATACACCCTCAGTATTGCGTGCCTTCGGGTTCCCTGTTGCTGACTAGCGGGTGGATCGCATAGCGGGACTCTGGCTGTTGCCAGATAGGAGGTGTTACAACAGTGTTTGGCCTCCTGTCCCAAATTCCCTGAGGGTCATCACGAGCCCCTCCTGGGGGGGATGGGCGTGTTACTCGTCTGATTACAGACGTTACTACGCCTCCCATTCCTGCGTGGTCGGATTCTTCGGATCCGTAGGTGGTAACTCTGCCTGAAATCAGTATACTTGCTTTCAGGAGTTGTTATCCATCCTACCATGGCTATAGCATGGTTGGTTAATACTATTGCATATTGGGTTGATGCATTTGTAACGTTTTTTCCCCTCCAACACGTCGGGGGTTCAAATGTATTTGGTCGCTCACGTAATATATGCTGTTGTCATAGGTGGAAATGCCTATATTGGATACCAGTCTCCTAACTTTCAGAGTTCCGGCTGCGACTGTATCCTCCGTAATACCCTATGGCTGCGCTCTGGGAATGCAGAGGTGCAGATACCATCTTTAGGGTTGATATTGTTTGGTCCTGACCTTGACAAGATTGTAGTAACATTGGCAGTATTACTAACGACAAGTTTACCGCTTTCAGCTATGCCCACTACAAGGCCTCAGACTAAGTCTGTTAAGTCTTTTTTGTCCTCTGGGTCAGCCTAAAGGTCTGTTTCTTCGTAGACTGTCGGCATCTACAAGGGCCGACATATCCAGTACCGAGCAGGCCTGGACTGCCAGCCGATCCTGCTTCTGAACCTACGGATATCTCTTCAGCCTGACGGGACAGGCCTACAACTGGGAGATACCGATTTTCTCAGTTCGCCCGGTATTAGTGTCAAGTTGCCGCGGCTACGTGGGTAGGAGGGTACGCCCTCTTTACAAGGGCCTTACAGATCCAGAAAGCTATGCAGTTGTTGCGGTAAGCGGAGCTAATTAGGCCATCCCCACTATCTCAGTGAGGGACTGGTTGTTCTGCTTTCTTTCTGGTGCGGTAGCTGAATGGTCCTCTTTGGCCTATTCTCTGTCTCAATTCCCTGAACCAGTTCTTAAAGCTACCTGGGCTCAGGAGGAAATCCCTATGCTCCATCATACGATGTTTGGAACCTGGGGACTTTATGGTATCACTGGATATACAGGACGCGTGCCTACGGGTACTTACAGAGACCTTTCCTCAGCATGGGCTGAGGTTTGCTGTATCACAGCAACACTTACAATTTTTCGGGCTCTGCCTGTTGGGACTGTCCTCAGCCCCACAGGGGTTTACCAGCGTTTTGGATTTTCTGACAGTTCTTCTGTTCAGTATATCCCAATGCTCCTGTACCTGGACGGCCTCCTGCTCTTAGCGGGATCACCGGGGTACTTTACGGCCAGGTCAGGATGACTGTGGCTTCTTCAGGGTGCAGACGTTTAATCAACGGGGAAAAAGTCCTCCCTGCATCCCTCTCTGGGTATTCTTCATCTAGGATCCCTGCTGGATTCTCAGAATCTGAGAATTCTTCTGGCGTAAGACGGAATCTCCTCTCTTCCATTAGGAGTACATGGTTGTCTGCGCAGTCGACAGATGTCTTTACACTCTGGGATGCATGGTGGAATGGGCTCAGTTCCATTCCAGGCCTTTCCATAATTGGCTCATCTCCAGATGGAATGAGTTTTTTCTGTCGGATAACTGTTCAAACGATGATGCTCTCTCCGGAGGCAAGTCGGTCCCTGTCCGGGTGGCTATGGCCATCTCGTCCAGGGTTTTCTTTGCTATGGACAGTGTCTGGATCGAATCCTTTTCAGTGCAGTTGGACGTCTGTCGATTCCACCCTGTCAATTAACTTACTCTGGCATAACTCTTGTTTCCCGGTGAACCTGAAAAGGTTCAGTCCGACAGGGTCAGGACAGTGGCTTCCTTTTTAGCAACACTGTTCGTTGGGTGGCAATGACAGGTATGTCACATATTCGGACATAGTCCGAGGGTCTCCTCCCGACCATCTCGGCAGCGTTCATTTCAGGAGCTCTCCATTGGGAAGCGGGAGTCCTCAGCCGTCACGACGTGCATCCCGGGGACTAGTCTCTTCCCCAAGAGAGGTTTCATCTCCTGGTGAGCAGGGGGGGCCCCCCTGAGGTGACCCTCATGGCCTTCTGACTTTATCACACTATGGTGTTACAGTTCAGCTTTGGGGATTCTGAAGCAACCTTCAGCGACTCTTTGTCGGTGAAGTGGTCCTTCCACTTTGTGTACCTGTGTTCTCCGGTCTCCCTTCTTCCTCAAGGTCTTTGGAAGTGTTTTCAATCGAGACGGAGATGCTTTCCTGCTGGTGGCTCCTGATTGCCCCAGTTGTCAGGGGTACTTGGATCTTCGGAGTCTCTACATCGATACTCCATCCCTGATGCTTCACTGCCCGGACCTGTTGTCTCAGGGTCTTTGGTTTTGCCTTGGACCTGGGTCGTTTGTCTTTGACTGTGTCCTTACAGTGGTCTTACGGCTTCCCTGGCTTTGTCATCGTTGGAATGATTAGAGCACATGGATCAGCTTTTGCTGGGACCTACCACAAACTGTGGCAGCCATAAATCTTATGGTATTGTACCTGTCGATACAATCCTCCGGTGTCCAGGATTTCCAGATATTCTGGCATTCCTTCCGGCTGGCTTGGGTTTCACACTTGGCCTGGTCTTCCTGACAGTGCGGATCTCTACACTGTCAGTATGGTTAAGATATGGAATTGCTCCACTCTGGTATCCAGTTCATCCTTTGGAGTGTTTTCTTGATTATGCCTCCATTTGTCCTCCCTAGGGACTCCTGGGGAGTAAGTAGTGGTTCTTCGTTACCTCCGGGGACAGTCAATGGAACCGCTGGTTGTGATAGCCATTACATGGTCTATTGCTTAGGCTCTCTCTTTCTCTCAGGGTGTTTATATCAACCAGGAGAGTGTCTGAATTGGGAGCGTTCTCATGTGGCTCCCTCTTCTGGAGGGCATCATGTCAGGGTGGGAGTTGCTCTCGCCCTGTGTTGCTTCTTAGTGGTTTTCAGGTTCCATATTGTTCTGGAACTTATGGTACGGCCATTCTGTCCCCAGTCCTCTCGGCTGGTGTGGCCTCATTGACTGTGGTCTGGCCTCTTTGGATTTTTGTGATCCGTTCAGGTTCCTTACGGAAATCGGACTCCTTATTGGTGGTCTGAGATTTCTGGTTTTCACAGGAAAGGATGGCCGGCCTATAACCAAATGTTGGCTGGATGGCCTCGTAGGTCTTCCTCAGGGGCCTACCCATGGGTAGGCCTTCCTGTTGTTGATGCTTGTTTTTTCTCGGGCCATGTGTGCGGCTCGCTGTGGCGCCTCGGCTGTTTTACCTTACTAGGTGGCCACGTGGTCTTCTGTCCACACCTTTTTAAGGTTCTAGGCATTGGTTTCCTTTGCCTCTCAGGATGCTTCCTTTTTGGCGACGGATTCTCCTCTCAGCACAGGAGCGTCCCCACCCTTGGTTGAACTGCTTTGGGACATCCCCAAGGTCAACCCTGTGGACCCCCTATGGACCCTGAAGTAGAAAACAAGAGATATGGTAAGAACTTACCTTTGTTATCTCTGTTTCTACGAAGTCCATAGGGTCCACAGGGCGCCCGCCCTGACGCACCTGGCTTCATATGGGCTGTGTGGCTGGTCACCGGTTTTCCGTCTCCCATTTCGGTGAGTATGGTTATTGAGTGTTCCAGTTTTCTCTCTCTTTTTCTCTCCTCCTCCGGCCTTTGGCTACTTACAAACTGAGGTGCCTCTGGCTTGGGGGTGGGGTTATAGGGAGAGTGGACCCAGTGCATCCTGGGAGCTAAAAGCTTTAACTGCGTGGTGCCCGGATTTGGTTCCCAACCTATACCCCAAGGTCAACCCTGTGGACCCTATGGACTTCGTAGAAACAGAGATAACAAAGGTAAGTTCTTACCATATCTCTTGTTTTTTCAAATACACCATATACAAAATTAAGTATAAAATACAACATAAGGGGAATAAGAGCCATTAGGGCACAGTCAACCATAAAAGAAACTGTCCAATATAGAGAGGGTGACAAACAAATGGGAGGTGTGAGTAGCCAGAATGCTGGCAGGCAGGGCCGTTGCAAGGTTTCTTGGCACCCTAGGCATTTCTTCAGCCTTATGCCAACCCCCCCCCCCCTCGATAGCTATACAGACCCCCAGTAGTGGTCCCTCCTATGCAGTGTTCCCAGTAGTGGTCCCCCCAATATAGTGCCCCCAGAAGTGGCCCCCCCCTAGGCAGTGCCCCCAGTAGTCCCCCCACCTATGCAGTGCCCTTTATATAGTATCCCCAGTAGTAATCCTTCCTTTGCACTGCCCCCAGTAGTTGCCCCCCGGATGCAGTGCTCCTAGTAGTAGTCTCCCCCCCCCCCCCCCCCCAGTGTGCCCCCATTAGTAATCCCCCCCAGTAGCAGCCTTCCCCCAGCAGTGCCTCTAGTAGGAATCCTCACAGCAGTGTACCCGTCAGTAATCCCTCCCTATGCAGTGCCCCCAGTAGTGGTCCCACCAGTGCAGTGCCCCCAGTAGCAGTCCCCCCCCCTTAGTAGTAGCCCCCCCAGCAGAAATCCCCCTCTAAGCAGTGTCCCCCAGTAGTGTTCCCACCAGTGTGCAGTGCCCCTAGTAGTAATCCCCCTCTATGCAGTGTCCCTCAGTAGTGGTCCCCCCAGCAGTGCCCTTTGTAGTAGTCGTCCCCCCCCCCCAGCAGTGCCCGCAGTAGTAGTAACAGTAGTAGCCTCCCACCCAGCAGTGCCCTTAGTAGTAGCCCCCCGCCCCCAGCAGTGCCCTTAGCAGTAGTCCGCCCCCCCAAGCAGTGCCCTTAGTAGTAGTAGTAGCCCCCCCCAGCCGTGCCCCCCGGTCAGACAGCAACACGCACGCAGAGGAAAAAAACTCCACTTACCTTAATCCATGCTCCGGCATCTGCTCCTCCGTCCACCGTTTTCCCGGGCCGGCCTGCTCTGCATGATGGGAGAGATATCATGGCGTCTCTCCCATCACTCACTGCAGGAGCCGGAAGCCCGGCTCCCGCAGTGGGCGCAGCAGCCGAAGAGTGTCTGTCTGACTCTCATCGGCTGCTAAAACAAACACACAGCTGCCAGCGCCGGCGGCTATGTGTTTGTTATAATAATAGTGTAGTGCGGACTGCACTTATGTGTGGTCCACACTACCGCCCTGCAGGGCCGGCGCTCTTAGGCAGCTGCCTAAGTTTGCCTAGTGGTAGCGCCGGCCCTGCTGGCTGGATATCTCCTGGACATTTCAGAAATCTTGTTGGTGACCTAAAAGCAAAGAATATGTGTAGGCAGAGAGTGGCAAACATGTAATCGGAAAAGAGCAGGGGAGAAGGTATAGAATAACGGGATGTAGTCCGGAAGCCGATGGTCTGAATGCCAACCGCCGGCTTCCAGACACTGTAATCCCGACTAGGGACGAATGACAGACGTCTAAATCTAGAGGGTTAGGTTTAGGGCTCCCGGGGGGGATTTAGGGTTAGGCACCCCCCAGGAAGGTTAGGGGGAGGGGGGATTAGGGTTAGGCACAGGGGGGGAGGTTAGGGTTAGGCACCCCTAAGGGAGGGTTAGGGTTAGGGGGTAGAATTGGATTAGTTAGTACTTACCTTTAGGACGATCGGGATCTCTTCCTTTGTCAACTGGCTCCCCTCTTCCTCCCTTCCCCCAGAATAATAAGGGGGAAGGGTGGAAGAGGGGAACCAGTCGGTGTGTATCACCACAGTCTAAAGATCTGGAACAGGTACCTATAGAGCCATATCGTGTTTAATGGCTGTGTTTCAACCTACATAAGAAAATGATGATCATTATCACCTGTTTGGTATGATTGGTTAATCCTACACCTGACTAAAATCCTACAAGACTCCTGACTTTGTGCAAGTGTACCTAGAAGAATTGATGCTGTTTTTGAAGGCAAAGGGTGGTCACACCAAATATTCATCTGATTTAGATTTCTCTTCTGTTCATTCACTTTGCATTTTGTTAATTGATAAAGATAAACTATTAACACTTCTATTTTTGAAAGCATTTTCTTTTAATGTCTTACTTTGCATGATTTTTTCCACACTTGCACAGTACTGTATATACATACATAGAATCTGTTTTTTCTAATTGTAAGTCTATATTTACTTACATAACATAATGCATTTTTGTCACTGCACTAGGACAAGGCTAAGAGCTCCCCTAGTGCTCCAGCTTCACAGACTCCAGGGAAAACTCCAGATTCTTCAAAGGTAAAGATAATATGCTCATAACACGCTGACATTGCTGCACTATCTGCAAAAGCCTCACTTATACTCATGTGCTACAAGTAAGATATAAATAGCTGTATAATGCAATTACAGCTTCCAATTCATACAAATATGTACTCATTATTTTACAATAACTGGAAAGTAGACCTGTCATCTACACAGTGTGGAGACCTAGCAATATGATACACACTACAGATATCACTTTTTGAATACTATCCATGATGCCTGGCGTATAGTAGTGAGGCTCTGGTTGTATGGAATTGGTAGGCTAGTAATGGCATAATGCTTTAAGAGAAGTTCATGCCTTTTTTGTGTAAATTAAATTTAGCAAATCCTCCTTTTAATCTAGAATAGTGCCGTAAATCCAGCTATGTAGGACACCAGTCCATCCCAGTCTTGCTCATAATACCTGAGTAAAGCTATGGGGGAGTTTTAATAAAGCTTGGAGAGATAAAATTGTGAGAGATAAAGCACTGACCAATCAGCTCCTAACTGTCATTTTTCAAACACAGCCTGTAAAGTGACAGTTGGGAGCTGACTTGTTGCTGGTTTATCTCTCACAATTTTATCTCTCTCCAAACTTTATTAAATCTCCCCCTTTATCTTGATTTGACTCCTATGATCAGCCATAGGGTAATTGTATTAAATCTATACACCTGTTTGCAATACTGACAAGTTGTGTGTATATAAAGAGATGCTCAGACAGAGGAGCGTTGCACCTTTTATAGTGTCCGCTGCGTACAAGGGTTTGCATTCACAGTTCTAAAGGTGGAGATCTCAGAGAAGCATTGAATATAAAAAATGCACAGATGGCTGTGATACAGCCTAAGGTGTCACTACATCACTCCGGCTCTGAGGAAAACGCTATAGAGTATTTATATAATAGTATGCTGTAAATGAGAGTCCCTGATCAGATTGTACATTTATTTCATAATATCTCACAGTATTTTATATAACCCAGTGCCTATTTTTATGTAATATGTATTGTAGTCAGCAGGGATAATGTAAATCACACTTTGGTGGAGGAATAGACCAGATGACTATTTTGTGGTGTCAGGTTTAGCTCTGACAAATGACCATATCCTGCATAAGATCATCTATATAATAAGAGAGAAAACGTGTGTATCTGTCTGTCCTTTATGCACAGCCAGGGTTTTGGATTTGGCTCCATCAAATTTGGCATGGTGGTGTAGTGAGACCAGGATTAGGTTTTTGCCTAGGTTTGAACTTCATCAGGGCCACACACTGTCACACAATCCCTAAAAATGGGGACACTCTTAATTACACAGGTTTCGGAGCTGGCTTCAGTGGAAATTAAAAACCTGTGTGAAAGCTATAAAAGTATCCTTTTAACCTTTGAGTAAGTTTCAAACTTTGACTCATACGAGTTCATATTAAATCCATAGTTAGTCCTTTTCAAATACACCATATACAAAATTAAGTATAAAATACAACATAAGGGGAATAAGAGCCAATAGGGCACAATCAACCATAAAAAAACTGTCCAATATAGAGAGGGTGACAAACAAATGGGAGGTGTGAGTAGTCAGAATGCTGGCAGGATATCTCCTGGACATTTCAGAAATCTTGTTGGTGACCTAAAAGCAAAGAATATGTGTAGGCAGAGAGTGGCAAAGATGTAATAATAAAAGAGCAGGGGTGAAGGTATAGCATAACAGCCATTAAACACGATATACAGTCAGGTGCATAAATATTGGGACATTGACAGAATTTTCATATTTTGGCCTCTATTCACCACCACAATGGCTTTGAAATGAAACAAACACGATGTGCTTTAACTGCAGACTTTCAGATATAATTTGAAGGGAATTACATCCAAATCAGGTGAACAGTGTAGGAATTACAACGGTTTCTATATGTGCCTCCCACTTTTTAAGGGGCCAAAAGTAATGGGACAAACTAAACAATCCTAAATTTAACTTTCACTTTTTAATACTTAGTTGCAAATCCTTTGCAGGCAATTACAGCCTGAAGTCTGGAACGCATAGACATCACCAGATGCTGGGTTTCATCCCTGGTGATGCTCTGCCAGGCCTCTACTGCAAATGTCTTCAGTTCCTGCTTGTTCTTGGGGCATTTTCCCTTCAGTTTTGTCTTCATCAAGTGAAATGCATGCTCAATCGGATTCAGGTCAGGGGATTGACTTGGCCATTGCATAACATTCCACTTTTTAGCCTTAAAAAACTCTTTGGTTGCTTTGGCAGTATGCTTCGGGTCATTGTCCATCAGCACTGTGAAGCGCCGTCCAATGAGTTCTGAAGCATTTGACTGAATATGAGCATATAATATTACCCGAAACACTTCAGAATTCATTCTGCTGCTTTTGTCAGCAATAAATACACATCATCAATAAATACAAGGGAACCAGTTCCATTGGCAGCCATACATGCCCACGCCATGACACTACCACCACCATGCTTCACTGATGAGGTGGTATATTTTGGATCATGAGCAGTTCCTTTCGTTCTCCATACTCTTCTCTTCCCATCACTTTGGTACAAGTTGATCTTTGTCTCATCTGTCCATAGGATGTTGTTCCAGAACTGTAATGGGTTTTTTAGATGTTGTTTGGCAAACTCTAATCTGGTCTTCCTGTTTTTGAGGCTCACCAATGGTTTACATCTTGTGGTGAACCCTCTATATTCACTCTTGTGAAGTCTTCTCTTGATTGTTGACTTTGACACATATACACCTACCTCCTGGAGAGCGTTCTTGATTTGGCCAACTGTTGTGAAGGGGTTTTTCTTCACCAGAGAAATAATTCTTCTGTCATCCACCACAGTTTTTTTCCATGGTCTTCCGGGTCTTTTGGTGTTGCTGAGCTCTCCGGTGCGTTCTTTCTTTTTAAGAATGTTCCAAACAGTTGATTTGGCCAAACCTAATGTTTTTGCTGTCTCTCTGATGGGTTTGTTTTGATTTTTCAGCTTAATGATGGCTTGCTTCACTGATAGTGACAGCTCTTTGGATCTCATATTGAGAGTCGACAGCAACTGATTCCAAATGCAAATGTCACACCTAGAATCAACTCCAGACCTTTTACCTGCTTAATTGATAATGAAATAATGAGGGAATAGCCCACACCTGTCCATGAAATAGCTTTTGAGTTGATAGTCCTATTACTTTTGGCCCCTTAAAAAGTGGGAGGCACATATAGAAACCGTTGTAATTCCTAGACCGTTCACCTGATTTGGATGTAATTACCCACAAATTAAATCTGAAAGTCTGCAGTTAAAGCACATCTTGTTTGTTTCATTTCAAAGCCATTGTGGTGGTGAATAGAGGCCAAAATATGAAAATTCTGTCAATGTCCCAATATTTATGCTCCTGACTGTATATCTTGTTTAATGGCTGTGTTTCAACCTACAGTACATATGAAAATAATGATCATTATCACCTGTTTGGTATCATTGGTTAATTATACACCTGACTATAATCCTACAAGATCCCTGACTTTGTGCAAGTGTACCTAGAAAAATTGATGCTGTTTTGAAGGCAAAGGGTGGTAACACCAAATATTCATCTGATTTAGATTTCTCTTCTGTTCATTCACTTTGCATTTTGTTAATTGATAAAAATAAACTATTAACACTTCTATTTTTTAAAGCATTTTCTTTTAATTTCTTACTTTGCATTATTTATTCCCACACCTGCCTAAAACTCTTGCACAGTACTGTATATACATACATAGAATCTGTTTTTTTCTAATTGTAAGTCTATATTTACTTACATAACATAATGCATTTTGGCACTGCATTAGGACAAGGCTAAGAGCTCCCCTAGTGCTCCAGCTTCACAGACTCCAGGGAAAACTCCAGATTCTTCAAAGGTAATGATAATAAATATGCTCATAACACGCTGACATTGCTGCACTATCTGCAAAAGCCTCACTTGTACTCATGTGCTACAAGTAAGATGTAAATAGCTGTATAATGCAATTACAGCTTCCACTTCATCTACACAGTGCGGAGACCTAACAATATGATAGATACTACATATATCACTTTTTGAATAATATCCATCATGCCCTGATGGTAGTGAGGTTCTGGTTGTAGGGAATTGGTAGGCTAGTAATAACGTAATATATAGTCCATGCCTTTGTGTGTAAATGTAATTTAGCAAATCCTCCTTTTAATCTAGAATAGTGCAGTAAATCCAGCTATGTGGGACACAGGTCCATCCCAGTCTTACTCATTATACCTGAGTAAAGCTATGGGGGAGTTTTAATAAAGCTTGGAGAGAGATACAATTGTGAGGTAAAGCACCGACCAATCAGCTCCTAACTGTCATTTTTCAAACACAGCCTGTAAAGTGACAGTTGGGTGCTGACTGGTTGGTGGTTTAACCCTCACAATTTTAACTCTCTCCAAACTTTATTAAATCTCCCCCTTTATCTTGATTGGACGCCTATGATCAGCCATAGGGTCATTATATTAAATCTATACACCTGTTTGCATTACTTAAAGCGCAACGGAATATGCTGCGCTATCTAAGAAACTGTTAATAAATAAATACTGACAAGTTGTGTGTGTGTATGTATGTATATATATATATATATGTATGTGTGTGTGTATGTATATGTATATATATATATATATATATATATATGAGATGCTCAGACAAAGGGGCGTTGCACACAATCCCTAAAAATTGGGACACTCTTAATTACACAGGTTTCGGGGCTGGCTCCAGTGGAGAATAAAAAACCTGTTTGAAAGCTATAAAAGTATCCTTTTAACCTCAGTCTGAGTATGTTTCAAACTTTGACTCATACAAGTTCATATTAAATCCATAGTCCTTTTTTTAAAATTACCATATATATTTGTCAGCCCTCTCTGTTTGCATGCAAGGGCGTAACTAGAACTTTGGGGGCCACATAGATCTTAAAAGCCCCCCCAGAGGTAACACACACACACATACATTGCCTACACACATACATTGCCTACACACATTCATGTTATTCCACACAGAGCCCATTCAGGTTATGCCACACAGTAGAACCCCTTATACACATTATACCACGCAGTAGTAGTGCCCCTTATACATCATGCCACACAGTAATGCCCCTTACACTACGCAGTAATGCCTATTACACATTATACCACAGAGTAATACTGTTTACAGATTAGGGCATGTCGTAGTAGTGCCCCATATAACACATTATACATTATACCCCCCCACAGTAACTCACCTTCCCGTGTCCCTCCAGCAGCTTCTCGCCTCGCTCTGTATGCCATCAGCAGCAAGCAGGTGTGGATTTGGTGCCGGGCCGCCAACTAAATACAGCTGACGTACCGGTAGACATGGACAGACGGCGTCGGCACAGTTTGAAAATTGCGCTGGTTGCGGGCCAATTGGAGCTCTCAGAGAAGCAGCCAATCTGGAGCCACCATTGCTGATTGGCTGCCGATTCGCGAGCTCTGATTGCCTCGTGACCAGCGGTGCTGTCTCTGCATGTCTGACGGCCAGCGTGCCAGCTGTATTCAGCTAGCGGAACGGCACCAAATCAACACAGCTGACACCCAAGCCCCCCTCGGCAGCCCTGACTGGACCGGTCCACCTTATGTGCGTGACTGGGTGCAGGGGGAGCGGCAGGCCACAGGGGCAGATTGGACACCATAGCAGCTGCACCCATTGCAACCACAGTAGTTGTGCCACTGTTTGCATGAATGTTCTCAAAAAGTGGGATCCTTTTCAGGATCAATGGAATAGGGTTTTAGGCGAAGACAGTGTAAACAAATAAAGGCTGCAGGTGTACTTCAGGGTCCAGTCTTCAACCCGGGCAACGTTGGGTATCCCAGCTAGTTGTTAATATATATTTAATCATGGATCATAGGCTCCTTGCATTTAGTTATTACCTGGAGCCCTAATGAAGCCTACAGAGGGGTCTATGGCTTGTGTGCAGGCACAGCCCATGTTTTCTCATACATCTAGCCTCCTTGCGTGCTAAACAGCCTTCTAGCGCCAAGCGTCTTTGTACTGCCAAAAGCATCTTATTTGCACAGTGATGCAAATAGATAGATCAAGCAGCTTCTGCTGATTAAAATGATATGCGAGTGACTGCTGGTGTATCTGCATACGAAATGATACGTTACAGTGTCAGCGGCTGTAACACTGTAATGTTTTGTATGCAGATGCACTCGCAGATGCACACCGAACATAGGCATGCTGCATATCATTTTATTCAGCAGAAGCTGCGTGTGCTAAATGTTCGCATTGTTGTGCGAATAAGAAGCATTTGAAGGTAAAAAGTTGCACGAGAAGATGCTCAGCGCTACTGAGTCACACGGAGCTCTCCCGCGACTTTCAGTGCACGGAGGATAGATGTATGTGGGAACATCTGTATATTGAAATAATCATATATTCATCTCATGGGGGTATTTAACAAAATACTGTGTTGAAGTGAAACCAGGGTGATTGGCACTATATGCTTGGTTAAGAATCAGGGAGAGGGTTTATTCAGCACCCAGGTGGTCAAGGGAACATTTCTTCAGAACTTGAAATCTGCCACTATAAGTGTAATCACACTGGTATGTGCTGAAATTGATCCTAAAGGCACCTACTGCAGAATGTGTTTCTGGGCAATAAGGGTCAATCACAAACTGGCCCACAATGCTTCCTTATGTGTGAAAGTGCATCTACTTGTCGGCCAATCACATTTCAAGGTACATGGCCATTGCAAACAGTCAATAAAGCAATTTGCACCTACTTTTGTGGGTTAGTGGATGCTCTAGAAATTAAACCTGAGAATAATGGGACATCAGGACTGTCTATGCGTTACCTTTGTGTGTTTTACAGCCCTTTTGCTCTGTGCTCTCCCACTAAGCAGAGGACGTCCCTGTATATATAATTTCTGCACTAAGTGCAACAGTAAATCGGCATTTAGTAAGAAGCGATCTTTCCTTTGGCCGATAGATACTTCTGCACCTGCTCACTAGCTGTCGTCTTAGCATGAAAATCCTTGTATTCTCTCCATACTAGACACATGTAGTCACAAAACCACATGTGCACTGCGGTTGTACAACGTGTGGTTTGTAAATGACCCTTAAATTACACATTAAACTATGTAACCTAATGCTTTCTATTTTAGTGTAATTTAACCTGTTGTTGTTTTGTTCCAGTCCACAGGTCAGAGCGCCGCTGTAAAACCTAGTGCCCAAAAGACCAGCAAAAGTTAGGTGAGTAGAAGCGGTACTAGTGTCTGAGATAACTGGGGTGACACAGCCCCTGCAGTAATTGGCATTGTTATATTATGTTTGGGTCACAGAATAATTAGCTGTGATGTGTATACCTATATTCAGTATTTTGTACTCATACTATATTCAAAGCGACATAAATGTGTCATGTTGGATCTGTCATATTAATGAATGTTCTATGAATGTTTCTGCTAATTCAAAGTGGCTCTCAACACAAGAAAACAGCCACGATAGAGACACACTGATGTCTATGCGGTGTCACGCCACATTTATAGCAGTGATCTAAGTGGCAGAGCACAGCAACATATATTTGTATTAATCTTATTGTGTGTGTGTGTGGCATTCAGTCAATAACAGCCGTAAAGTCCAGTGATGAGACTAGGAACCATATTGATTATTTTCTGGCCTTAGGATCATTACACACAACACTGAGAGTGAATCCTGTATCTGTAACAGGAAATCCCTGTGACCTCATCCTGTGAATTTCCATGCATGGTACAAGTGTTCCTGGTATATGCATGCAAAGCAATACTAATACTAAGCCCCATGCAAAGCACATCTCATAGTAATTGTTTTCATTAAAATTTTATCTATTAGCGCTCAAAAATACTATTAAGAGTTTCATTTGTTTAAAGGTTTCCTTCCGGTTATTTGAAAACAAAACAAAAACTAATGGTGCAGAAAAAAGGGACCGTAGTTTGATCAGGAGTAATCTGACAACTAATCTACCGCCTGATGCCCAGAGGGGCAGGGTTCAAATCCGCATCAAATTTGTTTATTTTTAATTCACTATTTCTAGCAGAAAAGGAGTTCTGTCACTAACATATTTCCCTCCACATGTGCGGGTATAGTGTGAAAAGGAGGATTAAGAAACAGAATGGTTCTTTGCATTGCTGGCAACATATGTTGCAATACTGTAGCCAGTTGTCTTATGCCTGAATATATCAGCATTTGTTTGGCTCAAAAACACCCAATGTTCATTGATAATCCAAATGGTTATAGACTATGGGGTCTATTTACTAAGCTTCAGCTCCTAACTGCCATTATTCAAACACAGCCTGTGACATGGCAGTTAGGAGCTGATTGGCTGGTACCTTATCACCGTTCACTTTATCTCCTAACAAAGCTTAGTAAATAGACCCCTGTATGTTGGCAAATGCGGCTGGAAGATGAATGCTTTCAGACTAGGTCATCTTCCAGTCTCATTACCAGGTCCCAGTGATGCCAAATACGATCCCAGCTATTCAGACATGATGCTAGATCTCATCCAGTTTAGCTACAAATCTGTGACTGAATTGGACACCGATTCCGGTTAGCCGAGCAGGATCTCCTCTGTCTGTTTGGCTTATCACTAATGTTGCAAGCTGCTGGCTGAGTCTCTTTGGAAATAGATGTATAATGCAGCAATAGCTGGAGTATTGGTTGCATCTTACTAGGCTTCAATTATTTAACACTTCTCCTGTTTCTCTTTGCTCTTAGATCCATGTACAGTCTCCGTTGCACTTGCCTAAGAACTGCTTGGGAAGAACAAAGTTTGATACAAGCACACGGCTTCCGTATCAGTCCCTTTCCCTAGACCCTGATGTGTTTATGGAAGCGCTTGGTTGGGTTTTATTTTCCTGCAAAATCTATTTTTTTCGGTTCTTTTTCTTCAATTCTCAAGGGGCGAAGCTTCTCTAGTTATAATGAAATGTTGTATGTAAGTAATAAAGTAAAGCCTGCAACCTTTGCACATATTTTCCATGTAGTCGGAGTGCCTGAGAACCTCTATGGTTACCGAGAACTGTGTGTAAATTACTATATTGATAAGAGATTTTTACCTTTTGTGTATACAAAGAACATTTGGTCAGGATATTGTTTCGGTGTTGCAAGTGCTGTGTGTTGATCGCTAATGTTATATAGGGTTAGCAGAAGAACGGGTTCTCTGTTTACAAGAACTGTGCCTTTTCTACGTCTCAATCCCTTGTTCTTCTTGTACATGAAACCTTCTGGCTTCCCCAGCATGGACTGGCCTCTACAATTTTGCATATACAAGTCCTATTTTTACAGAAGAGCGTTGCACTGAGTCCCACCCAAATAAGATCACACTCATTGGTTTAGTATGGATATGATATTGACTGCTATGCAAAGTTTAATATTTTTTTCCAGGGTACTGGATGTATCTCAGTCAGAACACGTATGTGTGTGAAGAAATGATATTGTCTAAGTGATATAAGGGCTGTTTTGCTTTGAACTTATAATTGTTGAACACTATGGGAAATAAACATTACGCTACAACACTGGTCCTTTGATTATTTCTTTATTATGCATGAATGAAAGTAGTTAGTTAAAAATATTGATACAGTGTTCAGGTTTATACATACATGTGTAGAAGTGATCTCTAAGTGAGAATTCAATTGGGTTTTTTGGGGACGCTCTAAGTAATGGGCGCCCGACGGAGCAATTCAATTGTTGCTCTGATCGGGTGCAAGAGCCACTGGGGCCAACATTTCTGCTCGCAGCCTCCTGTTCTGGCAAGTAGAAATGTGTGAAAAGTCCATGCTTTCGGCGTCCAAACCAGGACTTACGGGTTTTGCCTCATTACGCGGCTAAATGCGGTGCTTTTGGGTGCGACACTGGGCGCCCAAAATGATTGAATTGCTCCGTCGGGCGACCATTAATTATCTACGCCCCAAAAACAATTGAATCTCCCCTTAAGTACCTGAATTCTACGTTTTTACTTTATTTTTTTAAATAGCTTCTTCCAGGATTAATCTAGTATGTAGGCCAAAGGAAGACTACACGTGGCTTTCTGACTAATGTGGAGCTACAAGTCCCAGCATGTCCTGTAAGGCCTAGGACTTGTAGGCCCACGACCACTTCATAACCATAAGCTAAGTTTTTAAAGTACACTAAAAGGCCAAAAGAACAGGGACGCCAGAACATTACACCAATATATTCTTGTTGAACATCCCATTCCAAAACCGTGGTCATTACTATGGAGTTGGTTCCTCCTTTGCTATTGTTATCAGCCTACACTCCTCTGGGAAGGCTTTGCACTAGATAATGGAACAGGACTGCAGAGATTTGCATCCATTCAGCCACCAGAGCATTAATGGGGTCTGGCACTGATGGCAGGTGATAAGGAGGTGTTGGATGATGTTGTGCAGGCCGGTCTCAGTTCTCAATATCAAACCCAGCAAACTATTTATTTTTTTTGAAGGCTCCCGCTGTGTGTGCACAGTGGGCATTGTCATGCTGAAATAAGAAAGGGCCTTTAGTAAATTGTTGCCATAAAGTTGGAAGCACCCCGTTCTCTAGAAAGAATCATTGTATGCTGTAGCATTAAGATTCTTTAGAACTAAAGTGTCCAGGCCAAACCATGAAAAATAAACCCAGCCCAATATTTCCCTCCACCACCAAACTATAACGGTACACATTCAGGCAGAAAGGGTTCTCCTGATTGTCCCCCAAACAAATATTCATCCGTCACGGAGAATTGTGATTTTGTATTTTGAAAGAACACATTTCCACTTCTCCAGAGACCGATGGCACTGTGCCTTCACAGCTAATGTTTGCATTGTGCATGGTGATCTGAGCTTATGGGGTATATTCAATTGGCCGTGAGGTTTTGCGAGGAAAAAACCTTGTGCCCCTCGCGGCCAATTTCGAAATCCCGCGGGTATGCGCGCTCCCGATACCCGTGGGATTCAATTAAAAAACCGTGTGCGTGGGGTTTTCATCACTGAAAACCACGCGCCGCGTAAATTTGATTTTTTTTCTACTTTCCTGTCCGGGACTCCGCGGCTCCCGGCGGCCTCCCCTCTCTCTTCTTACTGGAGAGGGGGCTGCTGGGAGTCCCGGGGGCTGATGGGAGGAGCAAGGGCTGCTGGGAGATGTAGTTATCCCAGCGCCCATTTCGGGGGGGCCACACACACCGCACAGGGGGTCACACACACACTCATGCACTCATACACACACACCACACAGTCACTCATACACACTTACATACAGCACACACACTGACATACTCACCGCTGCTGCAGAAGAGCCGGCTCCCGACGCTGGATGCAGAAGAAGATGAGAAGACAGCGCTTCGGAAGGTGAGTAATTAAGGACTAATTAAGCTAATTGGATACTTTCAATTGCTTAATTAGTCCTTTGGGGAGGGGGGAGGTTGTCAGAGCAAGTACATGTGATTTTTCCTAAGGACATTGATTTCTGGAAAAATCACGCTTGCTCAGGAGGTGCGCAAAAAAAACTCCCGGCGCGTGTTTTTAAAAAAAACACGCACCTAATAGAATAGCAAAAAACACGCACCTGCAGGAAATACCTCGCAGGTGCGGGTTTTGGGCTTTTCTCGCAGCCTATTGAATATGCCCCTATGTGTGGCAGATTGGAACTCTATAGTTACCCCGTTTTACTTTGGCTAGAAGGGTGTCTGGAACAGCACACTGCAGCCAGGATCGCTGCTGCAGCAGTCAGAGCGTCCTTTAGAAGCACCAGACAGACACCCTGCAGCCTGTACAGCCAATCGGAGAGTCCACAGGATGCCCTGGTCAGTGCTGCACTTACCGGCTCTGCCTCCTCTGCACGGCGTAATGACATCAGGTGCGTGACATCATGACGTTTGGAACTCTGGGCAGGCCAGCACAAGGCGCTTTCGTGCCCTATTACAGTGCTACTTTTAAGTATTATCCATTCTACTGCTATTGTTTGACTATGAAGGCTGTATTCTTGTTTTTATGCAACTCTTAGCAATGTGTGTGTTTCCCATTTCATTCACAAACTAGAAGGGGTGTCCACATACCTTTGGCCATATGTTTGTAGGTTAATTTGAAAAATAGGTCAGGCCCCTCATAATCAACCCAACTTAGAGGATTTTAACTTGACCTACATTGGGAGATCTAGTGGTGCAGAGACATCATGTATTTTGGAAAATTGACAAGGACAAACAGACACATTTTCTTATTCGTGAAACACAGACATGTTTTATTACTCTCATAGTTAATTAAAATGATCATTGTGTTTTGGTTAGATTCAGGTCACTTACAACGTTTCCATGGACTTAGTGCAAAGAAAGAGGCCACCAATTTTCAAATGAACATTTCTATGTATAGTTATAAGCAAACATTTCCAAAAATATTTTTTTATATTTCAATTAAGAATAGTATAGGCATTTGTAAAAACTAGCATTCAATACAATGCCTATTGTTTCTAGACTTAAAAAAATTAAAAAGGACCTATTTATGAAAAACACGGCTGTTAGTTTACTGGTATTCACTGTATTAAGCCATGTGTGTCTGCTCCTGAACTCATTCGGTTGTGGATTAAAAGATCTACACTATTTAGCAAGACAGTCAAAATATTGACACCAACTGGTAGATGGGTACAAAAGGTTGACATGATCAAACGGTCAACATTAGAATGGTCAACACGTGTTTTTTTATCTTATTCACCCTAACCATAAATCTCCAACCAATCTCACTATCACTGTTGACAACACCATTATCTCCCCTGTCCCCCAACTTCGCTGCTTGGGTGTTACCCTTGACTCCACCCTCCATATTCAATCTCTGGCTCAATCCTGTCTGTTCCAGCTACGCAACGTCGCTCGCATTAGGCCATTCCTCTCCCAGAATGCTACCAAACTGATTATTCATTCACTAATAATTTCGCGGCTCGACTACTGCAACCTTCTCCTTACTGGCCTCCCACGGTGCCATCTTGCTCCCCTCCAATCTGTTCTCAATGCTGCAGCTAGACTTATCTTCCTCTCCTGCCGTTCCACTTCCGCTGCTCCCTTCTGCCAAAACCTGCACTGGCTCCCATTCCCCTACAGAATCCTCTTCAAACGCCTCACCTTCACATACAAGGCCCTCTCTAACTCTACTGCTCCCTCCTGCCCACTCCGGTCTGCCAATAACCATTGCCTCTCCTCTACCCTGGTTACTTCATCTCATGCCCGTGCAGCCCCCCTTCACTGGAATGAGCTCCCTCACTCGATCAGGCTCTCTCCGACCTTGTAGAGCTGGAAACATGCACTGAAAACCCACCTGTTCATCAAAGCATACCCTTCCACCACATAACAGTGTCACCAGGTCGCTGTCCCTCCTGCCTCAGCCATCATTACCTTGCCTACTTCCTGTACTCAGGACACTCATGCCACGTTATCTGTCTGTATCCCCTAGATTGTAAGCTCCTAGGAGCAGGGTCCTCCTTCCTACTGTCTGGCAGCCCTCTTCTCAAGCACTTCAATGACAGCCTTCAGCTTCCCAGCTGTATTGTGTATGGAGAATTGTGTTGCTAATTGTTACTTGTGCTCTGTTTATATTTTGGTTACTGTATTGTAATGTAATGTGTACCCTATACTGTATGTACGGCGCTGCGGACCACTAAAAAAATTTAATAATAAACCTCCCCTTGTTCCCTAACCCTCCCTCCTGGTGACTAACCCTAAACGTCCCTTCTAGAGTCTAACCTTTCAGTAAGTGCCTAACAATAACCATCCCTTCTAGAGTCTGACCCTAATGCTACAGTAAGTGCCTAGCCCTAACAAAAAAAAAAAAAGTGCCATTTTTGTGTAGACCTTTTGTATCTGTCTATCTTCATCCATGTCGACCTTTTGCCTGTCTCCCTAGACACTGTCTATCCATTGACTGCCATCCAACTCATTCTCCAGGTACTGTACTCATAGCCTTACTTCATCCACTATGTGACTATGCATACTCAGGAGCCAAACACAGCCCTCCCAAGTGTCACTACATATCATTTGTCTTTCTACAAGTTGTAACCTAGGGACTGAATGTATAACATGACTGGATTTTATACTTTGTCTGTAACATTCGTACACAATGAATTAAAGAATAAAATGTAATGGCACAACAGTTTCCCGTCTTCTAACCAGACTAGCAGACCCGACCATAGGCATAAGCAAATGCCTAGGGGCATTCCAGGGCTCACGGGCCAGCAGCCAATAGGAGCCAATCACTGCTCGCCGCGTCATAGCCCCACCCACTCACGGCGTCTTGTATCAGACGCCGCTGAGTGGGAAAAGGCAGTACGGCGGCGGAGAGGCAGGAGTGAAGAACTCCCGAAGAGAGTCGCGTCAAGAGTTCTGGCGGCCGCGGTCAAGAAGGAAGCCAGGCGGAGAGGACTGCGGGGGTGGAAAGTAAAAGCTAACAAAGCTCCCCCCCGCAGCCTCTTCCAATGGAGCAGGTAGGCCATCCATGAGGCCTACCATATACCCCCTCCCTAGACAACCAGGGTTGTCGGGCACTAGGCGTGTGGGGGCACTGTCGGGCAATAGGCCCGTGGGCATATAGGCGGGCGCAAGGCCCAGGCTACATAGGGGGCATTAGGCCCTAGAGGGCGTTATTAGCCTATTAGGTGTAAGTGACCTGGGTACTAGGCCCAGGTCACTATTGAATAAAGTAGGCCGGCACTAGGCCTGTGGCCATAAGGAGGGCCACCTGTTTTTTTTTTTTTGTGTGTTTTTTTACTGAGGGGCTGTTCAGCTCCATATGGGTAGTTGGTAGGGGGCAACAGTAAAAATTTTGCCTAGGGCACCAAATGGGCTAGGGCCGGATCTGCAGACTAGCCTTGGACTGTGTAATGCTTAAAAGTGAAAATATGTGTGTGTCAAAAATTTTTTATTTAATAAAGAACATTATATTGGCTCTGTTTACCTACCCTCCATTGTTCTAGCAGTTTCTAGGAATTACATTTCCAATGTAGGTAGAAGTAAATTTTGGGCTGTAATTACACACATTGCATGCCTGAACTGCCAAGAATTCACTCAGAATAAATAAAACATTATTTAAGGCAACAGCTGTCATCCGCTGACTGGATTTCTTGTGTTAACTTCTGGGTGAGCTGACCAAATTGAAAGGCGCCCCAATTTGGTCTGGATATCTTGCGACCGTATATTAGAAAATTTCAGGATTTGGCGTATCTCAAAATCTGAAATTATCACATTTAAATGTATGGTTATGTTTTTTAATAAAATTCTCTTTTTAGGGCAACATACAGCTCTGTTTCCAGCAACATTCATTTTATGCAGGTCCACACTATATAAAAATATATCTACACACAACAAAGTAATTCATGAAAAAGTACTTTAGGCTAACAAGCATCCTGTCATCAGGGCAATATATTTTTGTTTTATTATTATAATCATCATTATTATTTTTAGCATGCAGGGCTGCTTTTGCATGTAATGAACGGGATACTTAAAGGATGGTGGCACTTAGAATACCGGCACCGGAATCCCGAAGGTAAGTAGGTCTTAGGGTTATGCACTAAGAAGGAGGGTTAGGTTTAGGCACTGGGGAGGGAAGGAGGGTTAAGGAGAGGGGGAGGGTTAGGATACCTACCAACAGCTGTCGGTATCCTAACCCTGTCGGGATGCCGGATTCGGGATTTTGACCACCGGGGTCCCATACCCAACCCTAATGAACAAATATTGGGCAGCTTTATTGTTTTTGTTTTTACACTGACATTTAGGGGCATATCCAATTAGCCGCGGGGTTTCACCTGCGGCTAATTATCGGGCTAAAGTCCCACGACGCGGGGATTAGCTATTCAATAAAATAGCGTATTCCCCCGCGTCAAAAAAACAGGACTTGCACACGAGAACTGCGGAATCAGTGTGTTGTTCACGCTCGCGCGAGACCGAATAGGGCAGCCTCACGCGGATTTTACCTCGCACCTACATGAGGTGCGAGGTAAAGCCTGACAGCGGGACTCGCGGACACACGCGCGTGGAGTTCCCGCTAATTGAATCCTGACCTGCGCGATAATTAGCCGCAGTCTAATTGGATATGCCCCTTAGAATTAAACTGGAATGCACGCACCCACCCCTTCCCAAATCTCTCAGCACGTTTTATATATGTCCTACCAGCAATGCAACATGGTTCTGATTTGCTCCTAACTTTGCATAAAACCCTTAATCCTTACATATAGAAACAATCCTGTTCCCTATACTCTATTATTCTCCAGCCAAATTTTAACAAAATTTTTATCCATCCATCTAATGTTCTCTTCTATAGTCTCTTTTGCTTGTTGAACACACCGGAGTTGAGAACCATTTTCCTTCAACAAATCAAAAAATTCTGTCACCTGATAAAACAAAAGCACAAAAGTGAGATAACACAGCATGTGAAGCAGGCAAACTAAGCAGTGTGGGAATAAATCTAATGTATTTAGTGGATATAAGTGATAATTTTTATTAGCCTGCTTGTCTGTGTGTTCCAGTTTATTTTGTAGTGTGCAGAGATAGAACAACCTCACAGCAGCACAAAGCATTTCAGAGTATGAGTGGCTGTTCTCACAGGATTTCACTCGTAAAAATGATGTACAAATCAATCATATCATTTATAAACTGAAAATCGAATGGAACAATAATTAATCAGATTTCTTCTTCAGGGTCCATAGGACTCCACAGGGAGACAATGGGTGTAGGTGGTACTTGGGAGGACCAGACACCAACAGCAAAGCTTTTTTCTATCCCAGGATGCGTCGGTCCTTCCCCCTATACCCCGATCACAACCTGAAGGCAACTCAGTTTCATTGGTGTCCGGCAGGAGCTGGATCACCATTAGACAGTGGGGCTGCTGTTAAGCAGACCAAGTTTTATTTTTAGGATTTATTTTAATTTTTCATACAGAGCAGCAGCTCTGGACGTCTGCACTACTGCTCCATCACCCTCTGCGGTGCCGCGACTCCAGCTCTCGCGTAGGTACTCTCAGCGGGGCTCATCCGACCCCAGACTGCAGCCGGAACTCAAGGGGACAGGTAAGGCGCGTCCCTGCTTGCAGGGACTCGTGTCTATGTGCAGTCTTACCTATGGTCTCAAACGACAGACCTGAGGCGTTGATGTGGATACCGTTTCGTCTAGACCACCAGGGTATAACCTATACTGGTGCAGGGGACAGCTAAGGCCAGGAACCTGGTGGTTGATGTCAGCATAGGGGAGAACGCCCTCTCCCTGCGGCTCCTCCCCCAGCTCAGGGCGCTATTCCACTGTGGTCTTGCCGCACCTGAGCTGCTGCTGCTCCTCCCTCGCCCTGGGCCTTGGGGCCCGGTACACTGATGTCTCTGGGGGCCCCACCTTCTCACCACCACCCCCGATCCCGCACATCCCTCCCCTGCATGTGTGATATGTGAAGCATGAGAATGTTACCTGAAAGTTATGCCAGCCTTTAAATAAAGTAAAAATACACCTTGACTTACCACACTGTCTGTCACTAACGATGCAGGCTGCAGCTCTTGTCTGCAGTCTCTTGCAAGGTCTTCTTGATGACAGTGCTGTGAATGCCTCAGGGGTAGGAGGGATGGTGTCTGCAGCTGCATCCTCAGTCCTTAGCCCCTCATCACCTTCCTCAAGATCAGCCTCTCATCACCATCCTCAGCCCAGAAGCCCCCTTCACCTTCCTCTGTCCCTAGCCCCCATTACCTTTCTCTGCCCCCAACCCCTATCACCTTTCTCTGCCCAAATAATCTTCCTCTACCCCTTTACCTTTCTCCATCCCCAGCCCCATCACATTCCTCTGCCCCCAGCCCGTGTCACCTTCTACCCCCAGCACCTTCATCTTCCTCTGCCCCCAGCCCCCATCACCTTCCTTTGCTCCCAGCCCATGTCACATTCTGTCCCCAGCCCCCATCACCTTCCTATGCCCCTTCATCTTTCTCTATCCCCAGCTCCCATCACCTTCCGCTGCCCCCAGACCCTATCAGCTTCCTACTTCCGTCCTCAGCACCTATGGCTTTATGCTGCCGCGTTGCTCAACTAAAGGTCAGACCCGGCCTGGGCCGCAGCTAAGCCACCCGGGAGAGCTCAGTGCTGCCAGGGCCAGGCTACAGGGGACTAGGGGCTGGGCAGCAGCTATGGGTCCTGGTGGCTGTGGCCCGCCGGCTGGAGCAAAGACCGCTGTCCGCGGACCCGTTTTGTTATACAGCGCTATTTGCTACCAGCCATTGCGGTCTGTGTAGTTGAATTTAGTTCAAAGAAGAAGGGAAGATTCTGCACAGAACATATTCCAACATATAACATAGACCAACATTATTGCATTTTATATATGATATATAGTATATCGTCGTTGGTGGTGCTCCCATAGCCCAGATTGATACATGATTATATTGAAAAGAAGAAAAAGAAGGGCTCTTTGCTGGGGCACACTTAAACATAAATCTCAATAAAATATAACTTTTAATACATACGCAAATAAAATCAAGGATCCTCGGACAACACATGTAGACAAGACAAATATACATATAACCAAAATTAAAAAGTAAAACAAAATTAAATCACAGGTGTTTCTCAATTATCCACCTATGCTATAAATGGCAACATATTATTATATTACTTGCATTCCTCCTACAATATTATAGTTTTCTGTATATAGTATCAAAAACAGATTTTCTTGGCGGATTTGTATCACAGTTACACCTAGTATCTCAGTTGTATATATAATGGTCAATTGTTATGCTTTATAAAAATAAGCAGATGTTGGCCCTTACTAGGTCATATGCCACTCTGTTTCGGTCCTTTCTCCTGTGTGTGTTTAACCTAGAGCACCTGCTATTCTCTAGTGGTCTCCCATCTAATTACTGACCAAGCCCAACACTGCATAGCTTCCAAGATCAGACGAGACTGAGCATATCCGGTGTGGTATGGTTGTAGGTTTTTGTATTACACAGGTGAGTAAAGGTGTCCAGAAGCATAGATTGCCTAGTGGAACAAAGTAAGGATTGTATTTCTACTATTGATTCAATAATATTTGCAAAGTCTCTGTTGCATAAAGTCAGTATCGGGACAGTTGAATTTAGTGCCCACTGCAGTTATATTGTATGCTCTGCATTGTATGTGACTTGTGCTAGCGCTGCTGTGTGTTTATTTTACTCAACTGTCAGCTTATACCTTTCCCTTTCTTTCATTATTATCCTGGAATATTGAGGTATAGGGGGTTCATTGTATCTCACATCTACCTATATTTGTGAGGGCTATCACATACTGTATATCTGTGTTGTGCACTACACTGTGCCATTTTGTACATATATCTGGGTTGCTGACTGCACTGTGCCAGATTGCAGACCTCACTCACTCTGACTCCCCCTCGGGAGAGAAGGAGCCACCATCTAAACTGAATATGCCTGCACTTGCGAGAGCTGTAAAATATATTCTTCAAATAGAAGAGGCAGAACTCACTCCTAAGGCAAAAGTCCCTTAGGAATTTATGCTACAGAAGGTAGTTTTGCCAGAGTTTCCTTACTCTGATCAGCTATCTGATCTTATGTGTGAAGCATGGAATATGCCAAGTAAAAGGTTTCAGCTACCTAAACGCATCATTTCCTTTTACCCTCCTCCAGCTACTGATTGCACTAAATGGGAAGTTCCCTCTGAAGTGGATTCCCATGTGACAAGCCTAGTTACGAACGCTACCATACCTATCCATACTGCAACCTCCTTAAAGGAGACTACAGGTAGAAGGACTGAAGCTTGCCTGGAATCTATATACTCTCTTACAGGAGCTATTACTCGTCCTGCCAGGGAGGCAAGAGCCATTGAGAGTTGAGCAGAGGCCGTAAAAGATACATTTCCCTCTGATGCTTCGAGGGAACAGCTGTCCTACTTATCTCACATTAGAGATGCAGCATCCTATTTAGGAGAGGCGGCTTTGGATACTGGTCTCCTAGCTTCAAAGGCATCTGTTACTTCCGTGGTAGTCCGCCGTATTGTTTGGCTTTGCACATGGAAGGCAGATTCGGACTCTAAAAGGGCTTTGGAGTCTCTGCCTTATTCTGGGAAGAACCTATTTGGCCCAGAATTGGATAAGATTGTGACTACCTTGACAGCTTCCAAAATGGCATTCTTGCCCTCTGCATCTACTACGAAGCCTTGGATGTCATCCTTTCGTCCCCAAGGAAAAGCTAAAGAGCAGTCCTTTCCATGGCAGTCGGCATCCACTAAGGCCTCCAAGCCTAGGACCAAACAGACCTGGGCTACTAGACGTCCACCTACCAAATCTGAAGACAAGCCTTCAGCCTGATGGGGCAGGAATCTCCCTGGGGGCTCCCAGGGTGGGAGGCAGACTTCTCATCTCAGACGCCTGGGTAAAAGAAGTGGTCTCCCACGGATATGCCCTCTCATTCCTGAGATGCGCGACCCCCCCCCCAGCAGTTCTGTTGCACAGGACCTCCATTAGACCCAAGCAAAGCCTTGCTCCTCCAGAAGGCCATTGAGTCCTTACTGCTCTCGGGGGTAATAATTCCGGTCCCCTCATCACAGTGAGGAAAGGGCTATTATTCTACCCTTTTCTTGGTTCAGAAGCCCAACCGGTCTAATCGGCCTATCCTCAACCTTAAGTTTCTGAACAAGTTTATCAGGGTGCCCAGGTTTCATATGGAAACCCTAGAGTCCGGGGACTTTATGGTGTCTCTGGACATTCAGGACGCTTACTTACATGTATCTATAGTGCTTTCTCATTAGCAGTATCTCCGGTTTGCTGTCCTACAGCAACATTCCCAATTTCAAGCACTGCCTTTTGGACTTTCTACATCTCCTCAGGTCTTTACCAAGATCATGGCAGCCTATCTTTGTCATCAGAGGATCAGACTGCTCCCATACTTGGATGATCTCTTGCTCTTAGCAAGCTCCCCAGAAATTCTTCACCGCCATCTACAAGTAACCATTGCCTTTCTACAAACGCATGGTTGGCTGATTCTCAAAGAATGGTACATCTGGGAGCCTTCCTGGACTCTCAGGCTCAGAGAATCTTCCTGACAGCAGACAAAATCTCTGTATTACAGCACTGAGTGCGCAGATTACTCCATAGTCACCGAGTGTCAATTCACTCTGCAATGCAGACCTTTGGATCTATGGTGTCCATCTTCGACATGGTGGAGTTCGCTCAGTTTCACTACAGGCCCCTACAACACCTGATCCTCTCCAGGTGGAATGGGCTACCCCATCTGCTCAGAAACCTTAATGAGGAAATTGTGGTTCCGGCCTTTCAAACACCAAACCTTTTGGCAGGTGAGGCCTCTTTGGATGTGGTCCGTGCTCTGAAGATCTACATGGATCGTACTAGTTCCAGCAGGAAATCGGACTCCCTCTTTGTCCTATATGGATTCCACAAGAAGGGATGGCAGCTAACAAAGACTCTTGCCAGATGGCTTCGCATGACTATCTCGCAGGCGTACACGCAGGCAAGTATTCAATTAGCAGCAGGGTTTACTCCACGACTAATTGCCTGCCAAAATCCCCACTGCGTGGGGAAAAGCAATTCAATAAAATAGCCTTTTTCCTGCGCCGAAAAATCGTGACTTACTCGCGGAAACACACTGATTCCATGTAAACTGTGGAATCAATGGGTTGTTTTTTTTTCCCCGCGGGAGCCTGATTTGGTGGCTTTTATGTGGACTTCACCTCGCACCTCCATGAGCTGCGAGAAAAAATCTGACTGCGTGGAATCCTCGCTAATTGAATAGGTCCGGCGCGGCAATATGCCCTGCGGACTGACCTTCCTGTGCCGGCTACAGTATCTGCTCATTCTACTCGCACTGTGTCTTGTGGGCAGCCCACTGTGGCGCGACTGCCGAACAACTATGCAAGGCGGCCACCTGGTCTTCTGTCCACACCTTTCTTAGGTTCTATGCCTTTGATACATTTGCCTCTCAGGATGCTTCCTTCAGACTTTGCTGTTGGTGTCTGGTCATTCAAGTACCCTCTACACCCCATTGTCTCCCTGTGGACACTATAGACTTGGAAGAAAGAGTTAACAAGGGTAAGTTTTTAAAAAAACTTTGCTAGGCATTCTAGGACTCTTTAGCTGTTGTGGAACTATAAATTCCAGCATGCCCTCCTTTCTCTAAGACTTGTAGTTTCATAAGACCTGGATAATTACAGGTTGCCTATTCCTGCTTTTATTATTTTAGAATAGATAAGTGGCGTGACATACTGTAGGGCTCTATTTATTAACATTATTTTTACTAAAATAAAGTGATAAAGGGTGTTTTCACACCCTTTTCACATTATTTTAGTATCACCTATAGTTATTACAGGGCAATTGGAGTAGAATACGAAAAAATTCTACTCCAACTCCTAAGTATCACTTATTTTTAGTAAGCAGATCGCATTTCCCATAATTGTAATGGGAAATGTGATCCGACCAAAGTTACTAAAAATAAATTGTAAAAAAATACCGGGGAAAGCCCTGTGATAATAACGCCACCTGGAGGTGGCGTTATCCAGGGTCTCCCCCGGTTACTGGGCTCCTACTCTGCTCTAAAAGGCAGAGCAGAGCCCGGAGCTGGTCCCAGTGATCAGCTGTGTGGTCTAAACAGACCGCAAGCTGATCACTGCAAAAAAAAAAAAAAGTTAAAATAAAATAATTTACTTACCTTACTCCATGGACCGGTGATCGGGGCTCCGGTGATGACTCCCCTCCGGTCAGCTGGTCTCCCATGGTGCACTGGGGCCCGGTCATCAGGTGATCGGGTCCCAGTGCAGTATGGGACATCAGCTGACCGGAGGCATGGAAGATATCGCCGGAGCACCGATGACTGCAGGTAAGTGCTATTAAGGGAGGGGGGGTCGCGGGGGGGTCCGCGATCGTGGGGGGTGGGGCTTAGTGCCGGGGGGGGGGTAGCAGCGGTGGCCGGTCGGCGCATGTGCGGGCACTTTGTCACGGTATTTTTTGCAAAAATACCGTGACTAGTGGCGGGGGGGATTTGCAGGGACAGAGCTTTATCGCAAGCTCTGTCCCTGCAAGGGATTTGTTTTAAATCCCTGTGATATTGCCTGAATTCGCAATGCGAATTCAGTCGATAATATCACACTACAATCTGCATTAAATATGCGGATTGTAGTAAATAGAGCCCTAATTGTGTAAACTAGAGTGAAATTCTTATTTTTGTCTGCGTCTCTACTCTCTGACAGGAGTAGTCATCAATAATCCTTCATTACTGCGACACACCTCCTTCATGCCAGAAAGTGAACTTCATGTTTGTTGATGTTGATACCCTGTCTGCACAGTACTTACAGCTTCTCTGCTTCATATCTCTCTACCGCCATCACTCCCACAAACTCCCCACCTTTCCCCGTCCTGACTAATACACCATCTCTCTCACAATAGAGGTTTTCTTTTTCTCATTAAAATATATGAATCCACATTTAGCACAATTATTAAAATAATAAAATGTTTTAATATATTATTTGTCAGAAACTACTGCTTATGCATTCTAAGAAAAATTGCCACTGCTATTATAAAATACTAGCCTATGTACCCGGATAGACCTTAGATATTTACTGTTTCCATTTTCATCTCACCACTCCAGTAATACATTAATCTTTCAGCTCTATAGTAATGCATCACTGCTATAGTAAGACATTACCCTCCCTCAAATGTGTACTAACACATTCCACTCCCTCACCAGTGTTGTAACATTTTCAACATTCCCCTCCCTCACCTGTGTAAAACTATAATCCCTCACCCACACCTGTAGTAACATATTCCCCTCCCTCACCTCTGGAGTAACACATTCCCCCGTTAATTCTCTCTAATAACACATTACCCCCGCTAACATTTCCCTCCCTCGCCCCGTAGTAACACATTTGACATTCTCCTCTCTCACCTGCATAGTATCACATTTCCCTCCCTCACCTGTGTAGTAATACATTCCCCTCCCTCACTTCTATAGTAACACATTCCCCTCTCACTGCTGTTGTAACACATTTTCTTCTCTCACCTCTGTAGTAACACATTCCATTCCCTCACTATTTAAATAGGGGAGGAGCTACACCAAATGCCAGTGATGTTAGGCAGCATTTGGAATGACATTTGGAGTTTGAGGGGCCTATTCATCATAACTAAAGTTTCCCAGGCGGTAATTAGGTTTAGAACTCGCATGGAGTTCTACCTAATTACCGGAGGAATTCATCATTCCTCCTCCCTATAACTATCTATTCCGAAAAGCTGTCATTTTTACGATGACAGCTTTTCGGGAAATAGATAGTTATCCCTCTCTACACTAACTTATCGCAGCTGGAAGCAGTGCTGCGCATGCGCTGTTACATCTGTAAAACCACCGCATTCGCAGCACTGCCTACAAATGCGGTAAGTTTCTGTGTCCCCCCCCCCAACCCCCCTTACCCCGTCCCAGCACTTACCTCCGGCTCCATCTGCTATGCGGTCATGTGGTCTCCCAGCAGAGCACACTACTGTTTAGAAAAAAAAATATATATATTTTTTTTTCTAAACTTTATTGTGTTCTGCAGGTAGAAGACATGACCGCATAGCAGACTGAGCCAGAGGACGCACCAGAGCGCCGGAGGGAGACGTCAGGGACCTGTCCAGCTGTAAGCAGGTAACTACATCAAATTCTGAAAATACATAATTTCCATATCCCCATACTAATGTATGGGCAGTGTGGAAATTAACGCAGGGGGACTTAGCAAGGAGATATTAGTGTTATCTCCTTGCTAAGTGTCATCATGAATACTAAAATAACGTTAATTAAGGAAAATGTCCTTAAAAACTTTATTTTAGTGTTAATGAATAGGTCCCTGAATTCTGAACTGTGATGCAGCCACGATGGGTCAGGCAGGACATTGCACAGGGGGAGGAAGCATTTTAGCCCTTTTCACTCCCTTAGGAGTAGAATTTCAAAAAATCCCTTCTTAGTGGGCACCTGCGTCATGGAGGGAATATACTCCCAGATTTTCATGTTTCTAGGTCCAGGGGTCTGGGCTGGGCGTTGATGAGTTAGTGGGTCAGTAAGTCAGGACATTTGGTTTTATTATAAAATATAAGTCTTGTAGTTTTATATGGCCACAACATTTAGCGGAGATTTCTAATACCCTTACATTCCACATAAGGGTGAATGATCCCATATTTTTGGTCAGAAATGCTATCTGAACAAAAATATATGTAAGCAAATCTCTGTCTAATATATTGAGCTTATAATTATTGAAAACAAAAATATGTATGAATCAAATTAAAATTAAAGTTGTGTTGCTTAATTTTCAGTTGAATTTTGCACCAAATCTTCCTACTTCACTGAGCGAAGCCTCGCTGCACTGCATTTTGTGCTTTTTGATCTTTTAAATCTCATTCTGTGGATTCACACTTGCATCACGCCCCTCCCATCATCATGACACTACCACATTCATCCCCACTCTCACTAACATAATCACATATGCCTCAAGATCAGCAAATACATCTTCTGAAATACTCTGTGCTGTGGGTACCATTCAGATGATCTAATGGTCTTTTGATTGTACTATTCACACCCATTTTATAGCTGGAAGCAGGGCCGTTTCTAGGGGCGGGCGACCCGTGCAATCGCACGGGGCGCCTCCACCCTGTCACTGATCTCAAAATACGCGGCCAACGTACAATCACCGCCTCCCTGCACTCGTCATGGGTGGCACTGTCACATGACAGGAAGCCGCTCTTCCCGCTCGGCGTTCATCACAGCAGCCGCACTGACACTCTGGGCGCCGGCTAAGAGGGAGAGACCTTCGTCCTCCGCTCCACCACTCCCCCCGGGTCGCAGCCGGACTCTGAGTCCTGAAGGAGGGCCCGCTTCCCTGCCCTGTCTGGCCTCTGCCTCCGCTCCGTCTGCTGCCGCCTGCCGCTTCAGATTGAGTCCCGTGGCGGGCGCGGCCGCCGCCTCATTCAGGTCTCAGCGCCCTACACAGTGACTGAGTCACATGGTGCCCCGGCTGCCCTACCGCTCCCATCTGCCGCAGTGCCGCACTCCGGACTGGCTGGCCTGGGACAAGCAGCTTCACCAGGTAAGGTAACCCTCCGCGAAGGGGGAGGGGGTGTAGGCTGCTTGTGTGTGCGCACTGCGCAATATCAGTTGGGGGGGGGGTGCAGGCTGTCTGCAGCGTGTGTGCGCGCAATACCAGTTGGGGAGGGGTGCAGGCTGTCTGCAGCATGTGGATGTGGGTGTGCAATATCAGTTGGGAGGGTGCAGGCTGTCTGCAGCATGTGGGTGCGCAATATCAGTTGGGGGGGGTGCAGGCTGTCTGACTCTGCAGCATGTGGGTGCGCAATATCAGTTGGGGGGGGTGCAGGCTGTCTGACTCTGCAGCATGTGGGTGCGCAATATCAGTTGGGGGGGTACAGCCTGTCTGCAGCATGTGGGTGTGCTGTGCAATATCAGGCCAATATGAGAAAACTGCTCTGAGCCATGTGAAACACAGCTTACAATCCTACACTTTAAAGGGCCTTCCAGTCATAGTGCCATTTACTGAAGAAGTGTGAATAATTAAATAGAAAAAGAGAATGTCTAGGTACCTCTTCCAGCCACTCCCTTGTGGAAAAGAGTTTTGTAACTCCCACAACCATATCTCCAAGTGTGCGAGATCCCAGGTCAAACCTAGAACAGAAGCATAATTGAATAACATGGGCAGGAGTATAGGAACGGAAGCCTTAGGTCTACATTACTAATATATGGATCGTACTTTTCAACTAGGCGATCCCAGTTGTTCTTTAGAAATTCCCAGGCTAAAATATGACCAACTTGGTTCCTGCTCACGGAGACGACAATATGTGGAAGTTCCTGAGTTTTTACAAGGTCTCCTTTCAAACTCTCTTCCATTAGCCTAAAAAAAAAGAAGATATTAGGAGACTATATAGATCACAAAACATACAAGCCACCTACTTCATTTACCACAACACAGCTACAATATAACACTTTGAAGCAGAAATCTGACATTGTATTTACATATGCATATTAAAGTATCTTCCTGTAAATGTATACGTTTTATTACCAATGGCCCCTACACACTAGATGATATTTTGATCGATTTGGCAGATTCTGACACATCGGAAAAACAAATTGTTCAAATCGTTAAGTGTGTATGCACTATGCGCGCTCCCACCGTGTTGCTCGTGGCATCTTCAGATCTTTTGTACATGCAGGGAGATCTGTCAATCTCGTTAACGATTCCTCTCAGATTGTGCACTACCGAACGACCAGGCGATACGGTTACATTATATAGTTAACGATCTAACCACCAAACGATGCAAGATATATCTTTGGTCGTTTGTTGTATTGCACAGTGTGTATGCACTAGATTGTTTGTCTGGGAGTTCAAGGGAAATCCTTGACGTCATCACATCTTTTGCAAGTCGTCTAGTGTGTACCTAGCTTAACAATGCCTGGATATCTTTGTATGTAATTTCCTTTGGGAATCATAGTTTCCTCCCACACTCCAAAAGCATACTGGTAGATTAACTGGCTAAACAAAGAATGATGTTTGTATGGTTAAGAATTCAGTAAGCTCCAATATAGCAGGGATTGAAAAAGTGATTAATATTCTCTGTAATGTGTTTGGCATTATGGTGGAGATCTATAAAATAAATGATGGACATCCTAGAATTATCACTCCATAAGATCTACAAATCAAATAGAGAAAAACACTTTTATTATTTCCTTTAAAAAGATATTGATTAACTTTCCTATTGTTAACTCTGACAATTTGTTTTAATTGTATCACATTTATTAATGTCGTTGCAATCATTATTTAAGCGTAAAATACATTTAAATAGTTTTTTCGTTGGCTCTAGATTAATTTTAATTCCATTTTAGACGCTCTCTGGATTACCCCCTGCCAACGTGTGTGTAAAAAGTGTTCAATTTGTATTCCATGTGTAGCTATACTGTATGTGTCTGTGTGTATAGTCACTACATTTTTGTGATGTTTAACAACTCTCTTAAGTGTAATTTTTGATCAATAGTCACTACTCTTCCAAAAGATCCAGCTCTATTACTGTAAGATGCCTATCATCTGCTGAACTCCTGGGACCTACAGATAAGAGGTACCACTGTATACCCTCCACTGGCTGTCCTTGGTTGATAACAGCATTCTACCTGCTATGCAGCAGTACTGGTGCACAAAAGGTGGTCAGAAGAAACCAGTCACAGTCTCCAGCAAAGAGGTGCCGCAGCAGCTAAACACCCAGAAGTTAACTGATAGTGTTGAAGGAGCATGGTTTTGTCAGTGACTGCTCTCTTATACTTGGGGTCACCACGGCGGTGTGCAGTTGGCACTAGAGTTGTAAAGTAATGTGGATTGTGCTGGTGCTATATAATAATAAATACAGGGCCATATTAACTTAGGGGCACACTGGGCAGCTGCCCAGGGCCCCACGACTGTAGGGACCTTGGATCAGGGGCAGGCTGGGCCAGTGGGCATCTACTTGATTAGGCCAGTTGGCTGAGAGCCAGACAGAGAAAAATGCTCCCCAGCTGCTCTTTCAATCAGAGCAGCCAGGCAACATTATCTACCTGCCTTCAACCACAGAGCCGGATTAAGGGAGTACAGGGGGCATGTCCTCCCTTGGCCCTCCTTCTCTCTTGGAGCCCCCATACTTACACAGACAGAGCAAGAACTGCACTGCAAGCTGGAAAAGAGGAAGGTGCAGTCTCTAATCCTCGGTTTACATCATGTTTTTTTATGTTTAAACACTGATTTTGTTGTTAGAGGCCCCAGAGCATTGCTTTGCCCAGGGCCTATAATGCTGTTAAGACGGTGCTGAATACATAGTATACAGTAATCAGTCATAAATATACTGTATGTAAAGTTTAACACATTTTTCACAATTATCTCCTAGCTATTTTGTGGAAACTCCTTTTGTTTTTTGTAAGGCTCACCCGTGTAGTCATATAGTCACTTACATAGGTTTGTTGCTGGTATTTTCTCATCTTTTGGAGTTTTTTTTTATGGGGGGGGAGGAAACAAACAACCATAATGGCCTCCACAATGTGCAAATGTCTGGTAGTCCTCTTACTATAAATAATTACCATTGCAGCTTGTCTGTATTCTGAGTAAAAGTCAAAGCGTATTCAATCTGATACATTTCACCGGTTGATGCGGTTTTATATTTTTCAAACAAATAGTCCCATCCTTCAGGTGTTTGCACTCCTACAGAGTAGACAGCCATGACCACATCACGTGGCAAACTAACGACATAACAGAGACGACTGATAAGTTAACATACAGAACAAAAATTAAAATTATGTAACAAAGCACAATGCACCACGGAAAAGAAATAAAGAAAAAGGAAAATCAGAAAGAAATAATACGTTTTAACCGTACTTCTCACAAAACAATAGCATAGAATTCGGTTATATTCCTTAAATGGCGCACTTCCTCAATGAGGTAAATGGCGCACTTCCTCAATGAGGTAAATGGCGCACTTCCTCAATGAGGTAAATGGCGCACTTCCTCAATGAGGTAAATGGCGCACTTCCTCAATGAGGTAAATGGCGCACTTCCTCAATGAGGTAAATGGCGCACTTCCTCAATGAAGTATGTCCTCTTAATGTACGTCATGAAAATAAAAATAAAACAATATTCAATTAGCGGCGAAAACGGCAACATTTTGGGCAAAAAACAGGCGAAAACGGCAACAGGTGAAAAAAAAAAACTGGAGAAAAGTTTTCTCCATCCCAGAAAAGGTGAAAAATAATGCAAAATCCCTATTTTTGGCTAAAAATGTGGGGATTTCTTTCGTAACCCTTTGGACAACCCCCCTAATGTTAAATTACAAGAATATCACTTGTTGATAAATGAGTATTTTCATTATAATCAGGCAACTTAAGATGAGCAGAGATCACCGGTACAATATACACGTTATCCCTGTTGTTCTCAGTCTTGGTAATAAGGAAAATTACTTCTAGTTTACGGTTGGAACTTTATATGGGGATAACCAAAGTACCATTTGGTTTTCTTTTGCTGGTTAGAAGAGGGTATCTCAGTTTACAGAATTTGTAAGAGACACAATTACACAATTAGGGTGCTTATCAGCATCTGTACAGTGGTTACAGTAGTTATCGGTATCTGCACAGCAATTACAGTAGTTATCGGCATGTGCACAGCAGTTACAGTACTTACCAGCATCTGCACAGAGGTTACAGTACTTATCGGCGTCTGTACAGAGGTTACAGTACTTATCGGTGTCTGTACAGCGGTTATAGTACTTAGCATCTGCACAGCAATTACAGTAGTTATCGGCATGTGCACAGCAGTTACAGTACTTACCAGCATCTGCACAGAGGTTACAGTACTTATCGGCGTCTGTACAGAGGTTACAGTACTTATCGGTGTCTGTACAGCGGTTATAGTACTTAGCATCTGCACAGCAATTACAGTAGTTATCGGCATGTGCACAGCAGTTACAGTACTTACCAGCATCTGCACAGAGGTTACAGTACTTATCGGCGTCTGTACAGAGGTTACAGTACTTATCGGTGTCTGTACAGCGGTTATAGTACTTAGCATCTGCACAGCAATTACAGTAGTTATCGGCATGTGCACAGCAGTTACAGTACTTACCAGCATCTGCACAGAGGTTACAGTACTTATCGGCGTCTGTACAGAGGTTACAGTACTTATCGGTGTCTGTACAGCGGTTATAGTACTTAGCATCTGCACAGCAATTACAGTAGTTATCGGCATGTGCACAGCAGTTACAGTACTTACCAGCATCTGCACAGAGGTTACAGTACTTATCGGCGTCTGTACAGAGGTTACAGTCCTAATCGGTGTCTGTACAGCGGTTATAGTACTTAGCATCTGCACAGTGGTTACACTAGTTATCGGCATGTGCACAGCAGTTACAGTACTTATCAGCATCTGCACAGAGGTTACAGTACTTATCGGTGTCTGTACAGCGGTTATAGTACTTAGCATCTGCACAGAGGTTACAGTACTTATCGGTGTCTGTACATCGGTTATAGTACTTATCAGCATCTGCACAACGGCTACAGTACTCATCAGCATCTGCACAGAGGTTACAGTACTTATCGGTGTCTGTACATCGGTTATAGTACTTATCAGCATCTGCACAATGGCTACAGTACTCATCAGCATCTGCACAGTGGTTACAGTACTCATCAGCATCTGTACAGCGGTTACAGTACTCATCAGTATCAGCACAGCGGTTACAGTACTCATCAGCATCTGCACAGCGGTTACAGTACTCATCAGCATCTGCACAGCGGTTACAGTACTCATCAGCATCTGCACAGCGGTTACAGTGCTCATCAGCATCTGCACAGCGGTTACAGTACTCATCAGCATCTGCACAGCGGTTAAGTGATTGGACAGACCTCATGGTACCATTGGACTCCTGCCATTGCTTCTGATACTCCTCAGCCTTCTCTACACATGGCTGGTATTTGCGGAAACATGCCAGCAGAAGCAGGGAACTGCGTAGCATCCTCTCAGATACTGTGCCGTCATCTGTCCATGACTGTGCATCAATGAGATTGCGGAAAAGGTTTAAAATATACGCCTACGGCAAAGAATGAAATGTAACTCAGTAACTGCATCACACACATCAGATTATTCAATGCACATACTGTAATCACCTTCAATTGATCTTCAATCTCCTTCATGTCTCTCTTTTCCATTAGCTTATATATAGGAATCAGCTCACCCATTCCTTGGAACACCGGCATAATCTTATCCTCCTTGTTCAAGTATGTTGTTAAACTGAGAGCTTTGTCAATTGGTAAACGTCCAATGCTAGGGAAGGGGGAGCAATTGCATCATTACATATATTATGATAGGAAGAGGGGGTGGGGGGTCTCAGATATTGATGAATAAGATGTAACAAATTAGGGATGTGCAGGCTCGGATAGGTTCGAGTTTGCACGTGGTGTTTGGATTTTTCCCTCCAAAAAAACGGAACTCAGAAAGAGGCAAAACGTCATCTTGCATGGACGAACATCATCATTCCTGGACAAAAGTCCAGGAATGATGATGTTCGTCCGTGCAAGATGACGTTTTGCCTCTTTCTGAGTTCCGTTTTTTTGGAGGGAAAAATCCGAACTCCACGTGCAAACTCGAACCTATCCGAGCCTGCACGTCCCTATAACAAATACAGATGTGTCCTCCGTGTGCGTTAAACAGCTCTTCTAGTTGTGCCATACCATTGTGTGCGACTTGGCAGCGCCCATGAAATTTGTCTTATTCGCACAACGATGCCAATAGGACGCACAAGCAGCTTCTGCTGATTAAAATAATATGTGGCATGCCTATATTCTGTGTGCCAATGCGGGTGTATCTGCACGCGCAATGCTATAGTACAGTGTGAGCGCCTGTGACACTGTAACAGAGCACTTTGCATACAGATTCAGCCGCATTTACTATATTTGCCATATATACTGGGCAGCTTTATTGTTACACTGCAATTTAGATTTGCATTTGGACACACCCCTCCCAAATCCTAATCTGTCTGCACATTTAAAATCTTCCCCACCTGCAGTGCGGCATGGTTTTGCCTAAGTTGCAAGTTAAGGCCCCTATACATCTGCAATGTATTGGGCCAATTCCCTGATCCCCAGATGCCAGGGCATCTGTGAAAACCAACATGATCGATTTAACTGGTTTGCTGATCACTATCAAAATATGATCATGATCAGCAAATAGGGGATTTTTAACGTAAAGAATTTCACTGATCATCGATGGCCAGCGATCTGCATTTCCGGTCAGCGGATCAACTATCGGGAATTCGGTGAAACGTCCGGAAGACGTGTGGAGACATTAACTTGTACGTTCTTGCTTTGCTCCCAATTCAGAATCAGCCCCATTTTGCCATACCTGCCACCAGGAATATTGGAAGATAGGAGTATTATATCTCAAATAATAATTACAGAAAAATATAACATAATACAATTGTATATAGTAGCTACTAAGCACACCTGAATCTATTAGGACAAGGGCTAATTTTTGACAGCTGAACTGCATGGCGACACTTTGACCAGGGGATATAGCTTTATAGGTGGAGAGGTGACTTTAAGATGATAATGGAAGGGTAAAAGTTCTATAAGAGTTTCCCTCCAATGGTGTTAATATGTCTATAAATAGTCCTATATTTATTTGTGACTTAAGAACCTTTGTATTAGTAATTGCAGAACTGACGCGATAATTAAGTATCCGTTTTGCGGTCGATATTTTAATTTGTAATGAAAGGGAAACTCACAGACAGTGGTTGCGGTAACCGCTGTCCCTGCGAGGTATATCCCTGGCATTTTGTCGAAGTCTCACTTCTCTGGGGGAAGTTAACACTGTACAGTGTCAGTTTCCAATGCTGGCCGGAGGTTCGTAAGCCTCCATAGGCTTAGTAGCTGTTTACACCATTTGAATACGGTGTAAACCAGTGTTTCTCAAACTCGGTCCTCAGGACCCCAAACAGATCACATTTTGTAGATCACCTAGCAGGAGCACAGGTGTATTCATTACTCACTGACACATTTTAAAAAATACACAGGTGGAGATAATTATGTCACTTGTGATTCTGTGAGGAGACCTGGAAAACATGCACTGTTTGGGGTCCTGAGGACCAAGTTTGAGAACCTGTTATGTAAACTAACGGACTTTGGTACATATTGGTCAGATTGTAGTCCCCACTGATAATACTGCTACCTGCAGTGCTAACTATCACTCTGCTGGATTTTTTGTGAAATCTCCTGAATTGTGCTATAAGTACATAACAATAATTCATAAAATTATGCAGGAACTGCAGTTTCCACATAATTTTATGAAAAAAAGCTTGACAAATAGGCCCCATTTTTCATTACATTTTTAACATAAATTTGTAGTTTTCACACTAATCCACAGGTTCTCAAACTCGGTCCCCAGGACCCCAAACAGTGCATGCTTTCCAGGTCTCCTCACAGAATCACAAGTGAGATATTAGCTCCACCTGTACACCAACTAGGTGACCTGCAAACGTGAACTCTGTGAGGACCGAGTTTGAGAACCACTGCACTAATATATATATATATCTCTCTCTCGCTCTCTCTCGCGCTCTCTCGCTCTCTCGCTCTCGTCCCCAGTTTAGGGGTCTGTCTGTTGTTCAGGCTAATATTTTGAACCACTGGATGGATTTTGATGGGGTTTTCACTATTCTATACAGCATTGGTCGAGGAAGGTTTAGGTGTACAAAAAGGAGCTGAGCATTGATGATTTTACTGAAGCAAGTCACAGAAAAAACGATTGTGCCGTGTGAGTGACTGGCTGCTGCTGCTGCAAGGGCGAGGCTGCACTCTGATTGGCTCTCCAAGACAGTGATATGCAATATATCAGGGGTTCTCAAACTATTTTGCACTGGGACCCCGTCTGACAAAACATTTTTTTTTACAGGACCCCAGGAAGTTACCGTAGAACAATGCCCCTATATATTTATAGGTAACCCATTTTTTTTTTTTTTTTTTTAAGATCTGGGGCGGGATGCAGCAATGAGAGAAATGCGTTCAAACCCCCGAAAATGCTGTTTTCAGGGTTTTGACCGCATTTCTCATACTGTATGCACCAAGTGGTGGATAACGCCATCTTCAGATAACGCCTAAGTGCTAACGCCAATCAGATCCCTCCTAGCACCCTTAGCAACGCATGTCACTCTGTGCATGCTCAGAATGACACCAGAGGGACTTCTGGGTCATAGACCCGGATGTCCCTCATTTGCAAAGGACAGCTTTTACCAAGAGAGCTGTCCTTTGTGGTCACCTTCATGCATACCAGCATAATCAACACCGGCATGCATGTGAAAGGCAGCGTGATGCATCCCGCCCCTGTTGATTTTTCGAATTAAATATTTATGTATATAATTTTTTAATGTCCATCATCCTGCTTATATATATTTATGCCCATCATATTTCTTATATATTTGTATGCTATAAAAAGGAATATGGTGGGCATAAATATAAATAAGAAAGATGATATAAGAATATTTAAGAAAGAGGATGGCATAATAAAATATAAAAAGATGATGGGCATGGGGGGGGAATGATGATGAGGCATTAAATGTATGCACATTACCCCCCTTGCCCATCATCTTTCCTATATTTGTTTTAGGACCATCATCTTCCTTAAAGATTGTATGGCATACATATATATAAGAAAGCTGATGGGCATAAAACAAATATAGGGAAGATGATGGACAAGGGAGGTTGAGTGGCATAACATGTATAAACATCATCCTATTTTAATTTATGCCCCTAGTTCTACATTTTACTTTACTTACCATTAAAAATGGTTCTTTCTTTTTAACACTATATATAAAGCTGCTACTCGCTGTTGCTAGGGCAGGGCAGTGACTCCGTCCTACAATTATACAGGCTGCGGTGCGGCTCCTTCACTGTGACTGACACCCAGGTGACGTCATGGCGCACGAACGTCGGGACGTCTCATGGGTGTCAATCACAGTGCAGGGAGGAGGACCCGGTGGGGGACTGCTGATGCAGGTGTACCTCTGAGAATTAACATTGCAGCGGCGCCAGGGAGTGGGACTGGTCCAGGCATTTTAACTTGCTTTGGGTGAGTTGCGACCCCATGCTGAGATGGGCGCGACCCACTCTGGGGTCGCGACCCACAGTTTGAGAACCGCTGCAATATATACAAGTGTCACATATCAAATTAATCAGCAGAGTCTCCTGGTGCGTCCTAGTCACATAGAATTGCAACTTAGATGCATTTTCAGCAAAGAAAGATGCCCAACGTTAGCAGAGTTGCACGGGACCTGGCGGCTCAATCACGCCAGGCATAACGCGCTGCATGGTGTATGACTCCGCGTCACTGGTGGGTGGGCAGATAATTAGCTAGTCAATGAGAGCCAATTGACACCGGAGTCTGGGGGGTAGGCTGAACCATTACTGCTGTCCTGCACCTGGCAGGCCTCCGGTGGCTTCCCGCTGACTCCTGGCCGATATATTACCAATATTACAGTTTTACAATGCTGTGTAATTACACTGGCACTGTAATTACAGAATAAGGGGAGGAGAGTGGGCAGAGTTTCAGCCAGCTGCAGGGACTGATAGAACGAGAGCCATCGGTCCCTGCAGTTATCGGCAGAAATAAGGATTTTCCTTGTATAAGGCCATTCTCAGATGACATATAGGTAAGCCTTTAAGGATTTGTTTTGAACATTTTTCTGCTACCTGAAAAGCAGAAAACATTAAGTGCAGTAAAGTGCAATGGCTTGTTCTCTACACAGTGCGATGTAGTAGGAGTCAGGCATTAACGGAGATGATAATTGGGTTATCTTGTCCGTTAAGTTTTTCCTACAGCTGGGATACTTAAATCATGTTTGCTTCTGCATGATTTGAGTAAAATGAATAGAGAACTACGTATCAAAGCAAGTATGGCAGAGAGTGGGCGCATTATCACTGTTTCTTCCATATCTGCCTTGAGACAGAGGTGGGTTCAGGTAGTGCATGCAAGGTAATGAAAGCAATCACTATTATTTAGGCACAGCTACTCCTCCTGTCTGCACTGAAATCTTTCATTATCTCTTCAGTGGTGGTGGAGGCCAGTTCTGCTGCGTTTTGGTGCATATGTGACATAAATATATTACGGGATGTAGTCATAATCCTGACAGTCGGGATGCCGGTGCTTAGAATGCCGGCACCGGAACCCCAACACCTGTCAGAATCCTGGCACCGGCATCCTGGCCACCAACATCCAGATGGTAAGTAATGGGATTGGGGTTAGGCACTAGGGAGGTTAGGTTTAGGCAGCAGGTAGGGAGGGTTAGGGACCAGGGAGGAAGTTAGGTTTAAGCAGCGAGGAGGGAGGGTTAGGGGTAGAGAGAGAGAGGGGGGATGGTTAGGCACTAAGGGAGGAGGGTTAGGGTTAGGCACTAGGGAGGATAGGATTAGGCAGCGGGGAGGGAGGGTTAGGGGTAGAGAGAGAGAGGGGGGAGGGAGGGTTAGGCACCAGGGAGGAGGTTAAGTTTAAGCAGCTTTCTGTACATTCTATGGTACAAAGATCCCTTAGTCTCTTACCTGACAAGCTGAAATGCATTGTTAATGAGACTGGCCCGGTCATTGCTGCTAATAGCCGTGTGATCCTCTTTCAGGAGTTTTATCAGTGCATCCCAGCCATCGCCCTCATAATGTACAATGTAGTAGCCATTCATTCCCACATTGAACTTTATCCACTCAACCTCCTCTGCCAGGACCAGCACATCTAGAGCACATATATAAGCACAAAACAATTTTACTAATCTTAGAAAGGAGCATTTTAATCAAAATTGGGTTTGTGGAAATTATGGCATGGCAGGAGGTCATTTTATATCATCAAACATAGATTTATAATGTTTAATCCCCTCAGATATAAATGACTGTCTTAATATGAATCTCCTTGAGAGCAAGCAAAGCAAGGGTTAAAATGAAGGTATGAATATCTGTAAAGGAGATGGACTAATTATCCAAGGAAATAATGCAGTTTTACATCTGTATGGCTCAGAGACACCAGTCGGTGGGTCTCGTCTCTTAACCCATTGCCTCCCTTGCATAAATCTGTGTAAGATATTTACATTAAGGTTTATTGTTAATTCTGTGTGGTCTCCAGTCAAACTGTGAGTAGTCTGTTACTGTCTGTAGCACCCTGCCATGCCAGCCGCAGACAAGCCTACGTAATTAGTGACCCCATGTAAGGTGATTATTCTGGTTATCTTATTCCCTTTTTAATTTATCATTGTTTTATTCTGTAAGCATTGTACCTTTTTTATATATTGAATTTCAAGTTAATAAGTTGATGTCCTTATTGCCTCCAATGGATTCACAACCGGTTAGAAGAGTTAAATTACTACTGTAGCCTTAGGAATGGTGTGTGAGGGAAATGCCAACTGGCTAGATGATAATAGTATGGTGTCTATTTAATAAACTAAGATATCATTTCTTTTTATTTACTAAAGTGTAAAGTGTGGAGAAATCTCTGCCTCTTCTTTTTTATTTTTTTTTAAACACTTCTTATTGAACGAATCACAGTTATATACACCAGACATAACTCAGAGACATAACAAACATATAAAACAGCGTCACATATGAATCAAACCATAAGTGTAGTGATCCATTTTTAAGAAAAATATATAAGAGCAAGACAACAATCTCACAACGGCAATGTGGCAAGCCATCCAAAAAAAGAAGTAGCTAAAAAAAGTAGAGAAGAATTGGAGAGAAAGGAAGATGAAAAAGGACAAAAGTAGAGAGGGGAAAAAAAAAGTAGACATTGGGGGGGAGGGTGTGGTCTCTCTTCAGAAACCCGCAAAAAACACAATAAGGACGAAAAAATTGAAAAAAGGAAGTACTGAATGGAGAAGCAGCGTTTTGGGGGGTCAGCCAGGGGGACCATCTTGTTAAAGGATTTCGAGGAGTGACGTATTAAAGCAGTCATATATTCAATTCCATAAACATACCAAACACATGTTAAGATTGCCTGCACAGGAGATGGTGTAGGGTTTTTCTAATCGGTTGCTATTTGGCAGGTCATGGCAGAGACAATATGCCATAGCAGTTTATTCTGATACCAGGAGAGGTTAGGGAGATTTAAGGGAAGGAGGAGATATTTAGGGTCAGAAGGAATAATAGTCTCAATTGTGCGAGAGGAAATTGATAACTTCTTGCCATATACCAGCCAATTTTGGACAGGACCACCAAATATGCAAAAAGGTGCCCTCTTTCCGACAACCCATCCAGCACCTACCCGACACATCAGGATACATAGTTTTTAAACGAGATGGTACATAATACCACTGATATAGTAATTTATAAATATTTTCCTTAATCTTGACACAGATAGAACTAGATGCGGCATTGCCCCAGATTTCTGTCCAATCTTCACTGTCCATAGTATATCTAAGATCTATGGAACTGATTCAGACCCGCTCGCTAGGATGTGTTCGCACGCAGGCAGCCAATTCTGCGCATGCGCACACATCGCAATGCGCAAACCAGTGTGAGCGATCAGGAAGCGTTCGCTCGCTGCGCATAGACAGCCCGGCAGATTGAGTGACAGGAGATGCCATTTGTGGGTGGTGACAGGGGCTGGCCACTATAAACAGGGGAGTGGAGGTGCGAACGCAGGCGTACCTGAGCATCTCAATGCAGTTTCAGAGCCGTGTATAATTAAGAGGCAGCGTCATAGTACACATCACCTGGCTGAATTTTACACTGAATCACTGTCAGTGCTTGCGGTAGAGTATGGTCAGCCACAAGTGCATCCGATGGTACTTGATGTACCGTTGGTTGCATACACTTCCTGGAGATGACGTGCACAAGTGGGCGTCTTAAGACAGCTGGTGGGCGTCTGCATACAGTACACAGAGCGATCGCACACCAAGACATAGTGGGCGTGCTTATGCCTTGCTGTGTGATCGCCTGCCTTGCCAAATTTTGCATACGCCTCTAGTGTGCGAACGCATCTAGCGATCGGTTCTGAATCAGGTCCTAAGTCCCATGCTAATTTATGAGAGTCCCAGTTAGGGCCTACTTCTTCACCTAATAAAGCATAAATAGTGGAGATTAGGCCCCTGGTAGAAGAGAGTTTCCAACAAATAGACTCAAACGAGGTTAAAGGTCTGCTAGTCACAGTAGGACTCATTTTAGAATGAAAGTGCCTAATTTGCAGAAAACAAAATGAAATCTTTGGAGGGGATCAACACTTTTTCTTGAAGTTCAGAAAAATCTTTGCCTTCTCATGTGTGTGTGTGTACAGTCCTACTGCCCAGGGCCGGATTTGCCGCTAGGCAACCTAAGCGGCCGCCTAGGGCCCGGCGGGTCCCAAGGGGCCCGTGACCAGGCCCACCAAAAACTTTCCCTGGGCCTGGGGAGAACCTGCAGCGCTGTTTGTCATGCTGCTACTAGCATCAGCCGGGAGACAGGACACACATACCGGCGCAGTGTAGTAGCAGTATGTCGGAGGCCCGGCTGCCGGGCTGCTACTAAGCTGGGGGAGGAGGAGGTGGAGTTGAGGTCGGACGGGGCTGGCCTGCCCTATCATTAAGCAGGAAGGGGCGGGCTCGGGGATGCTGCTGCTGAACGAAGTCCCATCGTGAGGAGGATGCCGCTGCGCCCGCAGCGCAGACAGACAGTGACAGTGATTCACTGTCTCACTCCCCCGCTGTGCCGCTGTTAAGGCTGGAGCTACGTGAAGAGGCGAGCCATGCAGGCGCCGTGCATATGGAGGTCATAGGCAGGTAAATTTGCTGGAGCCGGTGGGGAGGGGAGGGGAGAAAGGCGCGGAACTGTGAGGGGACAGGTGTCTCTGCTGGGCTGGGAGGGTGTCTGTGAGGGGAGGGAGGTTTGTGCCATGAGGGGAGAGAGTCTATGGCTGCTGACAGGGATCGCTGATGGTGGGAGGGGGTGTATGTACTGTTTCGGATCCTCCTTCCTCAGGGGACTGCGGAGGATCCGAAACAGCTGTTGGGGCTTCTGAATGTTGGGGTTCAGAGCATGGCTCCCCCTATGCATATCGATACCTGATGCTTTTCACCCCGCTCTGGGATATTAAAAATAAATAAAATTCTTTTTCAAACGGTGTGCTGGCTGGATTCCACTTCCGTTTAGGTAGTGGTTCTATATCTGTTACGTTTTTTTGCCCTGCACCCATATGGCATTTTGACTGATGTTTTGTGTGCGGTTCATTTTCATTGATATAGCGTTCCCGCTAGGCTGTTTTAGCGGGGCGCGGCGCCCTGCCCTCCTTCTGGAGGGCAAAAAGCGCCCTGCCCTCCTTCTGGAGGGCAAAAAGCGCCCCGCCCTAACAGCCTGCGGGAGCCGTTCTAACCCGCGGGACGCAGTGTCCCGCGGGTGGACAAACATGCGGTGACCCGGTCACCGCCGGAGAATAGACGCCGGGCGCATGTGCCCGGCATCTATTCTCCCTTTCTGCAGCGCTTGGGGGCTGCCCGGCATGTCCGTAAGCACCAGGCACGCCCTCAAGTATGATGAAAAGGGGACGCGTCTTATAGACACACCCCCTTTTCATAACCACGCCCCCTTTCCGGATGCGCGCGGGCCGAAGGCCCTGCCGCCGGAGCTAGAAGGAACACTATTGATTATATATATATATATATACACACATACAAATAGCATGGCACTCAAGACTGATAGAAATCAACGTCAGCACAAATAGTCGTTTTCAACGTTTCATTCAGATTAGAATTTCGTCAGGAAATTCTCATCTGAATGAAACGTTGAAAACGACTATTTGTGCTGACTTTGACTTCGATCAGTCTTGAGTGCCGTGCTATTTGGACATGTTTGCAGCTTCTGGCTCAGCAAAGGCACCAAGCAAGGATATGCCTTATGTTATGTGAGTGCCAGACCAGCTTCTAGTTAGTTAGTGTGTGTGTGTGTGTGTGTGTGTGTGTGTGTGTGTGTGTGTGTGTGTGTGTGTGTGTGTGTGTGTGTGTGTGTGTGTGTGTGTGTGTGTATGTATATAATATATATATATATTATATTTATTTGCTGAGTTACTACCTATTATGTAGGTGGTTTTTAGCTTATTTTCTGTTCCCTCACCTTCTCCTGTCTCCCTCTGTTCTTCCCCCTTTCCTCCCGTCTCCCCCTATGTTCTTCCCCCTTTCCTCCCGTCTCCCTCTGTTCTTCCCCCTTTCCTCCCGTGTCACAGGAGCAAGATAAGGAAAACATGGCCCTCCCCGTGTGGAAAAGAATAGGCGGCATTTTTTTGTCTCCAATAAAACGTGTATTGATCACCGATAGATTAAATACATAGTCAACGTTTCAAGGTCCTAAGACCTTTTCGTCAGGATTCAAGAGTGCCGTCTATTCCTTTCCACAGATTGGACAGGTTTCCTTTTGAGAAATAAAACTGCATGTATATATATATATATATATATATATATATATATATATAGATAGATAGATGCGTGTTTATAATATGATGTGTGTGTCTTGCTCCAGTGACACCTACTGTAATATATGCAAAAGATTGTTTGATGGAGGGGGGCCCTAAACAATGGCTTGCCTAGGGCCCCGTGAGGCCTAAATCCGGCTCTGCTACTGCCTATCATAGGTTTCAATGGTGGCTGCGCACATACATTATTTATATAGTTAAGAGAAGTTACATTTCTCTTAAAAATATAACACCATCTCTGGGTTACGTTATGTCTGCCGGCAGCTGCTGGCTCCTTGGATGCTCGTTCTGTGGTCACATGCGCAGTGGTAATGGAGGATACGGTGCTGTCTTTTGTAAATGTGAAAGATGGAAAAACTACAAAATATATAAATACAGCTGCAACAAAGTTGCTATATACCTTGAAAAGCTGTAATTTTTTATGTCACTTTTTGCCATTGTTTTTAAGAAGACCCCTCAGTCCTCCTATAAAAGCAAGGGACAGCAACATATAATACACAGCAGCAAACACTCCCAGGTCGGAAATTACTAATCCTACAATGGACAATTAAGTGACCTGGATTCATATAGATGCTGAACACTAACAGATGTAAATACCATGTTTGGATGCCTCCATACACACAACCTGCATCTGCACATAGCAATGGGGGTGATAATGAGTGAACATTGAAGAGTGCATGCACCTGAGAAAATGTCAGCAGGCGAGTGCAGGGCAGCCGAACATTAGTTTACACACTTAGAGCCAAATGTAATAGGATGAGAGTTTAGAAATTGTGAGAGTTCAGCAGTAAACTCTCACATTCAGTGGCAGCTCCTACCCTCTTAGAGGAGGGGGGCTGCCGCTGCCAAAAAGACTCACCACGAGGGGGAGTCACCGCTGGAGTAGCTAGTTACTGACCGGGTCCCGGCGCCTGCAAAATCGATGTGACAGGTGCCGGGAACGGCGCATGAGCACTAGTGGATCGCACTTGTGGAGCACCGCATGTGCATTTTCACCGGCTTCCAAAGGGTTGCATACTCTGCAGCCCGCAGGAGCCGGGTAGGGCTGGCTGAAAGGCAGAGAAGAGGCTTCCTCCTGGCCTCCTGGAAGCCGCTCTCTGCAATAGCAGCCCGGATTGGCAGTCCCAGGGGGAGGAGACACCTTCCCCTGGGACTGCCTGTTGTGTATCTGACTGGCAGATGGCGATTCCAATAGGAAGCCACCGCCAGTCACAGTGTAGAGAGTGCAGTCACGGACTGCACTGACTACACTGAGGAGGCGGATTTTATTGGGGGGGGGGGCTGCAGCTTCGCAGCGCCTGGGCAAAATCCGCCACTGCTCACATTTGTCAAGTTTTATCTTCAAAATGGGAAAACATCTGGGTGAGAGTTTAAATCGTGACAGTGTTTTTAGTCTAAAAACCTGCGAGTTTCCATGTTCTCAGACTCTATTACATTGGCAGAGTTTAAAAAGTGTGAGGGCTTACTGCTAAACTCTGACCCTATTACATTTGGCCCTTAATACTCTCAAACAGTAACATCATTTCTCAATGAGGAGAACATACCGTTCTTAGTTTTAAGCAAAAACCTTTGAATGGTGTTTGATTTACTAGTGATGTATGTCAATGGAACATGCCACAGCAACCTAAAATATTAAAAGATAAAGTTAGAACATTATAAAATGTAAATGGAAAAGTATCTACTTCGATCCAAGCAGGATATATTATTCTACCTTCTGATGACATGATGTTTCCCAGAGTAGTATCTGTCTTTAGGTAGATGTACTAAGCCTTGGATAGAGATATAGTGGAAAGAGATATAGGGCCTGATTCAGACCTGCTCGCAAGCGGGTCGATGGTGGGGCACTGCGCGTGCACAAGCCCTGGAGCGAGTGAAAAATTCACTCGCTCCGGGGCTTGCTACAAACGGGGCGGCTGTCCATGTTGATTGACAGCTCGCCCCGTTTGTAGGTGGGGAGGGGGGTGACTGGTCAAACGGAGGCGTTCCCGAAGGAACGCCTTGCATTTGTGGGCGGCCCTACTGACATCACTTGTGATGTCAGTAGTGAGCTTCCGGCTCTATTAGAGCCGGAAGCTCACTGGGGCTTGCGGGAACTAGACCCTACCACAAGGGTCTCGTCGCAAGCCCGATGGTCACCCACAGTTTAGCGAGTGGCCAGGAGGCCGGATTTTTTTAAAAAAGCGGCCTCCCTGATTCAGAGCGAGTGCTCGCTTTTTGCGAGCGGCTCTGAATCAGGTCCACAGTACCAACCAATCAGCTCTTAACTGTCATTTTTCAAACAAAGGGGTCTATGTACTAAGCCTTGGAAAGAGGTAAAGTGGATGGAGATAATGTACCAACCAAACTGTCATTTTTCAAACACAGCCTGTAAATTGACAGGAACTGATTGCTTGGTACTTTATCTCCATCCACTTTGTCTCTCTCCAAGGTTTAGTACATAGACCCCACAGCCTGTAAAGTAAAAGGAGCTTATTGGTTGGTACATTATCTCTTTCCACTATATCTCTCTCCAAGGCTTAGTACATCTCCCCATCATTGTGAAAGACTCCAACCTTAGGGTTCTTTCAGCATCAGTCCGGGGAAAACACAAGGAGCAGAAAGATCCAAGTCACGCCCGGAACATGTAAGAGGGAGGATCCCAAATATATCGCTGTTATCTGAAGCCACAACATGCCCTGTCTTTTCCAATAGTGCTGCAAGGTCACACTGTAATGCGGCTCTTGTGTACTTCCGTGATGAGGTGACGGGGGGGAACCCATGGGATGAGGATGCATGTCAGGAAAAGTGTTTGTCAAACACTGGTCAACTACAGTCATCAATCCCAACCAGATATTTCTTCAATGCTTAATAGTAACGTTATGAAGTTCTTCATTCTTCGCTCTCCTGTATTACAAGAGCAATACACACAGAGATTTATTTGCTCTCATGATGGTGGTGTCCCAAGCTTTTTGATGTGCCTCTGACTTTACACCAGACCCTCAGACATCTCTATATTACATTATAAAAAATGATGGTAGAATATTTGCTGACAGATATCCTAAACTGATCGGATATGTTAGATAGTTACTGCTGTTATGTCTTGCTCAGCTGTAGAAAATGAAATCACCACAATAAATGATTTAGGGGTCTCTTTAATAAGCAGTGTTAGGAGACAGAGTGAAAAGTGATAAGAAAGTGATAAGGTGCCAGCCAATCAGCTCCCAACTGTCATTTCACAGGTTGTGTTTGAAAAATGACAGTTGGGAGCTGATTGGCTGGCACCTTATCACTTTCTAATCACTTTTCACTCTGTCTCCTAATACTGCTTAGTAAATAGACCCCTGTGAGATACAATGTGGACCAAGTGGATCCACTAACAACATCTTATGTACATGAGCCCTAATAAAAGTTGTGTATACACCTTACCCAGCTGATTCGGAGTCTCTAGCACCCTTCTGATAATGTTCTTGCTGTATGTGGACATATTTTCCTTTCACTGTAACATTAATTAATGGGAAACCTTTCTGTAGAGTCCATGTGTTCATCATAGACTTCACATCAATGATGTTATCCTCTGTCCAGTGCTGTAAGACGGAAACATAATGCTGGCTGAGCATGAAGGGAACCTGGCCCATCGCATAGGCTCATGTTATTGCAGGCTTCTTCTCAGGAAAGACCCATTATCCCAGCCATGTTCACCTTCCTATTACTTCTTTACCACCTGTACAGCGAGTTCATTCCAAGCATCTACTACTATTTTTTATTACTCTCCCAATACTTTTCTTATGGTTCCTGTGTAACCCTGTAGATAGGTAAGGCTATTTATATTACATTATAGCATACTTCACTACATTTTGGACCATGGGCCAAGTGGGTGGAGGATTTATGACAATGAGATTTGCATCATCACGGCCTTGCCCCCAGCTGCACAGGGCTGCTATATATGTCATCACCCAGCCTGGGGCATTTGCAGCAAAATACATCAGGGTCACCCCATTGCTCTAGCATGAGAAGCAGCAAACTCTCCCGGAAGAACGTCCAGAAATTGGAATGGACAATTCTGTTTAATACATTACAACATATAATTGTCTTATTGTGATTTTCCTAAAATATGGGTACACAAATGAATCCTCTAAGTACATCTATGGGGGATCCGGTCTACAGATCTACAGTAAAAAGGTAGACAATGTCTAGATAGACAACAGATGTTAGACAGTCAATAGGTTGACAGGGACAAAAGGTCGACATGCAAGAAGGTCGACAGGTACAAATGGTCAACAGGGTCAAAAGGTCGACATGAAAATGTAGACACAAATATGGTCGTCACATTTTTTTTTAGGGTTAGGCACTTACCAGGGGGTTAGGGTTAGGCACTTACCCCAACGGTTAGGGTTAGGCACTTACCCTGACAGTTAGGTTTAGGGAGTTAGGGACCAGGAGGGAGGGTCAGGGTTAGGCACTTACCGGAGAGTTAGGGTTAGGCACTAGAAGGGATGGTTAGGGTCAGGCACCTACCCCAATGGTTAGGGTTCGGCACCAGGAGGGAGGGTTAGGTACCAAGGGGAGGGTTAGGGTGAAGATTAGGGTTAGAAAAAAAAAAAAAAAAAAATGTGTTGACCATTTTTTGACTACCTTTGTCATGTCGACCATTTGTACCTGTCAACCTTCTTACATGTCGACCTTTAGTGTGTCGACCTTTTGTCCTTGTCGACCTATTGACTGTCTAACATCTGTTGTCTATCTAGACATTATCTACCTTTTTACTGTAGATCTTTCAAAGTTATTCAGAATGCTGTGGACTCTGGGTTTTCTGGAATATAGTCGCATGCAATGTGGATGTCACAGTTGAGCAAGTTACACTGTGCATGCGTCCAGAGACAGAGACACAGTTGTGATTTAGGAGCACAGGCTCAGTAATGTCTTGTACTTGTACTAGGAGATTACTGGGCGGTGACTGGGAGGTGGCCATGTGGATGAAGGTCCATCTTATGGGTGCGTCACTGAAGTGGTTGCAGACTCACATTGGAGGCCATACTCTGACAGACAGTCTACACCGAGCATGGGGCTGGTGCAAGTTTCAATGGTGCAAAACTGGGCGTCGCAGTCCTTGCACTATCAGACGCACATCTGTACACCAGGGAAGGGCTTGTTGCAGTAAATGAATAAAGTTGCAGAAGCAAAACTGACAAAGGATGTACACACGGGCGCCGCAGCATCCGACTAAGAATCAGCCCCTAGAGCTTTTCATATATAGGGGCAGATTCAATTAGCTGCAAGCTCAGTACTGTGAGGTCTCGGGTGAATAATCATCACATATTGCGTAACATCTCTGCCAGTAAAATCAGAACTGCTCACACAATTCAATTAACGTGAATTTACGATTACCAATTAGCTAAGGAAAGCGGTTTCAGAGCATTTATTCTGATGCTATGGTGACACCATCCTATGTGCATGATGCCTTATTGCCCCAGGACAGCATATTTCTGTGGGCCTAATTATAGAGACTGCGCATTAGAGGAATACAGGGCTGTCGACACTTTGTGTGGGCCCAGGTGCTAAAGGGGGCGGCCTCTATCAGCAACACTTCATCATTGTATACATCATTATAGTGCAGCGCATGCATTGGGGGCACAATTGTGGCATCACAGGGGGTGTGACTACATCTCTCCTGCACATCCGTAATCTGTACCCACTACCCCCCCTTTCGGGGCCCCTGGAGGTGTATTTCTTCATTATAATGTGAGCTTATAGATTTGATATAATATCATAATTAAAACTATACGACATTTAAAAACTGTCATTAACTTACAGATTTTGGACCTTTCCCACAGAATCCAATGTTTTCTTTATTTCCACTGGCAGTCCCTTCTGATGGACAAATCTGAGAAAAAAAATCATAAATACTGCAACTTATAATGGATAGCCCCCACCCCACATTACCATATTGGCCTGTGACTTGTGATTTATGAACATTACTGTGAGGGCACTTACGTCAGTCATACTGTTCCATAAGTCTTCATTTATTGCATTACGATAGCTAAAACGACGCAAGTACTGAATGATGCCAACTTCAAAACTTTCAGCGCCCATGTAATCCTGCAGCATGTTCAGAATGCAGGCACCCTGCAATATATGTATTCATATAGGGATATTCATATAGAATCATTTAAAATGTATTGTACAATATTTGCCACCCCTGTACCCAGCTCATGCCGCCAAATGCTGCTGGGAAAGATTGAGATGCAGCTCCCAGTGTTTCCTGAGGATGCGTCTATGCCAGCCAGTGAGGACTGAGGGGCTAATTCAGAATTGCAGAATGGGTCCTGCTAACACGCATGCTAGCCCTTGAATGCCTCTGCCTGATTGACAGGCAGAGGCATTTAAGGGGCGGTGCGGGGGAGAGGACGTTCCCAGAAACAGGGCGTGTCCTCCCCATTTTCTGGGAGTGGCCAGCCCAGAGACTGTGTGGACGTACGCAGTCTGCTGGGCTCGCAAGCCAGCCAGCCTGAGTAAGCTGAGGGTTACTCAGCTGGCCGTCTACCATCGTGACCATCAACCACCGATGATCGCCATGGTGATCCCAGCACTGCGACCTCTGTGGCAGTGCTGGGATCGCAAATGCAGCAGGGGGCGTCATATACCTTCTACTGCATTTGCATTGTTGCAAGGATCGCATTGCAAAGCTGCCTGCGTGCATACATTATATCTATAGCCTGGGTGCAGCTTTGCAATTGCGATCATTGCTGAATCAGGCCCTGAGCCAGAAAACCTGAAGAGCAGCCCGGCTCTAGTTTTATATAAAAAACAGCTTGATACATCATAAGCCCCATAGTTACAGCATCCGGTAAATTGCACTGTGCTAATGAGTGGTAATATATCTATTTACAGATTTCCACCATGCATTAATGAGTATGTCATAAGACTGAGGGACCTATCTATCAAAGCAATTCTGTCTGTTGCCTCTAAAGATAGTGTTAGAACCTTCTGATCCCTTTCCATCTTCTGATCCCTCACTGGTGGGTTTCAGCTGTTTGCAATACCCATCACAGTGTTTTTGATTTGCACATACAGGACACAATGGCCGCACACGTGCAGCTATGCTTTCTGGATCCGTGCCCTAATGTAAAAGGACAGCGTTAGCTGATACTTAACTGTTTACTAATTACCGGGACGTGCTCTTATCTGAGCCCGTCTCCAAGCGATTTTCAGGGCTATATTGCAGTTTGTGACAAGCAGACCACCAAAAGAGAAGAACATCAGAAAACTGCAACAGCAACAACCAGAATATGTGTTACAAATACAATAAATCACCTTATCATAGGAGACTTCATCAAACATCTCATGTATCTGTTCTGGGTTTTCCACAGGTGTAGACACAGCATGAGAGGAGTTTAATGAGTCTACTTCCATGGCACTAAAACATTTGTCCAGAAATGTGTCCTCCTGCAGGGAGACAAGTCATTGGTACATACATTTAAAGGGGATTTCCACCTTCAGACGACTTTAATTTAGTGATCTGTACAGTACAAGCACTTCCGTAACTTTGACTAGAAACAATGATTTTCATCTGTTGAATGTTCTAGTTGCCTTGGGATACACTCTGGGCATAATTTCATCTTAGAACAAGAGATATATTTATCAAGAGGTGCAGGAATGATTAGATAAGCCAATACATTAACGTTAAGTGAAGATAGAAAGTTCCTTCGCTTGTTGAGGCCACCGTACAGAATGTATTTTTTGTAACAGTTGCTGAATTAAATGCTTGAAACTAGGAATAATTAACAATTCACACAGGAAAATGCTAATCACTTTGTTATTGACTTCAGACATTCTGTATAGAAAGCCTTTAATATTCTTCTATTACCATGGTTGGTGCTCTCCAGTATATGAACTAAATGAGAATGGAAAGAAACAGCTTTTCTATTTTTTGGGGTACTCAATAAAGTCACAAACTCATTAAAATGACATTAATTCCTATTAAAACCTTGAATCCTGCCAGAAGTTATTAATATAATATGTGATTAGGGGGTCTATTTACTAAGCAGTGTTAGGAGACAGAGTGAAAAGTGATAAGGTGCCAGCCAATCAGCTCCCAACTGTCACCTCACAGGCTGTGTTTGAAAAATGACAGTTAGGAGCTGATTGGCTGGCACCTTATCACTTTTCACTCTGTCTCCTAACACAGCTTAGTAAATATACCCCTAAATGTGCGTTAGTGAATAAAATATAATGCTACATATTTTTCTGAGGCTGTGCCATATTCTTACATTTACAGTCTTTGCTTTATCCGAGCATTACCTATTACAGCTTACTATTACTATTAATATATTGTACCACTGTTTCTCATACACAAATGCCTGTCACTACAGAATCGAACAGACAAGAGTTTTTACCACACTTCGTTACCAGTAATCCTAGTCAGCACCGGAGAACTAAATTATCTATCTATCTATGCCAGTTTAGGGGCACAGTGGGAAGCTCCATTACTCCTTGGCTGAGGAGTAGAATTATCCTATTCCTGCAAGCTGAAAACCCCTTTTTGTGCATGTGATAACTCACTGTCAGAAGAAAAGTTTGCTATTGGACTACAGGTAAACCCAACTCACAACTTGTAGCTCTGGGTAAGTAATGTTGACAGCAATATACTCCATGAACTTGGCAAACCCTTCATTCAGCCACAGATCATTCCACCACTCCATTGTTACCAGGTTCCCAAACCACTAATGAGGAAATAAAACCACAGTTATCATTTATAGACTTTAACATTCTCCAAAATGTTTTAAATAGAACAATAAATGAAATGCCTGGAGTTGGTTAGATGCATATTCTAGCAGAGTGTACCAAACAGCAATTTAATTCCTTAAAAACAAGAGCTTTCATTCTTCACTTGGTGGGTGCACTCATCTCCTTCGCAATTCTTTTACAAAAATGCCCTCTCCCGGAATGGTCAGGAGGCTCCCGAAAAGCGGGTGACGCTCCCAGCTACCCATAAAAGTGGTCAAGTCTCCCGCACCCCCTTCTAGCTGCCCACACCCTACCGCCAGTCGCTTGCACCCCCGGCGACTGCCCACTTACAGAGAACAAACGGGCGGTCCGGGGTGGCCTTGTCCCCACTATACAATACCTGTTCTCTCGGCACTGTATAGCGGGGGACGGGGCCATGATGATGCGATCATATCGCTATGCCCCTCCACACATCCCACCTTTGCGACTGCCATGTCTCCTCTGTGCCGACCTGGCTGCCTGCTTTTCCCAGAGGACTGGGCAGCAAAGTCGGTAATTATGCTCCAGAGAATTAACCTGTACCCTTTCCCCCTCCCCTACCTTGCGCCTGCCACACTGCTCATTTTTCACTTCTCTCCTCTCTTCCCTATTTCAACATTTTGTATATTTTCATATTATTTATTTTATTTATTTATTGTACATTATTCTCTCCTACCTTCTTCTGATTTTATAGTCTTTTCATGTTGATTCATATAGCATGTTACAAATATATGTTCCATTATCATATGATATGCTGTATCCCCTTCATATCCCCCCTTTTCTGTACCGCATAACTTTTTGAAAACAAATAACATTTGTTTGGAGAAAAAGAAAAAGACGAAAAAAAATGCGTATTTGCATAGAATTAACACCCCATGGTATTTATTCTACAAAACCTACACAGAGAAAGATGCAGATTATATCACGTGCAGGGGAGTAGTGAGGGTGGTTCCAGTGGAGCATGAGCTCCGGGCGCCAAAATGGACAGAGGGCGCCATCCAGGGTCCCGGAATTCATGGGGCGCTGCACAGTATGATGACCGCCTGCTAGTTTTATCTCGGTTTGTTTGCTCTATATCCTAAATAAGTTATGGATCGGCGATCCGTTTCTACATTTCATGCTCCCTCAAGCTGCCCAGATTGCCTACTATCCGGCCCTCCCTCCTCTGTGATCATCTTCTGTCACCTCCCCTTTCCTGTCAGATTACATTCACTTGTTACCTCTTTAATTCCATCCCCTCTCTACCCTGTGATCGGCTCTTTGCCTCTGTCCACTCCTTTCTTATTGGCTTCTGTCACCACCCCTCTCTGATCAACTCTTTGTCCCTCCTCTCTCCTTTCTTATTGGCTTCGGTCACTGGCCCTCTCTGATTGGCTTTGCCCTTCCCCTCTCCTTTCTTATTGGTTTCTTTCACCACCCTCTCTCTGATTGGCACATTCCTCTCTGATCCCTTCCCTCCTTCATTCATTGTGCTACAATGGACTTAAAAGTGACACATCTGATGTACAATCCTAAATTTTAAAGTATGAGTTTGAGGGTTATACTGCCACTGTTTGCTGCTTTGTTTCTTTCTCAACTTCAGTATTCCCCCGCAGGCTGGCCATAGCCCACATTCACAGTTCAGTACAGGGATGGTGGGGGTTGCTATGACATGCACTTTCTCTGGGCGCCATGGTTCCACGCTACTCCTCTGATCACGTGTATTCAGTCATATGTTCAGTCAGAATACATTAAATGAAAAAAAGCCATAGCATTTGCACTGAGCATAACATATGTGTGGAAATTGCAGAATCCCAACTCTATGTGAACCACTATGGGTTTATTGCCTAGTTCCCAACCTCTGGTATATTTACATTAAGGGGTTCTGTCACGACTGGGCTATTGAGGTAGAGAACCAGGGGGTTAGGAGAAGGAAGAATAAATGACGGGAGGGACAGTAACTAGGTCTCCTAGTTGCGGCCAAACCCAGGTTTGGCTAGACCTGCCCAGAGGCGTGGAGTCTAACTCACTTGTTGGTTTTCTCCAGTGACCCCTCCAATTGGGATTTGGTTTTCGCCGCACCAAGTGAACAGGTCGCAGCCCTCTGGACAGGTACCTGGGAATGGCAGAAGACCGAAACAAATACTATATCTACAAGGACTGGAAACACTAGGGATACTGGAAATGAAACACTAAAAGATTACTGAAAAGGAATGGCACTTGAAACACTAGGAGGAGATAATCCAGAGATAGACTTGTACTGAGATTCAGGTAGAAAGTGCACAGAGGTTAGCTTGAGACGCACTGAAGGCGCGGGCACAGACTTGTACTGAGATCCGGGTAGCGAGTACACAGAGGTTGGCTTGAGATGCACTGAAGGTGCAGGCACGGACTTATACTGGGATACTGGTAACGAACACACAAGGGTTAACTTGAGACGCACTGGAGGTGCCAACACGGACTTTCACTGGGATAGTGGTACAGACCCTCCAACATGACCCGCTCTATTAGGTACAAAATGCTCTGCTCCTGGACTTCCCTCTTAATTTATGATTGCAGCCACCTGTGGTGAAACACCTGTCTCATCAATTACCTAGTTCAACAGATGGATTTTCCGACGCTTGGTGAAGACATCATCGCCAAGCGCCTGCACTGCACTCGGGTGCAGTGTGAACAGCGTCAACCCGAGATAATCCCGGGTCGACACAGTAATAGTAGACCCGGGATTTTTGGTGGAAAAGGGGTATCAGAGGAAACCCAAACCACACTAGAGTCAAACTGAGGGAGGGAACCACCAATATACCCCATCTACAGTGTTTATGTGTTTTTATTGAACAAGGGTGTTGTCCAATTAGTCTGGCCTTTATCTCTACATTTTGAGAAAGGATGTCCACAGATAATCTTTGAGATAGAGAGCAGATACTGAGCCCTTTACCCACTGTCAGAACTTAGCAGCCACCAACTGGAGCAGCAAAGAAGACCACCCACTGATACACACAATCCATGAGCATGGGAACCGGAGAGGGAAGAAAGAGCTGTACACAGAGGCCTGATTCAGAGCCGGACGATCTGACAGAGCGCTCGCTCTGAATCAGGGCCGGCCTTCTTGTTTTTTATAGCGGCCTCCTGGCCGCTCACATAGCTGTGGGTGACCACCCACAGCTATAGCGAGCGGCCAGGAAGAAGGTCGCGATGGTCAAGACCATCGGGCTTGCGATGAGACCCTTGTGGTAGGGTCTCGTTGCGCGCAAACCCCAGAGAGATTTCGGCTCTCACAGAGCCGAAATCTCTCCCACTGACATCACTCGTGATGTCAGTGGGGCCGCCCCCAAACGGAGGCGTTCACATGGGAACGCCTCAGTTTGGGCAGCCACTCCCCCGGCCCACCCACCAATGGGGGCATGCTGTCACTCAACATCGACAGCACGCCCCCTTTGGTACGAGACCCGGAGCGTCCGGGTCTGGCGCATGCACACGACGGAGCCGGCTCCGTCGTGCGCATGCGCACTGGGCCACCATCGACCCGCATAGCGCCCACGAGCGGGTCTGAATCAGGCACAGAGTACCAAGACAAACCAGTGTCACTGGACTGGCTTGGGATTGCGGTATGGTAGGGTATTGAACAATGAAACATTGGTTCTACCGATAATTCCTTCTGATTTTAAATTTGAGTTACTATTTTTTTGTCAGCCACTTTGTTTGGCTCAACCTACTTTCTTCCCTTCAATTTATGGGTACAGAGCATTTAGATATTTACTGACTAGCAGATATTAAGTCAATGTTTTAAAAATCGATATACCTAGTAGAGAAAAATCAATGCTTTATACTTGGTTGATTTGGTGGAATCAAATTAATTATTTCCGATGGTCATTATTATTGATTCCCTTCCCTAGATTGTGGTTTGAAAAACATTAAAAAATTGCAGCTTTAAATCTCAAGGCTCACAGATGATAACTGAGTTATCAAGTAGGAGCGCTGCAATGGGTGGGTTTCCAATTAATGAGGAGCAGCTGGAAAATAGGGATAGTTAGTCCCTTGAACAAAGAAAAAGCATACAAATAATACCAGCGCTCAAATGTGATAGCATTCAATATACATCATATTTTAATCAAAAACAGTATAAAATACACATATAAAAAACAAATGATAAAACCAGTACAAAAAAAAGAGAATACTTAATAAAAAAGAAATTAGCGTGCTGAGCAGCATATAAACGTGAAGGTGATCCACCATATAGGCTGCAGATGATCTGTTAGATGGATAAGTTTAGCAATGGAATATTCCACATTGTCTCACTGCAGCCATAATATTAGTCTCTTATACCGCAATAGTCTTAGGAAACTTGAAGGTCCCAGATTATTAGTATGGTCAGAAGGGATGTGCACTCCCAATAGGAGATATAGTTACCAGTGTCAGTGTCCTTTGATAAAACTGCGGCTCTACGCAGCGAAACACGTCAGGACTTGGCTTACAGGAGACCACCTCAACCGCTTGGAATCTATACATTTCCCTATACTTTGGTGGGATTACCCAACACTGGAGATTTAGAATTTGGACCAGAATCCGTGCCCAGGGGGAGTATCCATCTGCGACAGCTCTGAGAGCGTTGCTAAAAAAAAAAGACCCCATTTGACCTAGGACACTGACACTGGTAACTATATCTCCTATTGGGAGTGCACATCCCTTCTCACCATACTAATAATCTGGGACCTTCAAGTCTCCTAAAACTATTGCGGTATAAGAGACTAATATTATGGCTGCAGTGAGACAATGCGGAATATTCCATTGCTAAACTTATCCATCTAACAGATCATTTGCAGCCTATATGGTGGACAGTGGCGTAACTAGGGTATTTGGATCCCAGGGCAAATTTGAAAAGGGAGCGCCCCCCCCCCCAACATCCTGAGATGTGCGCGCACGGGAAAAAAAATGGGCGTGGTCACTTAAAAATGGGGCGTGTCAACATGACACACCCCTTTATTTTCACGCTGAACATTCCTATCCATATGCACCTTAACCCCAGTAGTACCCCTTATACAGTACCCCCAGTATGCAGTTGTGGTCCCTCTTATGCAGGCCCATAGTAGTGCCCCTTATACAGTATCCCCAGTAGTGGTCCCCCTTATACAGCCCCCAATTAGTTCTCCTTATTCAGTACCCCCAGTAGTGGCCCCCCCAAATGCAGTGCCCCACGTAGTGTTCCCCCTTATGCAGTACCCCCAGTAGCAGTCCCCTTATGCAGTGCCCTTTATATGGTGCCCCCAGTAGTAGTCCCCCCCCCTATGCAGTGCCCTTTATATAGTGCCCCCAGCAGTAGTCCCCCCCCCATGCAGTTTTTCCAGTGGTGGTCCCCTTATGCAGGCACCCAGTAGTGATCCCCCCCTATCTAGTGCCCCATGTAGTGGCCCTTCCTATTATTGCCCCCAGTAGTGGTCCCCCGAGTGCAGTGCCTCTAGTAGTAGGCCCCTTTTATAATGCCTCCAGTGGTAGTTCCCCCCCAAGTAGTAGTCCCCAGTAGAGTAGGTCCTCCCAATGGTGCCCCCAGTAGTAGCCACCCCTCCCCCAGTAGAGGTCCCCCCAGTAGTAGCCACCCCTCCCCCAGTAGAGGTCCCACCAGTAGTAGCCACCCCCCTCCCAGTAGAGGTCCCCCCAGTAGTAGCCACCCCCCTCCCCCGTTGTGCAGATGAGTAAAACAAACAAACAAAAAAAAAAATATATATATATATATATATATATATATATATATATATATATATATATATATAAAAATACACTTACCTGAATCTCTGGTCCTGGTCCTGCTCGCGACGCCGCTCCCGTCCGGGCTGGCGCGCTCAGCATTATGGGACAGACGTCAGTCCCATTACCCACTGCAGGAGCCGGACGGAAGTCCGGCTCTTGCAGTGGGTGCTGCAGCAGTCAATGAGAGTCTATCTGACTCTCATTGGCTGCTGTTTAACACACGCATCGCCACCAGCCCGGACGGCGATGCGTGTGTTATGCACAGCTTGAGCCCGCCTCCTGGCGCTATTGGGCAAGCGCTCAGGGGGAGGGAATGGGCTCAGGCGTGCAGCACAGGACCGGCGCTGGAAGCCTAGCGCCGGTCCTGTGTAAATGTGTAGTGCTGACTGCACGCATTGCGGTCGGCGCTACACTGGACAACTAGGGCGGGCGGGCCGGTACTGTGGCCGGCGGCGCCCCCGCGCCGCCGGTCCAACGGCGCCCAGGGCACGCACCCCGCTCGCCCTGCTCTAGTTACACCACTGATGGTGGATCACTTTCACGTCTATATGCTGCTCAGAACGCTAATTTCTTTTTTATTAAGTATTCTCTTTTTTTGTACTGGTTTTATCATTTGTTTTTTATATGTGTATTTTATACTGTTTTAGATTAAAATATGATGTATATTGAATGCTATCACATTTGAGCGCTGGTATTATATGTATGTTAAATCTCAAGGCTGCCTGCAACCCGCAGGCTATTACATATACCCCAATATGAGCCGTATTCAATTAGACGCGAAAAGCCGAGATCCGCATAAAAGTTTTGCCGATTGCGACTTTTCGTCTGTCGGAAACTTATCTCCATATTCAATTACAAACACTTTTCGTGTACGCGGAATAGGCGAATTTCGCCAATGTAATAGGCGAAAAAGATTCGGCTCTGAATAGCAGGAGAAAAGAAGTGCAACATTTTTATTTTGGGGGTAAAGGTGGGAAAACCACTCAGAACCCTTAGGACAGCCCCCAAAGGATAACTGCATCAAAAAAATCCTGTAAATAAACTTAACACCCCAAAAAAGTACTTTCATTTTGGGGGCAAAAAAGCACAAAGTGGGGGGATAAACTCAAAAACTAGCGAAATAAGGTTGTGGGGGTGCTCTAAGAAGGGGCCAAGTGTTTTGGGATTGCAGGTGCTTTTATGACGGAGGAATTTCACTTTTATTAAAACGACACTTTAGAGACATTACAAATGCTAGCACCCATTATCAGGTACCCCAAATCTGACAGGACAACTTATTTTCTCCAAAAAATACTGCTTATGCCATTCTTCACCACTTGTGCAAAGACGCTAATTAGAGGCAATTGTACCAACTTAAGTACCCCAAACAGTTTTATTAGGGCTATTCGGGCACAACTACATTGATCCCCAATGTTTCTGCATCTTTTGGGGGGGGGGGGGGTTCAAGCTGATTTCCCCGATTCTGACACCACTTTCCAGCTGTTCTGACTTCGTGTGTCGCCGTTTTCGCGTCTTTTGGAATTGAATAGCGGGGACGTGCACGATACTTTTCCGCGGGCAAAAGACGCGATGTAGGCGAAAAGTCCGGCAGGCTGAACTTTATCGCGGGTGCGAAACTAATTGAATACCGCCCAATGTTGGAATAAATTTTTTTATAGTTTCTTCATTTCTATGAACCCTATACATCCTATAAAAACAGTCCTCTGCCGCCATCTAGTGCTTGGAACCTGCACTGTATTTTGTTCAATATTGAATTTGTACTACAGGTATACTGTATTGTGAAAACAACACTATATTTTTCTGCATTTGAAGAATCCATGTTTTCATAGAGAGTGCTGCACAGAATTGTAGGAATGATCCATTCATATAAGTATTAGATTATTTAAGAAAATCCAAGAGTTGCATTAGGCTGGTCGACTCTACAAACGTGCATTACAGGTTTAAGAATAAAACATAAGCTCACATGTTCCATGTAAGTAAAAAGGAGAATGGATTATTGTACTGCATGTTATTTTACACTCCTTACATGTTATATTTATTTGTTGTAGCATTTAATTAAAGTATTATTTGAAAAGAAAAAAATGAAGAAGTAATTATACAGTATTAGGATACTGCTGAATTTGTCCTGTACCTATTACCAGCTTTAGACAGGACATGCAAATTGGGAAGTGATAACAAACAAGTATTTATAGAACATTGGCGATCATGGTATATAGGTAATTATTGTATACTCTAATTGGTGCATTTTAATAATAGAGCATGGCATATATTGTAATAATTACACTATTTATCTACGGGTGGAGCAATATAATTTACAGGGACATAGATCAATGCATGCACATATCTTGTGTCTACCCACCTGGTGAGCCAGCTCATGAGCGATCACCATTGTAATCCAGAGTTTATTAGATGCTGTAGATGTCTTAGGATCATACAGCAATGAGGACTCCCTGTAAGTTGTCAGCCCCCAGTTTTCCATTGCACCAGCCTGAAAGTCAGGAATTGCAGCAAGATCTAAAGAAACAACATTCCATCATCATACAGAATAATGCATAATAAAACCAGAAATTGGCAAGGATATCCTAGGCTGCCAGTCATACATTACCTTGCTTTGGCAATGGGTACGGTATGCGGAAATATTCTTCAAAAAAGTCCAAGAGCTTTACTGCCGCTTTTAATGCATATGTGGCTTGGTCTATCTTGTCGGGTGCAGCATAAATAGATATCTAAAAATAAGGTGCAAAAAGTTTAAAGATATAAAACAGCACATACATCAGAATTCATTATAAACCGCAAATCACAACCATTCAATGGATCTTGGATCAGTGCTAAACAATAAAGGAGTTTAAACTGTCATATGTTCAATAAATAATCAATTGAAGCATCTGATGAAAATGGGAAGTTATATTCACATTACACTCTATGGGCAAAATGTAATAGCCTGCGACTTACAGGCATCCACGAGATCCCAGAGAGCCTGCCCAATGTTTTAAAGTGGCAATCTTTTAAAGCTAGGTTGGTTTTGCCTTTTAAATGAATGCCACTTTAAAACATCAGACAGACTCGCCAGAAACTTAATGATGCCTGCAAGTCGCAGACTATTACATTTCCCCCTATATGTAAGAATGATTATATATATACCAATATAAGTGCAATGTACACCAATGTACACAAGTGCACAACAATATCAATTTTGTGGTGTAACTTTCTGTATTCTATGAAAGCTAATTGGTGATTGGTTGCCGCAATTTACTACATATATATTTCAGAACAGCAACCGTGTATCCGGTTTTTGTAGCTTTTTAAATGAAGTGAGAACTGACTTGAACCCTTGCTGAGTCCTTACCTTAACTCCATGATCTGTCACCTGACTGACTGATTTGAAGTCTGAAACAATAAATGCCACAAGGTACGTGCTCATCTTCACACTGACATCAAAGTGGTCTTCTAGGAGTCCCCCACCCACATACACAGTCTTCACCTGCAGGGAGAGAGTGGATAATATAGCAGTATATGGATTGACATAGAAGGTACATTACAGTTGCTCACTATACTGATTAAACTGCAGTCCTTACATTGCCGGGACCCAGGCCACTATGTGACCATGTGAAAATATTGAAAGCTACTGTAGTGCACCTGTTACCTGCACACAGTGGATCACATTTACGATGCCCACCACAAACCACCCTGGTTACGCCCCACTTAGAGGTGTTTATGCCTCACTTAGAGGAGCATGCCTACTATCTGTTCTTTGGAAACATCTAAAAAAATAACAGTCACAGATTCATTAAAAAAAAAAATCATCAAAATCCAACCACCGAAAACTATAAAATTCTCTTTATCTTCAGCTGCACCGCTTGGATTTAAGCTATTTCTTAAATTAAATAACTAAACAACTTTTTCAGGCGCTAGTAATAGTAATAAAAAATAAATATATATCATAAAAAGTGATGAAATCCTTTACAATTTCTTAAATGAGTCATGAAGGAGATGTGACATGTGGATTGTCTTTATGAAATTTGATACTTTTGTGCCGTTTTACTTTACGTGGAAACGTGCCTAGAGCATGTGCATCATATTACAAGTACTGATCTCTGCCAGCTCCGAGCTAGTGGAGTGAAAATGGCTGTGCATAAAGCAAGGACACCTCTATAAATGTTCCCTTTCTGCTAATTAATCTCATTGTACACAGTCTGGCTTCTTAGCATGGAGCTTATTCCCTGCATCCGGTGTCAGCTTCTGCTTCTCTGCAAGCGGCCATCTTGTTCAGACCACAAAATCATTCCAGTTACTGAGTTTACAGTAGGCAACAGCTGCACTTTAATAACGTTGCTTTATAGCTTAAAGAACTGTTTAATTTTTCTTAGTAAAATGCACCAAAATCATTAATTTGGTTAAAAATGATAAAGTCTATGAATAATATAAGGAAAGTGGCTTATTGGCACCATGTACTACAAGTTATGTTAGGCTGGCCAACCTGTGCACAGTTCCTTTCTAATTTTTTTTATCATACCAACATTATTCATGTTATGACACTTTTAAACTGAGGTTCAGCATATTAACAGGATAGGATAACTGCAACACATTAATATAGTCTCCAAGACACTATAAGAAAACTGGTGCAGGACTGCAGGAAGTACAATCTATTGTCACTTCATGTTTAAAAAAAAAAAAAAAAAAGAGTAAGGAAAGGATGTGCAGGGAACCTATACATTGGTTGCTGAACAAAACCTTCCAATTGTCGACATGGTGACACAGCTTATCCATTTCATGGTTCTCCAACTTTTACTTTAGTGGCAGCTGGGGAATATCATTTACAAAAATGTGTGTGGAAGTCCCGTCTCCCAGCATGATATAGGTGGCAGTTGTAGGCCAACAAGAGCTGGAAATCCATTTAGTTTCAAAACTTGATGTACATGGCCATAGGCAAGGAACAAAAGAAAGTTTATAAAGTTTGATAGAAAAATAATGAATAGAATCACAGTATATTTCTTTCTAAAAACACTTATTAAATTGTACCTTATAATCACTAAATGGTGTCTGAGTTATTGGCACAATTACAAGAAACCACGTACTATGGGCATGTTGGACACTGCGCTATGCTTCGCTTCTCTTCGGATCTTAATTGAGAAACTGGCTTTGAAGGCTGGCTCATCAAAACAAGGGAAGGTCAATCGCGCGGCTGTAGGCTCAAACTGCGTTGATGCAAGCACTCTGTAAGAGATTGTTTAGTAAATAAGAAAATACATTTGAAGCTAAATATCAGTGCTTATTGTTGACAAAAAAAGACATCCGTCATAAACAAGGATGGGTTGGGTATGGGATCCCGTCAGAATTTGGAAAGTAACCCTTACCCTAACCCTGTCCCTAACCCATCTTTCCAGGAGCCTAACCCTAACCTTTCTCTCTTGCAGCCAACCCTCCCCCCAGTGCCTAACCCTAACCTAATACTCACCGTTGGGATGTCAGCAGTCAGCATCGTGGACCTGGGATTCAGACTGCTGTCGAGATTCCGGTGCCGGGATTCTGACTGCCAGCATCCTGGCCATCGGTATGCCGACTACATCCCACAAGGATCACTAATCACAGTACATATGTTGCAGATGGGCCCCTCTAGGACTGTAGACCTTTGTTCCGGAAGTGGATATGGTTTCTCAAAGTAATTTGACCTTCATATGCAGATCATATAAAGTGTTTCCAGTCTTTACATTTTCCCTTATTTTCCTCTACCTGTAGGTGTTCCTGAAGGGTCTATTTTTGGCCCCCTTTCTCCTCTCCCTCTACACTTCCTCATCTATATACCATCTACAGTATATGCTGATGACATTGAAATCTACCTCTCGTCCCCTGACCTATCTCAATCCATCCTCTCTCACGTCTCTAACTGCCTCCTGATATCCCAGCACTTCTTGAAATTTAACACGGCGAAGACCAAGCTCATTGTTTTCCCCCTTCCTGGGTCCCTCCACCTCCCCACTCTCTGTTGATATCATCACCTTGTCTTCTGTTCTCTAAGTCCGTTGCCTCACTATAATCCTCAACTCCACTGTCTCCTTCACTCCAGCTCCTTCAATTCATGCACTCAAGACAACTATCAACCTTGTCTTTTTCACCTCTGGAACATATGCATAATCTCCTCTACCTCATCTCTGATGTTACCAAAGTGCTCATACAAGCGCTCATGATCTCCCACCAAGACTACTGTAACCTCCTCCTCACCGACTTCCCTCTCACTTGCCTCTAATGACTTGAATTCTTAACACTGCTGCTTATCTAATTTTCTTCTCCTGCCATACAACATCTGTCTAAATCTTTACAATCGGCTTCACTGGCTCTCAATTCCCCACAAAATCTAGTTCAAACTCCTCAACCTCTAATATTATTTAGTCCACACACCCACTGACTCATGCCACCTCCTGTGTCCACCACCCTACCTCTACCCTGGTCACTATCTCTCATGCTCACCTCCAAAACTTCACCCAATGTGCAGATTCCCCCTCGAGCAATCCCAAAGATTAATCTGGCCTGTATTAAGTGGTGACTTCTCACAAAAACATAACTCATTAAATTCTAAGATGTTTGTTTCCTTTCAGTAAAGTGTGTATTATTACAGTGATATCTGTAAAGGATAAATTGAACCTTCTACACCAAATAAAACTGACATAGCTCTCTATAAGTAAATAGATGTAGGTCTTTTTGGAAGGCACATCAGATTTTTTTCCTAAACTCCCTTTTAGACTCTGGAACACACTAGCTAAAGATTAGTCCAGTCACAAGACAGTTATTACACAAATACAGTGAAAATCAGATTTACCTGATCTCTCCATCTGAGGTTTTATAGGTGCTTTTATAAAACCCTCGGAAGCTGTGTGAAAGGTTTGCATTGTATGCAATAGATAGGGTATAATTTTCTCCGGGAATTAGAGGATCGGCGGCTTGAAGTGCAATTTGCTCATTGATAGGATGCTCCAGAAGAAATAAATCTTGCTGTTGAAGATGGCTTCCTATTCCTCTGTCAATGCTGGTCTTTGTAACTGTTAAGTGTTTGCTATGCAGGATGATGGTTCTGGTCTGTTGTGTTACAGTAACAGTGATCTTGGTAAGGCCACTAAACGTGAGAGTGGTTAGGTTTGGGTGAATGAGGAGGTCATAGTGTAGAGGAATTACATCATTCGGTAACCTAAAATTGTTCCATGGAAAGACGTCACTAGAATCGTCCGTGTCCTCAGTACCCATGGCCATAGGGGACACAGAGAAAAATGTCCATATGAAGCATAAAAGTCCAGTGTATAATAGACTATTCATTGTTATTTTCACCCTTGCAATAATGTTATCTCAATTTCATGAAGTTACAGTACGTATGATCCTGGAAGTGCAATACAAAGAGAAAATTTTATAATAATAATAAAAAAAGCAAACTTGACTAAATGTTTGAAGCACAAATAAAAATATTATGTGTCATGTTACATCGCAGAGTTTTTCTCTCTTATTCGTTATTAAATATGATCTTGCACAATGTGATACAGCAAAACCAGACTGAGGATTTTGCCTTAAATGCATATTTTTTCCCCTTAATTTTTCCAAAATGTATGACATGCAGTATGGAAGGAGTGTCTATATATTATACATTATAATTAAATATAGACAATCCTTCCATATGTCATAAATTATGGAAAAATTAAGAGATAAAATTGGCATCTAAGACAGAGGGCCTGATTCAGAGCCGCTCGCGAGCGCTATGCGCTCGCAAGCGGGTCGATGGTGGCCCAGTGCGCATGCGCATGACAGAGCCGGCTCCGTCGTGCGCATGCACGAGACCTGGATAGCGACAGGCAATCCGTCGCTCCGGGTCTCATACCAAAGGGGGCGTGCTGTCGATGTTGAGTGACAGCATGCCCCCTTTGGTGGGCGGGCCCGGGGCGTGGCAGCCCAGATGGAGGCGTTCCCATGGGAGCACCTACCGTCTGAGGCCGGCCCCACTGACATCACAAGTGATGTCAGTTGGAGTGCTTTCGGCTCTGTTAGAGCCGAAAGCACTCTGGGGCTTGCGGCAACGGGACCCTACCACAAGGGGCTCGTCGCAAGCCCGATTGTCTTGACCATCGCAACCATCTTCCTGGCCGCTCGCTATAGCTGTGGGTGGCCACCCACAGCTATGCGAGCGGCCAGGAGGCTGCTCTGAAAAACAAGAAGGACGGCCCTGATTCAGAGCAAGCGCTCTGTCAGTGCGTCCAGCTCTGAATCAGGGCTAGAATCCTCAATCTGAGCAAAACCCAGAACCGGTACATCCAATATGTGGCTAATAATAAAATATGATAGGACATGATTGGCACCTCCTTCTACCAACAACCTGCTCTAAATGTGGGATTGTTTCCGAAGGAGAGTACATTCAGGGCCATGCCTTGAAGAGGGGCAGTTGCAAAAATGTTTCCTTTCCAGATATTGCTCCAAATTTCCTTGAGTCTTGTCTGGGGTAGATGCAGCTGATGTAGAGGCACAGCAGCTGCACTTGCCTTTGGGTCCCCCACATAAAGGGAGAGCCAGTGTTGATATACTCTCTATCCATTCTGTTGGAAATAATATGTGTGCAGATGTTGATATTGCAGCATTATGTAGGCACATACAATCAGATGACTCAAGTTTCAAACAGCCCAGTTATTTAACCAATGGTTATGGTTTATTGATAAATAGCAGTTACAGCCGCACTCACTGTTACATGCATAATAGTGATGGAGTGGAGCTTGAGCGGAGTGGGGTTCTATACAGCCCACTAGCCATTGAGTGTATGCTGCAAACGGGTAGCGATGCAGGATACTGGAACAAGCAGGTATAAGTCAGGTTCAAGATTGCCCCTGCACATACTCAATAGTTATCTCTGTGGCCATCTTGGAACAGGGCCTGAAGTCTCCCTGGAGGGTCGGGAAGGGTCGGGAAGACTGAAGTCTGCACAGTCGCGCATTCCTATCGACACATTTGTCATCTTAAATGAATAGTTCATGTAGCTAGCAGCATGCACTAGGGAGCCAAGCAGGGATCTTCTCTCTTCTCTCCTGCCACGTCAACCTTGGGGATCTTCCCCTGAGCCTCTTTCCGGGGAGCCTTCTGGTTCTTCTTTGCAGTGACTGACAAGCTGGCCTGGGCCCATTGCCTTACTAGTCAGTACTGGGCCTGATTCATGCATGCTCTTCCTTGGAGAGGATTCTGACAACTGTTAGCATGCTCTGGAGGAGTCATAGTCTGCAATTTCGTCACAGGAGGATGAGATGGTGGAAGGCTCTGACCTTGAGTTTTCTCAAGTCAGGAGGAGTATGGCAATATGAAGCAGGAAGAGGACGATTTAGTGCATGCCATCAGGCAGACAAAGATCTTAAGAATAGTGAGGAATTGGAGATTCCAGACTGTATGCAGTTTAAAAGGTAAAATAAACAGATGGAAAAAGAAAACCTCATCAGTTTATATAGAGGAGATCCTGATTGCAGATTTCATATCTCCCACATATTACAGTTCATTGTTTCTAGCATAGATCCAGTGAAATTGGAATTCCAGAAAAGTTGGATGTTCCCACAGCTCACCTATGTAAGACTAGCATCATTCTTATTATGAACACTTCTACCTTACGAGATACAGTAGCTTAGGCAGGAAAATGGAGGCTACTCTCAAGTCTGTTGACATTGCAGCAGGGGCCACTTAGCTTTGGCTCAGGTTCAATAGCTCAGTGGTGAGGTGGTCAGAGCAACTGTCAGAGGATCTGGAATCTGACAGACCAAAGGTTGACACATTCAATCTGTTGAAGTATATTTGTGAGGCCTTTGAATATCAAGGGGCAGTTAACACTGATAGACTCATTTGGCCTAGATTTTCAGCTTTGGCGGCAGTCTTAAAATTCCATGTCCACTGACTTCTTGAGAGTCCCTTCCATTCTCTGGGGGTCTTGTTTCGTCCAGAAATGGATAAAAAATATTTCCCAGGCCAAAGGGGGAAATAGATCCTTTCTTCCTCTTAATGTCCCCAGACCAAAAGGCTCTAGGTTTTGCTAATTTCATCCCTACACAAAAGGTGTCAAACCCACAGGGTAAGTCCTCCACTCCTTGTGGAGAGTTGCAGAGAGGTTAACAGGCTTGGGTAGCCAGATGTCTAGCTATCAAGCCCCCAGCAAGCAACTCCTTTCGTGGTATCTTGCTTGCTTCTCTTTTGGAACTAAAAGACCAGATGGGAGCGATTAATTAATTAGTGGAAAATAAACTAGAGTGCCCCACAGTGCATTCTATCCAGCTCAGTGATCACGAGGAGGGACTTTAAAGCAACACTCTAATCAAAGAAGCAGAGCACAAGTGACTGGATCACAAGATTACCCTACAACGATTTTAAAAATCGTTCAATCGTTCATATCTGAAAGAAAATCTGACATGTGGGCCTGCAACGATGAACAATGCACGTTCCTGCATGTCAGATAATGATATCTGACATCATCTGTCTTTGCAGTCAGATTTTCACGATTTCATTCATTTTAATACTGTCTGAAATCATTCAAATCATTGGTAAAATTGTTCAATCGTTAGTGCCTACCTTTAAGATCAGATCAGTTAAGTCAAACTTTCTTCACCAGAGTTTAACTTGCCAGACTATAAAAGCATTGATGATCATTGATGCCATGATCCTTACAGCAAAGCCTGTTTCGGGCAAGAATTACGCAGGGTTTGGAAGATCCACATCTCAAAGTGTAAATCAAAGGGGATTACCTCCTCTTATTTTTGGATGGACTGGTTACTACCGTTCCTGCAAGATGGCCTCGAAGGAGATTTAAAATGTGTCTATTTAATGGTTTGGGAATCAGGCCTCTCCGATTTCTTTTAGAGAAAACTGCCTGTTTTAACCAGAGAGCAGATCTTCTGTCAGCCTCCATACTGTACATCCCCCAATAAGCTCCTTGGTATCTCAATCTGTCGCTGACAGCCTTCCTATTGGCTATCTCTACAGCTAGGAGAGCTATAGAGCGTGGGCTCTTTTAGGTGTCCATTTGTCACCTTAAATGAAGACAGGTCTGTTCTTAAAGTCAAAGCTCCCTTTTAGCCTAAATTGATCTCCAAGTTCCATCTAAATCAAGAAATTGTGATCTCATGTTGGTCCAGGATAAGTCTCCAGAAGAAGAATCTCTTTGCTGTTTGGACATTGTAAAAACATTGATGATTTATATCCAAAGAACCTGGGAATTATGCAGGATGGATATCTTATTGCTCCTTTACGATGCCCATAAGAGAGGCTGGCCTGCATCTGAACAGACTATTGCCAGATTATTTTAGTAATGTACCAGGTTTACATTAGAAAGTGACAATCTCACAATGTGATGGCACATTCCACCAGATCATTGGGAGCCTATTGGGCCCAGGATTTCAGTTGAGCAGCTGTGCAGGATGGCCATCTTGTCTTCACACCATCACAAAATTCTACAGATCCAATACTTTTGTGTCCAAGGATGCCAGTGTTGGATGTAAGGGGCTATGGCATGGCAACATTTCACAGTTATCCTTTGTAAAAATATTGTTCTCATTGAAGAATGTTGTTTTCTCCTGTCCCTCTTGTTACATACTGTACTCTTGGTCTTTGTCCTTTGGAAAAAAATATGGAATCATTGGCAGTAACTGGAGCTGCAGAGGGGCAGGATCTTGAGCTATTTGCTAATGAACTTAAAGTGCCTAAGCTCCTGTCATTGCAGTCTATATTTAGTTTGCCAATGACTTCCATTTAAGCCAGAGAAAAGGTACACAGATCCAATCTTCACGGTTGCTACATGCACAGACAATATTGTACTGTCAGGGCCGTTGAGACACCCACAGGGCCTGGGTACATGGCCATATTCTGGAGGTGTACTGTGTGTCGTCATAGAAATGTGTTATACAGTTTGTATGAACCAAGGTGTTACACGCAGTAGTGTTAATCACAGAGTTATACATATTCATATTCAAAACCAGAGTGATAATTCCAGTGTCAAAAAATATACTGTATTAAAGATTATAATATTGCAAAACAAACCATAAATAAACATCTTCATGTGACTCTGCCATGTTACACTACAAGTACATGTGATGCAACTCAAAAACTATACTATATGTTACTAAAGTTTTGCATATTTATTATGATTTAAAAAAAAAAAAAAAGCTTACAGCCTATTAAGAAATAAATTCATATACTTTTTTGCCATAGCATGATATGGCTATTTCCCGTAATCATTCGCATAGTAAACGTTCATGATGATTTGAATGAGTGACTTACTGATAAAGGGTCAGGTTGCTCTTATGGGAAGTGTGCCAGACAGTGGGTGATACACAATGATAGGCCTCACACAAGGCCTCAGTCTGATCTGACTGTAAGGTACGACATAAATAGACACGTAATGCTGCCCATCCACTAACAGACCATAGAAACAACAGCACGATTATGACATTGTAATCGTGCTGTCGTTTCTATGTCTGTGATAAACCTACACTGAACGAGCAGTCGTTCAGTGCAGGCTCATCAATCATCTGGCAACATGCTGAACCTGACAATATCGTCAGGTTGACCAGCAGGTTTGCCCGATGATTGATGACGGAAACGTCCAGCGGGCAAGCGCGCTAGCCGTTTCCTACTTTAAAGTGCCCGATTTGCGGACGATTTGCAATCCCCTGTCAAAATCGTCTAGTGGATGGGCAGCTTAATTCTTAATGCTGAATAAATGAGACAATCAAATAGAAAAGGAACAACAATAAATTAATATAGAAATAATGAGTTAGCAGCTGCTACTAGGAAACACAGAAAACAACATTCAGTACCTTAATGGCAGCTTGTCACAGAGAAAGAGCTCTTTGTCATACTAGGAGGTGGGGGGATGTTACAGAGTATAATCTTCACACTATAAACATGAAAATACTCCCTATTCATGTTATAAACGACCTCCAAACACACAGTCTGTTGTCTGCAATCTGTCTGCTGCTGGCTCATTCGGCTCATGGAAATCCAGCTTCAGCCCAGCCAGCACATCGTTACTTTCACTTTCTCTTCCGGCAAAACTGCAGTGTTATAATTATACTAAACCCTATCCTCCAACATGACCCCTCCCATCAGGTACAAAATGCTCTGCTCCTGGACTTCCCACCTAATTTATGATTGCAGTCACCTGTGTTGAACTAGTTAACTGATGAGACAGGTGTTTCTACACAGATGGTTGCAATCATCAATTTAGAGGAAAGTTCAGGAGCAGAGCATGTTGTACCTAATGGAACGGGTCATGTTGGAGCAGGGGCGTTTTAAGAGAGGAGGGGGCCCATGTGCACTCCTTGTGTGGGGCCCCCTCCTCTCTCCCTGGTGGTTGGCAGTCGACTGACCCAGCTGGCCAGCCACGGAAGCATTAGTAGACTCCGGGCACTAGAGTGTGCCCGGAGTCTACTGCACATGCACAGAACGCTGGAAAAATGGCTGCGACAGCCATTTTACGGCGTTCTGTGCATGCGCAGTAGACTCCGGGCACACTCTAGTGCCTGGAGTCTACTGCGTATGTGCAGAACACCGTAAAATGGCCGCAGCTGCCATTTTTCCGGTGTTCTGAGCAGCAGTGACACCCGACGCGGGACCTCGGACAGGTAAGTTTAAAAAAAATATGGGTGCAGTGTGTGCGGTGTGGGGCCCCCTGGACCCGGGGCCCGTGCACACTGCACCCATTATAGATACACCACTGTGTTGGAGGGTCTGTTAAACTGGAAGAAAAGAAGGAATCCGTTTACAGTAGGGTGCACTTTATCCCTCCGTCTGAAATTAAATTTAAAACCAATTTATTAGATATGCTCTAAAAACAGGTATTACAACATCTTATTTCTTATTTTTGTCTTTTTTTATATTTATATACATGAACTATTGTAGCCATAGGCGAAGCTAGACATTTGGTAATGGGTGGTCCCAGTTCCAACCCCTCACCAGAACTTATGTCACCATGTTGGAAATAGAATACATTTAAAAAAAATAAAAATAGGCGTGGCTACGTGTCACGAGAGGAGTAGTTACTTGAAATGCTTCCAACTCACATTACACCGCACAGAGTACCCCTTATTTACATTATGCCACATAACTCTACACAGTAATGCCCCTTATTGCACATTATGCCACACAGTAGTACCCTTTATTCACATTATACCACACATTAGTTCTCCTTATTCACTTTATGTCACACATTAGTTCCCTTTATTCACTTTGTCACACAGTTTTGCCTCATCCACATTATGACACAGTAATGCCCCTTATTCACATTATGCCAGCCACAGTAGGGTAGTGTATAGATCCCCTTCAGTATTTGTACTTGGAAGTGATGTGAGGGCAGAAGTGCGGTCCTATGGTCATAAAGGCATATAATATATATATATATATATATAATGGGAGGTGCTACCTGTGGAGACTATTGTTGCAAACACAAAGAAATATATATATTCAGGGTGTGCAGTCTTGGGCCCTTTTCCACATGCACACTTGAACCTGAAGGCATGAGACTGCTTCAGCCTAGGCTAGCACCCCTCCCCACCTGTCTCCCATTGGTTTTAAGCATTCTGGCATTTTGACTGCACTTTAGTAAAAGGCACAATTTAGGTAGGCCTACATATTATATACTGTAGTGCAGACATGTGTTGATTTTTGGGGTGTGGGTCCCCTGGATTGCTTTGGTTTGGCTGCTTCAGGGCATCGCATAATAAATAAATTTTTTCTTTCTTGCACTTTTAGCACCTCTATTGTTTGTTTAATATATATGTATTATTTTCATATCTCTATTTTTCACCTTACTTCTAATATATGCAGCAGTAGCTGCTCTTAGCTATCTAACACCTTTTTACACTTCACATTTTCTCAATAGAGTGATGCCCTGAGGTGGCTTAGCTGGACTTGTTTGGGGGTGCCCTGCGCTCTTTATTTCAACCCCAGTATGTTAGGGACCTACCCACAGAGGTTACATGGCCATGATAATGCCAAAACCTCTATTTATTTATTGCAAAATTTGATTGCTATATATATATATATATATATATATATATAGATATATATATATATATATATATATATATATATATATATATAAAATTAGTAATGTTGGAGTTGTGCACTTGTAATTTTTCTTTGTGTTTGCAGCCAAGGGGTTACAGCAGCACAGGCCGAGAGGGGCAGGTGAATGGGTGGCGGAGGCTAATGGGTAGTCCGGTGCACCCCCGGACCACCCCATAATTTTGCCTATGATTGTAGCTTATATGTTCCAAACATTAATATATGATCTCATATGTATGCCATGTAATAGAGAATGTTTAAAGCGAAGTGTGAAACCAAATAGTATAACCTCTGTAAAACGTCTCTTCTTGCAAATGACATAAATTGTAACTGTTTCTCAAAGTTCTGTCAATATTGTCCAGCAAATGTTAAATATTACACATTGTTTCCATTGTGTAGCCTTCGCTGTTCAAAGCAGGACATACATATGAGACCGTATGTTAATGTTTGGAACATATAAGCTAAAATAGTTCATGTATATAAAAATAAAAAAAGCCAAAAATAAGAAATAAGATTTTGTGACACTTGTTTTTAGAGCATATCTAATAAAAGATTGGTTTTATTTATTTTTTAAAAGTTTGTTATTAAAGTGCTTTGAAGTAACAGAGGGCCTGATTCAGAGCCGGACGCTCTGATAGAGCGCTCGCTCTGAATCAGGGCCGGCCTATTTTCTTTTTTGAACGGCCTCCTGGCCGCTCACATAGCTGTGGGTGACCACCCACAGCTATAGCGAGCGGGCAGGAAGATGGTTGCGATGGTCAAGACCATCGGGCTCAAGCCCCAGAGTGCTTTCGGCTCTAACAGAGCCGAAAGCACTCCCACTGACATCACTTGTGATGTCAGTGGGACCGGCCTCAGACGGTAGGCATTCCCATGGGAATGCCTCCGTCTGGGCAGACACGCCCCCGGCCCGCCCACCAAAGGGGGCGTGCTGTCACTCAACATCGACTGCACGCCCCCTTTGGTACGACCATCGACCCACTTGCGAGTGCTCAGCGCTCGCGAGCGGGTCTGAATCAGGCCCAGAGTATGCTATAGAGAAAGGATCGCATCACATCTTATAAATACAAATCAAGCAATGTAATAACGCTTTGGCAAAATAATATCATCAAAGCTGCAAAAGATATACATCAGAAGCACAAATTTTTAACATAAGATAGGAAATTGTATAGGGGAGAGGTGGAGAGGAGAAAGTGAAGGGGTTAAGAGCTTCATAATCAATTAAGATTGGTTTTAAATGTAGATTCAGACGGAGGGATATAGGGCCTTAGTCAGCTTCGGACGGAATTGTAAAGTTGCTTGCAAGCAGCTTTGCTATTCCATCTGTGCAGATATTGTAATGCAGGGCATCACGCCTCCTGTGCATTACTTATCCAACCTGCGTTGTCCAACGCAGCATCAGATAATCTGCGGAACATCGGCTGACTAAGGTGACCCATGGGGTCACACAGCTGGCTGCTGCAGATGAGAGGAAACCATGAGATCCTGGCCTCTTCCCTCCCCACCAACGGCGGCGACACTCTCCTGTTTCGGGAAATTGAGGCCAAGGACTACTATAGGGCCTTGAGCCCCTTTTTCTCGTGTTTGATATCTCGTTTTAAGACAGTTGTAACAGTGGCTGTAGATATACAAAGACTCCAAATCCTATGTTAATTTTCATCAGTGTATGTAAGGTTGGCCAATCCCAGTTTCACTGTTCATTTTACATTAAAAAGGTATTTATACATTATTAAATAAATATTATTAATATTAACTACCAGTTAGTACAATAGCCGTTAGAAAGATAAATTAAATTGTTCATCTTAAAAATGTAAATTTTTATAGTCATTAACCTAGATAGTTTTTATTCAGATTTTGTTGACAGTCTAATCCCATTTGATTGGTAGTATTTTTAAATCTATAGTCACTGCTTCCATGGTATGTGCTATAATATCTGGTATGTGCTATAATATCTGGTATGTGCTATAATCTGGTGACAATGAGACTGCTGATAAAATTTAAACTGTCCGCAGGCCGCAGTCATTGGCTTTCTCTGTTCCATTGTCGTACAACTTACAAGAACAGTCAATGGAAAGTGCAGCTTTCCGGTCTCGTGTGTCTGCTTATGCGTTTGCAAGCAGAAAATGTACGCATAACAAACGTGAAGATGACGTCTTTTTAGAAAACAGAGACGACAACAGTTGGCGAGTTCAAGTCAAGCTATTATCGCTTTCATCCCCACTTTAATTTCATTGATCCCCATTCGCTTTGTGTAGAAGTTTATTGGGGGGGGGGCAGAGGCAAAACACAGTCTTTGCCCACCCAACAGAAATCAACAGCCCCCTTCCCAATCCCTACGGCCCTGTGCTAGACCAGTGCAAGTGATAATCTTAAAATGCATGTCCTGATATCATCATGCTCTATAGGTGTCGGAGATCTCAGGCACTGGTGGATGTAGTCAGAGTTTGTACCTAGGGGTCAATTTTTATTAAAGGTTGATTTTATCCAATTATATCGATCTAAATCAACCAACATTGATGTTATGTTTCAAGGGCTAAATTGCACACTGCGAGGGAGATGGGACAGACCTAGCGCCACAGAAGAGGAATGGGGTAAGTATGGGAGTGGGAAGGAGCGGGGGGCGGTCAAAAAGGAGCAAAGCAGGGGAACTAGAGGGTGATGCATTGGACAGAGAGGAGCGCTAGAGAGCTTAGGCCGAGACGAGGGGTGGAGGGATGGGGTCAGCAGCGGCCTGTGACGGGGGTGGGGAGGAGCGGACAGAGGCAAACTGATGTGACCAGCAATATGCTGGATCCCTTTACTAGAATAAATGTATTTGGCCATATATTTATTGGCTTACACAGGTCCTTGCGGTGAGGTTCCTAGACAAATAAAAAGATTTCCCCAGCCTATGCCAATAAGAAATGTCAGTGTTCTACTTATAATTAAAATGTACTGACTCACCACCCTTGCAGCACTTACAAACTACCATTAATATTGACAACCAATTCAGTTCTTCCCTCATCTAACCTCCAAACCACGGAGGAACACGAATATGTACCTAATAACACCTATGGCCTAAAAACCTGGATTCCCTAATATAACCCCTGAATAAACTCTATACACTTATTACCCAAACCCTCTTGCCAGTCACACTACCCCTCCCCCTTTAACATATGGACAATCTTTCTGGAACAATTGGACCCAGTAGTTTAAGCAAAAGAGTCTAACACAATCTTCCTGAAACTACGTATTTCACTGTTCTGCACTTGCCATAAAGTCTCTCTTGTAGGATCCTTGTGCAGAATAAACAATTAACTTGTTTCTTTGTTATCACTTGTAACTGGCCAGCGCAATGTCTACTTCACTACTGTCTTTCAGACGCCACTAATGTGGGGTACACACCATTAGCCACTTAATTGGCCCATATTATTACCCAAAACCACACAAATTGTAATTTTTTTTTATTTAATTAAGTTTTTAAAATAATTCTAAATATGTATTTAAATACTTTATTGAAAAAATATATTCCTCCCTTCCCCTGTGTACATATATATAGGCCAGATTAAAACAGTATCTGCCAGTGGCAGTGGCAATAGATCTCTGAGCAGCAATAGATCCACACTGGCATTAACTTCCCACCACTGAGGCGTATATTTAGTAAAGTGAGAGTTTTTAGAAGTGGAGATGTTGCTCATAGAAACCAATCAGATTCTAGCTATTATCTTCTAGAAGGTGCTAGATAAATGTTAACTAAAATCTGTTTGGTTGCTATGGGCAACATCTCCACTTCTAAAAACTCTCAGTTTAGTAAATATACCCCTAGTGTCAAAATATCAAACTCACCATCCCATGGCATTACCCACTTCCTCACCATTCTGCACCACTGATCATCAGTTCCCTTTGCTGCAGCCGATCTCTGCACTTGCAGAGATAAGCCTAATAGTTCTCAGAGGGGAGCTGAAGGTCCCTTTTCACACTTTTGTTACAGCATTCGGGGGCACAATGCAGACGATGGGTCTTAGAGGATCGTGGGTTGATTCTTCATAGATTAAGTTGCCTAGTGTATTGGAGAAGTATGGTCCTGGGAGGAGAAATATAACTGGCGGGATGTAGTCAGGAAGCCGACGGTCTAAATGCCGACCGCCGTCTTTCCGACTGTCAAACCCCGGCAAGGTACTAATGACAGGCGTAGAAAACCCGACGCCTGTCATTAGACCTACGCCAGGAGCCCGACGCTTGGCATTCCGAACAAAGGTAAGCCAGGTGCGGACAATTGCGGGCGGGGGGGGCTAGGTTTTAGGGCTCCCGGGGGGACTTAGGGCTAGGCACACCCATCGGAAGGGTTAGATTTAGGATTAGGGAATGGGGGTTAGGGTTAGGCCCCCCCGGGTGGAGGTCAGGGTTAGGCACCCCTCTGGGAGACTTAGGTTAAGGCTGGGGGAACGGGGGGGTTAGGTTTAGGCACTTAAAGAGGGGTTAGGCACTTGGGGGGGAGGTTAGGGTTAGGCGCCCCTAAGGGAGGGTTAGGGGGGAAAATAGGATTAGTTATACTTACCTTATTAGTGATCGGGATCTTCACCCCTGCCGAGCTTCCGCTGCCGGGATTTGAACGTGCGGCCGACGGTATTACATACTACACCCTAACTGGCACCTTAAGCAAGGCTATCACCATGTTAGGAGTCACTGATGGTATTGGTGGTGACCACTGGGTTAATGTCTAGTGCTTAATTGCCATGTTCATTATGTAGTTAATCATCGCTGAGGCCGAAAAAATACAGGACAGGTAGTGGTGTAATTAGTTGTACGAAGTGCAGAAAGTATGTATTCCACTCTTCCGCCCATTTATGTAGCCTCTTATTGTGTTCAGAGATAAACACCCAAGGGCATGAGTCAGACTTCCTTGCAGTTGAAGTGCAGCTGATATGTTGGCAAGTACTGTAGGTAATAATGGTAGGTTCATGTTAAGTTCAGGAAAAATTAAATAATGTTTGGTCATTGATAGTGTTTAACTGTTATCTTCATTTTGTATCAATGTTGTGTTCAACTTCATCCATGTCTTCAGTGTTTGGACGTGTTACAGGTAGGATTAACGTATGGTGGAGTACTGGAATGAGTACTGGGCAGCCATGTCTGGATTGTTTTTAGGCAATAAATAAAGAAGACCAACCTTATGGAATACAAATATGCAACATAAAATTTGTATCCAGTATAAACACTCCACTGTGTGTCTGCTCTGTAACCCACTCACCACACACTGGAGGCCTCTGGCCAATAAGCAGGAGACAGGAAGCTGCTAAGGTAGTTCTCAGGCATTTTCAATTACATTCATTTTTAATAAGATTGTTACCATCAATGTTTTCACTGTACAAGGTCTGTACAAGGCTAAATTAGTCCGTCGCAATAACAAAATTAAGTATAGATTGCTACAGGGGCTGTATCTATGAACCGACTCCTAGCAATGACAGATATCTCACATCACCCAAAGTAAGTGCTGTAGGATCTAACCCTTTAATACCAGGATATTTGGTACTCCCACATGTTGGTACTCAGTGGCCAGATCTCGCGAGAGTTTGCAACCACACTGATTGTCTTTGCAAACGATTTGACTAATCTTAATGCCAATTTTCTCCTCAATTCATACCTATATTCACAAGTTCAAGCAATGTAAAAAAGTATCTCTATAGACTATTATTCTCCAGCCAAGTCTTAACAAGATCAAAGTTTTTATCCATCCATTTAATGTTCTCTTCTATAGTCTCTTTTGCTTGTTGAACACTCCGAAGTTGAGAACCATTTTCCTTCAACAAATCAAAAAATTCTGTCACCTGAAAAAAACAAAAGTGAGTATTTGTAAAACCACAAGAGAAGCTGACAAACTAAGTGCTTAAAAATACATTTGGTGCAAAGAGAAGTTATGTATTTTGTTGTTCTTTCATACACCTAGAGAGGACAGCCTGTAGGGAATAATATCACTGGAATGATCACAGCTGCGGAGAGGATAGGACGGGAGTGCACAGATCTTGTAGAGGGCAGTCATATATGCTCAGTCATTAGTGCTCTAACGAGTGTGGACAGCGTTGCATGGGACACGGGTGGTATCATGATGTGGGGAGGAGAATAGAGACAAGTAGAAAGCGATGAACAGCATTCAATAGATAAAGGACCAGAGTTTTCCGACAGCACTGTGCTCCTAATACCCCTTACACATTGCTAATTGCGGTCCGTGTGTGCCCCAGGTTTGTGCATACGTCGATCCCGGGTGTGACCCCTTTCATACTGACAGCCAGACCCAGCACTAATGTCGGGTCAATGACTCCATCGGCGCCACGTAATGAGCCGGCGCTTGGAGAGGGTCTCGCGCATGCGCACGACGGAGCCGCCTCCGTCGTGCGCATGCACACTTGGTCAACATCGACCTGCTTGCGAGCGGGTCTGAATTAGGCCCTGAATCCCATTGAGCACTTGTGAGAAGAGCTAGACAGGCATGTAAGGACACTTTTTCCATGCTTTACTAAGGCAATGGACAAATAGTCCTTAGGAATGTCTACTCAATCTTGTTGAATCTATGCCCTGATGATGTCAGGCCATAGCCTCAGCAAACAGTTTTGCAACAAAGTATTAGGAATCTATTTACTAAGCCTTGGATGGAGATAAAATGAATGGAGATAAAGTCCCAGCCAATCAGCTCCTAACTTCCATGTCACAGGCTGTGTATGAAAAATGACAGTTAGGAGCTGATTAGCTGGTACTTTATCTCCGTCTACTTTATCTCCATCCAAGGCTTCGTAAATAGAACCCTTAGTGTTGTTGTCTTGAAATATCCCATTTTGTGTTGTTATTTTGTTGCAGGCTATGAATTTAATGAAAGGTTCTGTCAAAGCTTATGAGCCTCAGGATATTGTATATTTTTTATTATCATATACACAAAGGGCTCAAGTAAATTTAACGTGAATTAAATAGCAAGGGAATGAGCTCCTGGAGCTATTCAATTCAGCGCGCTGCTAAGCCCGACTAAGGATTTCTTCTTGCATCCCTCCTGGGGTGCGAGCAGAAATCCAACGAAAGTACAGGCAGTATGCTGTTTTCTGCCCTTAGCGCGGCGGAAACAGCATTGCGCCAGGAAATTTAGTCGGAGAATGCCCGTTCTCGTGACTAAACACCCTGTTTAAGGCGCGAGGGGCGGGAGAACGGGCATTCCCCGACCTAACAACGCAGAGAATTGAATAGCTGTGGGAGATCATTCCCGGCGCTATTCAATTTGCGTTGAATTGAATCGAGCCCAATGTGTCAAAATCAAAAAATTTTGTGATTTTGTACGAAGTTTATAAAATGATTGACATTTGGTGACAGTGAGGAACAATAAATATTTTAAAGAAAACTTTGTCAAAAGACTTTTGAGCACTACTGTAACCTCAGTGAGAAGCACCTTAGTACAGTACCTTTTAAACAGTTTTGCTAATGAGGTTTTTCTTACTCCTGTGCTGAGCCCATTTTTCCATATTTGCGCTAGTCACATTGCAACATCAAAATCTGTAACTTTTTGCAGTATCCACACAATTATAATGTTTTCAGGTTTGTAGAAGACTGAAGGCCTATTTCTGAGTTGTACGCTATTGCACAGGCTCTGCGACTTTGTACTCAGCAGCTGTGCACTAATATGCTAATGCTTAGGAGACGTCCTCTGTGATTTGCTGCTCCATCCGAAGACGCAGCATTGGATCACTCTGAGTGAACGTCGGTCATCTGAGTACGTAGGTTTGCATAATAAAACCTACCCTTAAAAATGTCTGGAGTCAAATATGCTTCATCCTCTTCCAGCATCATTATGCTGACTAACACATAGACCCCTGCACCCTCTAACATAAGCACATAACATTTATCTGCCCCCCACAAGTTTATCACACTCATCTATCAAAATACTATGGTAATTGTTCAAATGATCCTATTGGCTACAGGTTGTAGTACACCCATCTACTTTTAAACTGGGCACATCATGAAAGGGAGATAAAGACCAACAACAGACAAGTCATCTGACCATAGTCACAATCATGCAACCAGATCACAATGTAATTTGCTGAGGGTGAAGTAGGAATAATTTGGTGTGACAACGAGAAGATGGGAGAATAACAGAATATCTAGGTACCTCTTCCAGCCACTCCCTCGTAGAAAACAGTTTTGTAACTCCGACAACCATATACCCAAGTGAGCGGGATCCCAGGTCAAACCTAGAACAGAAACATAATTGAATAACATGGGCAGGAGTATTGGAAGCCTTAGGTCTACATTACTAATATAGGGATCATACTTTTCAACAAGGCGATCCCAGTTATTCTTTAGAAATTCCCAGGCCAGAATATGACCAACTTGGTTCCTGCTCACGGAGACGACAATATGTGAAAGTTCCTGAGTTTTTACAAGGTCTCCTTTCAAACTCTCTTCCATTAGCCTAAAAGAAAAACATAAGACATGCATATGTATATGTGTACGTACACACACACACACACACACACACACACACACACACACACACACCCCCCCAAAACCTACAACACTGACCAGTTAACAGATTTTGTTATATAAAATGGGAAGATTCTGGACACACAACTGATATTGTTACCTGCATCCATGTACAGACTTCATTTACTTACATGGCAGATAAGGATCTTTTGCTTTTGTTAAGGTTATTATCGCATTGGGACGTTCCTTCAGGCCACAAGCTATAACGCCCTGGAAATCAGTCAGGGTGGGAGGACTGGATATAAGATTGATCAGCCCAGACTCAGTGGCCTAGCTCTGGCTGCATGAGTACATGGAAAGTAAAAGCTCAATGACCATCTTGTGCACTGATAAGAGATTCTGCATGGATTGGCTAAGAAGACTGGCAGTAGGCTTTAATAGTGTATAGTTGCCCATGTACAAGTTACACCAAGAAGAAAAAGCAGGTCCAGGTGGAGGAGATGGAGCCTGGTTATGGTTTTGATTCCATCCTACAAATGATATCACTTTGATGTGCAGGTGACACAGGGGAAATTAGCTGTGAGGTTACAGAGCTTTCTGTGCTACTAAAACGTGGTATATCCATGAAGAAAATCTCACACACACCTTTGCTCGCACCGCATGTGTAATTACCTGCAGTTTTCAAGGTTAATTTAATCTCCCCCTTACAGCTGGTGAGTGGTCAGTTAAGCTGGCCACACACTAGACCAACTTTCATCCAACCATCCAACTAGTTGGCTGGTTGAAATGAAAATCTGGTAACGTATGGGAGTAAATGATGATCAGCAATTTGCTTCTAAATGCCAGAAAACAGATGAAAATGGTTGTTCAGACAAGTTTGTTCAAATGTTTGATCTAAACAATTTGTTCAAATAACAGTTTTTGTCCATTTTCCGGCATTTGGGAGCAAATTGCTGATTGTCATTTGCTTTCATACCTTACCAGATTTTCATTCCAACCAATCAACTAGTTGGCTGGTTGGATGTAAGTTGGTCTAGTGGGTGGCCAGCTTTAGGCCAAACTACACCAGTATGAGCAGTCAGTGACCACTTGTTTCTGACACTCCTCCCTAAAACACTGTGGATGACTGGGTGGCAATGTAGGATCATACTGCTGTCATCTCATTCATTGTATTTAATAATATTGGCTCAAGGACTAATTATTTATTTGGTTACAGCTCTGCATACATTAAATAAGTATGGTCCTCAAAATAAAACGGTGTGTTTATATTGATTATTAATGTTTGTTGTTAATAACTGTTTCTAATAATTACGGTCAATGTTGGTATATTTTATGAAATTATTATTATTTTAAGAGTAACCTTCAAGTAATTTTAAAGTCTCACTGCCAGTGTAAACCTCAAACACTGTACTAACATCAAAGTTGTCAGGTTTGCCGAAGAGGAATCCCCTACTGAGGGGTTGTGGTCTTGGGTTTGGAAGAATTCGGGGTGAGAGGCCTGGATATAAGAACTCCTCATCCACAGATCTTGGACGTTGGCAAGACCTGGTCAATGGTGCGGAATCTAACCTGCAGGGAGGTGTTCGCCAGTGACCCCTCCAAGCGGGATATGGGCTTAGCTGCACCCTGCAGGCAGGTCGCGGATCCAAGATACGTGGGAATAGAGACTCGAGATATCAAAGGCCAGGTGAAAGTGCCTAACAAAAGCACTGTTGCACAAGGGGTTTCACCAGAGGTTTGTACTTGAGGAGTACCTCAGAAGTAGTGTACTGACGCACTTTAGCACAACCGGATGGCACTTGAGAGGTACTTGGAAGTGGCACTTGGGAGATACACAATGAGTGGCGTGTGGACGCACTTTTGCACTGCAGGATGGCATACAAGGAATACACAAGGAGTGGCGTGCTGACGCACTTTAGCACAACCAAATGGCACTTGAGAGGTACTTGGAAGTGGCACTTGGGAGATACACAATGAGTGGTGTGTGGACGCACTTTTGCACCGCGGGATGGCACAAAAGGGATATACAGGGAGTGAAGTGCTGATGCACCTTTGCACCATGGAATGGCACAAACAGTGCACACTGGCAGAGTAGTAATAGCACTGTCGCTGGAGGTGAAGCACTCAGGCAAAAGATATTAGTCGCACTGCTGCTCCGGTAGACACTGGTAATTGTACACAGGCAGAGATGTTGGTCGCACTGTTGCTCGAGGAAACACTGGAAACAAACGAGAGAACCAAGGGATCCTGGAACAAGACTCTACTAGCACACTAGGAGTGACAATTGTTGATCAGGCAACTTCCTGTTGCAGGAGTCGGTCCTAAATACCCTCAGGCAGCTGGTCATTGGATCATGGGATCAGCTGGGAGACTGCCGGACTGCCATTGGAGGAGACTGATCAGGTGATATGAACCAATGTGGCTGCGCCCATGCCTGATAACACAGGGGTCAGAACGCACACATGAAAGTCCTACCGGACCAGCCATAACCCACCGCTGCCACTGACGTCTGAACGCCTCTGAGCCTAAAGACACCAGTCCAGTGGTGAGTAAAGGCCGATCCCAGGCCGGATCCTGATAAAAGCTATGGGAGATTTAATTTACCATAGGAGCAAGCGACATCTTGGGAAGAGAGACTGAAACCACACAAATCCAGATAAATGCCTTTGTGTGGGTTAGATTGTCTCCTAGCACCTTCTTGAAAACTCCTACTGTCATTAAAAGTCTTACTGTGCTATGATACACCTGGTTTAGGCTTCAAATCAAAATTAATTCATGACTATTACACATAAAAATAAATCTTTACCATTGCAGCTTGTCTTTATTCTGAGTTATAGTCAAAGCGTATTCAATCAGATGCATTTCACCGGTTGCAGCTGTCTTATATTTTTCAAACAAATAGTCCCATCCTTCAGGTGTTTGCACTCCCACAGAGTAGACAGCCATGACCACATCACGTGGCAAACTAGCAACAACATAACAGAGGTGACGGAACAGAATAATAAACATAATAATGCAGGCATTCGTAGCATGAAAATATAGATCTGTGATGCTGTAATATGGTTATAGAGTCAGGTACAAGGATGAAGGGAATGAGACTTGGAAGTAGGAATGGTATTTTCATTATAATTACACAGTTTAGAATGTGAGGATCACTGGTACCTCATACAACATAGCCTTATGGGATTTATGCTGGTAGTAAGAGGGAGTAAGGAACACCAATGCAATCTTATCGTCAAAAGTTTTTGGAGTATAATTTACTTAGTGAGGGGATAAGCAAAGTTAGTACCACTGATTTTATTATACAGGGAAGAGCAGGGCATCGCTGTTTATAGACATTGTGACAGAGGTTACAGTACTTAGCAGCACTTGCACTATTCTCCAAAAATATGGGGCCGATTGTTTTCTCTTTGCTCCAAATGCACAAACAGACAAGTAAATTGCACCTGGACAAACCATGTAGCAATGCAAGGGGAACAATATTTTTTTTTTTTTGCCTGTAGGATAAATACTGGCTGCTTTTGCATGTAGCTCACAAATACTGGACACAGAGGCTTATTATTAAGAAAGGAGGGGGCCAGTGTGCATTCCCTGTCCGGGGCCCCCTCCTCTCTTCCCGGCTGCCGACCGCGTCACCATAGCAGTAAACTCTGGGCACAGAGTCTAATGCGCAAAACGCTGGGAAATTGGCCACGGCGGCCATTTTCCAGGTGTTTTGTGCATCGCTACAGCTGACGAGGGACTTCGGAGGGGCCCGTATGCACCGCACATCCTGCACCCATTATAAATACGCCCCTGACTGGACAGCTTTATTGGTACACCGCAGCTTAGATTTGGGAGGGGTTTGTCCAAACTCAAATCTAATTCTGCTTCACATTTTAAATCTCCCCCACCTGCAGTGCAACATGGTTTTGCCAAAGTGCAAAGTGACTTCCCTTTTTTTTATTATTTTGCTCCCGACTCAGACTCTATATTACCGCTACTGGCCATATTCGGCGTTTTCTATCACAGTGCTGTAATTAGGGGTGTGAAAGAGTTGCTGCCACACAAAGTGGCTGGCAGGGTCCCGCAGCCGGAATCGCTGCTTCAGTGCCTGTGGACGCTCCAGGCAGGCACACTGAAGCTCTTACAGCCCCCGAAATTACCTGGCTGCCGGCCAGCACCCACAGCATGACGTCATGCTCACAGGGGGGCGTGACCAGCACAGGGAACACAAAAGCCCTGTTACAGCCCTGGTCTATCACACTGGTAAACCTGCCTATCTGTGCGAAGAGACAAATGTTACTATAAAACTGTGTAAGTGATTGGACAGACCTCATGGTACCATTGGACTCCTGCCATTTCTTCAGATACTCCTCAGCCTTCTCTACACATGGCTGGTATTTGCGGAAACATGCAAAAAGAAGCAGGGAGCTGCGTAGCATCCTCTCAGATACTGTGCCGTCATCAGTCCATGACTGTGCATCAATGAGATTGCGGAAAAGGTTTAAAATATACGCCTACGGCAAAGAATGAAATGTAACTCAGTAACTGCATCACACACATCAGATTATTCAATGCACATACTGTAATCACTGTGATCACCTTCATTTGATCTTCAATCTCCTTCATGTCTCTCTTTTCCATTAGCTTATATATAGGAATCAGCTCATCCATTCCTTGGAACACCGGCATAATCTTATCCTCCTTGTTCAAGTATGTTGTTAAACTGAGAGCTTTGTCAATTGGTAGACGTCCAATGCTGGGGAGGGGGGAGCAATTGCATCATAACATATATTATGGTAGGAAGAGGGGGTGGGGGGTCTCAGATAATGCTAGAGAGGGGTAACAGGTTATATACAGTATGCCCAAGGGCGTTTTAAAGGCTGCACACAATGCCAAAGTCTTTACTGCATCAGTGCAAAGCCATCTTACCAAATAGATTATTAGAAAGATGTTGCCGCCAATGAGTATAGGGGGAGCCGCAGAGGCAGACACGGTGGCCAATCAGTCAGTACAGGGTGTGGTGTGGAGCTCCCCCTGCACCAATGATAGGTACACCATTGTACATACCTCTAAGGACTTTTCATTCTTGTAGGATAAGCCTTATGCTGCATACACACGGTCAGATTTTGTTTCATATATGAACGATAACGATTATTAAAATCGTTCAATCGTTCATATCTTTGACATATGGTGCATGCATCGATGAACGATGCGCGTTCCTGCATGTCAGATAACGATATCTGAAATCTGATGTGTTTGCAGTCAGATTTTAACGATTTCATTCATTTTAATACTGTCAGAAATCGTTCAATCGTTCATGAAATCATTAAATCATTCATCTGGCAAATCGGACCGTGTGTATGCACCATTACTTGTTGGGGGCAAAAAGGGGTGTGGTCTCAAAAAAATGAATGTGACTACATAGTGTAATTGGTGTGGCATGGCTGGATCGAGATGTGATTTGGATATATTTCCATTAGTAAATATTGGTACATTGGTGCTAGAATATGTTGTCTATTGAACACATTTCAAATAATAATTGCAATAAAGCTTTCTGTATGCTAACAATTAAACCTAATGATCTTTATTAGTACAGTATTATTGTACATACAATGCAATACAATAACAGACCACTTGCACCTAGTGTGGTAAGGGCAGCTGGACTGCATGGTAGTAAGTGACCACAGGATAAAGTGCTATAGATGAGGAGAGATTACTTTACAGGAGAGGATTCTGCTTCAAGTTAAAGGTTAGATGAGGATTGTCCTCTTCTGGTGTCAATGAGTCTATAATAGTTAACATAAAATATTGTACATATTGCCACTGGCTCCCCTTCCCTTTTAGAACCCAATTTAAGGTTCTCACACTCGTTTACAAAGCCCTCAGCCATTCCTCTCCCATTTACATCTCTGATCTCATCTCCCTTCACTCTCCTGTCCGCCCTCTTCGTTCAACAAATGTACACCGCCTCTCATGCCAATTGATTACTTCCTCCCACTCCCACCTCCAAGATTTTGCCCGTGCTGCTCCCCACCTTTGGAACTCTCTCCCTCTCCCTATCAGACTCTCCTCCTCTTTACAATCCTTCAAATGGGCTCTCAAGACCCACTATTTCATCAAAGCCTTCCAGCTCTCATCCTAACTTGCTGCTACATACTCCTTCCTCCCTGCCTACCCCATCTGTGTCACTCCTGTTTGTCTGTCCTTCCCCCTTAGAATGTAAGCTCCTATGTGCAGGGCCCTCTACCCTCTTGTGCATCTTCTTACTCTACCTTCATCTACTTCTTACTCTCTACCAGGGCACCTAACACTTGGTTGCTTTGTATTGTTGCTTATCTGGGTGTTATGGTCGTGAATGTAGCAATGTATATTATCCATGTCCTGTATTGTATTGTACTGTACTGTAAGTCACTGTAAATCAATCTATTTGTTTAAGTACTTTGTAAGGCGCTGCGGAACACTTGTGGCGCCATATAAATAAATTATAATAATATTTTAGTCTCTTACCTGACAAGCTGAAATGCATTATTAATGAGACTGGCCCGGTCATTGCTGCTAATAGCCGTGTGATCCTCTTTCAGGAGTTGTATCAGCGCATCCCAGCCATCGCCCTCATAATGTACAATGTAGTAGCCATTCATTCCCACATTGAACTTTATCCACTCAACCTCCTCTGCCAGGACCAGCACATCTAGAGCACAAGTATTACAAATACCATGAAAGCACAGAATTTGCAGACGTCTATGGGGCAGATTTGGAGTTGGACACTGCTGCGACCACAAATCAACCTGCCCAGAAAACAAAACTTTGTGCACCATAGAATTGAGAGGTCTATTTACAAAGCCTTGGATGGAGACAAAGTACCAGCCAATCAGCTCCTAACTGCCATGTCACAGCCTGTGTTTGAAAAATTACAGGAGCTGGTTGGTTGGTACTTTATCTCCATTCAAGGCTTAGTAAATAGACCCCTGAGTGCAACGTCGGGCCTCATGTGAAAGTGGAGATTCTGGGGTCGTCCCTTCCTTTTGCTACATGGAGGACAAAAGCAGATTCTTATTAAGGAAGGTTTCGCCACTTAACTTTGCCTTACATTAAAAGAATAACTATTCACACATTTTTATGTAAAATACCATGTAAGAAAATAACTACATACACAATAGCAATTTTATTTGATATATCCCAGTGTTTTAAATTACCCAATAATGATGTTAGAGAACAGGGGGGTGACAGAGATCAGGGGGGCGGGAGGGGGGAGGGGTTATGGAGTAAACATAACATTAAATCTAAAAATACAATATCAGAGTACATAACATAAACTGGACCTTACTGGTGCTCAAAATGCACTTTACTCCGCTATATGAAAGCAGACAGAAGCATGCCATCAGCACTCTCAGCAGGTAATATAGGGATACGTTTAGGAAGCCGGCGGCCGCAATCCCGACCGCCGCCTTCCCGAATCCTCTATCCCGCCAACGGTCTAAATACCGACCGCCGGCTTCCAGACTGCTTCATCCCGACTAGGGCTGAATCACAGGCGTCTAAATGTAGACTCCTGTAATTTGCCCGATGTCGGGAGACCGGCGCCCGGCATCCCGATCGAGCGGATGCCGGGCGCCGCAGCAGACAGCCACAGGGGGGGAGGGTTAGGTTTAGGGCTCCCGGGGGAGACTTAGGGTTAGGCACCCCCCGGGAGGTTAGGGTTAAGCTAGGAAGTGGGAGGGTTAGGGTCAGGCACCCCCGGGGGGGACTTAGGGTTAGGCACCCCCTGGGGGACTTAGGTTTAGGCAGCGGGGAAGGGGGGATTAATATGTACTGTTTGCATTATTTTCTTTTGAAGTACTGCTCCCTATATCAACAAAACCTTCAGTCGATAGCGGTAGTTTAATCCTATCCATACTGCCCATTGCCACGCCCCACAGATGATTTAACAATAATGTATCAAGAACCCCAAATGGACAACCCTTGAAATCTTACATTCCCTGTAAAGCCTCAGTCATGAGCAAGGTGCTCTACATCCAATAACAGGGAATACAGGAAACTATAGTCTACACATTTTACAAATCTAGCAGTGGAAGTAAAATATTTAACTGAATTGCATACAGGTTTAGGCACATACAGTTAAATTCTTTACACGAATAGGCAAAAAGCCTATGTGAGCGTGTGTAATGTCTGATATTGTTCCCAGTAGGTCACCAGCAATAGTCAGGCTACTGTAGGTCTGGGCCTCACCTTCTCCGGCCCCTTTCCACATTTCCATCTGTAATCAGCTGATCCAGGTCCTGAGCTATAACTACTAGCCGGTAAGACAAGCCCTCAATCCAATCCATATAGGTCAACGATAGGCAGCTATGACTCAGTAGCCAAGTCAAAACACGTCATATTAGAGTGTATAACTGTGCACGTATACAGAGAGAAGGAGGTGATGGACATACGAGGGTGCACGTGCCTTAGAAGACTCTAACCAGGTAAGTATATTAGATCAGTAAATGGTATTTGAGCCATTTGTTTAAACACTTTATATTTTTTAAACAATAACATAACATCCCAATGACGAGAACATACCTTTCTTTGTTTTGAGCAAAAACCTTTGAATGGTGTTGGATTTACTAGTGATGTATGTCAATGGAACATGCCACAACAACCTAAAATAATAAAATATAAATGTGGTTAGATAAACAAAAAATAAATTAAAATAAAAAAATCAGAAGATCTATTCCAATCAAAGTACTATATATTCATTCTATGTTCTGGACATAGGAAGCATCCCAGTGTGTATATATATATATATATATATATATATATATATATATATCCAGTCTAAATGTTTAATTCTTTTAGATGTATTGCCAAATCTTAAGTCATGCCAGGAACATTAAAGAGGCTGCAAAGTGTGTTACCATTATGTGATGTGACGCCAAGAGTCACTGGTATCGCCATTATACTGTCAGCACATGAGGACTCAGTCGGCCCAGGCTTCTTTAACAATGCGCATCTGTTCTGGAGTGCTGAGGAACAATGGATGGATTGCGGCTTTAGGTGCTGCAAGTTCATATTACAATATGGCTCCTGCGGGCTCCCAAGTTCAGGTATCACTAGAAATCCCAGGGGAGGGGTCATCCAAATCATAAATGGGTTATTGGGCAATTCAGAAAGAGGGTAATTATCTAAAATAGTCATGTAAGTGATCAGCCCCAACCTGATATTTCTTGAGTGATTAATAGTAAAATGTAAACTAGTGCAGAGATGTGTCAAATCTGAAATACAAACAAAAAGAGTTTTGCGCTAATGTTATATTCAGTATCACTATCTCTATTGGATATGGTAGAATGAACGATCAAGACGCCAATCTATTTAGTTAATAAATCAGTTTATAATATTCTGTATATATAAAAAATGTAACAACAGCAGCAATAACATTAAAACAAAAAACTTCATATAGATTCATCTCCTATTGTTAGCAGTAGATTTAATAATAGAAAACCGCTTGGATATAGTTCCTGTAAATTGTGTGACCTAAGAAATTCTCCTCTAGGCTATCCGTGCTGAATAGGTTTATGCACATGTATAAATTGTCTACATGGGGACCTCATCACATTGACCATAAGGAGGACACAAAGTCCACTCCCTGGTCTCCAGACCTGCAGTAAAGAGCGTCGCCTTGGAAAGCTGTGATGCTGCAGCCATAGCCGGACTTCTGAAGTAACAGGCGGTTCTACGGGGAAAGGTATTTTAAGTCAGCTTAAGACGGCCCCAAGTAGCAAAAGAGACGGGCGAGCAGTCCCTCCAGTCCGCGGATCTCCAGTTGATAACGATAGAGAAGAAAGTATTTTGATGTTAGCGGTCACTCCAAAATGGTAATCCAGTCGCAGCATAAGTTTTACTAACGCGTTTCACTTCCTTATTGGAGGCTTTATCAAAGAGCATCTTTTTTATATATATTATAAACTGATTTATTAACTAAATCGATTGGCGTCTTGATCGTTCATTTTACCATATCCAATAGAGATAGTGATACTTAATATAACATTAGCGCAAATCTCTTTTTGTTTGGATTTTGGTCACGTGTTTGAGCTTACACAGGCTCATAATTTGTTTTGCTGCTTATTAAACTCACCATATATACATTTCAGATTAGCTCTTGCTAAGTGTGTTCTTGTTAAAATCTGAAATAGCAAATGGGTACATCGTACACCTTTCATTCAGGACATCCACTTTCTTTGTTTGTGCAGAACTTCTTTTTCCTTAGGCAATTTTACACCAGTCCCTCAGACACATCTATTTCAGTTTATAATAATGGTAAAACCGATATGATATGATAGTTACGGCTGAGTATGTCTTATTCAGCTGTAGGATCTGAAAATCACCGCAATAAAACATTCAGACACAATGGGGGGAATTCAATTCAACGCAAATTGAATAGCGCCGGGAGGGAGCTGCCGGAGCTATTCAATTCAGTGCGCTGTTATGTCGAAGAATACTGGTTCTTGCGACTTCACATGGGTGTTTAGGTGCGAGAACAGGCATTCTCTGACTAAAGTGCCGGGCCCATGGCTGCTAGTGCTGCGCTAAGCAGGAAAACAGCTGCGCGCCCGGCACTTTTGTCGGATTTCTCCTCGCATCCCCATGGGGGTATGAGAAAAAATCCTTAGCCCGCCCAAACACCGCGTTGAATTGAATAGCTTTGGGAGCTCCCTCCCACAGTTATTCAACATCGCATTGAATTGAATTCCCCCCAATGTGGACTAATTAGATCTATTGGCAGTGTCTTATGTACATGAGCCCTAATAATAGTTGTGTATACACCTTACCCAGCTGATTCAGAGTCTCTATCACCCTTCTGATAATGTTCTTGCTGTATGTGGACATACTTTCCTTTCACTGTTACAGTAATTAATGGGAAACCTTTCTGTAGAGTCCATGTGTTCATCATAGACTTCACATCAATGATGTTACCCTTTGTCCAGTGCTGTAAAGAGGAATATTATTATTACTGCTTATTTAGATAGCAACAATAATTTTACATAGAGCCGCACAGTATGTTAAAACAGTTTCCTTCAGATATTATATTAAATAGGCAATGATATAAGCACTCAGAGATCAATAAATCCACAAAGAACAGGTACTGCTATGAACAACAGTCCCTGCTCTTTAATGGAGCTCTAAGAACTTTAACAATCTCACTGCTCTATGAATGATCTTGTTACTTGTGTTGTGTAGACTGTATATCTTTAGTATGGTTAAAAGCTTTTGTGGTTTTTGCTCTTTTTTTTATCTTTTAATACCTCTCTATGCTACCGCCTCATTAGTTTTAGTGTAATGACTGCTCAGGTTTAGTAAGATGTATGAAAAATATATGTGTAACATGGCAGAGCAGCACCACTCATTGATCATTATCATTGCTTAATGTTATTATTAGTTTAGTGACAACAATTTACACAATGCTGTAAAAATTCACCATATTTAGGCAAAATCCTTTATTTCAGCAGGACAGCTGGCATGCAATAAGCACTGGAGGAGAAAGCACAGGAGATAAGGAGAAAAGGTTGAAGGGGGTCCTGTTCAGTGGCGGCTCCTACCTTTACGTTTGGGGAGGGCTGCCGCTGCATGGGATTCCTCACGATGACGTTATTCAGGCGTCGGATTTAAGCAGCCGCCAGCTTCAATTTGCCTGCATGCACAGTTGACCTAAAACAGCTTCTAGGGACTGCATAGTTTGCAGCCCCTAGAAGCTCTGTAAACCCAGCGGTTGGCAGTGTGGCGTTTTCTTGGTAGGTAGGGCATGGGATGCTCATTATGGACCTACGGTATCTGTGTCAGACGCAAAGTGGCTGTAATTGCGGGATGCCACAGAAGGCTGATTTACTACATGCTAATGTGAGGATCCGCTTGGCTTCAAGTGAGAAGCCGCACCCCCCTCTGTTTTTCTCTCCGCAGCAGTAACTGTCATCATTAGCACTGGTACTTGCACCAGCCCCATGCTAGGTGCAAGAGATCTGTCAGAAACAGGCGTTCACTTGCCATGAGCAGGCCTCAGAATAGCACGGAACTCTAGCTACACAACCACGGCACTCCCACAAAACGGATCTCTTACGTACTACTGCAACTTTGCCACCAAATTTCTGCCCAGGAATGGCCATTTCACGCAAAAAAAATATCCCGCCAACATCCGTTCAATTCAGAATCGCCTGAAGATACCTAAAAATTTGTAAATTTCTGTGCAGTTTGCTAATCCTCGCTATTTGTAGCTGTATACAGAGCCGCATCCAACACAGAATCAGGCCTTACATGTGTAGTTATTATAATATGAGCATACAGATTGCTATATTGAAAGATAAACTACAATAACATTATAAAATGTACTGTATTTAACTTACAGATTTTGGCCGATCTTTCCCACAGAATCCAATTGTTTCCTTATTACCACTGGCAGTCTCTTCTGAAGGACAAATCTGATATTGATAATTGAAGAAAAATAAAATTACTGCAATTCTATATTGAGCTCCCAAAACACGATTTATGAACATTACTGTGAGGGCACTTACGTCAGTCATACTGTTCCATAAGTCTTCATTTATTGCATTACGATAGCTAAAACGACGCAAGTACTGAATGATGCCAACTTCAAAACTTTCAGCGCCCATGTAATCCTGCAGCATGTTCAGAATGCAGGCACCCTGCAATATATGTAATGTTATTCATAAGGGAATATTTAGTAATAATATTATCAAAAGGAACTTTTGATAATAATATTACTTTTTTTCAGTGGATTAAACATAGTAAAATCCCATTGTGGCGAGATCAGGGGTGTCAGGCATTTCGGATAAAGGTGTAGCCTGAGGGGTGTCAGGCATTTCGGATAAAGGTGTAGCCTGCTGGACACTCCCTTCTCACCAGCTTGTGTAGTATAGTGTGTACTAGTAGACTGCGATTATCCTTCTGATTATATCTGTATATATTGTAGTATACTGTATAATTGGGTATATATTCTTAAATGTTGCCTTTGCAGGAAATGCGTCTATTTGCGACCACCGGGTGACGCGCTGGGTCACGTCTGGTCTGTACAGATATGCTAGAGCCAAGTGACACGTGGTGACCTCGATGATGTAAGGCCTGGGGAAGGTCCCAAGGTGAATAAAAGTCACCAGGGATGTTTTCAATGATGACACTAGTTGCTCAAATCAATTTGTTGGCTCATCACAGGTGCATTTACGGAAGGGGTTAATCTAGACTAGGAAAAAAAAAAAATTCCCCCCGCACACCATAATGAAGCAGCAATGAGACCTATATCCTGTGTCCTAGTCACACACAGATATACAAGTGTCGCATATCAGTTTTATGCAGCACAGTCTCCTGGTGCATTCTAGTCGCATAGCACTGTAACTTAGACACATTTTAGTCAATGAAAAGACACACATCTAAGGGCATTGCACAAGACTGACCAGTTGGTTGGCAAGGCAAAAATAGCTAAACGTTACCCTGGTATCCTCACAACAATACCACTGCCTTATATGTGTTGGTCCTTACTCTGAACCTTCGTCTTCTGTGTTTTAGAGGCCCATTAGGAGCAATGCACAAACAGAGCCCTATTGCCTGGCCTGCCTCATTTCCCTCTCTTCATGTCACTACAGCCGCTGTCATTTCATTTAATTTGATTTGTGGCCCAACAATGGGAACTGGCTCATTTTGCGGCCCATTTCAAATTGGTCACTCCCCCATGGGTGCCAATTCCCTTAGGGAGTCCAACAATATGGATGGCTGGGATTCCGGAGGAGGACACCCCAAAGGTAAGGTAACTGTTCACAAGGGGCTCGGGATGGTTTGTAAACTTTTCACTCAAAAAGGGAATCCAGTTTTACGGCTACTTATTACAGCTACATTCGTGTGCAAAACATTTAGGTAACTATATCATTTCATTGCAAGGAAAGTGCTTTTATAATCTGCAAATAACATACATTTGTTGGAGAAAGATAAACAATGTATGTTACTTATAGTTTACTCTAATTTATTCTACAGGGTCATTTTATTTTATTTTTTTAAATTTTAAAAATAAATCCTCTTTTTGAAAGTCCTGGACTATATAGAGCACTGTGTAAAAACCACATATGTAGTATCCTTGTTTTCCGGTCATAATCCAAACAGTCGGGATGCCGGCGCCGGAATCCTGACACCTGTCAGAAACCTGGCACTGGCATCCCGATGGTAAGTACTGGAGATGGGGGAGGGTTATGGGTTAGGCGCTAGAGGGAGGGTTAGGGTTAGGCACTAGGAGGAGGGTTAGGGTTAGGCACTAGGGGGAGGGTTAGGCACTAGGAGGAGGTTTGGGCACTAGGAGGAGGGTTAGGGTTAGGCACTAGAGAGAGGGTTAGGGTTAGGCACTAGAGGGAGGGTTAGGCACTAGGGGGAGGGTTAGGGTTAGGCACTAGAGGGAGGGTTAGGCACTAGGGGGAGGGTTAGGCACTAGGGGGAGGGTTAGGGTTAGGCACTAGAGGGAGGGTTAGGCACTAGAGGGAGGGTCAGGGTTAGGCACTAGGGGGAGGGTTAGGCACTAGGGGGAGGGTTAGGGTTAGGCACTAGGGGGAGGGGTTAGGCACTAGGGGGAGGGTTAGGGTTAGGCACTAGGGGGAGGGTTAGGCACTACGGGGAGGGTTAGGGTTAGGCACTACGGGGAGGGTTAGGGTTAAACACCAGGAAGGGAGGGTTAGGGGTAGGGAGAGGGGGAGGGTTAGGATACTGACCGACTAGTTTCAGAATCCTAACCCTGTCAGAGACAGGACAGAGAGACAAGCAAAAGAGAAATCTGCAACTGAATAAATGGCAAATGTGTTACAATAACAATACATCACCTTATCATAGGAGACTTCGTCGAACATCTCATGTATCTGTTCAGGGTTTTCCACAGGTGTAGACACAGCATGAGAGGAATTTAATGAGTCTACTTCCATGGCACTAAAACATTTGTCCAGGAACCTGTCCTCCTGAAGGAAGACACCAAAAGTAAGAGGTTCATACAAGGGGATTTCCACTGTCAGGTGATTTTATTTTATTGCCTCGTACATGCTCTAGTGAAACTTATTTGCAAATACATTAATCTTTGTCTCCCTACTTTTTAGATACATATTTATATCACCAGGTAGAGTTGTATATTCTAGATGCCCTGGGATGAAGCACAAAGCTACTCTGACCCCAGGTCAATGGAAATAAACCAAGAAGGCTGGCAGAGGAAATCACAGCGATAAAGCAATGTATGGAGCAAAAGTTTCATGCATAAACCAATACTTTAAAAAACAAAAGTAGAAAGGGGCATATCTATAATGGGAGCATGGTGTGCGGGGCACACGGACCCCTGAGTCAAGGGCAGCCAACACCACTCGGCCTGCACCCATAGGGCTATTTCACACTTGCCGGTTTTGGCCGGCCGGCAAAAAAAAGTTCAGAAACTTGTGCCGTGTCCGTGCCGTCCAAGCAAGGCAGTGGAGTATAGGAAACAATGTTTCCTTACACACACACACCGGCCAGCTTGTACTGCAGCTGCTGTGCATGCCCAGTAGAAGAAGGAAAGAAAAAAAACACATTAAAAACGTCTCAAAGCCGTTCCATGTGAAAGTGCCTGAAAAAAAACGTCCGGCTTCTGCCTGTTTTATGGCCAGCAGGCAAAAACCGGCAAGTGTGAAATAGCCCATAGACTATACTTTTTCACCAACACTGCAGAAATCACCAGAAAAATGGCACCAGCGCCATTTTCTTGTAGATTTTTCATGCACAGTACCATTAGTCTACTCCTACATGTGCCAATGCGAGAGGGGGGCCGCATCAAGTCTACACACTGGCCCCATCCTCTATAAAAACACCTATGGCACCTGTATTCATTTCTATAAATGTTTACTAATAATATTTACTAATTTGTGCTAAAATTTCTTTTAACTCCATAGAAATTAAAAAAAAAATTTTTTTTTACTATACAGGTATATACATATCTCTGTATGTTCTGTATAATATTGTACACATGTGCAAGGTTGTATTATTTAAAATTGGCTTCATGTCTGAAAGTATTATGCAAAATACTGTTACTTGATGGGACACAGCACAGATTTTTATTTTTTTCGTAATAGTTGCTAAATTGAATACTGCAAAATTGGTTTTATCTACTATGCTGCAATTATATCCAGGGCTATACTGCAATTATAATATGCAATTAAACTACTGTAAATAGCTGCTAAGCAATTCATCTAAACATATGAATTCATAAATACGGTACCCAATGCTCAGATTTCTGATTAATGTATTGCTTGCTTCCTATTGGGCTACAGAAAAATCATCCTGCTGCTCCTTACACATACTGTACACTTGGTAATAATAATGGTCTGATAAAAGCACAGTACTACACATACTGTACACTTGGTAATAATAATGGTCTGATAAAAGCACAGTACTACACATACTGTACACTTGGTAATAATAATGGTCTGATAAAAGCACAGTACTACACATACTGTACACTTGGTAATAATAATGGTCTGATAAAAGCACAGTACTACACATACTGTACACTTGGTAATAATAATGGTCTGATAAAAGCACAGTACTACACATACTGTACACTTGGTAATAATAATGGTCTGATAAAAGCACAGTACTACACATACTGTACACTTGGTAATAATAATGGTCTGATAAAAGCACAGTACTACACATACTGTACACTTGGTAATAATAATGGTCTGATAAAAGCACAGTACTACACATACTGTACACTTGGTAATAATAATGGTCTGATAAAAGCACAGTACTACACATACTGTACACTTGGTAATAATAATGGTCTGATAAAAGCACAGTACTACACATACTGTACACTTGGTAATAATAATGGTCTGATAAAAGCACAGTACTACACATACTGTACACTTGGTAATAATAATGGTCTGATAAAAGCACAGTACTACACATAATAAGCAGTTTATAAAGAGAATGTGAAATGCATTTCACTTTGCTTTTATTTACTGTGATACATCACTTTCATAACAAAAGTCTGACAATGAACTACAGGAAAACCCAACTCACAACTTGTAGCTCTGGGTAAGTAATGTTGACAGCAATATACTCCATGAATTTAGCAAATCCTTCATTCAGCCACAGATCATTCCACCACTCCATTGTTACCAGGTTCCCAAACCACTAATGAGGAAATAAAACCACAGTTATAAATCAAGAATGTTCACACTCTACAAAATGTAAGAGAGAAAAAAAAAAAGACAACCCCCCTCCCAAAACTAAACTCAATACTCAATACAAAGTTGATAGACACACGGGTTTAGCTATAGTGGGTGCCTTTGTAATGGTACCTGCATTAATTTGTAGTATTAATGTAGTATTAATGGTTACTAGGCTTAGGAGGCCCGGACACAGGTCATATACCAAGTTATCAGAAGTGCCTACTAAACAATTGGTTCTGACCCGCTGCAGTCATAAATTGGGTGACATTCCATTTTCTTTGAATGATGTGTATAGTGGAAGCTATAATGGTAAATGGGGTCTGTAAAGTGGCATAATCTGAATTGGGCACTGTAATGTGGTATAATATGAACTGGAGGACACTGTCATATGGCATAATATGATTTGGGGCACTGTGATGTGGCCTAATATAAATTGGGGGCACTGAAATGTTGCACGATATGTACTGTGTGCACTTCAATGTTGCATAATATGAAATTGGGCCACTATAATGTGGCATAATATGAACTGGAGGTCCTACAATTTGGCATTATGAACTGAGGACACTTTAATGTGATATAATATGTACTGGGGACAATGTATGGCATAATGCGAATTGGCAGAGCCAGCCCTAGGCATTATAATCAAATGCATAGGGCGACTGGAATGCGTAGGGAGCATTCTAGGGCTCTGCCGCTGCCCCCCAGCGCCTGCCACTGCGCCCCTCCCCCACCTTCCCACCCCCACGCCAGCCGCTGCCCCATCCTTTGCCACTGTGCAATTAGAGCAGTCGTGGACCTGGCAGAATCCAGTGACATGACATGAAGAGAGACACGCAGCATTTCCAATATTGCGCCGAGGCAATCACAGCTCTCGGAACAGCAGTCGCTCCTGATTGGCTGAATCAGGAGCAACCACTCCTGATTGGTTGCTGGTCTGCGAGCTGTGATTGGCTCATGGCCGGCGTCATATTGAAAATGCCGGGGCTCTCTCTTCATGTCATGACAGTTACTGGATGACTGCCCGGTCCACGACTGCAATGTTACAGTTGGGCCAAATCATGCAGTCACCCCTCTCGACAACCTGCCTGAGACCATGGAGTTGAGGACTACTGGTGAGTTAATGAAGCCTGGAACCAAACTGTTTATTGAACTGTGATCAAGTACCCATTGTAAATCTGTAGTCTGGGAGGAATGGGACTGGAGCGGTTTGTCTGTGCACTCCATATAGAGGAAGTAGGATTATACAGTAGTTCTGATTTAGGTCATATGTGTGCAACATGTGGGGGAGGTTTCCTGACCCGCTATGGAATGTACTCCGCTGATTGGCATGTGTGAGTAGCCATGTTAGTTATTTATATATATATATATTTATTTTTATCATCGAACACACAATAATAGATATACTATATGTATTTTATAGCCATATGTTGTCAGCAACATCCTCCGTCAGCGCTGCATGCAGGGCCGCCGGGGGATATCGTTAGTGAATGCCAAGCTGCCAAATGCAGCATGGTCCCCGCCGTTGCTCCGTCACTGCCGGCATCTGCAAGTGTGTATTGCAGATGCCGATACCAGGTCCATTCGCTGTCGAGGTTGGGCACACTAGACATTGTCCAGTGTGTACCCGGCTTTAAATGGGTGGTGGGAGTATCTGCTAGGGGGCACCAGTCAAATTTTGCCTAGGGCACCAAATTGGCTATGGCCGACTCTCCGAATTGGGGGGCACTATGTGGCAGCAATACAATGTGGCATATTGTGAAGCTGGCACTACAAAAGGACATACCAATAACTAAGATACTACTATGGGACATAAAATGAACTATGGCACTACAAAAGGACATACCAATAACTAAGATACTACTATGGGACATAAAATGAACTATGGCACTACAAAAGGACATACCAATAACTAAGATACTACTATGGGACATAAAATGAACTATGGCACTACAAAAGGACATACCAATAACTAAGATACTACTGTGGGGCATAAAATTAACTATGGCACTACAACAGGACATACCAATAACTGAGATACTACTATGGGACATAAAATGAACTATGGCACTACAAAAGGGCAAACCAATAACTAAGATACTACTGTGGGACATACAATTAACTATGGCATTAGTATAGGGCATAAAATGAACAACTGCTGCAGAGAAAGGTGTCTCTGATAGAAAGGGGGGCTATAATAGTGTCAAATACATTTTAGATGCTTTCTTAGTACCCCTGCCATCAGCTGAGTCTACAATGTTAGGTCGCTACAAAAAATAAAATAAAAAATGATGAGTTATTTCACCCATCGTCTCTTCAGCATCATTTTCCTGTGTTTCGGCATCAGCACCCCATTCCTGTGTCTTTACTCCAACACCACCCGCTTGTCTCTCCAGCTTACCCCCTTGTGTCCCTCACCAACAGTTCCCTGCCCCTGTGTCTCCTCTCTCACCAGCAGCTTATCCCCCCATGTCCCTCTAGTAGCAGCTCCCTGCCCCTGTGTCTCCTCTCTCACCAGCAGCTTATCCCCCCATGTCCCTCTAGTAGTAGCTCCCTGCCCCTGTGTTTCCTCGCCCACCAGCAGCTTATCCCCCCCCTCATGTCCCTCTAGCAGTAGCTCACCTTCGTGCCTGCCCTGGCCCTTGCTCCTCTTCATGGCTCCTCAGTGCACTATGCAGCAGCTGTGAAGGCATGACGTCACATATGCTGTGCCGCAATAAGAGCCGCCGGGACGCAGGGCCAGGAGGAGGAACATGAAGCCGGAAAGAGAGGATGGGGAGGCGGCCGCCACCAAACATTGGTACTCTGTCTGTAGGACTTCCATTCAGGGACGTGGCAGAGTTCCACCTTCCATTAGAGCTGACAGAACTCAGTTCCACCCCGCTCCTGCCTACATTAACCCCTGGGCATGCCGCATATAATTTTAATCAGCAGAAGCTGCTTGTGTTTCCTATTTGCATTGATGTGCGAATAAGATTCATCACAAGGTAAAAAGGTCGCACAAAAAGACGTTCAGCGCTACAGAGTCACATGGAGTTCATGCGTTATGTGTAGCGCAACTTATAGCGCACGGAGGATAGATGTATGCGGACATATCTGTAGCACGTTAACCCCTTTGTCTTAATGACTGATGAAAAATGGCAGTTCATTCTGGCAATTACTTTCTATAACACCATAGCAGTACAGCGTTCCAGATCCCGTCTCAATTATTACCGTATTGGGATGCTGCCGAATTGTCTCCTCCCTATCATTTGCAAACTGACTACCATTAGACAGGAAATGTAAGCAGGGAAGAGATAACAAACAAATGAACATTCATATTACATCAGCAATCGTGGTATACATGTAATCATTATATACTGCAGTATAATTGGAAATGGTGCACTTGAATAGCTTGCCGAATGTGGTATAAAACCCTTTTTATTGTAATAATTACACTATTTATCTCCGGGTGGAGCAATATACTGCATTTACAGGGACATAGATAAATACACGCACATATCTTGTGTCTACCCACCTGGTGAGCCAGCTCATGAGCGATCACCATTGTAATCCAGAGTTTATTAGATGCTGTAGATGTCTTAGGATCATACAGTAATGAGGACTCCCTGTAAGTTGTCAGCCCCCAGTTTTCCATTGCACCAGACTGAAAGTCAGGAATTGCAGCAAGATCTAAAGAAACAACATTGAATCGTCATACAGAATAATACATAATAATTACCAGTTACTTATATAGCGCCAGAATATTCTGTTGCGCTTTACAATTGGGAACAAACAATAATAGAACAAGACTGGTTAATACCAGACAGACACAGAAATAAGTTTACAATCTATATGGAAATAGTGTCAGGCCTGGGTATGATTTGTCCTCAGATTTAGGTTCAGTAGCTGGGGGGCTGGGGTGAGTTGGAGGCAAGAGACGAGGAGGCAATATATAAGTATATAAGTCTTCCTCATAGGCTACTCACAGATGGCGAGACCTACTCCCAGGGGTGGAGTCTAATCCACTTTATGGTATTCACCAGTGACCCCTCAAAGCGGGATGTGGGTTTTGCTGCACCAAGTGAACAGGTCGCGGTCCCCGAAGTAGGTATCTGAGAGTAGCAAGAAGACAAGGGACAAGACCACAAAAGTACTGGAGGGATAACTGGACGAACTAGCAAAATGGGGCAGTTGCCAATAGCGATGGGGACAACTCTGGAACTCCAGATGTTTGCCACGGATAACTGCACTGGGGAACCAGATGCTGTATGGTGAGTAGTATTGCTTGATAGATCCGTTCGCTGAATAGTGGAGACAAGACCCTGGGTATCCAGACGCTAAATAGCGACAGGTAACAGCTTGGTGATTTTGATAATATGTAAAGGAGGGCTCGGGTAACCGGGTCTCCAGACGCTGTATAGCGTTGAATGACAGCAGACCAGACGCTGTATAGCGATGGGTAACAGCTTAGAGTGAACCAGACGCTGTATAGTAATTGGTAACAGCTTCGAGTGGACCAGACGCTGTATTGCGATGGATGGCAGCTTCGAGTGAACCAGACGCTGTATAACGATGGATGACAGCTTCGAGTGAACCAGATGCTGTATTGCAATGGATGGCAGCTTCGAGTGAACCAGACTCTGTATTGCAATGGATGGCAGCTTCGAGTGAACCAGACGCTGTATTGCGATGGACGGCAGCTTTGAGTGAACCAGACGCTGTATAGTGAAGGATGACAACTTCGAGTGGACCAGACGCTGTATAGCGATGGATGACAGCCTCGAGTGAACCAGACGCTGTATTGCGATGGACGGCAGCTTTGAGTGAACCAGACGCTGTATAGTGATGGACGGCAGCTTTGAGTGAACCAGACGCTGTATAGTGATGGATGACAACTTCGAGTGGACCAGACGCTGTATGGCGATGGATGACAGCCTCGCGTGAACCAGACGCTGTATTGCGATGGACGGCAGCTTTGAGTGAACCAGACGCTGTATAGCGATGGATGACAGCTTTGAGTGAACCAGACGCTGTATAGCGATGGATGACAACTTCGAGTGAACCAGACACTGTATTGCGATGGACGGCAGCTTTGAGTGAACCAGACGCTGTATAGCGATGGATGACAGCTTTGAGTGAACCAGACGCTGTATAGCGATGGATGACAGCTTTGAGTGAACCAGACGCTGTATAGCGATGGATGACAGCTTTGAGTGAACCAGACACAGTATGATGATGTGAATCACAGGGGTTGCAACTTGATAGAGAACACCAGGAAATAGTGTTGAGCCTAGGATGCAGTCTCAGCAAATGAACACTAGAGAAGCGAGGTTGCACAGGCAACTTCCTGTACCAAGAGTCAAACTAAAATACGTCTAGGTAGCTGGTCATTGGTCGAATGATTCAGTTGGCCGACCACAGGCTACCATTGGAGGATACCAATCAGATGACACGAAGCAACGTGGCAGCGTCCATGTCCACGCCAGTGGTAACAAAGACGCGCACATGAGGATTCTAGCGGACCCTGGGGAGAATACTCAGCCACTACCAGTTCCTAGGCCTGACATCCAGACGCCTCAGAGCACACAGACGCCGACGCAGGGGTGAGTAGCGGACGATCCCAATCTGCATCCTGACCAGTGCCAGATTAAGGTCCACATGGGCCTGGAGCTGAAATTTATGAAGGGCCTATTGTAGGGGTGAGCGGGTTCGGATTTCTGAAATCCGAACCCCCCCGAGCCCCCCCGATCCGAGTCCGATCCGAGTCAGGCTCGACTTTTCCCGCCTGACTCGGATCTGAAATCGAGGCAAAACGTCATCATCCCGCCTTCCGAGTCTCGCGGGTTTTGGATCCTATATAAGGTACCCGCGTCGGCGCCATTTTCTCACTCGGCTGTGGACAGTGAAGAGGGAGGGTGGGAGTTAGGGCTGTGTAGTGTAGTGTAGTGTAGTGCTGCTGTTGTCCACTACTTCAAAGTCCATAGGGGCTGGCTGTGTTGTGCTGTGCTGCTGTTGTTAATAGGGGCTGTGTCCACTACTTCAAAGTCCATAGGGGCTGGCTGGACTGTGTTGTGCAGTCAGTTCTCCATAGGGGCTGTGTCCACTCCAAAGTCCTGTGCAGTGTCCCAGTCCTAAAGGGGTGCTGTAGTGTTGTCCAGGGGGTGCTCTGTCCATCAGGGGTGCTCCCCCCAAGTGCTAAAAAAATAATATATTTTCTGTGTTTGTGAATTGTGTGCGCAGTAGCCGCACGTGCATCAACAAAGTAGTGCCAAGCGTGCGCCTGTGTCATAAGGAAAGGGCCGGCTGGCTTGACCGTTAAAGGGTGCTGTAACCCCCGAAAGTACACTCCAATCCAAACCAAAAAAAAATTATTTTCTGTGTTTGTGAATTGTGTGCGCAGTAGCCGCACGTGCATCAACAAAGTAGTGCCAAGAGTGCGCCTGTGTCATAAGTAAAGGGCCGGCTGGCTTGACCGTTAAAGGGTGCTGTAACCCCCAAAGTACACTCCAGTCCAAACCAAAAAATAAATTATTTTCTGTGTTTGTGAATTGTGTGCGCAGTAGCCGCACGTGCATCAACAAAGTAGTGCCAAGCGTGCGCCTGTGTCATAAGTAAAGGGCCGGCTGGCTTGACCGTTAAAGGGTGCTGTAACCCCCGAAAGTACACTCCAGTCCAAACCAAAAAAAAATTATTTTCTGTGTTTGTGAATTGTGTGCGCAGTAGCCGCACGTGCATCAACAAAGTAGTGCCAAGCGTGCGCCTGTGTCATAAGTAAAGGGCCGGCTGGCTTGACCGTTAAGGGTGCTGTAACCCCCGAAAGTACACTCCAGTCCAAACCAAAAAAAAAATTATTTTCTGTGTTTGTGAATTGTGTGCGCAGTAGCCGCACGTGCATCAACAAAGTAGTGCCAAGCGTGCGCCTGTGTCATAAGTAAAGGGCCGGCTGGCTTGACCGTTAAGGGTGCTGTAACCCCCGAAAGTACACTCCAGTCCAAACCAAAAAAAATATAATTTTCTGTGTTTGTGAATTGTGTGCGCAGTAGCCGCACGTGCATCAACAAAGTAGTGCCAAGAGTGCGCCTGTGTCATAAGTAAAGGGCCGGCTGGCTTGACCGTTAAAGGGTGCTGTAACCCCCAAAGTACACTCCAGTCCAAACCAAAAAAAAAATTATTTTCTGTGTTTGTGAATTGTGTGCGCAGTAGCCGCACGTGCATCAACAAAGTAGTGCCAAGCGTGCGCCTGTGTCATAAGTAAAGGGTCGGCTGGCTTGACCGTTAAGGGTGCTGTAACCCCCGAAAGTACACTCCAGTCCAAACCAAAAAAAAAATTATTTTCTGTGTTTGTGAATTGTGTGCGCAGTAGCCGCACGTGCATCAACAAAGTAGTGCCAAGCGTGCGCCTGTGTCATAAGTAAAGGGCCGGCTGGCTTGACCGTTAAAGGGTGCTGTAACCCCCGAAAGTACACTCCAGTCCAAACGAAAAAAAAAATTATTTTCTGTGTTTGTGAATTGTGTGCGCAGTAGCCGCACGTGCATCAACAAAGTAGTGCCAAGAGTGCGTCTGTGTCATAAGTAAAGGGCCGGCTGGCTTGACCGTTAAAGGGTGCTGTAACCCCCAAAGTACACTCCAGTCCAAACCAAAAAAAAAATAATTTTCTGTGTTTGTGAATTGTGTGCGCAGTAGCCGCACGTGCATCAACAAAGTAGTGCCAAGCGTGCGCCTGTGTCATAAGTAAAGGGCCGGCTGGCTTGACCGTTAAAGGGTGCTGTAACCCCCGAAAGTACACTCCAGTCCAAACCAAAAAAAAAATTATTTTCTGTGTTTAACCGTACGTATATATCAAATCGATATAACATAAATGGAGGACCAAACTTTCTCCGATAAAAATAAAATAGAGAAAGATCAAGAACCACTTCCTCCTAGTGCTGAAGCTGCTGCCACTAGTCATGACATAGACGATAACATGCCATCAACGTCGTCTGCCAAGGCCGATGCCCAATGTCATAGTAGAGGGCACATACAATCCGAAATGGCAAAGTTCAGGAAAATGACCTTGAAAAAGACATTTAAATCAGCTGAAGAGAAACGTAAACTTGCCAATATGCCATTTACGACACGGAGTGGCAAGGAACGGCTAAGGTCGATCCCTAGTATGTTCATGACTAGTGGTTCAGCTTCACATGACGATGGAAGCCCTCCTCCCACTAAAAAAATCAAAAGAGTTAAGCTGGCAAAAGCACAGCGAAGAACTGTGCTTTCTAAGAAGATATCACAAATCCCCAAGGAGAGTCCAAGTGTGGTGGTGGTTGCGATGCCTGACCTTCCCAGCACTGGACGGGAAGAGGTGGCTCTTTCCACCATTTGCACGCCCCCTGCAAGTGCTGAAAGGAGCACCCACAGTCCACTTGCTGATATGCAAATTGAAGATGTCACTGTTGAAGTACAACAGGATGAGGATACTGGTGTAGCTGGCGCTGAGGAGGAAGTTGGCGAGGAGGATTCTGATGGTGATGTGGTTTGTTTAAATCAGGCTCCGGGGGAGACAGTTGTTGTCCGTGGGATGAAAAAGCCCATCACGGTCATGCCTGGGCAGAAGACCAAACATTCCACCTCTTTGGTCTGGCAATATTTCTATCCAAATCCGGACAACAACTGTCTTGCCATATGTACCATATGTAAAGGTGAAATAAGTAGGGGTAGGGACGTCAACCACCTAGGAACATCCTCCCTTATACGGCACCTGCAGCGCGTTCATAAAAAGTTACTGTCAAGTTCAGAAACTTTGGCTAAGACCGTAAGCAGTCCAGGGACACCTAAATCCCGTTGTCCTGTTGTATCCAAGCGCCTGCAAACCACACCGTCAACTCCCTCCTCGTCAATTTCCTCCTTAGTCAGGATCGGAAGTAGTCCTGCAGGCCATGTCACTGGCATGACTGACTCTCCTATCCGGGATTCCTCTGGAGGATCCTGCATTGCTACGCCTACTGCTGCCGCTGCTGCTGTTGCTGCTGCTGGGAGTCGTTCATCATCCCAGAGAGGAAGTAGGAAAACCACTACTTTTACTAAACAATTGACCCTCCAACAGTCCTTAGCGAGGAGGATGAAGTACGACAGCAGTCATCCTGAAGCAAAACGTATAACTGAGGCCTTGACTGCTATGTTGGTGTTAGACGTGCGTCCGGTATCCGCCATTAGTGCAGTGGGATTTAGACAATTGATGGAGGTAGTGTGTCCCCGGTTCCAAATCCCGTCTAGATTCCACTTCACTAGGCAGGCGATACCGAGACTGTACAGAAACGTCAGAAAAAGTGTCCTCAGTGTCCTGAAAAATGCCGTTGTACACAATGTCCACTTAACCACGGACATGTGGACAAGTGGAACAGGGCAGACTAAGGACTATATGACTGTGAAAGCCCACCAGTAGCAGCATCTCAGAAACGCCAGCTCGTTACAAGGCAGGCTACGCTGTGTATCACCGGTTTCAGTAAGAGGCACACCACCGACAACCTCTTAGAGAAACTGAGGGAAATCATCGCCCAGTGGCTTACCCCACTTAGACTCTCCTGGGGATTTGTGATATCTGACAACGCCACCAATATTGTGCGGGCATTACATCTGGGCAAATTCCAGCACGTCCCATGTTTTGCTCACACAATAAACTTGGTGGTGCAGAATTTTCTGAAAAGCGACAGGGGCGTGCAGGAGATGCTTTTGGTGGCCCGAAACATTTCTGGCCACTTTCGCCATTCAGCGACTGCGTGCCGAAGACTGGAGCGCCAGCAAACACTCTTGAACCTGCCCCGTCATCACCTGAAGCAAGAGGTTGTGACGCGGTGGAACTCAACCCTCTATATGCTTCAGAGGATGGAGGAGCAGCAAAAGGCCATACAAGCCTATACATCCACCTATGACATAGGCAAAGGAGGGGGTATGCACCTGACTCAAGCGCAGTGGAGAATGATTTCCGTGTTGTGCAAGGTTCTCCAGCCCTTCGAACTTGCCACACGTGAAGTCAGTTCAGACACAGCCAGCTTGAGTCAGGTCATTCCCCTCATCAGGCTTTTGCAGAAGCAGCTGGAGAAAGTGAAGGAGGAGCTAAGACGGAGCGATTCCGCTCGGCATGTGGGACTTGTGGATGAAGCCCTTCATTCGCTTTGCCAGGATTCCAGGGTGGTCAATCTGTTGAAATCAGACCACTACATTTTGGCCACCGTGCTTGATCCCAGGTTTAAAGCCTATGTGGTGTCTCTCTTTCCGGCCGACACAAGCCTGCAGAGGTGCAAAGACCTGCTGGTGAACACACTGTCAGCTGAAGCGGAACGTGACACGTCAACGGCTCCTTCTTCATTTTCTCCCGCAACTGGGGCTGCCAGGAAAAAACTTAGGTATCCTAAGCAACCCGCTGGCGGTGATGCAGGGCAGGTAGGACCAAGTTTGGACATCTGGTCCGGACTGAAGGACCTGGCAACAATTTCTGACATGTCTACTGTCACTGCATATGATACTGTCACCATTGACAGAATGGTGGAGGATTACATCGGTGACAGCATCCAAGTAGGCATGTCAGACAGTCCATACCTGTACTGGCAGGAAAAAGAGGCAATTTGGAGGCCCCTGTACAAGCTGGCTCTATTTTACCTGAGTTGCCCCCCCCTCCAGTGTGTACTCCGAAAGAGTGTTTAGTGCAGCCGGGAACCTTGTCAGCGAAAGGCGTAGGAGGTTGCTTCCACAGAATGTGGAGAAGATGATGTTCATCAAAATGAATTATCAGCTCTTCCAGGGAGACCAGCCTCCAGAAGGTACAGAGGGACCTGTGGTGGTGGATTCAAGTGGGGACGAGTTAATACTTTGTGAGGATGAGGATGTACACACTGAAGAGGGTGAGGAATCGGTGGATGAGGAGGATGAGGATGACATCTTGCCTCCGTAGAGCCAGTTTGTGCAGGGACACATTAATTGCCAGCTTGTTTTGTGGGGGCCCAAACGAACCAATCATTTCAGCCACAGTTGTGTGGCAGACCCTGGCGCTGAAATGATTGATTTGTTAAAGTGTGCATGTCCTGTTTATACAACATAAGGGTGGGTGGGAGGGCCCAAGGACAATTCCATCTTGCACTTCTTTTTTTTCTTTGCATTATGTACAGTTTGGGGCCTAGTTTTTCTAACTGCCATCCTGTCTGCCACTGCAGTGTCACTCCTAGATGGGTCACGTGTTTGTGCCGCCCACTCGTGTCACTTAGCATAGTCATCCAGCTACCTCGGTGCAACCTTTTGGACATAAAAACACTATTGTGAGGTGTGAGGTGTTCAGAATAGACTGGAAATGAGTGGAAATTAAGGTTATTGAGGTTAATAATAGCATAGGAGCAGAGAAACCAACAAATTCTGTGATTTTAGCTGTTTTTATGCTTTTTTTAAAAAAAATACAGATCCAAAACACAAAACCCAGAACCCAAAACACGGAAGGGTGGTTTTGGCAAAACCAATCCAGATCCAAAACACGAAGAAAGATCCAGATCCAAAACCAAAACACAAAACACGAAAAGTGGCCGGTGCACACCCCTAGCCTATTGCGTGCCTAGCAAGAAGGGGCTGTTAGTGATGTGGGGTGTGTGACCAGTATTATGGAGGTGTGGCCTGTACTGTACGGTGTGACTAGCACCTACCTTCTGAAACCTAACTTACCCTCCCAATTTCGCTTATATCGATAGTGTAGTGTGAGAGGCTACAAAGGAACAAAGGTAAAACACTCCTTGTTAACATGTCCGTAATATGACAAAAAAGAAAAATGGCACTTAATAATGGCGTAAATGTGAAACCCCTCTACTAAAGAGCATACGGGTCACTTAGTGATGTCATGAATTTGAAAACTCTCTATATGGCTATAAGGGCATATTTATTAAAATGGGATGCAGTCATAATACAGACTGCAGGAATTCCGTCGTTTAGAATGCCGACGCCGGAATCCCGACACTTGTCAGAATACCAGCGCTGGCCTCCTGACCGCCAGGATCCTGAAGGTAAGTAACGGGGTTAGAGTGAGGGTTAGGGGTTAGGCAGTAGGGGGAGAGTTAGGGGTTAGGCAGTAAGGGGAAGGGTTAGAGTTAGGCATTAAGGGTGGAGGGTTAGATTTAAGATGCGGGAAGGGGGGGAGGCTAGGTGTAGGCACCAGGGAGAAAGAGTCAGGGCTGGGGTAGGGAGAGGGGGAGAGTTAGGATACCGACCAAAAGGTGTCAATATCCTAGTCTGCCCCTGAAAATTAAAAATCCATATTGACGCAAAATGACCGTGATCACTTTACTTATATCTACTGACCGTCCTGAGGCTACTGCAACTTTCCAGCTGTACAATGTGGCAAAAGCTGCAAATCGCTTTTTAGCAGGATAGCCCCACAGCAGGTAATGGGCTGACGCCATCTGAAGATGGCATTAGCCCTAGCAAGCAATATCTGCAAAGCTTCACTTTGTGGATTTTTTAAATACCCTTCTCATAAAAAACTATGTGAATAGCTGCTGTGGGAACCGACGGACAGAAAGCAGGAGATATCTCTAATATCTCCTGCTTTCCTCTAGGATACATCAGAAGGAAACTTAATTCTGCCCTTAAACATGTAAAAACAGCACTTTCGCATATTTTAAGGGCAGAATTGGTTAATATACTATAATATAAAATCAGTCATGTTGGCACTCACTGAAACTGGCAGAAATAACTTTACTGGGTGACTTTCAAATGATGCAACTTCATAAGTAATACAATGCACGCCGGCACTCCAGGAACATAAATGGAGACTCAGGGCCTGATTCAGACCCGCTTGCAAGCGGGTTGATGGTGACCCAGTGCGCACTGCGCGAGCCCCAGAGCGAGTGCAAAAAGCACTCGCTCCGTGGCTCATTACAAAAGGGGCGGCTGTCGATGTTGATCGACAGCTCACCCCGTTTTGTAGACGTGGCCGGGGGGTGGCTTCACAAACTGAGGCGTTCCCAAGCGAACGCCTGCTGTTTGTGGGTGGCCCCACTGACATCACCAGTGATATCAGTGGGAGAGCTTCTGGCTCTAATAGACCCGGAAGCTCTCTGGGGCTTGCGGCGACGAGACTACCACAAGGGTCTCGTCACAAGCCAGATGGTCGCGAAGGTCTTGACCATCGCGACCATCATCCTGGCCGCTCGCAATAGCTGTGTGTGGTCACCCACAGCTATGCGAGTGGCCTCCAAAAAAAACCAAAAAACAAAAACGCCCAGATTCAGAGCGAACGCTCTTTCAGAGTGTCCGGCTCTGAATCATGGCCTCAGCACAGCATTTTCAGATGTTTCAACATTTTAAAGCCCTTTATTTAGCGCATTACTCAAGAATAGCAGTTTGCTATATTTATACATATACACACAAATATCTTTCTGTGGCACTCTGGGACTCCTGTTTTGCCCATAACGTTCTTTTTACTCTAAGTTCCAGAGTGCTGCCAAAAGATATCTGTTTTTTGTATGCTACGTGCATATAGTTCAAGTGCTGGAAATTGTATATTTGTATCTGTGTGTGTGTGTGTATGTGTCTGTCTATATTACTATTTATATATATATATATATATATATACACACACACACACACATACATATATATATATATATATATAGTGCAGTATATGCATATATATCTATAAATGTATATACACACACAAGTATGGGAGCAGGAGGAAGGTGGGTGGAGCCAGGGCATCACAGAGCTGTGATCGGGGGAGGGGGTGTCGGGTAGGAGCCAGAACGGGGGAGCTGGGAGCTGGACAGAACTGTTGGGGAGGAGGAGCCAGAGTCGCAACGACAAAGGGTAGGGAGATCAGGATGGTGCTGCGATGAGGGGGGAACACAGATGAAAGGAGGAGGGGTCAGTAAGAGAGAAGGCAGAGCCAAGCATATATATTGTACATATATATTTAAATACATAAATACACATACTGTGTGTGTGTGTATATGTGTGTGTGTGTATATATATATATATATATATATTATACACATTTACCACAACAAGTAAAAACATAAAAAACTATAATCAGTGAAATCTTCAGTCAGTTAGTGGCAGAATGAGCATACCTTTTTCCAGGGCACTGCAGGACACGGACAACTAGTTCAAGACCATCAGCTGCAGCAGCAGCCAATATGCTGCCCCCGATCATCATAAACAGCCTGAAGGGCTGCTAGTTAGCTCAGCCTCAGTCACAACAATCACCAGACTGCCGACTTCCCGGAGCTGAGCTTGGCCGCGACCCGCGGCGCTACAACAGCAGCTATTCTGCACGGTGGTGGGGCGGCGCTTGTATCACACGGCATGACATCATGGCGCAGGGGAGGTGTAGAGAGAGGAACTGTACGGCACAGGGAGGGCTTGCGTAGCCTTCTACTGAGCCGCCATCAACAAATTTGTTATTCCCAGTACATTCAATCTCCGGCGGGCGGCCGCGGTGGTGGAGGGAGGTGTTAGGGTTAGCGGTTTGACTGGGTGAGGCCTCCGGCGGCTGCTTGCAAACTATAACAGGAGAATTTTTTTTCCTGTCTCCAGTGCAGCACAGCAGTTGCGGTGGGCCTATTTTGATATGGGGCCTGGAGCTGCAGCTCCACCCGGCCCATTGTTAATCCGGCCCTGATCCTGACAAATAAGCATTTATACAAGTATTGGTGCTACCTATTGGATTTTGGTCAAGCCAGATTACAGAGGTTGTTAGTGGGCTGTATTAACCAGTCACACAGCAATGTTGGCCTGGTCAGGAGGATGTGAAAGCGTAGAAAGATAAAATATGTAAAGTTAAGCGTGGACTGTATAGAGGGGATGTAATTGGGTAGGATAGCTTATGGAGGCCATGTGGGTGGTTCTGGAATTGATAAGCTTGTCTGAAGAGGTGAGTTCTCATAGAACGTTTGACGGCTTTGAGACTAGAGAAAACTCTTATTGTGCGTGGGAAGTCAACCCAAAGAGTGAGTGCAGCCCAAAAAAAATACTGTAACCGTGAATGGGAGCAGGTGATGCGTGAGCATGAAAGGCACAGATCTTGTGCAGAGTACAGAGAAGTCGGGTTGGGAGGTATCTTGAGATGAGTGTTGGTGTAGTTTGGTTAATAGCCTTATGTGTTAGTAAAAGTATTCCATAGTGAATCTCGATAGAATCCAAGTAACCAATAGAGGGATAGACAGAGCGGATTAGCAGACGATGAACGTTTAGCAAGGTGGATCAGCCTCACAGCTGAATTCAAAATGGATTTTAGTGGTGAGAGTCTGTTTTTGGGGGACATCATTAAGGAGATTATTGCAATAGTCAAAGCAGAATATAATGAGTGCATGCATTAGAGATTTTGCAGTGTCTTGTGTAATTTGTCATGGGTGTATTCTGGATATGTTTTTTTAGATGTATGTAACATGATTTGTAGACAGATTATTATTATCATCCAATTCAGATTCAAGGATAATAATAATAATAATAATAATAATAATAATAATAAAAAAGAAACCGACAAAGTTCTCCTAGTCTGCTGATTATACATTACCTTGCTTTGGCAATGGGTATGGTATGCGGAAATATTCTTCATAAAAGTCTAAAAGCTTTACAGCCACTTTTAATGCATACGTGGCTTGGTCTATCTTGTCGGGTACAGCATAAATAGATATCTAAAAACAAGACAAAAGTCTAAATATGCAGACTCCATTATAAGTAGCATGCTACTATTATAGCAATGGATAAAGAAATGTTGTCTTTGGTGAATAGTAAAACAAAAAATAAATTCATGTCATGCGTTTGATTAATATTCAATGTAAGTAACTAAAGAAATAGATGGGAATTATGATATACCATGATGCTTATTTCTAATATTCAATACTGTATTACTATGGGGTCATCTACTAACATATATGCAATTCTACTCAGGTACAGTAAGAAATATAAATCATACATCTACTGATATAATATGACTTGCACTAGACTGATGATTGGTTGCCGCTAGTTACTACACCTCTTACGAGTACCGTACAGTAAATATATATTCCTGTAGTCTGTCAACAATAGTTTGTCTCTTTTCTTCAGCCATTCTAATGAAGTGAGACATGTGTAACTGACTTGTAGCCTTGCCGAGTCCTTACCTTAACTCCATGATCTGTCACCTGACTGACGGATTTGAAGTCTGAAACAATAAATGCCACGAGGTACGTGCTCATCTTCACACTGACATCAAAGTGGTCTTCTAGGAGTCCCCCATCCACATACACAGTCTTCACCTGCAGGGAGAGAGGACGTAGTGCGAGGTGTGTCGGGTAAGAGTGAATAACATAAGAAAGATATGGTACAGGTTGAGTCTCCCATATCCAAAATTTCCAATATACGGAATTTTTTTTGCTTGACTGAGATAATGAAACATTTGATTTTTGATAGTTCAATGTACACAAACTTTGCCTAAGGCACAAAATTATTAAAAATATTGTATAAAATTACCTTCAGGCTGTGTGTATAGGGTGTATATAAAACATAACTGAAATTTATGTATGTACACAAACTTTGCTTGAGCCACAAAATTATTGAAAATATTGTATAGAATGACCTGCAGGCTGTGTGTATTAGGTCTATATAACACATAAATGCATTCTGTGTGTATATTGGGGTCCCATTCCCAAGATATCTCATTATGGTAAGCAAATATTCCAAAATACGGAATATTCCGTTACCCAAAATAACGCTCTATGGAGAAATCCTCATTTTACTACTCTGCACAACTGGGTATACTTGTCTGCCAACTCCGTAGCAAGAAATGCCCTTTCTCCACCTGACCCATTGCCATGACCAACGCAAACGCCACCATCTTTCTGCAAAATGAGTTTTCTCTATGGGTCTGATTCAGAGTTGTACGTTATTGCTGTTGCAGCTGGTGGATACGTGAAAATATGCGAATGCAGCAGGACTTGTACTAAGACGCCCACAGGAGCCATCACAGCTGTCCACAACTGTATACACATACTCAGCATCGGATGCAGATCAGGCAAACATCGATTCCCAAGTGAGTCTATGGTCACTCAGAACGGCCACTGTAACAGACACCGGAGCCATACGTACAGGATCACAGCTCCAGGATGTGATACGCCCCTGAAATGGTAGAGACACGTCTGCATTTTTAGCTGACACTCCCTGTTGCCACCACCTAAAGCTACCTGACTGTCAATCACACTGTGAATAAAGACTTACACCGTGTGACTACGATAATGTACCTTAGATTACACTCCCTGTTGCCACCACCTAATGCTCCCTGACTGTCAATCACACTGTGATTAAAGACTAGCTCCATGCAACTACGGTAATGTACCTTGACGCATGCACAGTGCCGAAAAAAAAAAATTGCTCCATTAACATAGCGTAAAACTCTGACTCAGGGCCAATGTGTATATGTAAATAAGGCGGCTATACTGTAAACACATTGTTTTGTCCTATGCATAATTTGTGCAGCTTAAATATGGCCCATTGTAGCATACTCGGTGTGGGAGCAGCCAGGTTGACAATGTGGAGGGCGTAATGTGCTCAAATTGGTAGTGCAGGGGGCGAGATGGTCTAATCACGTCATCATGGCCTCATTCACACTATAGAGTGCCATTATTACCGGCATTGTACAGTGAAAAGTGGGGCCTAGACCACAATGACACAATTCAGGTTGAATTGCATCAAGTCGCCTGGGATCACGCACTTCACGCGGAAAGTGGGCGGCTGCGAGGGGGCTCCAGGAGACTTGCCTACTTTTGTTCCAGGAGAGTAGGAATGCACGCATTGGAGGCACGTACTTTGTGAAAACAGCCTATCAATTCCTCTAGGAATATCAGAGCCCCATTGATAACACTGACAGCTTTTGAATTAATAGATTACATTCTTAGTGATGTCACTGGATACTAGCGAATCAACCATGTCAGTTGGCATTGCAGAATTTGCATGAATTTGTGCACCCCCAGAAGTGTTTGCATATATATGTGCCCATGCAGCTTTGCGTGGTTCTGCCATTTATGTCAGCCTACTCCTGGATGGACAGAGGAGGACCATACAGAGGAAGTTCTAATGCTGCAAAGTACTGAGAGAGAGAAATATACAGGTAGTCAGGGGCAGGTGCCAATAGTGGACGATGGCAAACACAGCACAAAACCGTATGTGATTGGCTGTTTTTGAACACTCCCCTGAAACTGGTTGGAGTTTTCTTTGTTGCTTTTGTGGCACCGATTATTATTTGCAAGCTCCCTGCTGTGTTAGAGGGGGTTTTGTCATTTAAATGATGCCAAATATCAAATGCATTTGCCACACATAAAATAAATGATGTACAACATGGGTGCAAGTGGGACGTACGTGTCTCTGATGTGTGTTATCTATCTATATACACATTACCAGGTCATAACAATAGTTTTTTAACATGTGTTTTGATAGAAAAAAAAAACACATTGGCAATTAGTTTTGATTTAAATGATAAAAAAAAAGAGACTACAGATCATAAAGAAGGTATAATCTTCCTTTTAGTGTATAAAGAAAAGTCAGAGCGCAGCAAACAATTAAAAAAATGACAAACAAATTTGTATAATATATGCATTTGCAATGGAAAATAACTTACAGTATACGCTTCAGAGGTGAATTCCCAATTAGAAGCGTCTAGTTAGTGCCAGTGACAGACATTATTATCAGTAGCTTGTGTCTGCACCAATCCTTGGGCATCTGCAATTGATGGTGTAATTGTGTTTTTGTGGAGGGCTGCCTCCGTTCGCAGTGAATACCCCCTTGCTGTACTCAATCAGCGTTTGCATGTCCCTTCCCCCCTTTGTTCTCGCTCTCTAACGGTAAGGAGGCAGAAGTAACACATTTGCATACAGACACAGCGTACGCCTCCACAGTATAAATTTGCATATTTTACACTAAGCACACGGGTGTACATCCAACTCAGCATGAGGCTGTAAACACTTAAGTAGTTCAATATTAAAACAAAGGATTGTACCACAGTTATCTTTCTTTTTAACAGCCCTTGTACTTGATTGTTAATTATTATTAGAGAGCTGTCTTTTGAGTGTTTCACAAAACAAATAGTGAAAACCACGTACTATGGGCATGTTGGACACTGCGCTATACTTCGCTTCTCTTCGGATCTTAATTGAGTAACTGGCTTTGAAGGCTGGCTCATCAAAACAAGGGAAGGCCATTCGCGCAGCTGTAGGCTCAAACTGGGTTGATGCAAGCACTCTGTAAGAGATTGGTAAATAGGAAGATATATACATTTGAAGTTAAATATCGTAGACAAAAAACACAACTATCTAAACAAGGATCACTAATGACAGTACATATGTTGCAGATGGATCCCACTGGTTATGGAATGTCACACAATAATTGGTGAATTTGCTAAAGGTAAGCAAGACATGTTATTCCCCTACAGATATTGCACACCGCTAGTGTGAAATAAACAGATGCTCAGTCATTTGGCAAATTCTGGGCCTGATTCAGAGCCGGACGCTCTTTGAGAGCGCTCGCTCTAAATCAGGGCGTCCCTGTTTTTTTTTTAAAGACGGCCTCCTGGCCGCTCGCTAAGCTGTGGGTGACCACCCACAGCTTTAGCGAGCGGCCAGGTGATGGTCGTGGCCATCGCGGCTTGCGACGAGACCCTTGTGGTAGGGTCTCGTTCCCCCAAGCCCCAGTGAGCTTTTGGCTCTAATAGAGCCAGAAACTCACCCACTGACATCACTCGTGATGTCAGTGGAGCTGCCCCCAAACGGCAGGCATTCCTTCGGGAACGCCTCCGTTTGGCCATCCACCCCCCCTGTCCGCCTACAAAATGGGGCAAGCTGTCAATCACAATCGACAGCTGCCCCGCTTTGGTGCGAGACCCGTAGTGACGGAGCGCCAGTCGCTGGCCGGGTCTCGCGCATGCCGGAGCCAGCTCCGGCATGCGCAGTAGGGGACCACTGACCAGCTTGTAAGCGCTATGCGCTCGCGAGCGGGTCTGAATCAGGCCCTCTGTTCTACAGACACATTTTGGCTGATTCTATTAGTCACCAAGCTCCGTAGTAAACTTCACCGATATTTTTTTGTGCACATTAATGACAAATATAGTAATGAAAACATTGCTCAAATTTGCTTGCAACCCTGAGGTAGAAGCAGAAATGAGCGAAGATCATTACCTAAACTTAACATAGAAACATGATGTGTTAAGCAGCTGTAGAGACCTCATGGTTAATTAAATTGGTCCCAATGAAATATGCAACCTCTTGCTATACTTATGAAAATGTAGAACTGACTGAAACATCTTTTACTCAATTACAGACCAGTCAGCTATCTCATCAATGGGCATCCAAAACCAAAGGTGGTCCTGGGCAACATGTGATGCCTCCAGGGTCCATTGCTGTAAAATAGGACAGAAAATACTACATTTTATATTTTTTTGCACCTATCTAAAATCAATGTAAAATAGTAAAAATATGTATAGAAGATGGTTTCTATACATATGGTTCAACACTACAAATGTATACATATAGTTGTGTGCAACACCCAATAGAAGAGCACATTACACACTCAGTCTATTTACTAAGCAGTGTTAGGAGACAGAGTGACAGACAGCACAGACTGTCAAACGACTGCACGATTACAATGTCGTAATCGTGCAGTCTGATTGAAGTCTGTTAGTGGATGTGTGCCATTAGACTACTGTATCTGCAACACGTAGCGTTTTCTAGACTTTGACTTTTTCATCTTATTCACATAGTAGCTGCATCCAAAGTGCCTTATAGTGTTCTAGACACTTTGGATTAGTACTGTATTTTTGTTGCAAAGGAATTAGTATAAAGTTGCAGATTAAGTACTACGATGAGTGGCATGATGTATGACTTTTTACCCAGGTTAGCATCTGAGTTGCACACAGCAACTGTACGCTGAGCCAGCGTCAGAGCCCAAGGTACCCGTCCATTGTACTTTTGTCACAATAGTGATGGGTAGAAAGCGCATATTTTGTATAAATGTGTGTGTTTGGGTCACATGCTTAATTCAAAAGTCTGCAGCGCGCCAAAATGGGCTATTTTGTGCGATTTGAGGATAGGTGTATGTGGACCTATATGAAGGTAAAGTAAAAATTTCTAGATTCTCTTACAAAGACTGTGCTAAGCCAAAGCCTCAGTACACCTGGCCTAGGAATACAACATATCCCTAGGAGCCAAGTTTGGTTTAAGTTAACACAGGGTTGACTAAAAACAGCTAGCTGTCTCTTAACACTGCTTAGTAAATAGACCCCTTATTCTGCTCCAACACACTTCACGATAGGGATGGCCATCAACACAGGTTGTTAGCAACCATTGATGGTTTCCTCCCAATGGTCAATGGCTTTACCATCGATGGGAAAGGTCCGTACACAACATTCCCATCTTTTCAACACTGCACATGCATGGCTGCGGGCCCTGTTCATTTGTGCATACCCAGATCTGGGTCCCCCAATGGTCATAAACCACCATTCTTTGATGGTCAGGTGGTTGATGGACAACTCTACTTACAGTAACAGTTCCATTTTCACACATAAGAAATACTGTACAGTGAAAATCAGATTTACCTGATCTCTCCATCTGAGGTTTTATAGGTGCTTTTATAAAACCCTCGGAAGCTGTGTGAAAGGTTTGCATTGTATGCAATAGATAGGGTATAATTTTCTCCGGGAATTAGAGGATCGGCGGCTTGAAGTGCAATTTGCTCATTGATAGGATGCTCCAGAAGAAATAAATCTTGCTGTTGAAGATGGCTTCCTATTCCTCTGTCAATGCTGGTCTTTGTAACTGTTAAGTGTTTGCTATGCAGGATGATGGTTCTGGTCTGTTGTGTTACAGTAACAGTGATCTTGGTAAGGCCACTAAACGTGAGAGTGGTTAGGTTTGGGTGAATGAGGAGGTCATAGTGTAGAGGAATTACATCATTCGGTAACCTAAAATTGTTCCATGGAAAGACGTCACTAGAATCGCCCGTGTCCTCAGTACCCATGGCCATAGGGGACACAGAGAAAAATGTCCATATGAAGCATAAAAGTCCAGTGTATAATAGACTATTCATTGTTATTTTAAACTTTGTAATGATGTTTTCACCGCAGTTTCAGGATGTAGTTATATGTGAACCTGGAAATGCAATACAAAGAGAACAGGTAATGAAGGGGGAAATGGACTTATGTTTTGTGCAAAAATGCATATAAGAAGCATGACGTTACTTCAAATATGTTTTCCTGCAATAAAGGATTCACAGGGCACAGGAATTTATATTATTACAAAATACATCAAACTTTGGTTCTGATGGTCGGTCATACTGTACATGCGGGTGTATCTGCATGCAAAATGCTACATTACGGTGTTACACCTGCTGACACTGTAAAGTAGCATTTCGCATGCAGATACACCCGCAGTTGCTCACAGAATATAGACATGCTGTATATCATTTTAATCAGCAGGAGCTGCTTGTGCTAAATATTTGCATCGCTGTGCAAATAAGATGCATTTAAAGGTAAAACATTGCACAAAAACGATGCACGGCGCTACTGAGTCAATGGAAGTGGGTGGACATCACTGGCTTCCAAGCGTGACTGATAGTGGGAACCACTGCTTCCAGAATACCTTTTCATCTTAAAATTGCGGCCTTAATAGCCACGCCATTAAACGCAGCCACTGTAAAGCGCGGTACATGAAGGACCCTGCTGAAGAAGATCAGAGCGTAGAGGTAATGGCCACAGATCATCTACAAGAAGTAGCAGTAGGTCCGAGTACCATGGCTGATGAGGCCAATCTGAAACCACAAGGGTGACTGTGGTGGACTCGAGCTTGATGTGTTTGAGCACCCGCGGCAGAAGAGGAATGAGCAGAAACAGGTACACTAGATGGTACCGCCACAAAACAGTCAGAGCATCCACCGCCTCTGCTGCAGGATCCCGCGTCCTGGAGCAGTACCGTGGAAGCTGGTGATTGTGCCAGAAGGGAATGAGGTCTATCTGCCCCAACATCGGATCAGTTGTTGGAATACTTCCAGATGTAGGGCCCATTCCTAAGGATGGAGATCCTGGCAACTGAGATAATCCGCCACCCAGTTTTCTACTCCTGGGATAAATACAGAGGAGATCGCCTCAATGTGCCTCTTCGCCCACTGTAAGATGCGGCTGGATAGTCCTTAGCTACTCCTGTAGATGACTGTAACAGAGTAGTTGCGCAGCTAGTAAGGCAGCAGTAACTTCGCACTGTAGCGTGCAGGCTAAAGTGGTGCCGCTCCCCTGTGAGAAGAGCACACCTTAACAGGGAAAAGGCCTCCCTCTCCTGGTGACTGTCCAATAGAGAGCTGGAATCTTACCAGCGTTGGACAGTGAGAGGTGGTGCGGGATTGGGCCCCTTCCTCAAGCTCCGTTCTGGTATGCAGAATTAGCATGTCAGCTAGCACTGTAATCTTTGTAATAGCCCCTAATGGTAGTATAGCATTAACGAGGGGCAGAAACATGCAACCATGGCAGTGGCAGCTCTCTAGAGTCCTGGCCGCTGCCACTGTGTGCTGGTTCATTACCTAGCCACCTCACCATCCCTGCTAGTCAAAGGTGGTGGGTTATGCTCACCGCTGCTGGCCTACCTGGGGTTGCTAAGTGGGAATGTGGGGACCCGAACACAAGTTGCATTAAGCTGTGACAGGTCCCCAGAGTCTATTGACTCTCTCTTACATAGAGCCCCAGGGACAGTGACAATAAGTTAACAAAGGCTGGAGACAGTCTAATATGCCACAGCTCCCTCAGGCACATTTCTAAAACTGGGGCTGGTGGGGCATAGAGAGGGAGGAGCCAGTCACACTTTTAAATTAATTTAAAGTGACAGGCTCCCCTCTATCACCATCTATACCTCAGTGAGCTCCAGTGTCCCCTAGTGGATGAAGGAGAAATACTGTATAAAACATGGAAGACAAACAGTATAAAATTGCAAAAACTATTAACCATTCTGTCTTCCAGCAATCTTACACAAATGGACTTCTCCATGTCAAACCGCCATGTTACATCCAAGTACATATAATACCCCCCAAAGCTATACAAGATGTTATTAAAAGCAAATGCATATATTTTTATATTTAAAAAAAAAAAAAACAGATATACAACTGCTGCCTGTAAAGAAACAAATGCATATACTTATTTTATAGCATGATAATACTGTTTCCTGTAATCACTTGTACTGTAAACTTGTATAATGATATGCAATAAGTAACTTACTGATAAAGTGTCAGGTTGCTCTTATGGGAAGTGTGCCAGACAGTGGGTGATACACAATGATAGGCCTCACACAAGGCCTCAGTCTGATCTGACTGTAAGGTACGACATAAATAGACATGTAACTCTCAATGCTGAATAAATGAGACATTCAAACAGAAAAGGAACAGCAATAAATTAATATAGAAATAATGAGTTAGCAGCGGCTACTGGGATACGCAGAAAACAACATACCTTAATGGCAGCTTGTCACAGAGGAAGAGCTCTTTGTCATACTAGGAGTTGGGGGGATGTTACAGAGTATAATCCTCACAGTATAAACATGAATATTCTTCCAATGTCATGTTAAAAGAGGCCTCCAAACACACAGTCTGTCTGCTGCTGGCTCATTCGGCTCATGGAAATCCAGCTTCAGCCCAGCAGCTCGTTACTTTCACTTTCTCTTTCGGCAAAACTGCAGTGTTATAATTATTATATCACTCAATGACTGTTGTCTTATGAAAAATATATTTATTTGTGTAAGATTAATGTTCCTAGCGCCAGGGTCGAAACTAGGATTTTTGATACCCGGGGCAAGGCCATAATTTGGCGCCCCTACAAGAAAATTCTAAATAGAGGACGAAAAGGGTGTGTGGTTTTGTGACACAGTAATGCCCATTATAACACATTATGCCAAACATTAATGACCCTTATAAACACATTATGCCACAGGAATGCCCCTTATACCTTATGCCATAGTAATGCCCCTTACAACACATTCTGCCACGGTAATGCCCCTTATTCATTAAGCCACAGTAAGGCCCCGTATACATTATGTCACAGTAAGGCTCCTTACACATTATGCCACAGAAAGGCCCAATCTCCCTTCTCTCACCTGCCAGGGCCGTGTGGTGGGTGAGCTCGGGGTGGAGAGGGAAAGAGGCTGCCACACGCTGGGGAACTATCAGTACTGCAGTCATTGTAATGTGGAGCTGCTTGCGAACCAATTGGAGTTCACGGACCGCCAGCTTCTGCTAATTGGCTGCCGGTCCGCGAGTACTGATTGGTTTGCAACCAGCACCACATTAGACTGACCGTGTCTCTGTGCCTCTCAAGGCCGGGATGCGGCTTCAAACCCACAAGAGCAGCAACCTAGCCTCCATGCAGCCTCTACCCGGCACCCCTTCAAGTACGGCACCCGGGTCACATGCCCCCTTAGCCCCCCCTAGTTGCGGCCCTGGACAATGCTGCACGAGTGACCTGATTGCAGGCTTCTGTATATTTAATACCTGATTAAGGCGAAGCGATATCGTGTAGTGTGTCCCCGGCAGTGGTGTGCTCAATGTCATTAACGACACTGAGCACCCACACTGAACGATATCAATCACGATATGTTCAGTGACGTCACACTCCCTCATCCCCGTACTTACAGAACCTTACAATATCGTCAGGTTGCCCTGCAAGTACGGGCGATGATAGATGTCGTCAACAACCAGCGGGAGCGCGCATCGCTGGTAGTTGACAGCATATCCACTACACAATAAATTGGACATTGAACGATAACGATATGGTTATCGTTCAAATTGTCCAATTTATTGAGTAGTGGATATGCGCCTTAAGTCCACTAGAGGATGCAATTAGTCATCTCCATTTCATACTGCCAAAGAGAAAATATTTTGGTAAGCGCTGGATGCATGATGGTTTTGATGGGCATGAGGCTGTGTGGCATATAATGCACTTCAATGAACTATACAGCCTGACATTTATTTATGAAGCACCCAAAGCAGAATCTACTATCTGTTACATTCATTTATTTGTGTTCTATATTCTCAAGTTATTACCCTTTGTTGTATTTTTTTTTTCTTATAAAATGGGTCAAATAGAATGAGAGGTACAAATTGCAAACGGTTTGGAACCGCAATGAATCTATGGGGGTCATTCAGACCCGCTCGCGAGCAAAGCTAGCGGGTCGATGTTGTGAGAATGCGCATGCGCATGACGGAGGGAGCTCCGTCGTGTGCATGCGCGAGACCCGGCGAGCGACGAGAAATACGTCGCTCGGGGTCTCGCACCAAAGGCGGCGTGCTGTTGACGGTGACTGACAGCACGACCACCTTTGGTGGGCGTGCCGGCCAGACGGAGGCGTTCCCATGGGAACGCCTACCGTCTGAGTCCGGCCCCACTGACATCAGTAATGATGTCAGTGGGAGTGACTTTGGCTCTGATAGAGCCAAAATCACTCTTGGGCTTGCGGCAGCGAGACCCTACCATCATCATGGACGCTCGCATAAGCTGTGGGTGGTAACCCACAGCTATGCGAGCGTCCATGAGGACGTTCCTAAAACAGGTAGGAGGGCCCTGATTCAGAGCGAGCGCTCTGGTCAGAGCGTTCAGCTCTGAATCAGGCCCCATGTGTGGAAGTGCTTCTACTTATTTATATATTAATATCTTCATCTGCGTTTTGTTATATAGAGCCATGATACACAGCTCTTTACAATTCGAAACAAACACTGTAATAGAACAAAACTTGGAATTAACATACAGAAAAAGAGGTAAAAGGGCAGACGTATAATGTAATAAAAGGGGATGTTGTTGGCATCCCAGTGGTCGGGATGCCGGCGTCGGAATCCTGACACCAGTCAGAATCCCGGTGCCAGCATCCCGACGATAGTATGAGGGTTAGGTTTAGGGATTAGAGTTAGGCTGTGTTTTAGGCTGCTGGTGGGTGGGGGAGGGTTAGGGTTAGATTTCTCACCTGCATGTGTCAGCATTCTTAGTGCCGGAATCCTCAGCACCGGCATCCTGTACCCAACCCAATAAAACGTTTCTCATTGGACAAAAGTGATTAAAATAATAATTATAGAGTCACAAATAAAGTTACATTTATGATAAACACTGAAATATCCATGCAAAATGAAAGGTGTGATACTAGAGGGGAAGGTAGTTGGGCATTGATGAGACAATTAACTGTGCTCCTATGTTGGCATTCATATACTGTATATAGAATACACACAGAGGGCCTAATTCAGACCCGCTCGCGAACGCAGGACGCTCGCAAGCGAGTTGATGGTGCCCTAATGCGCATGCGCACGACGGAGGGAGCTCCGTCGTGCACGTGCGCGAGACCCGCATAGCGACAGCCAAGCTGTCGTTATGGGTCTCGCACCAAAGGGGGCGTGCTGTCGATGGTGACTGACAGCATGCCACCTTTGGTGGGCGTGCCGGGGGCGTGGCTGCCAGACGGAGGCGTTGATAGAGCCAAAATCACTCCAGGGCTTGCGGCAGTCTTGACCATCGCAACCATCATCATGGCCGCTCGCTATAGCTGTGGGTGGTCGCCCACAGCTATACAAGCGGCCAGGAGGCCGCTCCAATAAGAGGTAGGAGGGGCAAGATTCAGAGCGAGCGCTCTGGTCAGAGCGTCCGGCTCTGAATCAGGCCCAGAGTCAGCTTTGTGCACAGGTACCAGTGAGCAATATCATAGGATATGTGGCTCTTGACTGGCAGAATGTGGGGATAAAGATGGAGTCAATTTCTTCTCCTAATCACAGCAGGCATGCTGATTACTACGCCCAATCAGCATCCACATAGGAGAATAAGGTAGAGATGTGCGGGTTCGGTTTTACTCGGATATGTTCGGATCTCAAAAACGGCATATAGGCTATCGGCTGTTTGGATAGCCAATGAAATAAATCGGAACTTGCGATAATTTTGGCGAAAAGAACCAAGTAAAACCGAACTCGCACATCTCTAATTTTGAGTTGCTCCAATACACTATCAGGCATTAACTCCATACATGTATTAGGGGTCAATCTGTAAATAAGATTTTTTTTCCCTATGGTCCCTGGGCCTGATTCAGAGGCGCTCGCAAAAAGCGAGCGCTCGCTCTGAATCAGGGCATTCGCTGGTCTTTATAGTTGCGGCCTCCTGGCCGCTCGCATAGCTGTGGATGACCACCCACAGCTATTGCGAGCGGCCAGGATGATGGTCGCGATGGTCAAGACCATCGGGCTTGCGACGAGGCCCTTGTGGTGGGGTCTCGTGGCCGCAAGCCCCAGAGAGCTTCTGGCTCTAATAGAGCCGGAAGCTCTCTCACTGACATCACTGGTGATGTCAGTGGGGCCGCCCACAAACGGCAGGTGTTTGCTTGGGAACGCCTCCGTTTGTGAAGCCACCCCCCGACCATGCCTACAAAACTGGGCGAGCTGTCGATCAACATCGACAGCCGCCCCTTTTGTAGTGCTTTTTGCGCTTGCTCCGGGGCTCGCACGTGCGCCCTGCGCCACCATCGACCCGCTTGCGAGCGGGTCTGAATCAGGCCCTCTGTTCATTGCAGTTGGAGTATTATATTTTTTTTTAAAGAGTTTGGGTGCCTTAGTTTATATTTTACTTTTTAAGCATAATGCACAGGAATTTTAGGGGGGGGCCTACTTACAGGAACTTAAAGTCCCATTTATGCATTACTGAGATGCTCACAATAGGCAGAACTCCACCACTTTTCAGACTGGAGCAGATCTCTGCTTGGAGGGGTAACGCAATAGGTTCCTTCGCTGCCATCTACTAATGGCATCCAACTCTGAGCTGACTAGCCGGGGAGATGATTATAATTGTTACACGAGGCCCCACTTTTCTGGTTTTCTTGGTTTAAAGGTGGCGAGAACTATGAATAATTATTGAAGATAAGGGGAGGTCACGTCGGGTTAAGACTTGTGGGGGCCCCCGGGAAACAAAGTGTCCCACCAATATGTCCCACATTGCCTCCCCCTCCCCAGTGCCCGATTACACACCTTCTCTTGAATGATTCTGGCTGTTACAGCCATGTGTTTAGCGTGCACAGCACTGTCAGTGGTGCTGCATATAGCACAGAGCGGCTCCCGAGTGTCACATGACGCTGATGAGGTGACTCAGGAGTGACTCTACACTGTATGTAGCAGAATTGACCTGGTTGTAGGAAGGAGACAACTAGGGAGAGTCGAAAGGACCTGGGGTTAAAGGCCCCTGGCCGAACGACAAGAGAAGTAAATCCTCCAAACCCAGAGATAAATCCTAGCTTAGGCGGGCTCGCGAGCAGCGAGCATGGTACGACTGACTGACCTAGAAAAGCTCTTGGACCCCAGAACAAATGTCTCAAAAGTAACCCTGTCAAAGCGAGATGGGCCAGATCCGGAGGGACACATGGGCCCGGAGACAGTAGATCCAGCCACCACAGATATTGCAGAGCTCGCCGCAACCAATCGGGAGCCACTAGGATCACGGTGCCGCCTTCCACTTTCAATTTGCGGAAAACCCGCCAAAAAGCGAGAAGGGGGGAATACATGAGACAAAGGACCCACCGAACCACTAAGTCGGCCACCAATGAGCTCCCAGAACTCTGGTGCGAGTACAGTACCTCGGCAACTTATGCTTGTGTTGAGACGCCATCAAGTCGAAGTCCGGTAGGCCCCGTCAATAAACCAGGAGCTGAAAGATGATTGGATGGGAAGCCTTCTCATCCTAGAGAACATCCTGGGGGCTTAGGAAGTCCACTTCCCAATTCAGGACCCCTGGAATGAAGACCGCCAACAGAGCTGGAAGATGATGCTCTGCCCAGCTGAGAATGCAACTCATCTCAGTCATGACGCAGCAACTGCGAGTGCAGCCCTGATGGTTGATGTAGGTGATGACAGTTGCAATGTTGGCCTTAACCTGGACTGAAAGATGCTGGAGGAGAGGTTGTGCTAGACAAAGAGCACGGAAGCTCACTTGGAGCTCCAGAATGTTGATCAGAAGGCAGCTCTCCTGTACCATCCACCGACTATGAAAGGATTGCTATACCAAGGCATCCGACATGGTCGCCAGCCAGGTCTAGGAGAAAAGCAGAACCCGGCCTCCCACGCTGAGGCACACCCCAGGTGGAGGCCCGTCCCATAAGGCGTGTCGGCAGGCTTGGTGGCGAGGTATCTGGCAGCCTAGAGATGCTTGCTTTGGGGCTTAGAGCACTTGGTGAAAGAACCCTGGAACCTGGAGAAAGGCTAGCCTTTGACCCTTCCTTGTGTATGAAAGAAGTGAATATTAGACGTTCGTGACCTAGGTGCCGCCGCAGGAGGGAGAAATGCTGTCTTGGATTCCATCACCGAGGCTATAATCTTGTTCAATTCAGGACCAAATAGAATTCCCCCAGAATAAGGAAGAGCCTGCAGAGCCTTCCTAGAATCAGAGTTGGCGTGCCAGGAATGAAGCGAAGGGGGTCTACTAGCCATGATGGATGAGGCTGACACCTTGGAGGTTAGGATACTAGAGTCAAGGGCCACCTCGCCAGGGAGTACCAGAGGTTAGGCCCTCTTGTAGAGCCGATGGCCTGCCCAATTGGAAGCCAGAGCCGTACGTGTGATAGCACCCGCATGGGAATATATAACCTTAAAGAAGGTTTTCAACTTCCTATCCGTCGGATCTTTAAGGGAAGTCGTATTAGGGATAGGAAGGGTATAGTTCTTAACCAGGCGGGCAATATGCACATCAACCGGGGGAGCAGAATCCCATACTGTATGTGATGCTGCTTGGCAGGGAGCAGATAAAAGGCCATAATGCACTTGGAAACCTGAAAAGGTCTATAAGGAATGGTCCAAGCTTCCGCTAAGAGGTCCTCAAGTTTAATCAAGGCCGCTATATCTACCTAAGAAGAGGATTTCTCCTGGACAGAAGTGGTCTCCACATCTGAAGTAATGGACCCAATCTCCTCAAGGCCTGAGGAAACCTCTGAGTCCCTGGCAGAAGCAGACTGGGGAGTAGTGCTTTTCTGCCTGGATGGTCTGTGTTTGTCCTTATCCAGCAGCTGCTGGACACCAAGGGACACCTGTGCCAAACCCTGAACTGATTGGGAGAGGGAAATAATCTTTGACGGTTCCAAAGCGGGTGGCTGCAGATTGGACTGCATAACCACGGCAGGGTGGACCCCCATATGAGGGAGGGGAGGCGTGTGGGTTGTTAAACGGACAACCAGCTGTAACATTACATGTGTCAGAGGCAGCCCAAACCGGCACCTGGTTGGAGGCTGTGAATGGGACCTCTTGCTGCGCATGTGTGCAGCTCTAGTTAGAGAGACCAGCCTGGACTGAATCCTGCGGGGACAGACCAACAGACATGTGCGTAACACAGGAGCTACCACCTCCTTGGCCACACAGGTGTTGCTCTTGGAGGACATGGTAGAATCAAAGGCAATCCCCACGCACGAAGCTGTAGCAACAGATGTGTGCAATATGGGGAAAGTGCAATGAATGTGAGGCCCCACCAATTGTAATAAGTAGGGTGTAATTAAAGGGGGCCCGAAAGAGAGAAAGAAAATACTTTTCAATGAAGACAAGCACACAGTACTTTCAATGCAACATATATATATATATATATATATATATATATATATATATATATATATATTTATAATGGGCAGTGAGTGCTCAACAGACCAAACCCCAGTAGGTTGGAAGGAACAGAACTGTATAACATGACCTGGGAGTGAGGTATACAGGGAGACAGGAGCCCAGCTCTCCGGAGACTAGCTGCAGCCGGCTGCAATAAAATGGGCGCTCAGCATCTCTGTGGGAGGGAAAGGAGAAGAAACCCATGGACGAGAAGCCTCCATGAGGGAACACACCAGGGGCCGGGGAGAGACTAACGTGAGAGCCCACCTCCTCCTTCTGACATGAAGCCCAGGGAAATGGCTGTTGCTAGGAGCCATTTCAGGAGCCCCCTGAACCCCCATTACCTGCGCCCTGGTGGTCTAGTGTCCCGGCCACCCACAGTCAGAGACCCGCCGGAGGTCTCCAGCGCCGACAAGTGAAGCAGCGCCAATGTGGCTCCCTGCAAACATGGAGTTGCTTTACCTTATCCCCCAGCATCCGGCTGTGTCTGTGGTCCTATAGGCTAACTCAAAATTAAAATAAACATTTAAAGAAAATAAATAAAAATTGAGGCTGCTTAAGCAGGGGGCCTGTAATAGTGTGCCCGGCTACTGCCGGCACGAAACGACAACTGGCCTGCCTGAGGTTAGGGGCGGTGTATAGGGGAGAAGGAGGCTGGGCTGCATAAAAAGTCAAAGACTTTAACTGTTTGGTGCCCAGTCCTTCTGCACAGCCTATACCCAGCGTAGCCCCTGTGTCCCCTATGGAATGAAGAAGAAAAATACAAGTGACATAACAGGGCATACTAAAACCAGCTGTATATTGATTAAGGCTTTCCTCTATTATTAAACAATACCCTGTCATACATTTTATCTGTTATACATACCACTTATATCCTGTCCATTTTGCACAACTGTGGGTTTATGTATCTATGCCCGCGAATGTTATAATAGTACTCCCTGGTCCGTAAAAAGACTGAAATCTCAAAGTATCTCACAATCACAAATTGTTATGTCATTTATTTGCATCCGCATGTTATTAGCTTTCTATGAAACAATTGTTCTCTAGTTACAAAGTAATGAAAAGGGCCAAACATTAAAAGACAAATAGATCTCAAATAATTAAATAGTCCCACCTTGTATAAACACACACACTGTATTGCCCTCTGTTTATCACATGAATGTCAAGTTAATGATTAATAATATTAACTGTAATGAAGACTAATGCTAGGTACCCACTGACAAATACAATGGCCGAACAATTGAGCGGGAAATTTATCTGCTGCACGTCGGCCAGTGTGTACCCGCGATATGTCGGTGAACATCGTCGTTCACCGACATATCGTATTGGCTGTGTTGCACAACCGATGGACAGATATGTCTGCAGACATATCTGTCCATCGGCAGGTGTGTACTGACCCCCCATACACGCACAGCGGCAGCCGGGAGGAGGGGGGTGAGACACGCCCCCAACCTGTCCACCGGCCACTGGGTCCCACCCCCCAGCCGGCGGGACCAGAGGGCAAAAGCAGATCAGATGCGTTCAGATGGCAGACGTCTTTTAGAGGCTTTCTCCAGGACTCCACTGAATGCCGTTGACAGTTGCCACTTCTGACCCTCCTCCACCACCACCGCTGACCAGCTTACACTGCCCAGCATCTATACTCCTAGCTGAGCTCTCCTACCTTGCTCTGGGCCGCCTCTTCACTGCAGACGGAGCACTGCCATTCATATCGGCACTGTGGACGCCATCTTTACATCCCCTACCCCGAGGATCCTCCTGCGTCCTGACGGCCTACCGCTCTGCCCGGACACCCCCGCTCCATCTACACTCTGCTCCTGGTGTCGGACCGCGGCCTCTGCTAGCCCGGGGGGTCGCGACGGCTGGCCGCGCACACCCTCCGTGACACCGGGGACTCCCTGTCCTGCAGGCCTCCTTTGCAGGCTTCTCCTCTCCCGCAGAGCCACTACCATCCGACACTCCGCAAGGCCTTACAATTGCAGTTGTGAACGGCCCAGCCCTCTGCTCCTGGGCACATACAGAGACTGTCCTGCATCCTGCCTTTCTGCAGAGGTCCCTGTAGTCTCAGTGATCTTCCCACTGTTCCCAGGATCACCTGCAGTCAATACTGCCTCTACCCTGGATGACTGATAACCAGGCAACCCTGACCAATTAAGTCCTTTGCTTCCAGCTGCTTCTGGGACTTGTAGTGCCACAACATTGGTTTTGTCCTGTGCTTTCTCCTCATCTGTCTCACTCCCTGTATGTGGTATGTGGCTTACCTCCTTAGCCTACCACTACCTCCACACCCTGTGACTCTCTGCTACTGAGGTCCACACTTCACTCCTTCTGCTATATTATATTGCTGTGACACTCCCCAGCCACCTGGTGTTTTGAGGCTGCTCATACTTGCAAGACCTGCTACCAAGAGACTACTATATTTTGTCTCATCACTCGGCTAGCTGACATGTATGAACTGATTTTTCAACTCTCCCTCCAAACCCCGTAAACGACTGCGGAGATTTAACTTAATTTAGTTATTTTTATTTTTCCTGATTCACTCCTTTACATATATTAATATCTATCATGCTGAGAGGGAAGAAAACCGCTGACGGAGACCTCACCCCTTATCTTACGAAACAGAAGCCCCCACCAGTCTCCGCGATGGCTCCACCCGACCCAGCTCCTGACCATTTCAACTCAGAGTCAGAAGATGATCTTGCAGAGATTTTCTCGGCCTAGTTAAGAAACGTAATATCTGTCCAGGCTCTCCACGCTATGCTAGCAGATATCTCAACCATTGGGAACAGAACAGACCATCTGGAGCGCAGAGTAAATGTAGTAATCACTTCTCAACAATCCTTTGATACTGATCTCACTCAACTTCGCCATGAGGTTGCCCAGATCCAAGAAGGTTTGGAGGACCAAGACAATAGAGGCAATAATATACGTTTCAGGGGCAGACCTGAAGACATTGAGCTCCCTCACCTGGAACTGTATCTCAAAGGCCTGTTCATGCAGCTTTCCCCTACGACCCCAGAGGATCAACTACTCCTTGACCGGGCCCACTGCACTGAAAGAGGCCCATAAGCTTTCTTTGATAACCTTTAGAGACTCTGCCCTCCAGATATTTCAAGACATTTCCCAGATGACCTTGGCTAAGAGTAAAGACCTTAAACCCTTCACCGCCCTACTACGCCGCCACAACGTCAGATACTGTTGGGGTTACCCCTTTCATCTCCTGCTCTGGCATCAGAATCAACTCCATGTGGCTGGATCTCTCTCTGAGGCCCAGTCTGATTTGCCACACCATCGGTCCTACTTCCACAAAGTCCTCGCCAGACGACGTCTCTACGCCCCCCTCCATCTGAATGGTCCACGGTCCCTAGATCTTCCAGGACATCTACTCCAGCTTCCGAAACTTGAACTCTTCTAAAGGTTTACTGTTTTTAGTGCATTGAGATGGGGCCCTCCAATTTGCGGAGATCTGCCCCTCCCTATGTAGATTCTCTAATGTTGTCTTGCTGTGCGCCCCTGGACCCGGCCTAATCCTCCCTTAGTTCCTCCTGTAGTCAATCCTGAAGAGACGTGTCTAGCGTCGCACCACTGAGACTTTAATTTTCCTATGTAATCTCCTAATGTTTGATGTGATTGGTGAATTGTTTTGAACAGTGTCCTACCTGGTTTATTTCGTTACATGTGTTTGTTATTTTTCTATATGTTCATTTGTGTTTTTTTTTTTTATATTTTTTTGCCATCCCACTCCCCCAATTTGTTCTTTCTGTTCTTCATACTGAGATTTAGTCATGCCCTATACCATTACCCCTGACCTTTTACCCCTACCTTTTTTTTTTTACTTCTCATACTCCACATACATTTTGTTGAATTTTTCATTTTTGTATCTTTAGGGTTGTGGGAGGGTCCCCCCTCTCTCTCTCATGTCACCTTTACAGAATTGCGACTTCACTTTGCCATGCCCCTTCCGGGTTTTATAGCCACCTGCTAACCTATGTGCCTTCCCAACGCATAGCATCCCTTCCCACTGTCAGCATCTATGGCCCTGTCCCTTGGTGTCAGTAGGCCGCACCTCCCCCCCCTCCTTCATTCCGGTCTTCCCTCCTTTTCCAACAGGACAATCTTTCTTTTCTTCAATCTTTGAGGATCTCCTATCTCTCCCTACCTATCAATTTCCGATTATTTCTTTCTTTAGCTACCTTCTTGACTGTCGCACATGGGTCTTAAACTAATCGCGTTTAATGTGAAGGGTCTTAACAGCCCCCAGAAGCGCACCAAGCTTTTTTCTACCCTTAACATTAACAGGGGTGACCTGGTGTTCTTGCAGGAGATCCACTTTTTGCGAAACCTCCACCCAGAGTTACGCTTTAAGGCATACCCTACTACCTATCACGCCTGTGATGCGAAACAAAAAAACAGGTCATTGCTAACCTCATGGCCCGACACCTCACTTTTGATCTGATTGACTCCCAACGGGATAAAGAGGGTCATTTTCTAATACTTATAGGCAATCTCGACAACACTTTGTGCACTATTGTTAACAGATATGCTCCTAATCAAAACCAACATGCTTTTTTTTTACTAAATTAGATACTCTCCTATCCCGTAAGCGGCAGGGCCCTCTTATTTTGTCAGGGGACTTTAATGCGGTCCTTCACCCCACATTGGATAGATCTACCTCGGGAGCCACCAACTCTAGCGTGGTGGACCTCTGCAATTCCAAAGCTCTCCTTGATCTCATGAAGTCCCAACTTGTTTACGACTCCTGGCGGGTTCGGGAACCCCTAACTCTGGATTACACTTTCTTATCCCAAGTACATAGCTCCTACTCCCGCATAGATATGATTTTGCTCAGCCATGACCTAGCTCTCTGCCTCATGAATGTTCAGGTCTATCCCTTGATCTGGTCTGACCATGCAACTATCTCAGCTGACCTGTCAGGTGTCACGGACCGCCCACGTCCATTGACGTGGCACATGAACGACTCTCTCCTCCACAACCAGGACGTGGTGACACGACTTAATAAACTGCTTATGGACTATTTTCAGTTAAATGCCCTCCAGATACCTCCCCTTCGACTGTCTGGATGGTCCATAAGGCGGTACTGTGGGGGCACCTGATTAGCATGGCCTCCAAAATAAAATAAGATTTTCTAAACCGTACCAATACTCTCTCAATTAAACTCCAACAGCTGGAAGCCCAGCACAAACAATCTCCTGACCCCTCTATCTTGAAGAAGCTTCTTACTGTCCGGCACTCCCTTGCCCTCCTATTCTTCCAACATTCTGCTAAACGCCTCATATGGCTCCACCAGACATTTTGCGAAAAAGGTGATAAGGCGGAGAAGATCCTGGCCTCTAGGCTTCGTTCAGTGTGAACACATAAGAATATTCTCATGATCAAAAACTATAAGAGTCTCCTTCTCCATGTCCCTGCTGCCATTCGATCTGAATTTCAAAACTACTATAGCAAGTTATATAACTTGCAATCTGTCTCCCCCCCTCCTCTACCCCACCTATTGATGCAGCAATCGAAAACTTTCTTGCTGCCGCTCACCTCCCCCAACTATCCCAGGAAAACCTGGATGACTTGAGCAGAGAGATCTCAGAGGAAGAAAAAGAAGCGTCTAGTAAAGAGCAGAAATTGGGTAAATCTACTGGGCCTGATGGCTATGCTGCTACATACTATAAGAAGTTTGGAGGTCTCCTACTTCCCCACCTGCACTCCCTTTTTAACAATGTTCTACGAGGAGAGACCTTCCCTGCGGAAACGCTTGAGGCCCAAATTGTTGTGATACCTAAAGAGGGCAAAGACCCCAGTGTTTCTGCCAGCTATAGACCTATTTCCCTGCTTAACTTTGATGTTAAAATTTACGCGAAAATTCTGGCTAACAGGCTCAGGGCCTGATTCAGACCCGCTCGCTAGCGCTGTACGCTCGCAAGCGGCCCGATGGTTTGCGAACGTGCACGCTTCGTTCTGCGCATGCGTGAACTACTCTGTGCGATCGCAGGCCACTCGCTTATGCCTTGGTGAGCGATCACTTCCCATGTTGTCACTTTTAAATATTTGCATACGCTGGATGCGAGCGATCGCATCTAGCGAGCGGGTCTGAATCAGGCCCTCAATTTTGTCTTCCCCTCTTTAATCCACTTTGACCAAGTCGGTTTCATACGAGGTCGCCAGGCATGGGATAATACCCGCAGGACGGTGGATCTGATTCATATTATTAACTCCAGGAGATCCCCAGCTATTATTCTCTCTCTGGATGCTGAAAAATCAGTTGATATGATCTCCTGGGGTTTCATGTCTCATACGCTATGGTCCTTTGGGTTATCGGGGGTTATCGGGGGACTTCCTGTTGGGTGTCATGGGCCTCTATTCTGACCCTTCAGCTAGAGTCTCTATTAATGGAATCCCATCAGATTAATTTTCCATTTCCAATGGCACCGGACAGGGATTGAGCCTCTAGCCTCCCTTGTGCGCCTTAACCCTAGCATCAGGGGTGTACAGGTTGGGAACATCTCTAAAATTGCCCTTTTTGCGGATGACGTTCTGCTTACGCTCACTCAACCTAGGATCCCTTTGCCCAATCTTTATGACCTCCTGGATAACTATACTGCACTTTCTGGATACAAAATCAATTACTCTAAATCGGGGGCCAAGCTTTTTCATGTCCCCCCCTCGGGACGCTGAATCCCTTAAGTCCTTTTATAATTTTAAATGCCAACACAAAAAACTTAAATACCTTGGGATCTTCCTGACTTCCCATTATAACATGCTATATCAGGAAAACTTCCCACAACTTTTCACAAAACTACACGCAGACCTGACCTCTTTGAAGAAACTTATCATTTCGTGGCTGGGCAGTATCATTTCTGTCAAAATGAATATTCTTCCTAAATGGCTCTGTCTATTCCAGACAGAGCATTACCTGCTTTATTTGGAGTGGTAAGCCCCCCAGGTTATCTTCTGCCATTGTTAAAAAGCCTATATCAGGAGGTGGTAGGGGTCTTCCAGGTTTTAAACTTTATTACTTGGCTACCCACTTCTCTCAAATTGCTTCATCCTATTCTCCCCCTGGAACAACTTCCTCGCTTGACATTGAAGCCAGCCTTATTAATTTCCCGGATCTGTCCGCTCTCTGGGGCTTATAAAAGATATACCGCCCCCCCTCCTCCAGCCTCCCTCCTACTCTTCAATGTCTACTACATCTGTGGAAACTATACTCCGTTAAGATCTCCATCACCTTTCCTATATCCCCTCACACCCATATGGAACAATCCATGTTTTCCACCGGGCCTAAAAACGACTCGCATAACACGGTGGACACATCTGGCCATCAAATTTCATGTGGATTTTAGCACAGGTGGGTTTGGCTTTCCTTCTCAGAACTACAGTCGAAAGCTCCTACAAACCCCTCCGCCCCTTCGAATACTGCCAAATACGACACTTTCTACAATCTATGCCACAAGATTCACTTATATGTACTCTGAACGCCTCTGCAGGTTCCACCCAATGTCCAAAGGAATGATTTCCCAAATATATGGTATCCTTATTGATGCTGCTTTTCCAACTCGTAATCCACACAAATCTTCTTGGGAGGCGGACATTGGCCCTCCACCAGACGAGGAAGCTTGGGACGACATGAGACAGGCTATTGCCAAATCCTCTATTTCTACACAGTTTAGGGAAACATCATACAAATTATATTGCCGCTGGTACTATACCCCAGTGCGACTCTCACAAATGTTTCCTTCTGCCTCACCCTTCTGCTGGAGAAATTGTGGCCTCCGGGGTACTCTTACCCATATCTGGTGGACTTGCCCGGTCCTTAAATATTTTTGGACCTTGGTCCATACCCTTATAAACAAGCTGTTTGAAGCTCCGACCCCACAGGATCCATGGATTTTTCTACTATGCTACCCTCCTCCCAATCTTTCCAAGCGCTCTCAGAAATTGTTGTCCCATATTCTAATAGCTGCCAAACAATTAATAGCTCGCCATTGGAATAACCCTCTCCCGCCATCTCTGCTTTGAAATCGCAAATCTGGCATATACTGCGGCAACCATCTATTTACCCAAGAGTGGGTTCCATGGCTCTCCTGTGAGGTCACCCCTCACTCTTGACCCCTACACTTCCTCCACTGAACCATACTCGCCCCACCCTTTCTTGCTTTATTACTGTACCTTGGATAGGTACTCCTCGTTTTTTTAATATCTTATAAACATCCTCAAGATGTCCTAATCTCAAGTACCCAGTTTCTCTCCCTTACACCTCCACCCCCCCTCCTATCTTACCCCCTGTAACCTGTTTTCTATTGATTTTGTTTGCATGTTCAGATTTCTTATGTATTCTCTCTATATATTTGAAAATGTGGCTCATTGTTGAGGCTATTTGCACTCATGTCTGTTTATATGCTCAGTCTGTTTATTCTAATGAGCGCTTTAAATAATTGAAAAAAAAAAAATCCACCAAGTGCAAAATAGGCCATTGTATTGTATGTGGCCACATCATAAATGCTGACGGCCCCCTGTGATCATCAGTTGACCTATAAAAATGTACGGAAAGAAATGCATACTATTTCCACCTGACTAACAGCAACGGTGCCTGCACACTTGCCTGATACGAAGGCTGCTTGCACACCTGCCCGACAGTAAGGGTTCCCATACACCTGGCCGACAGCAAGGGTACCCGCACACCTGCCCGACAGCAAGGGTGCCCGTACACCTGCCCAACAGCAAGGGTGCCCGTACACCTGCCCATCAGCAAGAGTGCCCGCACACATGCCCGACAGCAAGGGTGCCCGCACACATGCCCGACAGCAAGGATGCCCGCACACATGCCCGACAGCAAGGGTGCCCGCACACATGCCCGACAGCAAGGGTGCCCGCACAACAAGGGTGTCCAAACACTTACCTGACAACATGCCTGCCTAACAAGTGTATCTGCACATGTGCCCAACAAGGGTGCCCATACAATTCTACAAGGCTGTCAAATACACCTGCCAAACAATAAGTGTCCCTGGAAACTGTTTACAAGTATCATTATGGAATATGGACAAATACTAATATTTACATCCAGGACACAACTGAAGAAAACGTTAACCAAGTGGTGATGTAAAGTGTACAGGTGGTACCGTAATCAGTGGGCCTCAGATGTGGACGCAATGGTGATATTTACGGAACTTGAACGATTGTTAGCCATTGGCCCATTTCGCGTGCCTGTAAGCCGCACAGCGATTGCTTTGCAATTACGCTCACACAGAGGATTCACTCGCAAACTGAGTGACAGGTAGTCAGTGTTTGGAGGAGGTAACGAGGGGTGGTTAGGAAAACGCAGGCCTGTCAAACTGTTTAAACACTGCTTTTTTGGGGGCACAAATTATCCACTGCATCCTTGCTCACTACAGGAGAGCCATCTGCGTATCTGGAGACCGACAGCTTAGACTTACTCAGAAGGCTGATGGACGCCTGATCTGCATTGATGTTTCCAGTTTTGTGCGTGAGTGGCGTATAGTAGATGCTGTTAGTGGGTGTCTCTAAGCACTGGGCAGCGAGTCATTAGCATATTTTCGGAATTGTGATCCTTGAGAGATTGCAGCTGCAATGGTATTTGTGCCCACATCTGAATCAGTCCCCCAGTATGGGGGCAAGAAGAAGTGCTGCAAGTTCCCCATCCAGGACCTAACTCTTACCATAAATGTGTGAGAGACTGTTGCAGATGAGTTACATAGAGGACTAAAAGGGATTGTGCGACCACCTTCAGATTTATAGATGGTGATAGAGATACGGTCCCCATGCTGGCAATGGGCAATCATCTTCCAGCTTCAGCAATGCCTTCCAGGCATCGCCGAGTGTAATATGTATTCTCAGACTGGCCATCGTACATACGCATAACACAGCAGTCCGGCGCTGGCAGCCACAGGCTGTGCAAAGAAATCAAAGAAAATCACATAATTTGCACTCCCAGATTGCATTATAATCAGTAAATATGCAAATCCACAGTAACCCATAGCAGGAGATCTATCAAATATAGGTGGAGGCTCCGGAACCTCTATCCTGGCTCTTAAGATCCTCCACCTATATTTCAAATACCTACACTTTTGACATAGGAATCTGGTGAAGCCACCACCTACTTGCGTGATGTATGAAAAGGTTTTATTGATTAGCTTTTATTCTTATTATTGTGTAAATAAATGTCATTTTCATTGCACCATTTGGGGATTTTTTGCTTATTAAGTATGGTATGACAACTGCCTACAAGCAATAATACTGACAGCTTATTTACTACAAGCCTGACATTTTCTTCATTCTTGCAAGCATAAAACAAGGGGACATTCACAGCCATGAAACACCAGTGTACACTTAGGGCCTAATTCAGAGCCGGACGCTATTTGCAGACGGTCGTTCCAGAAAAGGGGCCGGCTATTTAAATTGAGCGCTCGCTCTTTGCGGTTTGTTGACGCCTCTATGTCTGAGCGAGCGAACGAAAAATGCTCTCGCTATTTTGTAAAGACGCCCCTTTGCCGTTCGCAACACACCTCATCTCCGGTATTTATTAGATTAATCGGGTACATCGAAAGGCATCTGAACTGCTCTCAATGCTTGTGGTAGGTTTTTCTTACCGCTATCACTGCGAGCAGTTCAGGCTAAAAGACAACCAAGTGACGTGGTCGATGACGCTCCTTTACTACTTATGCACTCCCATTAAACGCCATTTTCACCGTTTGGCACGCCTGCGTTCGGATCTCCTCTCCCCCGTTTTCAAGCACCTTCCCCTGTTACCACCCACAAACGGTACATTCTGTCAATCAAATTAGCAGCCCCTCGCTGTTTTGCGAGCGCACAATTTCCGACCGCAATGACTGGTTTGCGCATGCGCATTACGACCCATATGCATGCGCAGTTGTGCGAACATCGCTCAGAGCGAACGAGCGGCCGCTTACGAGCAGCTCTGAATCAGGCCCTTAGAACAGCTGGCTTTTCTTTGCAATATATTTTTTTATTAAGTTTTAAAACCGACAAATCAATTAAAGTGACCACAGGTGGAAAATGAGTATAAGGGTATATAACAACAGAATCTAATACAGGGAACAGCAGTATACCACATATGATAGATAAATAAGAGACAAATACGGAAGATACATACAGAAATAAACCATAACTAAATACCAATTAGGTATTAGCTACCTCATATGCCATAGAGGACTCAAATTCCAACCATGGAAACCAGAGTGAGCGGAATTCCTGCTGCTTCTCAGCTCCCAGAAGGAGGTCATCCATGGTCATGTATAGGTCTAATCTAGTGAACCAATCTTTTACTTTAGATAGGGAGATGGACCTCCAACGTACAGGAATAACTGCCTTTGCAGCAGATATTTGAGTAGGGATTTCTTATATGATGCCTCAGTACTAGGAGAATAGCTGGCTTTTATTAGATGGACTATCACTTGTATTTTATTTTTATTCATATATATTAAAAACCATGTGACAGAGTGACATTCTATGCCAAAGAGTACTGATCTTTATCCGCTTATATATCTATATCAATTACATATCTTGGAGTTATCCATGGCTACTTCTTCTCCTTCAAACCACCCATTCAGTACCTTTTGCAGTCTTGCCGTTTCCATCTCAAAAATATTTCCAGGATCAGATTAGGGATGAACATTGGACATCAAATTATTGCCGGGCTTCCGACATCAAATCCAGCGATGCGATGGCAACTAGCCATCCTATCGCAATCATTCAATAGTATAACCATCGCGATGGTTATACTAGCATCTAAAAAGGGGATGGAGCCTCTGGAAAAGGGGGAAGAGCCTTGCGACACCGCCGCCCACATCACTGTGGGTGCCAGCCCAGCATTCTCCAAGATGCTGGGTTGTCCCCAGGCTCCCCCTACACTTTGAATAGACACCATGCGCATGGCATCTATTCTCCTGCTGCGCTGCTATGCTATGCAGAACAGTGGTGCAGAGCAGCAGTGTGTGCTAACACAGCCAGCCACAGGATGGGCATCGGAAAGCTGCATCTGATGGCTGGTAACCATCGAATACCCAGTATTTGATAGAAAAAGTACTTCCATCGAATCGGAAACTTTGATGGTTGCTAACCATCGCCTTCCGATGTCCATTCCTAGATCAGACCCTTTCTCATCCTGGATGCTACTAAGACTCTCTTCCACTCACTAGTCATCTCTAGATTGGCCTACTATAACCTTCTCCTATCTGGACTCCCTGACACCCTCCTTTCTCAACTCCATTGTGTCCTCAATTCTGCTGTCCATTTTATCTTTCTCTCCAAACGTACTACATCTGCCTCCCCCTTCAGGACCCAATTCAAGCTTCTCACACTCAATTACAAAGCCACCACCCATTCCTCTCCCATTTACATCTCTGACCTTATCTCCCTTCACACTCCTGTCTGCCCTCTTTGCTCTGCTCTGTTGAATGCTGCCTCTCCTGCCAACTGATTACTTCCTCTCACGACCACCTCCAAGATTTTGCACGTGCTGCTCCCTGTCTACCTCTGGAATTCTCTACCTGTAAAGATCGGTAAAGATGATGTATGGCAATATTGAAGCGGGGGATACTAAAAACCCACTATCGAATGAGAAAAATCTTTCAAGAAAGCATAATATGAATTTCTGTCATTGATAGTTACAATAGACTAGCATCGAATTTAGAGCAATGGCGATACTAATCAATGTAAAAGCCTTCTCCGTTTCCTCTCCACTACTGCAGGACCTCCTTGTGGCACCAAAGCACCTGTTACAGAATCCCGAGGATCTTCTGCCAATAACGGCCATCCGCTGTTCCCTTAGTGGTGTTCATACCGGTACTTAGGTGGCCGCAAGGACTTAAACCTCCAACAGTAGAGGATTACACAACTGATGGAAGACTGCAGAACTGCTGGCTGGAGACAAGTTAATGCTATGAAGTTGCAGTCCTACCAGTGCAGAAACTAGCTGGAGTGAAGAAGCAGGCAGAATGTAACTTGTACAGGAACGGTGGTAAAAGTACACTGGCAGCGGCAAGTGGTGATGGTCTTAGGTGCAGCTAGGGACTATGGTGCGACTGGTTGCCAGTCATAAAGCGGCTAAACACTGGGTGGATAGTCGCTAGCTATGGAGCAGGAATGGCCGGAACTGTGGTACAGGCTATGGAGAGAATGACTATGGATTCCGGTGTGGCTAAGCCACAAAGTCTGGAATGACTGGTCCGTGGACGGTGATACGGCCTATGCTGCAGATTGGGGAACAACAGGACTAAGCACAATAATGTGGCTGGGCAAATGGCTGATGTAGCAGACTAAGGCCCTCATTCAGAGCCGTTCGCTATTTGCGGTCGTTCGTTTAAAAACAAGGGGTGGCTATTCAAATGATCCGTACGCACATTGCAGTCTGTTCACACCTCTAAGTCTGAACGAGCGAGCAAAACATACGCTCGTTTATTTGTTCAAAACGCCCCCTGGCCGCTCGCATCCTACGTCATGTCCGCTATTTATTAGATTAATCGAGTACATCGACCAGCGTATGAACTGCTCGCTATTCTTGTGGTTGGTGTTTGCTACCACAAATTTGCGAGCAGTTCTGGCTATAAAATAACCCAGTGACGTGGTCAATGACGCTGCTGTTTTAAATATACACACCCATAAAACGCCCGTTTTGACCTTTAAGCACGCCTGCGTTCGGATCTCCACTCCCCATTTTCAAGCACCTTCCCCTGTTACCACCCACATACGCCTCATTCTGTCACTCAAAATAGCAGGCACTCGCTATATTGCGTACCAACGATTTTTGGCCGCACTGACTGGTTCGCGCATGCGTACTAAAAACCGTACGCATGCGCAGATGTGCAAACATCGCTCGGAACGAGCGTACTGCCGCTAACGAGCGGCTCTGAATGAGGGCCTAAGGTCCAAGGTGCGGCTGTGGTATGATAGACAGGTGATCACTGATGCGGCTTATACCGCAGGCTGGAGGCAGCGAGAAGGAGACCTTTGCTAGCTTAAAGCAGCTGACCACTGGCTGACGCGGCTTTGACATAGGCTGAGATGCGGTATTGCCACGGACTGAGGAAGAGTAGGCCGCAGCTACAGGTGGAATCACAGCAGATAGTAAAAACTTTGGGGGTCATTCAGACCCACTCGCGAGCGGCAGTACGCTCACAAGTGGGTTGATGTTCCCCACTGCGCATGCGCACGACGGAGGGAGCTCCGTCGTGCGCATGCGCGAGACCCGGCGAGCGACGGGCTTCCCATCGCTCCGGGTCTCGCACCAAAGGGGGCGTGCTGTCGATGTTGATTGACAGCACGCCCCCTTTGGTGGGCGTGCCGGGGGTGTGCCTGCCAGACGGAGGCGTTCCCATGGGAACGCCTACCGTCTGAAGCCGGCCCCACTGACATCACTAGTGATGTCAGTGGGAGTGATTTTGGCTCTGATAGAGCCAAAATCACTCCAGGGCTTGTGGCTGGGAAACCCGAGCGCAGGGTTTCCTTCGCAAGTCCGATGGTCGCGATGGTCAAGACCATCGCGACCATCTTGTTGGACGCTCGTATATGCTGTGGGTGGTGACCCACAGCTACACGAGCGTCCAGGAGGACACTCCATTTTAATGGAGGAGGGCCCTGATTCAGAGCGAGTGCTCTGGTCAGAGCGTCCGGCTCTGAATCAGGCCCTTTGATCGCAGAAACTGTAGAACAAGGTAAGACCGGCTAAAACTCGAGCTTCTGAACACCAGGCAACACAAGTTCTCGAGAAGTCAGGCAATATCACCGGCAGAAAGTGTACGGCTGGCTGTAACTTAGCAGAAGCAGGGACCAATGAAAGCAAGCCCTGCAGACACAGCCTCCTTGATGACTGAATGGATTGCAGCTGTGAGCTGCACACACACTGACGGCGTCCCAGCAACAGCAACAGCCGGGACTAGAGCTAAGGTAAGGGTGGACAATTAGCGCCCCCCCCCCCCAGCTGTTGTTGAGCTACACATCCCAGCATGCCTTGCCACAGTTTTGCTAACTGTTGCAAGGCATACTGGGATGTGTAGTTCAACAACAGCTGAAGGTCCGATTATTGCCCACCCCTGATCTAAGGCATAATGCAGCGTCCCAGTCACCTAATACAGCCGGGTCCTGCAACCAAGATGATGCGCTGCCATGGATCTTAACAGCACCTCCTTTTATCCCTTCTGGGGCGCATTTTGTTTCTCCTCCTGGCCAGACGCGGTTTCTGCAGTTGTACGGATGTTAGTGTCCATGTTCAGATAAACATCCTGCGCCTCCATAGGACTGGTGCAATGTCCGATGCTGTGACTTTTTACCCAAAGCGGTCTCTGAACGAATTACATCAGCTGCGGTATTAGCATAAACAGGCAGTCGCTCTGCATAAAAAGCTGCCGTGGCTTAAGTGCCCACCCCTGAATCAGGCCCATAATTGGAATTTGCATTTTCTTATGATGTCAGCCAGTGATTAAAGCTGGCCATCCGCTATACAATTTTCTGTCAGATATCTGTCCAATCTGGTTGGTTGGAATGAAAACCTGGTAATGTATGGGAGCAAATGACAGTCGTCCATTTGCTCACAAACACTGGAAAATAGCCAAAAATTATCGTTCAGACAAATTGGTTAAAACACACAAATGTAACCAATTTGAACAATTTATTTTGTCCTTTTTTCAGTGTTTAAAACCATATGATCGACTGTCATTTGCATCGCAGGGTGCCTGTAGCTCTACTGCAGAGCCGCCTAGAACGTCCAAGGGACCCTGCAGCCTGTGCAGGTGTCCAGAGCATCCTTGGGAGGCTATAGCACAGCTCCACTTCCTAGAGCCAGCGGCCACCGCCTCCTAGGTGTAACACCATGATACCGCAAGTTTAGGGGCGGAGCCGGTACAGGGCACACTGCCTCTCTAAACTGCTCTAAATATACCATTAACATTTTTTTACCAATTGATATTACAGTACATGTAATGTGTTAACTACTTGCTTTCAGATGTTTAATTAATACCACAAGCTTTGCAGTTTTGAGTGGGTGGCTATTATGGTTGGGTGTTCTGATTCTGAAGAGATTTTCAGAAGGTCACGTGGTAGAATCTTGTAGGTGAAGGTGCAACAACATAATAATAAACAAAATCAGGGGTCAGCAACCTATGGCATGAGTGCCACTCTGTTTCGGAAGGCTCCTGGCGGGACCTCCTTGGCTGGCACTCACGGCACCTCCCTCTGGGGCCAGCCACTTATGCTGCCAGATGCCACAGGTGACAGCAGGAACAGATCTCGGAGCTCCGTTCCTCCATTAACTACTGCGCTCAGGGCCTGATTCAGAGCCACTCGCAAGTGGCTTGATGGTCGCCCACTGCGCAGGCGCCGCTTCCGGCGTGCGTGTGCTCGAGCCCCGCTGAGCTACTGAAGTTCAGTCGCTGCGGGGCTCGCAAGAAGACGAGGTGGCTGTCAATTTTGATTGACAGCTCGCCCCGTTTTGTGGGCGGGTAGGGGGGGTGGCCGGACAAATGCAGGTGTTCCCTTAGGAATGCCTGGCATTTGTTGGGAGGGGTTACTGACATCACTAGTGATGTCAGTAGTGGACTTCCTGCTCTATTAGAGCAGGGAGTCCACTCGGGCTTGCGGCAGCTAGACCCTACCCCAGGGTCTCGTCGCAAGCCCGATGGTCGCGATAACCGCGACGGTCTCCAGGCCGCTCGCACAAGCTGTGGGTGGTCACCCACAGCTTTGCGAGCGGCCAGAGTAAAAAAAAAACAAAAACGCCCAGATTCAGAGCGAGCGCCCGACAGCAGCTAGCGGCTCTGAATCAGGGCCTCAGCCTGAGTGTGCCTGCCCCTCTCCCTTCCCTTCCAATTGGTCAGTTGTAGGAAGGCGAGCACCACCTGACCTGCGTGCTACGTCCCGATGTACAGTGCGTTGAAGACTCCTGTGAACAAGAGAGACAGATTGGCAAGTCTGTCTCTCCATTGCAGAACACCAAGGAAAGTGTGGGAGGGAGGTCTCATATGGAATTACTGTGGGGGAGGGGGCTAGGGAGAGATACTAATTAAATGACTGCAAGTTATTTAATGAGTTTTTTTTGTGGGGGGGGGGAAATAAGTCTGTTTTTTAAAAGTGAGCCCTAAGGCTCGTTGCCGGTAGGGAGACCTAGGGCTTCATTCAGAGGCGGCCGTACGGTCTATGACCGCACGACCGCCTCGATGTTTGTCCAGTGCGCATGCGCACGAGGGAGCCGGCTCCTTCGTGCGCATGCGTGAGACCCGCTACGACCGACAGCGCCAGTCGTAGCGGGTCTCTTTCCAAAGGGGGCGAGCTATCGATGTTGATTGACAGCTCGCCCCGTTTGGAAGGCGGGCCGGGGGGGTGGCAGCCCAAACGGAGGCATTCCCATGGGAACGCCTGCCGTTTGGGGGAGGCCCCACTGACATCACAAGCGATGTCAGTGGAGAGCTTCCGGCTCTGACAGAGCCAGAAGCTCTCCGGGGCTTACGACAAGTGAGACCCTACCCTAGGGTCTCGTCGTAAGCCCCGATGGTCATCACCCTAGCGGTCGTTAGAGCTGTGGGAGT